>OX393550.1:92163950-93363950 GCA_947650365.1 Chamaelirium japonicum
TACAGGTTCGAATTCCTTTTCCCTACCACTTTGGTATACCGCAGCTCGCCGTTGTGCCACCGTGACTGACTTGAGCGTCGGAGGGTCTGCGCTCCTAAGGGAGCCAGCCGTTCTCACGTTCTCTTTTCTTTGTCTTGCAGGCAGCCCGCACGGACCAGCAAAAAATCCCCCGAACACGATCCATTCTAATTCATTCGTACGATACATTCTAATTCATTCCGTACGATCCATTCTAATTCATTCGTACGATCCATTCTATTTCATTCGTACGATCCATTCTTACTCATTGGTACGATCCATTCTAATTCATTCGCACGAATGTATCCATTCTAATTCATTCGTACGAATCCATTCTAATTCATTCGCACGATCCATTCTAATTCATTCGCACGAATGTATCCTTTCTAATTCATTCATACAATCCATTCTAATTCATTCCGTACGATCCATTCTAATTCATTCGCTCGAATGTATCCATTCTAATCCATTCGTACGATCCATTCTAATCCATTCGTACGATCCATTCTAATTCATTCGCATGAATGTAACCATTCTAATTCATTCATTTGATCCATTCTAATTCATTCGTACGATCCATTCTAATTCATTAGCACGATCCATGCTAATTCATTCGTTCGATCAATTCTAATTCATTAGCACGATCCATTCTAATTCATTCGTATGATCCATTCTAATTCATTCGAACGATCCATTCTAATTCATTAATAGGATCCATTCTAATTCATTCATACGATCTATTCTAAATCTTTCGCACGAATGTATCCATTCTAATTCATTCGCACGAATGTATCCATTCTAATTCATTCGTACGAATCCATTCTAATTCATTCCTACAATCTATTCTATTTCATTCGTACGAATTAATTAGAATGGATTGTGCGAATGAATTAGAATGGATCGTACGAATGAATTAGAATGGATACATTCGTGCAAATAAATTAGAATGGATTGTATGAATGAATTAGAATGGATCGTACGAATGAATTAGAATGGATCGTACGAATGAATTAGAATAGATTGCGCGAATGAATTAGAATGGATCGTGCGAATGAAATAGAATGGATACAAATGAATTAGAATGGATCATACGAATGAATTAGAATGACGATCCATTCTTACTCATTCGTATGATCCATTCAAATTTATTCGCACGAATGTATCCATTCTAATTCATTCGTACGTCTAATTCATTCGTACGGTCCATTCTAATTCACTCGCACAATCCATTCTATTTCATTCGTACGATCCATTCTTACTCATTCGTATGATCCATTATGGATACATTCGTGCGAATGTATTAGAATGGATTATACGAATGAGTAACTAGAATGGATCATACGAATTAATTAGAATGGATCATACGAATGAATTAGAATGGATCGTACGAATGAATTAGAATTAGAATGGATATATTCGTGCGAATGAATTAGAATGGATACATTCGTGCGAAAGAATTAGAATAGATCGTATGAATGAATTAGAATGGATCCTATGAATGAATTAGAATAGATCGTACGAATGAATTAGAATGGATCGTACGAATGAATTAGAATGGATACATTCGTGCGAATGAATTAGAATTCCTTCGTACGATTCATTCTAATTCATTCGTACGATCCATTCTAATTCATTCATACAATCCATTCTAATTCATTCATACGAATGAATTAGAATGGATCATATTAATGAATTAGAATGGATCGTACGAATGAATTAGAATGGATCGTACGAATAAATTAGAATGGATACATTCGTCCGAATGAATTAGAATGGATCATACGAATGAGTAAGAATGGATCGTACGAATGAAATAGAATAGATTGTACGAATGAATTAGAATGGATCCTACGAATGAAATCCTACGAATGAATTAGAATGGATCGTACGAATGAATTAGAATGGATACATTCGTGCGAATGAATTAGAAATTATCGTACGAATGAATTAGAATGGATCGTGCAAATGAATTAGAATGGATCGTACGAATGAATTAGAATGGATCGTACGAATGAACTAGAATGGATACATTCGTGCAAATGAATTAGAATGGATCGTACGAATGAATTAGAATGGATACATTCGTGCAAATGAATTAGAATGGATCGTACGAATGAATTAGAATGGATCGTACGAATGAATTAGAATGGATCTTACGAATGAATTAGAATGGATCGTACGAATGAATTAGAATGGATCGTACGAATGAATTAGAATGGATACATTCGTGCGAATGAATTAGAATGGATCGGACGAATGAATTAGAATGGATCGTACGAATGAATTAGAATGGATCGTACGAATAAATTAGAATGGATATATTTGTCCGAATAAATTAGAATTGATCATACGAATGAGTAAGAATGGATCGTACGAATGAAATAGAATGGATCGTACGAATGAACTAGAACGGATACATTCGTGCGAATGAATTAGAATGGATCGTACGAATGAATTAGAATGGATCGTACGAATGAATTAGAATGGATCGTACGAATGAATTAGAATGGATACATTCGTGGGAATGAATTAGAATGGATCGGACGAATGAATTAGAATGGATCGTACGAATGAATTAGAATGGATCATACGAATAAATTAGAATGGATACATTCGTCCGAATAAAATGGATCATACGAATGAATTAGAATGGATCGTATGAATGAATTAGAATGGATCATATTAATGAATTAGAATGGATCGTACGAATGAATTAGAATGGATACATTCGTGCGAATGAATTTGAATGGATCGTGCACGAATGTATCCATTCTAATTCATTCGTACGATCCATTCTGCACAAAGGTATCCATTCTAATCCATTCGTAGGATCCATTCTAATCCATTCGTACGATCCATTCTAATTCATTCGTACGATCCATTCTAATTCATTCGCTCGAATGTATCCATTCTAATCCATTCGTACGATCCATTCTAATCGATTCGTATGATCCATTCTAATTCATTCGCATGAATGTAACCATTCTAATTCATTCATTTGATCTATTCTAATTTATTCGTACGAGCCATTCTAATTCATTCGCACGAATGTATCCATTCTAATTCATTCGTACGATCCATTCTAATTCATTCGTACGATCCATTCTAATTCATTCGTAAGATCCATTCTAATTCATTCGTACGATCCATTCTAATTCATTTGCACGAATGTATCCATTCTAGTTCATTCGTATGATCCATTCTAATCCATTCGTACGATCCATTCTAATTCATTCGCATGAATGTAACCATTCTAATTCATTCATTTAATCCATTCTAATTCATTCGTACGATCCATTCTAATTCATTCGTCCGATCCACTCTAATTCATTCGCACGAATGTATCCATTCTAATTCATTCGCACGATCCATTCTAATTCATTCGTACGATTGATTCTAATTCATTCGTACGATCCATTCTAATTCATTCGTAGAATCTTAGAATGGAATATACGAATGAATTAGAATGGATCGTACGAATGAATTAGAATGGATCGTATGAATGAATTAGAATGGATCGTACGAATGAATTAGAATGGATCGTGCGAATGAATTCGAATGGATCATACGATCCATTCTAATTCATTCGTAGGATCCATTCTAATTCATTCGTACAATCTATTCTATTTCATTCGTACGATCCATTCTTACTCATTCGTATGATCCATTCTAATTCATTCGGACGAATGTATCCATTCTAATTTATTCGTACGATCCATTCTAATTCATTCGTACGATCCATTCTAATTCATTAATATGATCCATTCTAATTCATTCGTACGATCCATTCTAACTCATTCGTACGATCCATTCTAGTTCATTCGCACGATCCATTCTAATTCATTCGTACGATCCATTCTAATTCATTCATACGATCTATTCTAATTTATTCGTACGATCCCTTCTAATTCCTTCGTACGATCCATTCTAATTCATTCGTACGAATGTAACCATTCTAATTCATTCATACGATTCATTCTAATTCATTCGTATGAGCTATTCTAATTCATTCGTACGATCCATTCTAATTAATCCGTAAGATCCATTCTAATTCATTCGTACGATCTATTCTAATTCATTCGTACGATCCATTCTAATTCATTCGTACGATCTATTCTAATTCATTCGCACAAATGTAACCATTCTAATTCATTCATACGATTCATTCTAATTCATTCGTATGAGCTATTCTAATTCATTCGTACGATCCATTCTAATTCATTCGTACGATCCATTGTAATTCATTCATACAATCCATTTAGATTCATTCGAACAAATATATCCATTCAAATTCATTCGTACGATCCAGTCTAATTCATTCGTACGATCGATTCTAATTCTTTCGTACGATGCATTCTAATTCATTCGTACGATCCATTCTAGTTCATTCGTACGATCCATTCTAATTCATTCGCACGAATGTATCAATTCTAATTTATTCGTACAATCCATTCTATTTCATTCATACGATCCATTCTTACTCATTCATATGATCCATTCTAATTCATTCGTATGATCCATTCTAATTCATTCATACGATCCATTCTAATTCATTCGTCCGATCCATTCTAATTCATTCGCACGAATGTATCCATTCTAATTCATTCGTACGATCCATTCTAATTCATTCGTACGATCCATTCTAATACATTCATACGATCTATTCGTGCAAATGAATTAGAATGGATCGTATGAATGTATTAGATTGGATCGTATGAGTGAATTAGAATGGATCGTACGAATGAATTAGAATGGATTGTATGAATGAATTAGAATAGATCGTACGAATGAATTAGAATGGATCGTGTGAAAGAATTAGAATGGATTGTACGAATGAATTAGAATGGATCCTATGAATGAATTAGAATGGATCGTGCGAATGAATTAGAATGGATCGTACAAATGAATTAGAATGGATCAAATGAATGAATTAGAATGGTTACATTCATGCGAATGAATTAGAATGGATCGTACAAATGGATTAGAATGGATCGTACGAATGGATTAGAATAGATACATTCGAGCGAATGAATTAGAATGGATGGTACGAATGAATAAGAATGGATCGTACGAATGGATTAGAATGGATCCTACGAATGGATTAGTATGGATACCTTTGTGCATATGAATTAGAATGGATCGTACGAATGAATTAGAATGGATCATATTAATGAATTAGAATGGATCGTACAAATGAATTAGAATGGATCGTGTGAAAGAATTAGAATGCATTGTATGAATGAATTAGAATGGATCGTATGAATAAATTAGAATGGATCATGCGATTCATTCTAATTCATTCGCACAAATATATCCATTCTAATTCTTTCGTACGATGCATTCTAATTCATTCGTTCGATCAATTCTAATTCATTAGCACGATCCATTCTAATTCATTCGTACGATCCATTCTAATTCATTCGCACGATCCATTCTAATTCATTCATAGGATCCATTCTAATTCATTTATACGATCTATTCTAATTCTTTCGCACGAATGTATCTATTCTAATTCATTCGCACGAATGTATCTATTCTAATTCATTCGTATGAATCCATTCTAATTCATTCGTAACATCTATTCTATTTCATTCGTACGATCCATTCTAGTTCATTCGTACGATCCATTCTAATTCATTCGTACGATCCATTCTAATTCATTCGTATGATCCATTCTAATTAATTCGTATGATCCATTCTAATTCTATGATCCATTCTAATTCATTCATACAATCCATTCTAATTCATTCGCACGAATGTATCCATTCTAATTAATTCGTATGATCCATTCTAATTCATTCGTATGATCCATTCTTATTCATTCGCACGATCCTGTTTAATGGATTCGCACGATCCATTCTAATTCATTCGCACGAATGTATCCATTCTAATTCATTCATACGATCCATTCTAATTCATTCGTACGATCCATTCTAATTCATTCGCACAAATGTATCCATTCTAATTCATTCATACGATCCATTCTAAATCATTTGTACGATCAGTTCTAATTCATTCACAAAATCTATTCTAATTCATTCATACGATCCATTCTAATTCATTCGCACGATCCATTCTAATTCATTCGTACGATCGATTCTAATTCTTTCACACGATCCATTCTAATTCATTCGTACGATCCATTCTAATTCATTCGCACGATCCATTCTAATTCATTCATACGATCCATTCTAATTCATTCATACGATCCATTCTAATTCATTCGTACGATCCATTCTAATTCATTCGCACAAATGTATCCATTCTAATTCATTCGTACGATCCATTCTAATTCATTCGCACGATCCATTCTAATTCATTCGTATGATCCATTCTAATTCATTCGTACGATCCATTCTAATTAATTCGTATGATCCATTCTAATTCATTCGTATGATCCATTCTAATTCATTCATACAATCCATTCTAATTCATTCGCACGAATGTATCCATTCTAATTAATTCATACGATCCATTCTAATTCATTCGTATGATCTATTCTTATTCATCCGCACGATCCAGTCTAATTGATTCGCACGATCCATTCTAATTCATTCGCACGAATGTATCCATTCTAATTCATTCGTACGATCCATTCTAATTCATTCTAATTAGAATGGATCGTACGAATGAATTAGAATGGATCGTACGAATGAATTAGAATGGATCGTACGAATGAATTAGAATGGATCATATGAATGAATTAGAATGGTTACATTCCTACGAATGAATTAGAATGGATCCTACGAATGAATTAGAATGGATCGTGTGAAAGAATTAGAATGGATTGTATGAATGAATTAGAATGGATCGTACGAATGAATTAGAATGGATCGTACGAATGAACTAGAATGGATACATTCGTGTGAATGAATTAGAATGGATCGTACGAATGAATTAGAATGGATCGTACGAATGAATTAGAATGGATCGTATGAATGAATTAGAATGGTTACATTCACGCAAATGAATTAGAATGGATCGTACAAATGGATTAGAATGGATCGTACGAATGGATTAGAATGGATACATTCGAGCGAATGAATTAGAATGGATCGTACGAATGAATTAGAATGGATCGTACGAATGGATTAGAATGGATCCTACGAATGGATTAGAATGGATACCTTTGTGCATATGAATTAGAATGGATCGTACGAATGAATTAGAATGGATCATATGAATGAATTAGAATGGATCGTGTGAAAGAATTAGAATGGATTGTATGAATGAATTAGAATAGATCGTACGAATGAATTAGAATGGTTCGTACGAATGAATTAGAATAGATTGTACGAATGAATTAGAATGGATCGTACGAATGAATTAGAATGGATACATTTGTGCGAATGAATTAGAATGGATACATTCATGCGAAAGAATTAGAATAGATCGTATGAATGAATTAGAATGGATCCTATGAATGAATTAGAATGGATCGTGCGAATGAATTAGAATGGATCGTACGAATGAATTAGAATAGATCGTACGAATGAATTAGAATGGATCGTACGAATGGATCGTACGAATGGATTAGAATGGATCGTACGAATGGATTAGAATGGATACATTCGAGCGAATGAATTAGAATGGATCGTGCGAATGAATTAGAATGGATCGTACGAATAAATTAGAATGGATTCGTCCGAATGAATTAGAATGGATCATACGAATGAGTAAGAATGGATCGTACGAATGAAATAGAATAGATTGTACGAATGAATTAGAATGGATCCTACGAATGAATTAGAATGGATCGTGTGAAAGAATTAGAATAGACTGTATGAATGAATTAGAATGGATCGTATGAATGAATTAGAATGGATCGTGCGAATGAATTCGAATGGATCATACGAATTCATTCTAATTCATTCATACAATCCATTCTAATTCTTTCACACGATCCATTCTAAATCATTCGTATGTTCCTTTCTAATTCATTAGCACGATCCATGCAAATTCATTCGTTCGATCAATTCTAATTCATTAGCATGATTCATTCTAATTCATTCGTATGATCCATTCTAATTCATTCGCACGATCCATTCTAATTCATTCCTAGGATCCATTCTAATTCATTCATACGATCTATTCTAATTCTTTCGCACGAATGTATCCATTCTAATTCATTCGCACGAATGTATCCATTCTAATTCATCCGTACGATCCATTCTAATTCATTCGCACAAATGTATCCATTCTAATTCATTCGTACGATCCATTCTAATTCATTCGCACGATCCATTCTAATTCATTCGTACGATCCATTCTAATTCTTTCACACGATCTATTCTAATCCATTCTAATTCATTCGTACGAATCCATTCTAATTCATTCGTACAATCTATTCTATTTCATTCGTACGATCCATTCTTACTCATTCGTATGATCCATTCTAATTCATTCGGACGAATGTATCGATTCTAATTTATTCGTACGATCCATTCTAATTCATTCGTACGATCCATTCTAATTCATTCGTACGATCCATTCTAATTCATTCGCTTGAATGTATCAATTCTAATCCATTCGTACGATCCATTCTAATTCCTTCGCATGAATGTAACCATTCTAATTCATTCATTTGATCCATTCTAATTCATTCGTACGATCCATTCTAATTCATTAGCACGATCCATGCTAATTCATTCATTCGATCAATTCTAATTCATTAGCACGATCCATTCTAATTCATTCGTACGATCCATTCTAATTAATTCGCACGATCCATTCTAATTCATTCGTACGATCCATTCTAATTCATTAGGACGACCCATGCTAATTCATTCGTTCGGTCAATTCTAATTCATTAGCACGATCCATTCTAATTCATTCGTACGATCCATTCTAATTCATTCGCACAAATGTATCCATTCTAATTCATTCGTACGATCCATTCTAATTCATTCGCACGATCCATTCTAATTCATTCGTACGATCCATTCTAATTCTTTCACACGATCCATTCTAATTCATTCGTATGATCCATTCTAATTCATTCGCACGATCCATTCTAATTCATTCATAGGATCCATTCTAATTGATTCATACGATCTATTCTAATTCTTTCGCACGAATGTATCCATTCTAATTCATTCACACGAATGTAACCATTCTAATTCATTCGTACGATCCATTCTAATTCATTCGTACGATCCATTCTAATTCATTCGTTCGATCCATTCTAATTCATTCATACGATCTATTCTAATTCATTCATACAATCCATTCTAATTCTTTCACACGATCCATTCTAATTCATTCGTACGATCCATTCTAATTCATTCGTACGGTCCATTCTAATTCATTCGTACGATCCATTCTAATTCATTCGCTCGAATGTATCCATTCGTACGATCCATTCTAATCCATTCGTACGATCCATTCTAATTCATTCGCATGAATGTAACCATTCTAATTCATTCATTTGATCCATTCTAATTCATTCGTACGATCCATTCTAATTCATTCGTCCGATCCATTCTAATTCATTTGCACGAATGTATCCATTCTAATTCATTCGTACGATCCATTCTAATTCATTCGCACGATCCATTCTAATTCATTCATAGGATCCATTCTAATTCATTCATACGATCTATTCTAATTCTTTCGTACGAATGTATCCATTCTAATTCATTCGCACGAATATATCCATTCTAATTCTAATTCATTCGTACGATCCATTCTAATTCATTTGTATGATCCATTCTAATTAATTCGTATGATCCATTCTAATTCATTCGTACGATCCATTCTAATTCATTCATACAATCCATTCTAATTCATTCGCACGATCCATTCTAATACACTCATACGATCCATTCTAATACATTCATACGATCCATTCTAATTCATTTGCACGAATATATCCATTCTAATTCATTCGTACGATCCATTCTAATTCCTTTGTACGATCCATTCTAATTCATTCGTACGATCCATTCTAATTCATTCATACGATCCATTCTAATTCATTCGTACGATCCATTCTAATTCATTCGCACAAATGTATCCATTCTAATTCATTCGTACGATCCATTCTAATTCATTCATACGATCCTTTCTAATTCATTCGTAAGATCCATTCTAATTCATTCGTACGATCCATTCTAATTCATTCGTACGATCCATTCTAATTCATTCGCGAATGTATCCATTCTAATTCATTCGTACGATCCATTCTAATTCATTCATACGATCTATTCTAATTCATTCATACAATCCATTCTAATTCTTTCACACGATCCATTCTAATTCATTCGTACGATCCATTCTAATTCATTCGCACAATCCATTCTATTTCATTCGTACGATCCATTCTTACTCATTCGTATGATCTATTCTAATTCATTCGCACGAATGTATCCATAATGGATCATACGAATGAGTAAGAATGGATCGTACGAATAAAATAGAATGGATTGTGCGAATGAATTAGAATGGACCGTACGAATGAATTAGACATACGAATGAATTAGAATGGATACATTCGTGCGAATAAATTAGAAGGGATCATACGAATGAGTAAGAATGGATCGTCATTCTAATTCATTCGTATTATCCATTCTAATTCATTTGTATCCATTCTATTTCATTCGCACGATCCATTCTAATTCATTCGCGCAATCTATTCTAATTCATTCGTACAATCCATTCTTACTCATTCGTACGATCCATTCTAATTCATTCATAGGATCCATTCTAATTCATTCATACAATCCATTCTAATTCATTCGCACGAATGTGTCCATTCTAATTCATTCATACGATCAGTTCTAATTCATTCATAAAATCTATTCTAATTCATTCATACGATCCATTCTAATTCATTCGCACGAATGTATCCATTCTAATTCATTCGTACGATCCATTCTAATCCATTAATATGATCCATTCTAATTCATTTGTACGATCCATTCTAATTCATATGTACAAAGGTATCCATTCTAATTCATTCGTACGATCCATTCTAATTCAGGATCGTACGAATGAATTAGAATGGATATATTCGTGCAAATGAATTAGAATGGATCGTATGAATGAATTAGAATGGATCGTATGAGTGAATTAGAATGGATAGTATGAATGAAGTAGAATGGATCGTATGATTGAATTAGAATGGAAACATTCGTGCGAATGAATTAGAATGGATCGTATGAATGGATTAGAATAGATTGTGCGAATGAATTAGAATGGATCGTACGAATGAATTAGAATGGATACATTCGTGCGAATAAATTAGAATGGATTGTATGAATGAATTAGAATGGATCGTACGAATGAATTAGAATGGATCGTACGAATGAATTAGAATAGATTGCGCGAATGCATTAGAATGGATCGTGCGAATGAAATAGAATGGATACAAATGAATTAGAATGGATCATATGAATGAATTAGAATGACGATCCATTCTTCCTCATTCGTATGATCCATTCTAATTTATTCGCACGAATGTATCCATTCTAATTCATTCGTACGTCTAATTCATTCGTACGGTCCATTCTAATTCATTCGCACAATCCATTCTATTTCATTCGTACGATCCATTCTTACTCATTCGTATGATCCATTATGGATACATTCGTGCGAATGAATTAGAATGGATCATACGAATGAGTAAGAATGGATCGTACGAATGAAATAGAATGGATTGTGCGAATGAATTAGAATGGATCGTACGAATGAATTAGAATGGATCGTGTGAAAGAATTAGAATGGATTGTATGAATGAATTAGAATAGATCGTATGAATGAATTAGAATGGATCGTACGAATGAATTAGAATGGATCGTACGAATGAATTAGAATGGATACATTCGTGCGAATGAATTAGAATGGATACATTCGTGCGAAAGAATTAGAATAGATCGTATGAATGAATTAGAATGGATCCTATGAATGAATTAGAATGGATCGTGCGAATGAATTAGAATGGATCGTACGAATGAATTAGAATGGATCGTGCTAATGAATTAGAATTGATCGAAGGAATGAATTAGCATGGATCGTGCTAATGAATTAGAATGGATCGTACGAATGAATTAGAATGGATCAAATGAATGAATTAGAATGGTTACATTCATGCGAATGAATTAGAATGGATCGTACGAATGGATTAGAATGGATCGTACGAATGGATTAGAATGGATACATTCGAGCGAATGAATTAGAATGGATCATACGAATGAATTAGAATGGATCGTACGAATAAATTAGAATGGATACATTCGTCCGAATAAATTAGAATGGATCCATTCTAATTCATTCGGACGAATGTATCCATTCTAATTTATTCGTACGATCCATTCTAATTCATTCGTACGATCCACTTGAATTCATTCGCTCGAATTGATCCATTCTAATCCATTCGTACGATCCATTCTAATCCATTCGTACGATCCATTCTAATTCATTCGTATGATCTATTCTAATTCAGTCGTACGATCCATTCTAATTCATTCACACGATCCATTCTAATTCATTCCTAGGATCCATTCTAATTCATTCATACGATCTATTCTAATTCTTTCGCACGAATGTATCATTTCTAATTCATTCGCACGAATGTATCCATTCTAATTCATTTGTACGATCCATTCTAATTCATTCTTACGATCCATTCTAATTCATTCGTACGATCCATTCTAATTAATTCATACGATCTATTCTTATTCATTCAAACAATCCATTCTAATTCTTTCACATGATCCATTCTAATTCATTCATATGATCCATTCTAATTCATTCGTACGATCCATTTAATTCATATGCACAAAGGTATCCATTCTAATCCATTCGTAGGATCCATTCTAATCCATTCGTACGATCCATTCTAATTCATTCGTACGATCCATTCTAATTCATTCGCTCGAATGTATCCATTCTAATCCATTCGTACGATCCATTCTAATCCATTCGTACGATCCATTCTAATTCATTCGCATGAATGTAACCATTCTAATTCATTCGTACGATCCTTTCTAATTCATTCGTACGATCCATTCTAATTTATTCGTACGATACATTCTAATTCATTCGCACGAATGTACCCATTCTAATTCATTCATATGATCCATTCTAATTCATTCATACAATCCATTCTAATTCTTTCACACGATCCATTCTAATTCATTCGTACGATCCGTTCTAATTCATTCGTACAATCCATTCTAATTCATTCGCACGAATGTATCCATTCTAATTCATTCATACGGTCCATTCTAATTGATTCGTACGATCCATTCTAATTCATTCGTACAATCCATTCTAATTCATTCGCACGAATGTATCCATTCTAATTCATTCATACGATCCATTCTAATTCATTCGTACGATCCATTCTAATTCCTTCGTACGATCCATTCTAATTCATTCGTATGATCTATTCTAATTCATTCGTACGATCCATTCTAATTCATTCGTACGATCCATTCTAATTCATTCGTAAGATCCATTCTTATTCATTCGTACGATCCATTCTAATTCATTCGTTTGATCCATTCTAATTCATTCGCACGAATGTATCCATTCTAGTTCATTCGTACGATCCATTCTAATTCATTCGTACAATCCATTCTAATCCATTCGTACGATCCATTCTAATTCATTCATTCGATCCATTCTAATTCATTCATACAATCCATTCTAATTCTTTCACACGATCCATTCTAATTCATTCGTAGGATCCATTCTAATTCATTCGTACAATCTATTCTATTTCATTCGTACGATCCATTCTTACTCATTCGTATGATCCATTCTAATTCATTCGGACGAATGTATCCATTCTAATTTATTCGTACGATCCATTCTAATTCATTCATACGATCCATTCTAATTCATTCGTACGATCCATTCTTACTCATTCGTATGATCCATTCTAATTCATTCGTACGATCCATTCTTATTCATTCGTACGATCGATTCTAATTCATTCGCATTATCCATTCTAATTCATTCGTACGATCCATTCTAATTCATCCGTATGATCCATTCTAATTTATTCATTCAAATATATCCATTCTAATTCATTCCGTACGATCCATTCTAATTCATTCGTACGATCCATTCTAATTCATTCGTTCGAATGTATCCATTCTAATTCATTCGTACGATCCATTCTAATTCATTCGTACGATCCATTCTAATTCATTCATACGATCAATTCTAATTCATTCGGACGAATGTATCCATTCTAATTTATTCGTACGATCTATTCTAATTCATTCATTTGATCCATTCTAATTCATTCGTACGATCCATTCTAATTCATTCGTCCGATCCATTCTAATTCATTCGCACGAATGTATCCATTCTAATTCATTCGTACGATCCATTCTAATTCATTTGTACGATCCATTCTAATTCATTCGTAAGATCCATTCTAATTCATTCGTACGATCCATTCTAATTCATTCGTACAATCCATTCTAATTCATTCGCACGAATGTATCCATTCTAGTTCATTCGCACGATCTATTCTACTTCATTCATACAATCCATTCTAATTCTTGTACACGATCCATTCTAATTCATTCATAGGATCCATTCTAATTCATTCGTACGATCCATTCTAATTCATTCGCACGAATGTATCCATTCTAATTCATTCATACGATCCATTCTACTTCATTCGTACTATCCATTCTAATTCATTCATACAATTCATTCTAATTCATGTGAATGATTTAGAATGGATCGGACGAATGAATTAGAATGGATTGTACGAATGAATTAGAATGGATCAAATGAATGAATTAGAATGGATCGTACGAATGAATTAGAATGCATCGTACGAAAGAAGTAGAATCGATCGTGCGAATGAAATAGAATGGATCGTATGAATGAATTAGAATGGATTGTACGAATGGATTAGAATGGATCGTACGAATGCATTCTAATTCCTTCGTACGATCCATTCTAATTCCTTCGTACGATCCATTCTATTTCATTCGTATGATCCGTTCTAATTCCTTCGTACGATCCATTCTAATTCCTTCGTATCCATTCTAATTCACTCATACAATCCATTCTAATCCATTCGTACGATCCATTCTAATTTATTCGCATGAATGTAACCATTCTAATTTATTCATTTGATCCATTCTAATTCATTCGTACGATCCATTCTAATTCATTCGTACGATCCATTGTAATTCATTCATACAATCCATTTATATTCATTCGCACAAATGTATCCATTCAAATTCATTCGTACGATCCAGTCTAATTCATTAGCACGATCCATGCTAATTCATTCGTTCGATCAATTATAATTCATTAGCACGATCCATTCTAATTCATTCGTACGATCCATTCCAATTCATTCATACGATCTATTCTTACTCATTCGTATGATCCATTCTAATTCATTCGTACGATCCATTCTAATTCATTCGTACGATCGATTCTAATTCATTCGCACTATCCATTCTAATTCATTCGTACGATCCATTCTAAATCAGTCGTATGATCCATTCTAATTTATTCGTTCAAATATATCCATTCTAATTCATTCGTACGATCCATTCTAATTCATTCGTACGGTCCATTCTAATTCATTCGCACAATCCATTCTATTTCATTCGTACGATCCATTCTTACTCATTCGTATGATCCGTTATGGATACATTCATGCGAATGAATTAGAATGGATCATACGAATGAGTAAGAATGGATCGTACGAATGAAATAGAATGGATTGTGCGAATGAATTAGAATGGATCATACGAATGAAGTAGAATGGATCATGTGAAAGAATTAGAATGGATCGTGCTAATGAATTAGAATGGATCGTACGAATGGATTAGAATGGATACTTTCGAGCGAATGAATTAGAATGGATCGTACGAATGAATTAGAATGAATCATACGAATGAGTAAGAATGGATCGTACGAATGAATTAGAATGGATCGTATGAATGAATTAGAATGGATCGTACGAATAAATTAGAATGGATACTTTCGTCCGAATGAATTAGAATAGATCATACGAATGAGTAAGAATGGATCGTACGAATGAAATAGAATAGATCGTACGAATGAATTAGAATGGAATATACGAATGAATTAGAATGGATCGTACGAATGAATTAGAATGGATCGTATGAATGAATTAGAATGGATCGTACGAATGAATTAGAATGGATCGTGCGAATGAATTCGAATGGATCGTACGATCCATTCTAATTCATTCATACAATCCATTCTAATTCATTCGCACGAATGTATCCATTCTAATCCATTCGTACGATCCATTCTAATCCATTCGTACGATCCATTCTAATTCATTCGCACAAATGTATCCATTCTAATTCATTCGTACGATCCATTCTAATTCATTCGTACGATCCATTCTAATTCATTCGTACGATCCATTCTAAATCATTCGTACGATCCATTCTAATTCATTCGTACGATCCATTCTAATTCATTCGTACGATCCATTCTAATTCATTCGTACGATCCATTCTAATTCATTCGCAAAATCCATTCTATTTCATTCGTACGATCCATTCTTACTCATTGGTATGATCCATTCTAATTCATTCGCACGAATGTATCCATTCTAATTCATTCGTACGAATCCATTTTAATTCATTCGTACAATCCATTCTATTTCATTCGTACGATCCATTCTTACTCATTCGTATGATCCATTCTAATTCATTCGCACGAATGTATCCATTCTAAATCATTCGTACGATCCATTCTAATTCATTCGTACGATCCAATCTAAATCATTCGTACAATCCATTCTATTTCATTCGTACGATCAATTCTAATTCATTCGTACGATCCGTTCTAATTCACTCATAGGATCCATTCTAATTCATTCATACGATCCATTCTAATTCATTTGCATGAATATATCCGTTCTAATTCATTTGTACGATCCATTCTAATTCCTTCGTACGACCCATTCTAATTCCTTCATACGATCCATTCTAATTCCTTCGTACGATCCATTCTAATTCCTTCGTATCCATTCTAATTCACTCATACGATCCATTCTAATTCATTCATACGATCTATTCTAATTCATTCATACAATCCATTCTAATTCTTTCACACGATCCATTCTAATTCATTCGTACGATCCATTCTAATTCATTCACACAATCCATTCTATTTCATTCGTACGATCCATTCTTACTCATTGGTACGATCCATTCTAATTCATTCGCATGAATGTATCCATTCTAATTCATTCGTACAATCCATTCTAATTCTTTCACACGATCCATTCTAATTCATTCGTACGATCCATTCTAAATCATTCGTGCAATCCATTCTATTTCATTCGTACGATCAATTCTAATTTATTAGAATGGATCGTACGAATGAATTAGAATGGATCATATTAATGAATTAGAATGGATCGTACGAATTAATTAGAATGGATCGTACGAACGAATTAGAATGGATCGTACGAAGGAATTAGAATGGATCGTACGAATGAATTAGAATGGATATATTCGTGCAAATGAATTAGAATGGATCGTATGAATGAATTAGAATGGATCATACGAATGAATTAGAATGGATATATTCGTGCAAATGAATTAGAATGGATCGTATGAATGTATTAGAACGGATCGTATGAGTGAATTAGAATGGATCGTACGAATGAATTAGAATGGATCGTACGAATGAATTAGAATGGATCGTGTGAAAGAATTAGAATGGATTGTATGAATGAATTAGAATAGATCGTATGAATGAATTAGAATGGATCGTACGAATGAATTAGAATGGATCGTACGAATGAATTTAAATGGATACATTTGTGCGGATAAATCTAAATGGATTGTATCAATGAATTACAATGGATCGTACGAATGAATTAGAATGGATCGTACGAATGAATTAGAATAGATCGTACGAATGAATTAGAATGGATCGTACGAATAAATTAGAATGGATCGTGGGAATGAATTAGAATGGATCGTACGAATGAATTAGAATAGATTGTACGAATAAATTAGAATGGATCGTGGGAATGAATTAGAATGGATCGTACGAATGAATTAGAATGGATCGTACGAATGAATTAGAATGGATCGTACGAATGAATTTGAATGGATACATTTGTACGAATAAATCTCAATGGATTGTATCAATGAATTACAATGGATCGTACGAATGAATTAGAATGGATCGTACGAATGAATTAGAATAGATCGTACGAATGAATTAGAATGGATCGTACGAATAAATTAGAATAGATCGTGGGAATGAATTAGAATAGATCGTACGAATGAATTAGAATGGATCGTACGAATAAATTAGAATGGATCGTGGGAATGAATTAGAATAGATCGTACGAATGAATTAGAATGGATCCACCGAATGAGTTAGAATGGATCATACGAATGAATTAGAATGGATTGTACGAATGAATTAGAATGGATTGTGCGAATGAATTAGAATGGATCGTATGAATGAATAAGAATGGATCGTACGAATTAATTAGAATGGATCGTACGAATGAATTAGCATGAATCGTACGAATATATTAGAATGGATAGTACGAATGAATTAGAATGAATCATACAATCCATTCTAATTCAATCGTCCGATCCATTCTAATTCATTCGCATGAATGTATCAATTCTAATTCATTCGTACAATCCATTCTATTTCATTCGTACGATCCATTCTTACTCATTCGTATGATCCATTCTAATTCATTCGTATGATCCATTCTAATTCATTCGGACGATCCATTCTAATTCATTCGTACGATCCATTCCAATTCATTCGCACGATCCATTCTAATTCATTCATACGATCCATTCTAATTTATTCATACGATCCATTCTAATTCATTCCTACAATCCATTCTAATTCATTCGCCCGATCCATTCTAATTCATTCATACGATCCATTCTATTCGAATGGATCATGTGATCCATTCGAATTCATTCGCACGATCCATTCTAATTCATTCATACAATCCATTCTAATTCATTCATACAATGCAATCTAATTCTTTCGCACGATCCATTCTAATTCATTCATACGATCCATTCTAATTCATTCGTACGATCCATTCTAATTCACTTATATGAGCCATTCTAATACATTCATACGATCCATTCTAATTCATTTGCACGAATATATCTATTCTAATTCATTCATACGATCCATTCTAATTCCTTCGTACGATCCATTCTAATTCATTCGTACGATCTATTCTAATTCATTCGTACGATCCATTCTAATTTATTCGTACGATCCATTCTAATTCCTTCGTACGATCCATTCTAATTCATTCGTACGATCCATTCTAATTCATTCATACAATCCATTCTAATTCTTTCACACGATCCATTCTAATTCATTCGTACGATCCATTCGTACTATCCGTTCTAATTCACTCATTCGATCCATTCTAATTCATTCATACGATCCATTCTAATTCATTTGCACAAAGGTATCCATTCTAATTCATTCGTACGATCCATTCTAATTCATTCACACGAATTAGAATTAGAATGGATCTTACGAATGAATTAGAATGGATCGTATGAATGGTTTAGAATGGATACATTCGTGCGAATGAATTAGAATGGATCGGACAAATGAATTAGAATGGATCGTACGAATGAATTAGAATGGATCAAAAGAATGAATTAGAATGGTTACATTCATGCGAATGAATTAGAATGGATCGTACGAATGGATTAGAATGGATCGTACGAATAGATTAGAATGGATACATTCGAGCGAATGAATTAGAATGGATCATACGAATGAGTAAGAATGGATCGTACGAATGAAATAGAATGGATTGTACGAATGAATTAGAATGGATCATGCGAATGAATTTGAATGGATCGTACGAATGAATTAGAATGGATCGTACGAATGAGTTAGAATGGATCGTACAATTGAATTAGAATGGATCGTACGAATGAATTACAATGGATACATTCGTGCGAATGATTACAATGGATACATTCGTGCGAAAGAATTAGAATAGATCGTATGAATGAATTAGAATGGATCCTATGAATGAATTAGAATGGATCGTGCGAATGAATTAGAATGGATCGTACGAATGAATTAGAATGGATCGTACGAATGAATTAGAATGGATCGTACGAATGAATTAGAATAGATCATGAATGAATTAGAATAGATCATACGAATGAATTAGAATGGATCATACGAATGAGTAAGAATGGATCGTACGAATGAAATAGAATGGATTGTACGAATGAATTAGAATGGATACATTCGTGTGAATGAATTAGAATGGATCGTACGAATGAATTAGATGGATCGTACGAATGAATTAGAATGGATCGTAAGAATGAATTAGAATGCATCGTACGAAAGAATTAGAATGGATATATTCGTGCGAATGAATTAGAATGGATCGTACGAATGAATTAGACTGGATCGTACGAATGAATTTGAATGGATACATTTGTGCGAATGAATCTAAATGGATTGTATGAATGAATTACAATGGATCGTACAAATGAATTAGAATGGATCGTACGAATGAATTAGAATAGCTCATACGAATGAATTTGAATGAATCATATGAATAAATTAGAATGGTTACATTTGTGCGAATGAATTAGAATAGATCGTACGAATGAATTAGAATGGATCGTACGAATAATTTAGAATGGATCGTGGGAATGAATTAGAATGCATCGTACGAATGAATTAGAATGGATCCACCGAATGAGTTAGAATGGATCATACGAATGAATTAGAATGGATTGTACAAATGAATTAGAATGGATTGTGCGAATGAATTAGAATGGATCGTATGAATGAATTAGAATGGATTGTACGAATGAATTAGAATGGATCGTGCGAATGAATTAGCATGAATCGTACGAATGTATTAGAATGGATCGTACGAATGAATTAGAGTGAATCGTACTATCCATTCTAATTCATTCGCACGAATATATCCATTCTAATTCATTCATACGATCTATTCTAATTCTTTCACACGATCCATTCTAATTCATTCGTACGATCCATTCTAATTCATTCGTACGATCCATTGTAATTCATTCGTATGATCCATTCTAATTCATTCCTACGATCTATTCTAATTCATTCGCTCGAATATATCCATTCTAATTCATTCATTCGATCCATTCTAATTCATTCGCACGATCCATTCTAATTCATTCATATGATCCATTCTAATCCATTCGTACGATCCATTCTAATTCATTCGTACGATCCATTCTAATTCATTCGTACGATCCATTCTAATTCATTCGCACGAATGTATCCATGATGTTTATTCGTACGATCCATTCTAATTCATTCGTACGATCCATTCTAATTCATTCGCACGATCCATTCTAATTCATTCGTACGATCCATTCTAATTCATTCATACGATCCATTCTAATTCATTCGCACGATCCATTCTAATTCATTCGTACGATCCATTCTAATTCATTCATACGATCCATTCTAATTCATTCTAGAATGGATACATTCGTGCAAATGAATTAGAATGGATCATACGAATGAATTAGAATGGATCGTACGAATGAATTAGAATGGATCTTACGAATGAATTAGAATGGATCGTATGAATGAATTAGAATGGATCGTACGAATGAATTAGAATGGATCAAATGAATGAATTAGAATGGATCGTACGAATGAATTAGAATGGATCGTACGAATGAATTAGAATGGATCGTACGAATGAACTAGAATGGATACATTCGTGCGAATGAATTAGAATGGATCGTACGATTCATTCTAATTCATTCGTACGATCCATTCTAATACATTCGTACGATTCATGCTAATTCATTCGCACGATCCATTCTAATTCATTCGTACGATCCCTTCTTATTCATTCATACGATCCATTCTAATTCATTCGCATAATCCATTCTAATTCATTCGTACAATCCATTCTAATTCATTCGTATGATCCATTCTAACTCATTCAGTGGATCTATTCTAATTCATTCGTACGATCCATTCTAATTCATTCCCACGATCCATTCTAATTTATTCGTACGATCCATTCTAATTCATTCGTACGATCTATTCTAATTCATTCGCACGAATGTAACCATTCTAATTCATTCATACGATTCATTCTAATTCATTCGTATGAGCTATTCTAATTCATTCGTACGATCCATTCTAATTCATTCGTACGATCCATTGTCATTCATTCATACAATCCATTTAGATTAATTCGCACAAATGTATCCATTCAAATTCATTCGTACGATCCAGTCTAATTCATTCGTACGATCCATTCTAATTCATTCGCACGAATATATCCATTCTAATTCTTTCGTACGATGCATTCTAATTCGTTTGTACGATCCATTCTAATTCATTCATTTGATCCATTCTAATTCATTCGTACGATCCATTCTAATTCATTCGTCCGATCCATTCTAATTCATTCGCTCGAATGTATCCATTCTAATTCATTCGTACGATCCATTCTAATTCATTCGTACGATCCATTCTAATTCATTCGTAAGATCCATTCTAATTCATTCGTACGATCCATTCTAATTCATTCGTACGATCCATTCTAATTCATTCGCACGAATGTATTCATTCTAGTTCATTCGTACGATCCATTCTAATTCATTCGTACGATCCATTCTAATTCATTCCGTACCATCCATTCTAATTCATTCGTACGATCGTACGAATGAATTAGAATGGATCGTACGAATGAATTAGAATGGATCTTACGAATGAATTAGAATGGATCATACGAATGAATTAGACTGGATCGTACGAATGAATTAGAATGGATACATTCGTGCGAATGAATTAGAATGGATCGGACGAATGAATTAGAATGGATCGTACGAATAAATAAGAATGGATCATATGAAATTCATTAGAATGGTTACATTCATGCGAATGAATTAGAATGGATCGTAGGAATAGATTAGAATGGATCGTACGAATGGATTAGAATGGATACATTCGAGCGAATGAATTAGAATGGATCGTACGAATGAATTAGAATGGATCGTACGAATGGATTAGAATGGATCCTACGAATGGATTAGAATGGATACCTTTGTGCATATGAATTAGAATGGATCGTATGAATGAAATAGAATGGATCGTAGAATGGATCGTACGAATGAATTAGAATGGATACATTCGTACGAATGAATTAGAATGGATCGTACGAATGAATTAGAATGGATCATACGAATGAATTAGAATGGATCATACGAATGAATTAGAATGGATCATACGAATGAGTAAGAATGGATCGTACGAATGAAATAGAATGGATTGTACGAATGAATTAGAATGGATCGTACGAATGAATTTGAATGGATCGTGTGAAAGAATTAGAATGGATTGTATGAATGAATTAGAATGGATCATATAAATGAATTAGAATCGATCGTGCGAATGAATTCGAATGGATCGTACGAATGAATTAGAATGGATCATACGAATGAATTAGAATGGATACATTCGTGCGAATGAATTAGAATGGATACATTCGTGCGAAAGAATTAGAATAGATCGTATGAATGAATTAGAATGGATCCTATGAATGAATTAGAATGGATCGTGCGAATGAATTAGAATGGATCGTGCTAATGAATTAGAATTGATCGAATGAATGAATTAGCATGGATCGTGCTAATGAATTAGAATGGAACGTACGAATGAATTAGAATGGATTGTGTGAAAGAATTAGAATGGATTGTATGAATGAATTAGAATGAATTCGTACGATCCATTCGAATTCATTCGCACGATCCATTCTAATTCATTCATACGATCCATTCTAATTCATTCATACAATCCATTCTAATTCTTTCACACGATCCATTCTAATTCATTCGTCGGATCCATTCTAATTCATTCGTACAATCTATTCTATTTCATTCGTACGATCCATTCTTACTTATTCGTATGATCCATTCTAATTCATTCGGACGAATGTATCCATTCTAATTCATTCGTACGATCCATTCTAATTCATTCGTACGATCCATTCTTACTCATTCGTATGATCCATTCTAATTCATTCGTACGATCCATTCTAATTCATTCATTTGATCCATTCTAATTCATTCGTACGATCCATTCTTACTCATTCGTATGATCCATTCTAATTCATTCGTACGATCCATTCTAATTCATTCGTACGATCGATTCTAATTCATTCACACAATCTATTCTAATTCATTCGTACGATCCATTCTAATTCATTCATACGATCGTACGAATGAATTAGAATGGATCGTACGGAATGAATTAGAATGGATTGTATGAATGAATTAGAATGGATACATTCGTGCGAATGAATTAGAATGGATCATACGAATGAGTAAGAATGGATCGTACGAATGAAATAGAATGGATTGTACGAATGAATAAGAATGGATCGTACAAATGAATTAGAATGGATCGTACGAATGAATTAGAATGGATCATACGAATGAGTAAGAATGGATCGTACAAATGAATTAGAATGGATCGTACGAATGAATTAGAATGGATCGTGTGAAAGAATTAGAATGCATTGTATGAATGAATTAGAATCGATCGTATGAATGAATTAGAATGGATCGTGCGAATGAATTCGAATAGATCGCATGATCCATTCGAATAGAATGGATCGTATGAATGAATTAGAATGGATCGGGCGAATGAATTAGAATGGATTGTAGGAATGAATTTGAATGGATCGTATGAATGAATTAGAATGGATCGTATGAATGAATTAGAATGGATCGTGCGAATGAATTAGAATGGATCGTACGAATGTATTAGAATGGATCGTACGAATGAATTAGAATGGATCATACAAATGAGTAAGAATGGATCGTACGAATGAAATAGAATGGATTGTACTAATGAATTAGAATGGATACATTCGTGCGAATAAATTAGAATGGATCATACGAATGAATTAGAATGGATCGTACGAATGAATTAGAATGGATCGTACGAATGAATTAGAATGGATCTTACGAATGAATTAGAATGGATCGTACGAATGAATTAGAATGGATCGTACGAATGAATTAGAATGGATACATTCGTGCGAATGAATTAGAATGGATCGGACGAATGAATTAGAATGGATCGTACGAATGAATTAGAATGGATCGTACGAATAAATTAGAATGGATACATTCATCCGAATGAATTAGAATGGATCATACGAATGAGTAAGAATGGATCGTACGAATGAAATAGAATAGATTGTACGAATGAATTAGAATGGATTCGTACGAATGAATTAGAATGGATACATTCGTGCGAATGAATTAGAATGGATCGTACCAATGAGTAAGAATGGATCGTACGAATGAAATAGAATGGATTGTGCGAATGAATTAGAATGGATCGTACGAATGAATTAGAATGGATCGTACGAATGAATTAGAATGGATCCTATGAATGAATTAGAATGGATCGTGCGAACGAATTAGAATGGATCGTACGAATGAATTAGAATGGATCGTGCTAATGAATTAGAATTGATCGAACGAATGAATTAGAATGGATACATTCGTGCGAATGAATTCGAATGGATCAGACGAATGAATTAGAATGGATCATACGAATGAGTAAGAATGGATCGTACGAATGAAATACAATAGATCGTACGCATGAATTAGAATGGATCGTTCGAAGGAATTAGAATGGATCGAACGAATGAATTACAATGGATATATTCGTGCGAAAGAATTAGAATAGATCGTATGAATGAATTAGAATGGATCCTATGAATGAATTAGAATGGATCGTGCGAATGAATTAGAATGGATCGTGCTAATGAATTAGAATTGATCGAACGAATGAATTAGCATGGATCGTGCTAATGAATTAGAATGGAACGTACGAATGAATTAGAATGGATCGTGTGAAAGAATTAGAATGGATTGTATAAATGAATTAGAATGGATCGTACGAAGGAATTAGAATGGATCGTACGAATGAATTAGAATGGATCGTACAAATGAATTAGAATAGATCGTACGAATGAATTAGAATGGATCGTACGAATGAATTAGAATGGATCGTGTGAAAGAATTAGAATGGATCGTATGAATGAATAAGAATGGATCATACGAATGAATTAGAATGGATCGTGCGAATGAATTAGCATGAATCGTACGAATGTATTAGAATGGATCGTACGAATGAATGAATTAGAATAGATCGTATGAATGAATTAGAATGGATCGTACGAATGAATTAGAATGGATCATACGAATGAATTAGAATGGATCGTACGAATGAATTAGAATGGATCGTACGAATGAATTAGAATGGATCTTACGAATGAATTAGAATGGATCGTACGAATGAATTAGAATGGATCGTACGAATAAATTAGAATGGATACATTCGTCCGAATGAATTAGAATGGATCATACGAATGAGTAAGAATGAATAAGAATGGATCGTACGAATGAATTAGAATGGATCATACGAATGAACTAGAATAGAATGGATCGTACGAATGAATTAGAATGGATCGTACGAATGAATTAGAATGGATCGTGTGAAAGAATTAGAATGGATTGTATGAATGAATTAGAATAGATCGTATGAATGAATTAGAATGGATCGTACGAATGAATTAGAATGGATCATGCGAATGAATTAGAATGGATCGTACGAATGAATTAGAATGGATACATTCGTGCGAATGAATTAGAATGGATCGGACGAATGAATTAGAATGGATCGTACGAATGAATTAGAATGGATCAAATGAATGAATTATAATGGATCGTACGTACGAATGAATTAGAATGGATACATTCATGCGAATGAATTAGAATGGATCGGACGAATGAATTAGAATGGATCGTACGCTCGAATGTATCCATTCTAATCCATTCGTACGATCCATTCTAATCCATTCGTAGGATCCATTCTAATTCATTCGCATGAATGTAACCATTCTAATTCATTCATTTGATCCATTCTAATTCATTCGTACGATCCATTCTAATTCATTCATACGATCCATTCTAATTCATTCGTCCGATCCATTCTAATTCATTCATACAATCCATTCTAATTCATTCGTACGATCCATTCTAATTCACTCATACGATCCATTCTAATACATTCATACGATCCATTCTAATTCAATTGCACAAATATATCCATTCTAATTCATTCAAACCATCCATTCTAATTCTTTCACACGATCCATTTTAATTCATCCGTAGGATCCATTCTAATTCATTCGCACAATCCATTCTAATTCATTCGTACAATCCATACTAATTCATTCGTATGATCCATTTTAACTCATTCGGTGGATCCATTCTAATTCATTCGTACGATCCATTCTAATTCATTCTCCAAATCCATTCTAATTTATTCGTACGATCCATTCTAATTCATTCGTACGATCTATTCTAATTCATTCGCACGAATGTAACCATTCTAATTCATTCATACGATTCATTCTAATTCATTCGTATGAGCAATTCTAATTCATTTGTCCGATCCATTCTAATTCATTCGTACGATCCATTCTAATTCATTCGTCCGATCCATTCTAATTCATTTGCACGAATGTATCCATTCTAGTTCATTCGTACGATCCATTCTAATTCATTCGTACGATCCATTCTAATTCATTCATGCGATCCATTCTAATTCATTCGCATGAATGTAACCATTCTAATTCATTCATTTGATCCATTCTAATTCATTCGTACGATCCATTCTAATTCATTCGTCCGATCAATTCTAATTCATTCGCACGAATGTATCCATTCTAATTCATTCGTACGATCCATTCTAATTCATTCGCACGATCCATTCTAATTCATTCATAGGATCCATTCTAATTCATTCATACGATCTATTCTAATTCTTTCGCACGAATGTATCCATTCTAATTCATTCGCAAGAATATATCCATTCTAATTCTAATTCATTCGTACGATCCATTCTAATTCATTCGTATGATCCATTCTAATTAGTTCGTATGATCCATTCTAATTCATTCGTATGATCCATTCTAATTCATTCATAAAATCCATTCTAATTCATTCGCACGATCCATTCTAATTCACTCATACGATCCATTCTAATACATTCATACGATCCATTCTAATTCATTTGCACGAATATATCCATTCTAATTCATTCGTACGATCCATTCTAATTCATTCGTACGATCCATTCTAATTCATTCATACAATCCATTCTAATTCATTCGCACGAATGTATCTATTCTAATTCATTCGTACGATCAATTCTAATTCATTCACAAAATCTATTCTAATTCATTCATACGATCCATTCTAATTCATTCACACGAATGTATCCATTCTAATTCATTCATACGATCCATTCTAATTCATTCGTACGATCCATTCTAATTCCTTCGTATGATCCATTCTAATTCATTCGTACGATCCATTCTAATTCATTCGTACGATCCATTCTAATTCATTCGTACGATCCATTCTAATTCCTTCGTACGATCCATTCTAATTCATTCGTACGATCCATTCTAATTCATTCATACAATCCATTCTAATTCTTTCACACGATCCATTCTAATTCATTCGTACGATCCATTCTAATTCATTCGTGCAATCCATTCTATTTCATTCGTACGATTCAATCTTACTCATTCGTACGATCCATTCTAATTCATTCACACAAATGTATCCATTCGTACGAATGAATTAGAATAGATTGTACGAATGAATTAGAATGGATCGTACGAATGAAATAGAATGGATCGTACGAATGAAATAGAATGGATCGTATGAATGAATTAGAATAGATCGTACAAATGAATTAGAATGGATCGTACGAAGGAATTAGAATGGATCGTACGAATGAATTAGAATGGATATATTCGTGCAAATGAATTAGAATGGATCGTATGAATATATTAGAATGGATCGTATGAGTGAATTAGAATGGATCGTACGAATGAATTAGAATGGATCGTATGAATGAATTAGAATGGATACATTCGTGTGAATGAATTAGAATGGATCGTATGAATGAATTAGAATAGATTTTGTGAATGAATTAGAACTGATCGTACGAATGAATTAGAATGGATACATTCGTGCGAATGAATTAGAATGGATTGTATGAATGAATTAGAATGGATCCTATGAATGAATTAGAATGGATCGTACGAATGAATTAGAATGGATGCATTCGTGTGAATGAAATAGAATGGATCATACGAATGAGTAAGAATGGATCGTCATTCTAATTCATTCGTATGATCCATTCTAATTCATTTGTATCCATTCTATTTCATTCGCACGATCCATTCTAATTCATTCGCGCAATCTATTCTAATTCATTCGTAGGATCCATTCTAATTCATTCGTACGATCCATTCTAATTCATTCAAACAATCCATTCTAATTTATTCGCACGAATGTATCGATTCTAATTCATTTGCACGATCCATTCTAATTCATTCCTATGATCTATTCTAATTCATTCGTACGATCCATTCTAATTCATTCGTACGATCCATTCTACGATCCATTCTAATTCATTCTTATATTCCATTCTAATTCATTAACACGATCCATGCTAATGAATTAGAATGGATCGTACGATCCAATCTAATTCATTCATACGATCCATTCTTACTCATTCGTATGATCCATTCTAATTCATTCGTATGATCCATTCTAATTCATTCGTACGATCCATTCTAATTCGTTCGTACGATCCATTCTATTTCCTTCGTACGATCCATTCTAATTCATTCGTGGCTGACGCTCCCGGCCCGCCCAGCGTTTGTGGAATACTGGGAGTCAGCCCACGCCGCAAGATCGCTCATGGCTAGTGCCTGCAGCTCGCCTGACGCAGACCCTGACCGCGTGTGACAAGCTCGCTCCGGAAGGAGATCGCTCGTGGCTGACGCTCCCGGCCCGCCCAGCGTTTGTGGAATACTGGGAGTCAAAGCTCTTGACGCAGATCGCTCATGGCTGGTGGTTGCAGCTCGCCCGACGCAGACCCTGACCGCGTGTGACAAGCTCGCACCGGAAGGAGATCGCTCGTGGCTGACGCTCCCGGCCCGCCCAACGTTTGTGGAATACTGGGAGTCAAAGCTCTCGACGCAGATCGCTCACGGCTGGTGCCCGCAGCTCGCCCGACGCAGACCCTGACCGTGTGTGACAAGCTCGCATCGAAAGGAGATCGCTCGTGGCTGACGCTCCCGGCCCGCCCAGCGTTTGTGAGATACTGGGAGTCAAAACTCTCGACGCAGATCGCTCACGGCTGGAGCCCGTAGCTCGCCCGACGCAGACCCTGACCGCGTGTGATAAGCTCACACCGGAAGGAGATCGCTCGTGGCTGACGCTCCCGGCCCGCCCAGCGTTTGTGAAATACTGAGAGTCAAAACTCTCGACACAGACCGCTCGCGGTAGGTGCCCGTAGCTCGCTCGAGGCAGACCCTGACCGTGTGTGACGAGCTCGCACCGGAAGGAGATCGCTCGCGGCTGACGCTCGCGGCCCGCCCGATGTTTGTGGAGTACTGGCAGTCAAAGCTCTCGGCGCAGACCGCACACGGCAGATGCCCGTAGCTCGCCCGAGGCAGACCCTGACCGCGTGTGACAAGCTCGCACCGGAAGGAGATCGCTCGTGGCTGACGCTCCCGGCCTGCCCAGCGTTTGTGGAATACTAACATTTAAAGCTCTCGGCACAGACCGCCCACGGTTGGTACCCGCATCTCCCCAGGTGGAGGTCACAAATGACTAGAACTCCCAATTCGACCGTCGTGTGCAATAAGACTCCTGAGCAAGCGCCAAAGTCTCCTTGGTCGCTCCCTCAGGAGGGGGTAATGTTGGGGGTAGCTGAAATCTGCCCTGGAGTTCGCGCCTCCCCCCCCCCACCCCCCCCCCCGCCCCCCGTGCTCACCAAATCACCTTGACAGGGAGCGAGATCCACATTGGGCTGAAGGGGCCTAGGCCAAGAGCACTCTTAGGAGCTCGCCTAATCTCGCTGGAGCTTGCCCGAGATCGCCCAGGAGCTCGCCTAAGCTCGCTCAGGAACGCGCTAAGCTCGCCCAGGAGCTCGCCAAGCTCGCCCAGGAGCTCGCCTAAGCTCGCTCAGGAGCTCGCCAAGCTCGCTCAGGAGCTCGCCAAGCTCGCCCAGGAGCTCGCCCAAGAGCTCGCCTAAGCTCGCTCAGGAGCTCACCCCGGAGCTCGCCAAGCCCGCGCGAGAACTCGCTTGCAGTGATAGCGGGAGTTAGACCGTCATGCATAACGAAGACACCGGCATCGCAAACGCCCCTAGCTCGTGCAGGAGCTCGCCCTTAGCTCGCGCAGGAGCTCGCCCAAGCTCACGAAGGAGCTCGTCCAAGCTCGCTCAGGAGCTCTTCCAAGCTCGCAGAATTCCCTAGTTTATCGAAGAGGTTGCTCCCGCGAGGTCCGACTCTTGATAGATGTGGAAGAGAAGGCGGAGCAATGGAGGGCGAGCTCGCCTTAGCTCCCCATCGGAGGTCGCCCATAATGTATGAAAGGATGCCAGGTGTCGAAACCCCACGGAAGCTACGTGGACAAACGTGGTCCACGGAAGCTCGCTCGAATCAGTTCGAGACCTCCCAGACTTGAACATTCCAGAACAGCCAGCTGGCCGCGATAAGAAAGATGCCCTCCCCCACTCAAACCGCCTGGCAGGCTTGACGACAGAATGTCAGGGCACGAGTACCAAGGACTGTCAGACCCACACAAGCCAGAACGTGGGGGTCTAGAAGGCCCTGGAAGAATCTCCACGTGTCGGGCCGTGGTAGGCCGCCGATTGCTATAAATGCTCACCCCCAGGCTCCATAGTACAGGTTCGAAATCCCTTTCCCTACCACTTTGGTATACAGCAGCTCGCCGTTGTGCTACTGTGACTGACTTGAGTGTCGGAGGGTCTGCGCTCCTAAGGGAGCCAGCCGTTCTCACGTTCTCTTTTCTTTGTCTTGTTGGCAGCCCGCACGGACCAGCGAAAAATCCCCCAACAGTACGAATGAATTAGAATGGATCGTACGAATGGATTAGAATGGATCCTACGAATGGATTAGAATGGATACCTTTGTGCATATGAATTAGAATGGATCGTACGAATGAATTAGAATGGATCATATTAATGAATTAGAATGGATTGTACGAATGAATTAGAAGGGATCATGTGAAAGAATTAGAATGCATTGTATGAATGAATTAGAATGGATCGTATCAATGAATTAGAATGGATCGTGCGAATGAATTCGAATGGATCGCATGATCCATTCGAATAGAATGGATCGTATGAATGAATTAGAATGGATCGGGCGAATGAATTAGAATGGATCGTATGAATGAATTAGAATAGATCGTATGAATGAATTAGAATGGATCGTGCGAATGAATTAGAATGGATCGTACGAATGAATTAGAATGGATCGTACGAATGAATTAGAATGGATCAAACGAATGAATTTGAATGGATCATACGAATGAGTAAGAATGGATCGTACGAATGAAATAGAATGGATTGTACGAATGAATTAGAATGGATACATTCGTGCGAATGAATTAGAATGGATCGTACGAATGAATTAGAATGGATCGTACGAATGAATTAGAATGCATCGTACGAAAGAATTAGAATGGATATATTCGTGCGAATGAATTAGAATGGATCGTACGAATAAATTAGACGGGATCGTACGAATGAATTTGAATGGATACATTTGTGCGAATGAATCAAAATGGATTGTATGAATAAATTACAATGGATCGTATGAATGAATTAGAATGGATCGTACGAATGAATTAGAATGGATCAAATGAATGAATTAGAATGGTTACATTCATGCGAATGAATTAGAATGGATTGTACGAATGGATTAGAATGGATCGTATGAGTGAATTAGAATGGATACGAAGGAATTAGAATGGATCGTACGAAGGAATTAGAATGGATCATACGAATGAAATAGAATGGATCGTACGAAGGAATTAGAATGGATCATACGAAGGAATTAGAATGCTTTCGTATGATCCATTCTAATTTATTCAGACGAATGAATCCATTCTAATTTATTCGTACGATCCATTCTAATTCATTCGTACGATCCATTCTAATTCATTCGTATGATCCATTCTAATTCATTCGTACGATCCATTCTAATTCATTTGCACGAATGTATCCATTCCATTCGTACGATCCATTCTAATTCATTCGTACGATCCACTATTCCATTCTAATTCATTAGCACGATCGATGCTAATGAATTAGAATGGATCATACGAATGAATTAGAATGGATCGTGTGAAAGAATTAGAATGGATTGTATGAATGAATTAGAATGGATCGTAAGAATGGATCGTACGAATGGAATGGATACATTCATGCGAATGAATTAGAATGGATCGTACGAATGGATTAGAATGGATCATACGAATGAGTAAGAATGGATCGTACGAAGGAATTAGAATGGATCGTACGAAGGAATTAGAATGGATCATACGAATGAATTAGAATGGATCGTACGAATGAAATAGAATGGATCGTAGAATAGGTCGTACGAATGAATTAGAATGGATCGTACGAATGAATTAGAATGGATCGTACGAATGAAATCGAATGGATCGTGTGAAAGAATTAGAATGGATTGTATCAATGAATTAGAATGGATCGTATGAATGGATCGTACGAATGGAATGGATACATTCGTGCGAATGAATTAGAATGGATCGTACGAATGAATTAGAATGGATCATACGAATGAGTAAGAATGGATCGTACGAATAAATTAGAATAGATCGTACGAAAGAATTAGAATGGATCTTACGAATGAATTAGAATGGATCAGACAAATAAATTAGAATGGATCGTACGAATGAATTAGAATGGATACATTCATGCGAATGAATTAGAATGGATCGGACAAATGAATTAGAATGGATCGTACGAATGAATTAGAATGGATCAAATGAATGAATTAGAATGGTTACATTCATGCGAATGAATTAGAATGGATCGTACGAATGGATTAGAATGGATCGTACGAATGGATTAGAATGGATACATTCGAGCGAATGAATTAGAATGGATCGTACGAATGAATTAGAATGGATCCTACGAATGGATTAGAATGGATACCTTTGTGCATATGAATTAGAATGGATCGTACGAATGAATTAGAATGGATCATATTAATGAATTAGAATGGATCGTACAAATGAATTAGAATGGATACATTCGTGCACGATCCATTCTAATTCATTCGCACGAATATATCCATTCGAATTCATTCGTACGATCCATTCTAATTCATTAATATGATCCATTCTAATTCATTCGTACGAGCCATTCTAATTCATTCGCACAATCCATTCTAATTCATTCGCACGAATGTATCCATTCTAATTCATTCGTACGATCCATTCTAGTTCATTCGTACGATCCATTCTAATTCATTCGTATGATACATTCTAATTAATTCGTATGATCCATTCTAATTCATTCGTACGATCCATTCTAATTCATTCATACAATCTATTCTAATTCATTCGTACGATCCATTCTAATTCATTCGTACGATCCATTCTAATTCCTTCGTACGATCCATTCTAATTCATTCGTACGATCCATTCTAATTCATTCATACAATCCATTCTAATTCTTTCACACGATCTATTCTAATTCATTCGTAAGATCCATTCTAATTCATTCGTACGATCCATTCTAATTCATTCGTACGATCCATTCTAATTCATTAATATGATCCATTCTAATTCATTCGTACGATCCATTCTAATGAATTAGAATTGATCGTACGAATGAAATAGAATGGATTGCACGAATGATTTAGAATGGATCGTACGAATGAATTAGAATGGATCGTGTGAAAGAATTAGAATGGATTGTATGAATGAATTAGAATGGATCGTACGAATGAATTAGAATGGATCGTACGAAGGAATTAGAATGGATCGTACAAATGAATTAGAATGGATCGTACGAATGAATTAGAATAGATCGTACGAATGAATTAGAATGGATCGTACGAAGGAAGTAGAATGGATCGTACGAATGAATTAGATAGGATATATTCGTGCAAATGAATTTGAATGGATCGTATGAATGTATTAGAATGGATCGTATGAGCGAATTAGAATGGATCGTACGAATGAATTAGAATAGATCGTACGAATGAATTAGAATGGATCGTACGAAGGAATTAGAATGGATCGTACGAATGAATTAGAATGGATATATTCGTGCAAATGAATTAGAATGGATCGTATGAATGTATTAGAATGGATCATATGAGTGAATTAGAACGGATCGTACGAATGAATTAGAATGGATTGTATGAATGAATTAGAATGGATCGTACGAATGAATTAGAATGGATCGTATGAATGAATGGATCATACGAAAGAATTAGAATCGATTGTACGAATGAATTATAATGGATCGAGCGAATAAATTAGAATGGATCGTACGAATGAATTAGAATAGATCATAGGAATGAATTAGAATGGATCGTGCAAATGAATTAGAATGGATACATTCGTGCGAATGAATTAGAATGGATCGTGCGAATGAATTAGAATGGATCGTACGAATGAATTAGAATGGATATATTTGAACGAATAAATTAGAATGGATCATACGAATGAATTAGAATGGATCGTACGAATGAATTAGAATAGATAGTGCGAATGAATTAGAATGGATCGTACGAATGAATTAGAATGGATACATTCGTGCGAATGAATTAGCATGGATCATACGAATGAGTAAGAATGGATCATACGAATGAAATAGAATGGATTATACAAATGAATTAGAATGGATACATTCGTGCGAATGAATTAGAATGGATCGTATGTTCGAAAGAATTAGAATGGATACATTCGTGCGAATGAATTAGAAAGGATCGTACGAATGAATTAGAATGGATCGTACGAATGAATTAGAATGGATCGTGTGAAAGAATTAGAATGGATTGTATGAATGAATTAGAATAGATCGTATGAATGAATTAGAATGGATCGTATGAGTGAATTAGAATGGATACAAAGGAATTAGAATGGATCGTACGAAGGAATTAGAATGGATCATACGAATGAAATAGAATGGATCGTACGAATGAATTAGAATGGATATATTCGTGCAAATGAATTAGAATGGATCGTATGAATGTATTAGAATGGATCGTATGAGTGAATTAGAATGGATCGTGCGAATGAATTAGAATGGATTGTATGAATGAATTAGAATGGATCGTGCGAATGAATTAGAATGGATCGTACGAATGAATTAGAATGGATCCTATGAATGAATTAGAATGGATCGTGCGAAGGAATTAGAATGGATCGTACAAATGAATTAGAATGGATCGTGCTAATGAATTAGAATGGAATAGAATAGATCGTATGAATGAATTAGAATGGATCATACGAATGAATTAGAATGGATCTTACGAATGAATTAGAATGGATCGTACGAATGAATTAGAATAGCTCATACGAATGAATTAGAATGAATCAGATGAATGAATTAGAATGGTTACATTCGTGCGAATGAATTAGAATAGATCGTACGAAGGAATTAGAATGGATCGTATGAATAAATTAGAATGGATCGTACGAATGGATTAGAATGGATCGTACGAATGAATTAGAATGGATCGTACGAATGAACTAGAATGTATACATTCGTGCGAATAAATTAGAATGGATCGTACGAATGAATTAGAATGGATCTTACGAATGAATTAGAATGGATCTTACGAATGAATTAGAATGGATCGTACGATTGAATTAGAATGGATCGTACGAATGAATTAGAATAGATTGTACGAATGAATTAGAATGGATCGTACGAAGGAATTAGAATGGATCGTACGAATGAATTAGAATGGATCGTACGAATGAATTAGAATGGATCGTATGAATGAATTAGAATGGTTACATTCATGCGAATGAATTAGAATGGATCGTACGAATGGATTAGAATGGATCGTACGAATGGATTAGAATGGATACATTCGAGCGAATGAATTAGAATGGATCGTACGAATGAATTAGAATGGATCGTACGAATGGATTAGAATGGATCCTACGAATGGATTAGAATGGACACCTTTGTGCATATGAATTAGAATAGATCGTACGAATGAATTAGAATGGATCATATGAATGAATTAGAATGGATCGCGTGAAAGAATTAGAATGGATTGTATGAATGAATTAGAATAGATCGTATGAATGAATTAGAATGGATCATATGAATGAATTAGAATGGATCGTACGAATGAATTAGAATGGATCGTATGAATGAATTAGAATGGATACATTCGTGCTAATGAATTAGAATGGATACATTCGTGCGAAAGAATTAGAATAGATCGTATGAATGAATTAGAATGGATCCTATGAATGAATTAGAATGGATCGTGCGAATGAATTAGAATGGATCGTACGAATGAATTAGAATAGATCGTACGAATGAATTAGAATGGATCGTACGAATGGATCGTACGAATGGATTAGAATGGATCGTACGAATGGATTAGAATGGATACATTCGAGCGAATGAATTAGAATGGATCGTACGAATGAATTAGAATGGATCGTACGAATAAATTAGAATGGATACATTCATCCGAATGAATTAGAATGGATCATACGAATGAGTAAGAATGGATCGTACGAATGAAATAGAATAGATTGTACGAATGAATTAGAATGGATCCTAGGAATGAATTAGAATGGATCGTGTGAAAGAATTAGAATGGATTGTATGAATGAATTAGAATGGATCGTATGAATGAATTAGAATGGATCGTGCGAATGAATTCGAATGGATCGTACGAATTCATTCTAATTCATTCATACAATCCATTCTAATTCTTTCACACGATCCATTCTAATTCATTCGTACGTTCCATTCTAACTCATTAGCACGACCCATGCTAATTCATTCGTTCGATCAATTCTAATTCATTAGCACGATCCATTCTAATTCATTCGTACGATCCATTCTAATTCATTCGCACGATCCATTCTAATTCATTCATAGGATCCATTCTAATTCATTCATACGATCTATTCAAATTCTTTCGCACGAATGTATCTATTCTAATTCATTCGCACGAATGTATCCATTCTAATTCATTCGTACGATCCATTCTAATTCATTCGCACAAATGTATCCATTCTAATTCATTCGTACGATCCATTCTAATTCATTCGCACGATCCATTCTAATTCATTCGTACGATCCATTCTAATTCTTTCACACGATCTATTCTAATCTATTCTAATTCATTCGTACGAATCCATTCTAATTCATTCGTACAATCTATTCTATTTCATTCGTATGATCCATTCTTACTCATTCGTATGATCCATTCTAATTCATTCGGACTAATGTATCCATTCTAATTTATTCGTACGATCCATTCTAATTCATTCGTACGATCCGTTCTAATTCATTCGCTCGAATGTATCCATTCTAATCTATTCGTACGATCCATTCTAATTCATTCGCATGAATGTAACCATTCTAATTCATTCATTTGATCCATTCTAATTCATTCGTACGATCCATTCTAATTCATTAGCACGATCCATGCTAATTCATTCGTTCGATCAATTCTAATTCATTAGCACGATCCATTCTAATTCATTCGTACGATCCATTCTAATTCATTCGCACGATCCATTCTAATTCATTCATAGGATCCATTCTAATTCATTCATACGATCTATTCTAATTCTTTCGCACGAATGTATCCATTCTAATTCATTCGCACGAATGTATCCATTCTAATTCATTCGTACGATCCATTCTAATTCATTCGTACGATCCATTTTAATTCATTCGTACGATCCATTCTAATTCATTCATACGATCTATTCTAATTCATTCATACAATCCATTCTAATTCTTTCACACGATCCATTCTAATTCATTCGTACGATCCATTCTAATTCATTCGTACAATCCATTCTATTTCATTCGTACGATCCATTCTTACTCATTCGTATGATCAATTCTAATTCATTCGCACGAATGTATCCATAATGGATCATACAAATGAGTAAGAATAGATCATACGAATGAAATAGAATGGATTGTGCGAATGAATTAGAATGGACCGTACGAATGAATTAGACGTACGAATGAATTAGAATGGATACATTCGTGCGAATAAATTAGAATGGATCATACGAATGAGTAAGAATGGATCGTCATTCTAATTCATTCGTATGATCCATTCTAATTCATTTGTATCTATTCTATTTCATTCGCACGATCCATTCTAATTCATTCGCGCAATCTATTCTAATTCATTCGTACGATCCATTCTAATTCATTCGTACGATCCATTCTAATTCATTCATACAATCCATTCTAATTTATTCACACGAATGTATCCATTCTAATTCATTCGTACGATTCATTCTAATTCATTCGCACAATCTATTCTAATTCATTCATACGATCCATTCTAATTCATTCGCACGAATGTATCCATTCTAATTCATTCATACGATCCATTCTACTTCATTCGTGCTATCCGTTCTAATTCACTCATACGATCCATTCTAATTCATTCATACGATCCATTCTAATTCATTTGCACGAATATATCCATTCTAATTCATTCGTACGATCCTGAATTAGAATGGATCGTACGAATGAATTAGAATGGATACCTTTGTGCATATGAATTAGAATGGATCGTACGAATGAATTAGAATGGATCATATTAATGAATTAGAATGGATCATACGAATGAATTAGAATGGATACATTCGTGCGAATGAATTAGAATGGATCGTATGAATGAATTAGAATGATTTTGTGAATGATTTAGAACTGATCATACGAATGAATTAGAATGGATACATTCGTGCGAATGAATTAGAATGGATCCTATGAATGAATTAGAATGGATCGTACGAATGAGTAAGAATGGATTGTACGAATGAATTAGAATAGATTGCACGATTGAATTAGAATGGATCGTGCGAATGAAATAGAATGGATACAAATGAATTAGAATGGATCATACGAATGAATTAGAATGACGATCCATTCTTACTCATTCATATGATCCATTCTAATTTATTCGCACGAATGTATCCATTCTAATTCATTCGTACGTCTAATTCATTCGTACGGTCCATTCTAATTCATTCGCACAATCCATTCTATTTCATTCGTACGATCCATTCCTACTCATTCGTATGATCCATTATGGATATATTCGTGCGAACGAATTAGAATGGATCATACGAATGAGTAAGAATGGATCGTACGAATGAAATAGAATGGATTGTGCGAATGAAATAGAATGGATCGTACGAATGAATTAGAATGGATTGTATGAATGAATTAGAATAGATCGTATGAATGAATTAGAATGGATCGTACGAATGAATTAGAATGGATCGGGGAATGAATTAGAATGGATACATTCGCGAATGAATTAGAATGGATCGTACGAATGAATTAGAATGGATCTTACGAATGAATTAGAATGGATCGTACGAATGAATTAGAATGGATCGTATGGATGAATTAGAATGGATACATTTGTGCGAATGAATTAGAATGGATCGTACGAATGAATTAGAATGGATCATATGAATGAATTAGAATGGATCGTATGAATGAATTAGAATGGATCGTACGAAGGAATTAGAATGGATCGTACGAATGAATTAGAATGGATATATTCGTGCAAATGAATTAGAATGGATCGTATGAATGTATTATAATGGATTGTATGAGTGAATTAGAATGGATCGTGCGAATGAATTAGAATGGATTGCATGAACGAATTAGAATGGATCGTACGAATGAATTAGAATGGATCATACGAATTAATTAGAATGGATCATACGAATGAATTAGAATGGATCGTACGAATGAATTAGAATTAGAATGGATATATTCGTGCGAATGAATTAGAATGGATACATTCGTGCGAAAGAATTAGAATAGATCGTATGAATGACTTAGAATGGATCCTATGAATGAATTAGAATGGATCGTGCGAATGAATTAGAATGGATCGTACGAATGAATTAGAATGGATACATTCGTGCGAATGAATTAGAATGGATCGGAGGAATGAATTAGAATGGATCGTATGAATGAATTAGAATGGATCAAATGAATGAATTAGAATGGTTACATTCATGCGAATGAATTAGAATGGATCGTACGAATGGATTAGAATGGATCGTACGAATGGATTAGAATGGATACATTCGAGCGAATGAATTAGAATGGATCGTGCGAACGAATTAGAATGGATCATACGAATGAGTAAGAATGGATCATACGAATGAAATAGAATGGATTGTACGAATGAAATAGAATGGATCGTACGAATGAATTAGAATGGATTGTATGAATGAATTAGAATAGATCGTATGAATGAATTAGAATGGATCGTACGAATGAATTAGAATGGATCGGGGAATGAATTAGAATGGATACATTCGCGAATGAATTAGAATGGATCGTACGAATGAATTAGAATGGATCTTACGAATGAATTAGAATGGATCGTACGATTGAATTAGAATGGATCGTATGGATGAATTAGAATGGATACATTTGTGCGAATGAATTAGAATGGATCGTACGAATGAATTAGAATGGATCATATGAATGAATTAGAATGGATCGTATGAATGAATTAGAATGGATCGTACGAAGGAATTAGAATGGATCGTACGAATGAATTAGAATGGATATATTCGTGCAAATGAATTAGAATGGATCGTATGAATGTATAATAATGGATCGTATGAGTGAATTAGAATGGATCGTGCGAATGAATTAGAATGGATTGCATGAACGAATTAGAATGGATCGTACGAATGAATTAGAATGGATCATACGAATTAATTAGAATGGATCATACGAATGAATTAGAATGGATCGTACGAATGAATTAGAATTAGAATGGATATATTCGTGCGAATGAATTAGAATGGATACATTCGTGCGAAAGAATTAGAATCGATCGTATGAATGACTTAGAATGGATCCTATGAATGAATTAGAATGGATCGTGCGAATGAATTAGAATGGATCGTACGAATGAATTAGAATGGATACATTTGTGCGAATGAATTAGAATGGATCGGACGAATGAATTAGAATGGATCGTATGAATGAATTAGAATGGATCAAATGAATGAATTAGAATGGTTACATTCATGCGAATGAATTAGAATGGATCGTACGAATGGATTAGAATGGATCGTACGAATGGATTAGAATGGATACATTCGAGCGAATGAATTAGAATGGATCGTACGAATGAATTAGAATGAACCGTACGAATGAATTAGAATGGATCGTACGAATGAATTAGAATGGATCGTGTGAAAGAATTAGAATAGATTGTATGAATGAATTAGAATAGATCGTATGAATGAATTAGAATGGATCGTACGAATGAATTAGAATGGATCGTACGAATGAATTAGAATGGATCGTACGAATGAATTAGAATGGATACATTCGTGCGAATGAATTAGAATGGATATATTCGTGCGAAAGAATTAGAATAGATCGTATGAATGAATTAGAATGGATCCTATGAATGAATTAGAATGGATCGTGCGAATGAATTAGAATGGATAGTACGAATGAATTGGAATGGATCGTGTGAATGAATTAGAATGGATCGTGCGAATGAATTAGAATGGATCGTACGAATAAATTAGAATGGATACATTTGTGCGAATGAATTAGAATGGATCGTACAAATGAATTAGAATTGATCGTGCTAATGAATTAGAATTGATCGAACGAATGAATTAGCATGGATCGTGCTAATGAATTAGAATGGATCGTACGAATGAATTAGAATGGATCGTGCGAATGAATTAGAATGGATCGTACGAATGAATTAGAATGGATACATTTGTGCGAATGAATTAGAATGGATCGTACGAATGAATTAGAATGGATCGTATGAATGAATTAGAATGGATCGTGCGAATGAATTCGAATGGATCGTACGAATTCATTCTAATTCATTCATACAATCCATTCTAATTCTTTCACACGATCCATTCTAATTCATTCGTACGTTCCATTCTAATTCATTAGCACGATCCATGCTAATTCATTCATTCGATCAATTCTAATTCATTAGCACGATCCATTCTAATTCATTCGTACGATCCATTCTAATTCATTCGCACGATCCATTCTAATTCATTCATAGGATCCATTCTAATTCATTCATACGATCTATTCTAATTCTTTCGCACGAATGTATCCATTCTAATTCATTCGTACGATCCATTCTAATCCATTCTATTTCATTAGCACGATCCATTCTAATTCATTCGTATGATCCATTCTAATTCATTCGCACGATCCATTCTAATTCATTCGTACGATCCATTCTAATTCTTTCACACGATCCATTCTAATTCATTCGTACGATCCATTCTAATTCATTCGTACGATCTATTCTAATTCATTCGTATGATCCATTCTAATTCATTCGTACGATCCATTCTAATTTTTTCGTACGATCCATTCTAATTCATTCATATCTATTCTAATTCATTCATACAATCCATTCTAATTCTTTCACACGATCCATTCTAATTCATTCGTACGATCCATTCTAATTCATTCGCACAATCCATTCTAATTCATTCGCACGAATGTATCCATTCTAAATCATTCGTACAATCCATTCTATTTCATTCGTACGATCCATTCTTACTAATTGTACGAATGAATTAGAATGGATCCTACGAATGATTTAGAATCGATCGTGTGAAAGAATTAGAATGGATTATACGAATGAATTAGAATGGATCGTACGAATGAATTAGAATGGATCATACGAATGAATTAGAATGGATCGTACGAATAAATTAGAATGGATACATTAGTCCGAATGAATTAGAATGGATCATACGAATGAGTAAGAATGGATCGTACGAATGAAATAGAATAGATTGTACGAATGAATTAGAATGGATCCTACGAATGAATTAGAATAGATCGTGTGAAAAAATTAGAATGGATTGTATGAATGAATTAGAATAAATTCGTACGATCCATTCGAATTCATTCGCACGATCCATTCTAATTCATTCATACGATCCATTCTAATTCATTCATACAATCCATTCTAATTCTTTCACACGATCTATTCTAATTCATTCGTAGGATCTATTCTAATTCATTCGTACAATCTATTCTATTTCATTCGTACGATCCATTCTTACTCATTCGTATGATCCATTCTAATTCATTCGGATGAATGTATCCATTCTAATTTATTCGTACGATCCATTCTAATTCATTCGTACGATCATTCTAATTCATTCGTCTGATCCATTCTAATTTATTCGCACGAATGTATCCATTCTAATTCATTCGTACGATCCATTCTAATTCATTCGCACAATCTATTCTAATTCATTCATACGATCCATTCTAATTCATTCGCACGAATGTATCCATTCTAATTCATTCATACGATCCATTCCACTTCATTCGTACTATCTGTTCTAATTCACTCATACGATCCATTCTAATTCATTCATACGATCCATTCTAATTCATTTGCACGAATATATCCATTCTAATTCATTCGTACGATCCATTCTAATTCCTTCGTACGATCCATTCTAATTCCTTCGTACGATCCATTCTATTTCATTCGTATAATCCATTCTAATTCCTTCGTACGATCCATTCTAATTCCTTCGTATCCATTCTAATTCACTCATACGATCCATTCTAATTCATTCGTACGATCCATTCTAATTCATTCATACAATCCATTCTAATTCATTCGCACGAATGTATCCATTCTAGTTCATTCATACGATCCATTCTAATTCATTCGTACGATCCATTCTAATTTATTCGCACGATCTATTCTAATTCATTCGTATGATCCATTCTAATTCATTCATACGATCCATTCTAATTCATTCGTATGATCCATTCTAATTCATTCGCACAAATGTATCCATTCTAATTCATTCGTATGATCCATTCTAATTCATTCATACAATCCATTCTAATTCTTTCACACGATCCATTCTAATTCATTCATACGATCCATTCTAATTCATTCGTGCAATCCATTCTATTTCATTCATACGATCCATTCTTACTCATTCGTACGATCCATTCTAATTCATTCACACGAATGTATCCATTCGTACGAATGAATTAGAATAGATTGTATGAATGAATTAGAATGGATCGTACGAATGAATTAGAATGGATCGTACGAATGAATTAGAATGGATCGTACGAAGGAATTAGAATGGATCGTACGAATGAATTAGAATGGATATATTCATGCAAATTAATTAGAATGGATCGTATGAATGTATTAGAATGGATCGTATGAGTGAATTAGAAAGGATCGTACGAATGAATTAGAATGGATTGTATGAATGAATTAGAATGGATCGTACGAATGAATTAGAATGGATCGTATGAACGAATTAGAATGGATCGTACGAATGAATTAGAATAGATCGTGCGAATGAATTAGAATGGATCGTACGAATGAATTAGAATGGATCGTACGAATGAACTAGAATGGAAACATTCGTGCGAATGAATTAGAATGGATCGTACGAATGAATTAGAATGGATCGTACGAATGAATTAGAATGGATCATACGAATGGATTAGAATGGATCATACGAATGAATTAGAATGGATCGTGCGAATGAATTAGAATGGATCGAACGAATGAATTAGAATGGATATATTCGAGTGAATGAATTAGAATAGATCGTAGGAATGAATTAGAATGAATCATACGAATGAATTAGAATGGATCATACGAACGAATTAGAATGGATCGTACGAACGAATTAGAATGGATCATATGAACGAATTAGAATGGATCGTACGAATGAATTAGAATGGATACATTCGAGCGAATGAATTAGAATGGATCGTACGAATGAATTAGAATAGATCATAGGAATGAATTAGAATGGATCGTGCAAATAAATTAGAATGGATACATTCGTGCGAATGAATTAGAATGGATCGTGCGAATGAATTAGAATGGATCGTACGAATGAATTAGAATGGATATATTTGAACGAATAAATTAGAAAGGATCATAAGAACGAATTAGAATGGATCGTACGAATGAATTAGAATGGATAGTGCGAATGAATTAGAATGGATCGTACGAATGAATTAGAATGGATATATTCGTGCGAATGAATTAGAATGGATCATACAAATGAGTAAGAATGGATCGTACGAATGAAATAGAATGGATTATACAAATGAATTAGAATGGATACATTCGTGCGAATGAATTAGAATGGATCGTATGTACGAATGAATTAGAATGGATACATTCGTGCGAATGAATTAGAATGGATCGTATGTACGAATGAATTAGAATGGATACATTCGTGCGAATGAATTAGAATGGATCGTACGAATGAATTAGAATGGATCGTGCGAATAAATTAGAATGGATCGTACGAATGAATTAGAATGGATCGTACGAATGAACTAGAATGGATACATTCATGCGAATGAATTAGAATGGATCGTACGAATGAATTAGAATGGATCGTACGAATGAATTAGAATGGATCTTACGAATGAATTAGAATGGATTGTACGAATAAATTAGAATGGATCGTATGAATGGTTTAGAATGGATACATTCGTGCGAATGAATTAGAATGGATCGGACGAATGAATTAGAATGGATCGTACAAATGAATTAGAATGGATCAAATGAATGAATTAGAATGGTTACATTCATGTGAATGAATTAGAATGGATCGTATGAATGGATTAGAATGGATCGTACGAATGGATTAGAATGGATACATTCGTGCGAATGAATTAGAATTGATCATACGAGTGAGTAAGAATGGATCATATGAATGAAATAGAATGGATTCTACGAATGAATTAGAATGGATCGTGCGAATGAATTTGAATGGATCGTACGAATGAATTAGAATGGATCTTGCTAATGAATTAGAATTGATCGTACGAATGAAATAGAATGGATTGTACGAATGATTTAGAATGGATCGTACGAATGAATTAGAATGGATCGTACGAATGATTTCGATTGGATACATTCGTGCGAATGAACTAGAATGGATCATACAAATGAGTAAGAATGGATCGTACGAATGAAATAGAATGGATTGTACGAATGAATTAGAATGGATTCGTACGAATGAATTAGAATGGATACATTCGTGCGAATGAATTAGAATGGATCGTACCAATGAGTAAGAATGGATCGTACGAATGAAATAGAATGGATTGTGCGAATGAATTAGAATGGATCGTACGAATGAATTAGAATGGATCGTGTGAAAGAATTAGAATGGATTGTATGAATGAATTAGAATAGATCGTATGAATGAATTAGAATGGATCGTACGAATGAATTAGAATGGATCGTACGAATGAATTAGAATGGATCGTACGAATGAGTTAGAATGGATACATTCATGTGAATGAATTAGAATGGATACATTCGTGCGAAAGAATTAGAATAGATCGTATGAATGAATTAGAATGGATCCTATGAATGAATTAGAATGGATCGTGCGAATGAATTAGAATGGATCGTACGAATGAATTAGAATGGATCGTGCTAATGAATTAGAATTGATCGAATGAATGAATTAGCATGGATCGTGCTAATGAATTAGAATGGAACGTACGAATGAATTAGAATGGATCGTATGAAAGAATTAGAATTGATTGTATGAATGAATTAGAATGAATTCGTACGATCCATTCGAATTCATTCGCACGATCCATTCTAATTCATTCATACGATCCATTCTAATTCATTCATACAATCCATTCTAATTCTTTCACATGATCCATTCTAATTCATTCGTAGGATCCATTCTAATTCATTCGTACAATCTATTCTATTTCATTCGTACGATCCATTCTTACTAATTCGTATGATCCATTCTAATTCATTCGGACAAATGTATCCATTCTAATTTATTCGTACGATACATTCTAATTCATTCGTATGATCCATTCTAATTCATTCGTACGATCCATTCTAATTCATTCGTCTGATCCATTCTAATTTATTCGCACGAATGTGTCCATTCTAATTCATTCGTACGATCCATTCTAATTCTTTCACACGATCCATTCTAATTCATTTGTACGATCCATTCTAATTCATTCGTACGATCTATTCTAATTCATTCGTATGATCCATTCTAATTCCTTCGTACGATCCATTCTAATTCCTTCGTACGATCCATTCTAATTCATTGATACAATCTATTCTAATTCATTCATACAATCCATTCTAATTCTTTCACACGATCCATTCTAATTCATTCGTACGATCCATTCTAATTCATTCGCACAATCCATTCTAATTCATTCGCACGAATGTATCCATTCTAAATCATTCGTACAATCCATTCTATTTCATTCGTACGATCCATTCTTACTCATTGTACGAATGAATTAGAATGGATCCTACGAATGATTTAGAATGGATCGTGTGAAAGAATTAGAATGGATTATACGAATGAATTAGAATGGATCGTACGAATGAATTAGAATGGATCATACGAATGAATTAGAATGGATCGTACGAATAAATTAGAATGGATACATTAGTCCGAATGAATTAGAATGGATCATACGAATGAGTAAGAATGGATCGTACGAATGAAATAGAATAGATTGTACGAATGAATTAGAATGGATCCTACGAATGAATTAGAATAGATCGTGTGAAAAAATTAGAATGGATTGTATGAATGAGTTAGAATGAATTCGTACGATCCATTCGAATTCATTCGCACGATCCATTCTAATTCATTCATACGATCCATTCTAATTCATTCATATAATCCATTCTAATTCTTTCACACGATCTATTCTAATTCATTCGTAGGATCCATTCTAATTCATTCGTACAATCTATTCTATTTCATTCGTACGATCCATTCTTACTCATTCGTATGATCCATTCTAATTCATTCGGACTAATGTATCCATTCATATGAACGAATTAGAATGGATCGTACGAATGAATTAGAATGGATACATTCGAGCGAATGAATTAGAATGGATCGTACGAATGAATTAGAATAGATCATAGGAATGAATTAGAATGGATCGTGCAAATGAATTAGAATGAATACATTCGTGCGAATGAATTAGAATGGATCATGCGAATGAATTAGAATGGATCATACGAATGAATTAGAATGGATATATTTGAACGAATAAATTAGAATGGATCATACGAATGAATTAGAATGGATCGTACGAATGAATTAGAATGGATAGTGCGAATGAATTAGAATGGATCGTACGAATGAATTAGAATGGATATATTCGTGCGAATGAATTAGAATGGATCATACGAATGAGTAAGAATGGATCATACGAATGAAATAGAATGGATTATACAAATGAATTAGAATGGATACATTCGTGCGAATGAATTAGAATGTATCATATGTACGAATGAATTAGAATGGATACATTCGTGCGAATGAATTAGAATGGATCGTACGAACGAATTAGAATGGATCGTGCGAATGAATTAGAATGGATCGTACGAATGAATTAGTATGGATCGTACGAATGAACTAGAATGGATACATTCATGCGAATGAATTAGAGGATCGTACGAATGAATTAGAATGGATCGTACGAATGAATTAGAATGGATCTTACGAATGAATTAGAATGGATTGTACGAATAAATTAGAATGGATCGTATGAATGGTTTAGAATGGATACATTCATGCGAATGAATTAGAATGGATCGGATGAATGAATTAGAATGGATCGTACGAATGAATTAGAATGGATCAAATGAATGAATTAGAATGGTTACATTCATGCGAATGAATTAGAATGGATCGTACGAATGGATTAGAATGGATCGTACGAATGGATTAGAATGGATACATTCGTGCGAATGAATTAGAATGGATCATACGAGTGAGTAAGAATGGATCGTACGAATGAAATAGAATGGATTGTACGAATGAATTAGAATGGATCGTGCGAATGAATTTGAATGGATCGTACGAATGAATTAGAATGGATCATGCTAATGAATTAGAATTGATCGTACGAATGAAATAGAATGGATTGTACGAATAATTTAGAATGGATCGTACGAATGAATTAGAATGGATCGTACGAATGATTTAGAATGGATACATTCGTGCGAATGAATTAGAATGGATCATACGAATGAGTAAGAATGGATCGTACGAATGAAATAGAATGGATTGTACGAATGAATTAGAATGAATTCGTACGAATGGATTAGAATGGATACATTCGTGCGAATGAATTAGAATGGATCGTACCAATGAGTAAGAATGGATCGTACGAATGAAATAGAATGGATTGTGCGAATGAATTAGAATGGATCGTACGAATGAATTAGAATGGATCGTGTGAAAGAATTAGAATGGATTGTATGAATGAATTAGAATAGATCGTATGAATGAATTAGAATGGATCGTACAAATGAATTAGAATGGATCGTACGAATGAACTAGAATGGATACATTCGTGCGAATGAATTAGAATGGATCGTGCGAATGAATTAGAATGGATCGTACGAATGAATTAGAATGGATATATTTGAACGAATAAATTAGAAAGGATCATAAGAACGAATTAGAATGGATCGTACGAATGAATTAGAATGGATAGTGCGAATGAATTAGAATGGATCGTACGAATGAATTAGAATGGATATATTCGTGCGAATGAATTAGAATGGATCATACAAATGAGTAAGAATGGATCGTACGAATGAAATAGAATGGATTATACAAATGAATTAGAATGGATACATTCGTGCGAATGAATTAGAATGGATCGTATGTACGAATGAATTAGAATGGATACATTCGTGCGAATGAATTAGAATGGATCGTATGTACGAATGAATTAGAATGGATACATTCGTGCGAATGAATTAGAATGGATCGTACGAATGAATTAGAATGGATCGTGCGAATAAATTAGAATGGATCGTACGAATGAATTAGAATGGATCGTACGAATGAACTAGAATGGATACATTCATGCGAATGAATTAGAATGGATCGTACGAATGAATTAGAATGGATCGTACGAATGAATTAGAATGGATCTTACGAATGAATTAGAATGGATTGTACGAATAAATTAGAATGGATCGTATGAATGGTTTAGAATGGATACATTCGTGCGAATGAATTAGAATGGATCGGACGAATGAATTAGAATGGATCGTACAAATGAATTAGAACGGATCAAATGAATGAATTAGAATGGTTACATTCATGTGAATGAATTAGAATGGATCGTATGAATGGATTAGAATGGATCGTACGAATGGATTAGAATGGATACATTCGTGCGAATGAATTAGAATTGATCATACGAGTGAGTAAGAATGGATCATATGAATGAAATAGAATGGATTCTACGAATGAATTAGAATGGATCGTGCGAATGAATTTGAATGGATCGTACGAATGAATTAGAATGGATCTTGCTAATGAATTAGAATTGATCGTACGAATGAAATAGAATGGATTGTACGAATGATTTAGAATGGATCGTACGAATGAATTAGAATGGATCGTACGAATGATTTCGATTGGATACATTCGTGCGAATGAACTAGAATGGATCATACAAATGAGTAAGAATGGATCGTACGAATGAAATAGAATGGATTGTACGAATGAATTAGAATGGATTCGTACGAATGAATTAGAATGGATACATTCGTGCGAATGAATTAGAATGGATCGTACCAATGAGTAAGAATGGATCGTACGAATGAAATAGAATGGATTGTGCGAATGAATTAGAATGGATCGTACGAATGAATTAGAATGGATCGTGTGAAAGAATTAGAATGGATTGTATGAATGAATTAGAATAGATCGTATGAATGAATTAGAATGGATCGTACGAATGAATTAGAATGGATCGTACGAATGAATTAGAATGGATCGTACGAATGAGTTAGAATGGATACATTCATGCGAATGAATTAGAATGGATACATTCGTGCGAAAGAATTAGAATAGATCGTATGAATGAATTAGAATGGATCATACGAATGAGTAAGAATGGATCATACGAATGAAATAGAATGGATTATACAAATGAATTAGAATGGATACATTCGTGCGAATGAATTAGAATGTATCATATGTACGAATGAATTAGAATGGATACATTCGTGCGAATGAATTAGAATGGATCGTACGAACGAATTAGAATGGATCGTGCGAATGAATTAGAATGGATCGTACGAATGAATTAGTATGGATCGTACGAATGAACTAGAATGGATACATTCATGCGAATGAATTAGAGGATCGTACGAATGAATTAGAATGGATCGTACGAATGAATTAGAATGGATCTTACGAATGAATTAGAATGGATTGTACGAATAAATTAGAATGGATCGTATGAATGGTTTAGAATGGATACATTCATGCGAATGAATTAGAATGGATCGGATGAATGAATTAGAATGGATCGTACGAATGAATTAGAATGGATCAAATGAATGAATTAGAATGGTTACATTCATGCGAATGAATTAGAATGGATCGTACGAATGGATTAGAATGGATCGTACGAATGGATTAGAATGGATACATTCGTGCGAATGAATTAGAATGGATCATACGAGTGAGTAAGAATGGATCGTACGAATGAAATAGAATGGATTGTACGAATGAATTAGAATGGATCGTGCGAATGAATTTGAATGGATCGTACGAATGAATTAGAATGGATCATGCTAATGAATTAGAATTGATCGTACGAATGAAATAGAATGGATTGTACGAATGATTTAGAATTGATCGTACAAATGAATTAGAATGGATCGTACGAATGATTTAGAATGGATACATTCGTGCGAATGAATTAGAATGGATCATACGAATGAGTAAGAATGGATCGTACGAATGAAATAGAATGGATTGTACGAATGAATTAGAATGAATTCGTACGAATGGATTAGAATGGATACATTCGTGCGAATGAATTAGAATGGATCGTACCAATGAGTAAGAATGGATCGTACGAATGAAATAGAATGGATTGTGCGAATGAATTAGAATGGATCGTACGAATGAATTAGAATGGATCGTGTGAAAGAATTAGAATGGATTGTATGAATGAATTAGAATAGATCGTATGAATGAATTAGAATGGATCGTACAAATGAATTAGAATGGATCGTACGAATGAACTAGAATGGATACATTCGTGCGAATGAATTAGAATGGATCGTGCGAATGAATTAGAATGGATCGTACGAATGAATTAGAATAGATATATTTGAACGAATAAATTAGAAAGGATCATAAGAACGAATTAGAATGGATCGTACGAATGAATTAGAATGGATAGTGCGAATGAATTAGAATGGATCGTACGAATGAATTAGAATGGATATATTCGTGCGAATGAATTAGAATGGATCATACAAATGAGTAAGAATGGATCGTACGAATGAAATAGAATGGATTATACAAATGAATTAGAATGGATACATTCGTGCGAATGAATTAGAATGGATCGTATGTACGAATGAATTAGAATGGATACATTCGTGCGAATGAATTAGAATGGATCGTATGTACGAATGAATTAGAATGGATACATTCGTGCGAATGAATTAGAATGGATCGTACGAATGAATTAGAATGGATCGTGCGAATAAATTAGAATGGATCGTACGAATGAATTAGAATGGATCGTACGAATGAACTAGAATGGATACATTCATGCGAATGAATTAGAATGGATCGTACGAATGAATTAGAATGGATCGTACGAATGAATTAGAATGGATCTTACGAATGAATTAGAATGGATTGTACGAATAAATTAGAATGGATCGTATGAATGGTTTAGAATGGATACATTCGTGCGAATGAATTAGAATGGATCGGACGAATGAATTAGAATGGATCGTACAAATGAATTAGAATGGATCAAATGAATGAATTAGAATGGTTACATTCATGTGAATGAATTAGAATGGATCGTATGAATGGATTAGAATGGATCGTACGAATGGATTAGAATGGATACATTCGTGCGAATGAATTAGAATTGATCATACGAGTGAGTAAGAATGGATCATATGAATGAAATAGAATGGATTCTACGAATGAATTAGAATGGATCGTGCGAATGAATTTGAATGGATCGTACGAATGAATTAGAATGGATCTTGCTAATGAATTAGAATTGATCGTACGAATGAAATAGAATGGATTGTACGAATGATTTAGAATGGATCGTACGAATGAATTAGAATGGATCGTACGAATGATTTCGATTGGATACATTCGTGCGAATGAACTAGAATGGATCATACAAATGAGTAAGAATGGATCGTACGAATGAAATAGAATGGATTGTACGAATGAATTAGAATGGATTCGTACGAATGAATTAGAATGGATACATTCGTGCGAATGAATTAGAATGGATCGTACCAATGAGTAAGAATGGATCGTACGAATGAAATAGAATGGATTGTGCGAATGAATTAGAATGGATCGTACGAATGAATTAGAATGGATCGTGTGAAAGAATTAGAATGGATTGTATGAATGAATTAGAATAGATCGTATGAATGAATTAGAATGGATCGTACGAATGAATTAGAATGGATCGTACGAATGAATTAGAATGGATCGTACGAATGAGTTAGAATGGATACATTCATGCGAATGAATTAGAATGGATACATTCGTGCGAAAGAATTAGAATAGATCGTATGAATGAATTAGAATGGATCCTATGAATGAATTAGAATGGATCGTGCGAATGAATTAGAATGGATCGTACGAATGAATTAGAATGGATCGTGCTAATGAATTAGAATTGATCGAACGAATGAATTAGCATGGATCGTGCTAATGAATTAGAATGGAACGTACGAATGAATTAGAATGGATCGTATGAAAGAATTAGAATTGATTGTATGAATGAATTAGAATGAATTCGTACGATCCATTCGAATTCATTCGCACGATCCATTCTAATTCATTCATACGATCCATTCTAATTCATTCATACAATCCATTCTAATTCTTTCACACGATCCATTCTAATTCATTCGTAGGATCCATTCTAATTCATTCGTACAATCTATTCTATTTCATTCGTACGATCCATTCTTACTAATTCGTATGATCCATTCTAATTCATTCGGACAAATGTATCCATTCTAATTTATTCGTACGATACATTCTAATTCATTCGTATGATCCATTCTAATTCATTCGTACGATCCATTCTAATTCATTCGTCTGATCCATTCTAATTTATTCGCACGAATGTGTCCATTCTAATTCATTCGTACGATCCATTCTAATTCTTTCACACGATCCATTCTAATTCATTTGTACGATCCATTCTAATTCATTCGTACGATCTATTCTAATTCATTCGTATGATCCATTCTAATTCCTTCGTACGATCCATTCTAATTCCTTCGTACGATCCATTCTAATTCATTGATACAATCTATTCTAATTCATTCATACAATCCATTCTAATTCTTTCACACGATCCATTCTAATTCATTCGTACGATCCATTCTAATTCATTCGCACAATCCATTCTAATTCATTCGCACGAATGTATCCATTCTAAATCATTCGTACAATCCATTCTATTTCATTCGTACGATCCATTCTTACTCATTGTACGAATGAATTAGAATGGATCCTACGAATGATTTAGAATGGATCGTGTGAAAGAATTAGAATGGATTATACGAATGAATTAGAATGGATCGTACGAATGAATTAGAATGGATCATACGAATGAATTAGAATGGATCGTACGAATAAATTAGAATGGATACATTAGTCCGAATGAATTAGAATGGATCATACGAATGAGTAAGAATGGATCGTACGAATGAAATAGAATAGATTGTACGAATGAATTAGAATGGATCCTACGAATGAATTAGAATAGATCGTGTGAAAAAATTAGAATGGATTGTATGAATGAGTTAGAATGAATTCGTACGATCCATTCGAATTCATTCGCACGATCCATTCTAATTCATTCATACGATCCATTCTAATTCATTCATATAATCCATTCTAATTCTTTCACACGATCTATTCTAATTCATTCGTAGGATCCATTCTAATTCATTCGTACAATCTATTCTATTTCATTCGTACGATCCAATTTTACTCATTCGTATGATCCATTCTAATTCATTCGGACTAATGTATCCATTCATATGAACGAATTAGAATGGATCGTACGAATGAATTAGAATGGATACATTCGAGCGAATGAATTAGAATGGATCGTACGAATGAATTAGAATAGATCATAGGAATGAATTAGAATGGATCGTGCAAATGAATTAGAATGGATACATTCGTGCGAATGAATTAGAATGGATCATGCGAATGAATTAGAATGGATCATACGAATGAATTAGAATGGATATATTTGAACGAATAAATTAGAATGGATCATACGAATGAATTAGAATGGATCGTACGAATGAATTAGAATGGATAGTGCGAATGAATTAGAATGGATCGTACGAATGAATTAGAATGGATATATTCGTGCGAATGAATTAGAATGGATCATACGAATGAGTAAGAATGGATCATACGAATGAAATAGAATGGATTATACAAATGAATTAGAATGGATACATTCGTGCGAATGAATTAGAATGTATCATATGTACGAATGAATTAGAATGGATACATTCGTGCGAATGAATTAGAATGGATCGTACGAACGAATTAGAATGGATCGTGCGAATGAATTAGAATGGATCGTACGAATGAATTAGTATGGATCGTACGAATGAACTAGAATGGATACATTCATGCGAATGAATTAGAGGATCGTACGAATGAATTAGAATGGATCGTACGAATGAATTAGAATGGATCTTACGAATGAATTAGAATGGATTGTACGAATAAATTAGAATGGATCGTATGAATGGTTTAGAATGGATACATTCATGCGAATGAATTAGAATGGATCGGATGAATGAATTAGAATGGATCGTACGAATGAATTAGAATGGATCAAATGAATGAATTAGAATGGTTACATTCATGCGAATGAATTAGAATGGATCGTACGAATGGATTAGAATGGATCGTACGAATGGATTAGAATGGATACATTCGTGCGAATGAATTAGAATGGATCATACGAGTGAGTAAGAATGGATCGTACGAATGAAATAGAATGGATTGTACGAATGAATTATAATGGATCGTGCGAATGAATTTGAATGGATCGTACGAATGAATTAGAATGGATCATGCTAATGAATTAGAATTGATCGTACGAATGAAATAGAATGGATTGTACGAATGATTTAGAATGGATCGTACGAATGAATTAGAATGGATCGTACGAATGATTTAGAATGGATACATTCGTGCGAATGAATTGGAATGGATCATACGAATGAGTAAGAATGGATCGTACGAATGAAATAGAATGGATTGTACGAATGAATTAGAATGAATTCGTACGAATGGATTAGAATGGATACATTCGTGCGAATGAATTAGAATGGATCGTACCAATGAGTAAGAATGGATCGTACGAATGAAATAGAATGGATTGTGCGAATGAATTAGAATGGATCGTACGAATGAATTAGAATGGATCGTGTGAAAGAATTAGAATGGATTGTATGAATGAATTAGAATAGATCGTATGAATGAATTATAATGGATCGTACGAATGAATTAGAATGGATCGTACGAATGAATTAGAATGGATCGTACGAATGAATTAGAATGGATACATTCATGCGAAAGAATTAGAATGGATACATTCGTGTGAAAGAATTAGAATAGATCGTATGAATGAATTAGAATGGATCCTATGAATGAATTTGAATGGATCGTGCGAATGAATTAGAATGGATCGTACGAATGAATTAGAATGGATCATGCTAATGAATTAGAATTGATCGAACGAATGAATTAGCATGGATCGTGCTAATGAATTAGAATGGAACGTATGAATGAATTAGAATGGATCGTATGAAAGAATTAGAATGGATTGTATGAATGAATTAGAATGAATTCGTACTATCCATTCGAATTCATTCGCACGATCCTTTCTAATTCATTCATACGATCCATTCTAATTCATTCATACCATCCATTCTAATTCTTTCACACGATCCATTCTAATTCATTCGTAGGATCCATCCTAATTCATTCGTACAATCTATTCTATTTCATTCGTACGATCCATTCTTACTTATTCGTATGATCCATTCTAATTCATTCGGACGAATGGATCCATTCTAATTTATTCGTACGATCCATTCTAATTCATTCGGACGATCCATTCTAATTCATTCGTACGATTCATTCTAATTCATTCGTCCGATCCATTCTAATTCATTCGCACGAATATATCCATTCTAATTCATTCGTACGATCCATTCTAATTCATTCGTACGATCCATTCTAATTCATTCGTAAGATCCATTCTAATTCATTCGTACGATCCATTCTAATTCATTCGTTCGATCCATTCTAATTCATTCGCACGAATGTATCCATTCTAGTTCATTCGTATGATCCATTCTAATTCATTCGTACGGTCTATTCTAATTCATTCGCACGATCCATTCTAATTCATTCGTACGATCCATTCTAATTCATTCATACGATCCATTCTAATTCATTCGTACGATCCATTCTAATTCATTCGCACAAATGTATCCATTCTAATTCATTCGTACGATCCATTCTAATTCATTCGCACGATCCATTCTAATTCATTCGTACGATCCATTCTAATTCATTCACACGATCTGTTCTTATTCATTCGCACAATCCATTCTAATTCATTCGCACGAATGTATCCATTCTAATTCATTCGTACGATCCATTCTAATTCATTCGTACGATCCATTCTAATTCATTCGTATGATCCATTCTAATTAATTCGTATGATCCATTCTAATTCATTCGTACGATCCATTCTAATTCATTCATACAATCCATTCTAATTCATTCGCACGAATGTATCCATTCTAATTAATTCGTACGATCCATTCTAATTCATTTGTATGATCTATTCTTATTCATTCGCACGATCCAGTCTAATTGATTTGTACGATCCATTCTAATTCATTCGCACGAATGTATCCATTCTAATTCAATCGTACGATCCATTCTAATTCATTAATATGATCCATTCTAATTCATTCGTATGATCCATTCTAATTCATATGCACAAAGGTATCCATTCTAATCCATTCGTAGGATCCATTCTAATACATTCGTACGATCCATTCTAATTCATTCGTACGATCCATTCTAATTCATTCGCTCGAATGTATCCATTCTAATCCATTCGTACGATCCATTCTAATCCATTCGTACGATCCATTTTTATTCATTCGCATGAATGTAACCATTCTAATTCATTCATTTGATCCATTCTAATTCATTCGTATGATCCATTCTAATTCATTCGTCCGATCCATTCTAATTCATTCGCACGAATATATCCATTCTAATTCATTCGTACGATCCATTCTAATTCATTTGTACGATCCATTCTAATTCATTCGTACGATCTATTCTAATTCATTCGTACGATCCATTCTAATTCATTCGTACGATCCATTCTAATTCATTCGCACGAATGTATCCATTCTAGTTCATTCGTACGATCCATTCTAATTCATTCGTACGATCCATTCTAATTCATTCGCACGATCCATACTAATTCATTCGTACGATCAATTCTAATTCATTCGCACGAATGAATCCATTCTAATTCAATCGTATGATCCTGAATTAGAATGGATCGTACGAATGAATTAGAATGGATACCTTTGTGCATATGAATTAGAATGGATCGTACGAATGAATTAGAATGGGTCATATTAATGAATTAGAATGGATCGTACGAATGAATTAAAATGGATATATTCGTGCGAATGAATTAGAATGGATCCAGCACGAATATATCCATTCTAATTCATTCGTACGATCCATTCTAATTCATTAATATGATCCATTCTAATTCATATGCACCAAGGTATCCATTCTAATTCATTCGTACGACCCATTCTAATTCATTCGTACGACCCATTCTAATTCCTTCGTACGATCCATTCTAATTCATTCGTACGATCCATTCTAATTTATTCGTACAATCTATTCTAATTCATTCGTACGAATGGATAAATTCGTGTGATTGAATTAGAATGGATCGTACGAATGAGTAAGAATGGATCGTACGAATGAAATAGAATGGATTGCACGAATGAATTAGAATGGATCGTACGAATGAATTAGAATGGATCGTGTGAAAGAATTAGAATGGATTGTATGAATGAATTAGAATGGATCGTACGAATGAATTAGAATGGATCGTACGAAGGAATTAGAATGGATCGTACGAATGAATTAGAATGGATCGTACGAATGAATTAGAATAGATCGTACGAATGAATTAGAATGGATCGTACGAAGAAATTAGAATGGGTCGTACGAATGAATTAGAATGGATATATTCATGCAAATGAATTAGAATGGATCGTATGAATGTATTAGAATGGATCGTATGAGTGAATTAGAATGGATCATACGAATGAATTAGAATGGATCGTATGAATGAATTAGAATGGATACATTCGTGTGAATGAATTAGAATGGATCGTATGAATGAATTAGAATAGATTTTGTGAATGAATTAGAACTGATCGTACGAATGAATTAGAATGGATACATTCGTGCGAATGAATTAGAATGGATTGTATGATTGAATTAGAATGGATCGTACGAATGAATTAGAATAGATCGTATGAGTGAATTATAATGGATACGAAGGAATTAGAATGGATCGTACGAAGGAATTAGTATGGATCATACGAATGAAATAGAATGGATCGTACGAAGGAATTAGAATGGATCGTACGAAGGAATTAGAATGGATCGTACGTAGGAATTAGAATGGATCGTACGAGTGAATTAGAATGGATATATTCGTGCAAATGAATTAGAATGGATCGTATGAATGAATTAGAATGGATCGTATGAGTGAATTAGAACGGATAGAACGAATAAAGTAGAATGGATCGTATGAATGAATTAGAATGGATACATTCGTGCGATTGAATTAAAATGGATCGTATGAATGAATTAGAATAGATTGTGCGAATGAATTGGAATGGATCGTACTAATGAATTAGAATGGATACATTCGTGCGAATAAATTAGAATGGATTGTATGAATGAATTAGAATGGATCGTACGAATGAATTAGAATGGATCGTACGAATGAATTAGAATAAATTGCGCGAATGAATTCGAATGGATCGTACGATTGAATTAGAATGGATCGTACGAAGGAATTAGAATGGATCGTACGAATGAATTAGAATGGATCGTACGAATGAATTAGAATGGATCGTACGAAGAAATTAGAATGGATCGTACGAATGAATTAGAATGGATCGTACGATTGAATTAGAATGGATCAAACGAATGAGTAAGAATGGATCGTATGAATGAATTAGATTGGATCGTACGATCCATTCTAATTCATTAGCATGGATCGTGCTAATGATTTAGAATGGAATATACGAATGAAGTAGAATGGATCGTAGAATGGATCGTACGAATGAATTAGAATGGATCGTACGAATGAATTAGAATAGATCATAGGAATGAATTAGAATGGATCGTGCAAATGAATTAGAATGGATACATTCATGCGAATGAATTAGAATGGATCGTGCGAATGAATTAGAATGGATTGTACAAATGAATTAGAATGGATATATTTGAACGAATAAATTAGAATGGATCAAACGAATGAATTAGAATGGATCGAACGAATGAACTAGAATGAATAGTGCAAATGAATTAGAATCGATCGTATGAATGAATTAGAATGGATCGTACGAATGAATTAGAATGGATCATACGAATGAGTAAGAATGGATCGTACGAATGAATTAGAATGGATCGTACGAATGAATTAGAATGGATCGTGCGAATGAATTAGAATGGATCGTACGAATTAATTAGAATGGATATATTTGTGTGAATGAATTAGAATGGATCGTACGAATGAATTAGAATGGATCGTATGAATGAATTAGAATGGATCGTACGAATGAATTAGAATGGATCGTGCGAATGAATTAGTATGGATCGTAGGAATGAATTAGAATGGATCGTGTGAAGAATTAGAATGGATCGTACGAATGAATTAGAATGGATCTTGCGAATGAATTAGAATGGATCGTACGAATGAATTAGAATGGATACATTTGTGCGAATGAATTAGAATGGATCGTATGAATGAATTAGAATGGATCGTACGAATGAATTAGAATGGATCGTGCGAATGAATTAGAATGGATCGTACGAATGAATTAGAATGGATTGTACGAATGAATTAGAATGGATCGTACGAATGAATTAGAATGGTTATATTCATGCGAATGAATTAGAATGGATCGTACGAATGGATTAGAATGGATCGTACGAATGGATTAGAATGGATACATTCGAGCGAATGAATTAGAATTGATCGTACGAATGAATTAGAATGGATCGTGTGAATGAATTAGAATGGATCGTACGAATGAATTAGAATGGATCGTACGAATGAACTAGAATGGATACATTCGTGCGAATGAATTAGAATGGATCGTACGAATGAATTAGAATGGATCGTACGAATGAATTAGAATGGATCTTATGAATGAATTAGAATGGATCGTACGAATGAATTAGAATGGATCGTACGAATGAATTAGAATGGATAGATTCGTGCGAATGAATTAGAATGGATCGGACGAATGAATTAGAATGGATTGTACGAATGAATTAGAATGGATCGTACGAATGATTAGAATGGATCGTACGAATAAATTAGAATGGATACATTCGTCCGAATGAATTAGAATGGATCATACGAATGAGTAAGAATGGATTGTACGAATGAAATAGAATAGATTGTACGAATGAATTAGAATGGATCCTACGAATGAATTAGAATGGATCGTGTGAAAGAATTAGAATGGATTGTATAAATGAATTAGAATGGATCGTATGAATGAATTAGAATGGATCGTGCGAATGAATTCGAATGGATCGTACGAATTCATTCTAATTCATTCATACAATCCATTCTAATTCTTTCACACGATCCATTCTAATTCATTCGTACGTTCCATTCTAATTCATTAGCACGAACCATGCTAATTCATTCGTTCGATCAATTCTAATTCATTAGCACGATCCACTCTAATTCATTCGTACGATCCATTCTAATTCATTCGTACGATTCATTCTAATTCCTTCGTACGATCCATTCTAATTCATTCGTACGATCCATTCTAATTCATTCGCGCAATCTATTCTAATTCATTCGTACGATCCATTCTAATTCATTCGTACGATCCATTCTAATTCATTCGCACGAATGTATCAATTCTAATTCATTCGTACGATCCATTCTAATTCATTCGCACAATCTATTCTAATTCATTCATACGATCCATTCTAATTCATTCGCACGAATGTATCCATTCTAATTCATTCATACGATCCATTCTACTTCATTCGTATTATCCGTTCTAATTCACTCATACGATCCATTCTAATTCATTCATACGATCCTTTCTAATTCATTTGCACGAATATATCCATTTTAATTCATTCGTACGATCCATTCTAATTCCTTCGTACGATCCATTCTATTTCCTTCGTACGATCCATTCTAATTCCTTCGTACGATCCATTCTATTTCATTCATATGATCCATTCTAATTCCTTCGTACGATCCATTCTAATTCCTTCGTATCCATTCTAATTCACTCATACGATCCATTCTAATTCATTCGTACGATCCATTCTAATTCATTCATACAATCCATTCTAATTCATTTGCACGAATGTATCCATTCTAATTCATTCGTACGATCAATTCTAATTCATTCACAAAATCTATTCTAATTCATTCATACGATCCATTCTAATTCATTCACACGAATGTATCCATTCTAATTCATTCATACGATCCATTCTAATTCATTCGTACGATCCATTGTAATTCACTCATACGATCCATTCTAATACATTCATACGATCCATTCTAATTCATTTGCACGAATATATCCATTCTAATTCATTCGTACGATCCATTCTAATTCCTTCGTACGATCCATTCTAATTCATTCGTACGATCTATTCTAATTCATTCGTACGATCCATTCTAATTCATTCGTACGATCCATTCTAATTCCTTCGTACGATCCAATCTAATTCATTCGTACGATCCATTCTAATTCATTCGTACAATCTATTCTAATTCATTCGCACGAATGGATACATTCGTGTGAATGAATTAGAATGGATCGTACGAATGAGTAAGAATCGATCGTACGAATGAAATAGAATGGATTGCACGAATGAATTAGAATGGATCGTACGAATGAATTAGAATGAATCGTGTGAAAGAATTAGAATGGATTGTATGAATGAATTAGAATGGATCGTATGAATGAATTAGAATGGATCGTACGAATGAATTAGAATGGATCGTACGAATGAATTAGAATGGATACATTCGTGCGAATGAATTATAATGGATCATACGAATGAGTAAGAATGGATCGTACGAATGAAATAGAATGGATTGTACGAATGAATTAGAATGGATCATACGAATGAATTAGAATAGATTGTATGAATGAATTGGAATGTATCCATTCTAATTGATACGTACGATCCATTGTATTTCATTCGTACGATCCATTCTAATTCATTCATACGATCCATTCTAATTCATTCATACAATCCATTCTAATTCTTTCACACGATCCATTCTAATTCATTCGTACGATCCATTCTAATTCATTCGTACAATCCATTCTATTTCATTCGTACGATCAATTCTTACTCATTCGTACGATCCATTCTAATTCAATCCATTCTAATTCTTTCACACGATCCATTCTAATTCATTCATACGATCCATTCTAATTCATTCGTATGATCCATTCTAATTCCTTCATACGATCCATTCTATTTCATTCATATGATGCATTCTTACTCATTCGTATGATCCATTCTAATTCATTTGCACGAATATATCCATTCTAATTCATTCGTACGAATGAAATAGAATGGATTGTACGAATGAATTAGAGTGGATCGTACGAATGAATTAGAATGGATACATTCGTGCGAATGAATTAGAATGGATCGTATGAATGAATTAGAATGGATCGTACGAATGAATTAGAATGGATCGTATGAATGAATTAGAATAGATTGTGTGAATGAATTAGAATGGATCGTAAGAATGAATTAATGAATTAGAATGGATCGTACGAAGGAATAAGAATGGATTGTACGAATGAATTAGAATGGATCATACGAATGAATTAGAATGGAAACATTCGTGCGAATGAATTAGAATGGATCGTGCGAATGAATTCGAATGGATCATGCGAATGAATTAGAATGGATCGTATGAATGAATTAGAATGGATCGTGCGAATGAATTCGAATGGATCGTGTGAATGAATTAGAATGGATTGTATGAATGAATTAGAATGGATCGTCTGAATGAATTAGAATGGATCGTACGAATGAATTAGAATGGATCGTATGAATGAATTAGAATGGATACATTCATGCGAATGAATTAGAATGGATCATACGAATGAGTAAGAATGGATCGTATGAATGAAATAGAATGGATTGTACGAATGAATTAGAATGGATCGTACGAATTAATTAGAATGGATCGTGTGAAAGAATTAGAATGGATTGTATGAATGAATTAGAATGGATCGTACGAATGAAATAGAATGGATACAATCGTGCGAATGACTTAGAATGGATCATACGAATGAGTAAGAATGGATCGTACGAATGAAATAGAATGGATTGTACGAATGAATTAGAATGGATCGTGCGAATGAATTTGAATGGATCGTACGAATAAATTAGAATGGATCGTGCTAATGAATTAGAATTGATCGTACGAATGAAATAGAATGGATTGTACGAATGATTTAGAATGGATCGTACGAATGAATTAGAATGGATCGTACGAATGATTTAGAAAGGATACATTCGTGCGAATGAATTAGAATGGATCATAAGAATGAGTAAGAATGGATCGTACGAATGAAATAGAATGGATTGTACAAATGAATTTGAATGGATTCGTACGAATGAATTAGAATGGATACATTCGTGCGAATGAATTAGAATGGATCGTACCAATGAGTAAGAATGGATCATACGAATGAAATAGAATGGATTGTGCGAATGAATTAGAATGGATCGTACGAATAAATTAGAATGGATCGTGTGAAAGAATTAGAATGGATTGTATGAATGAATTAGAATAGATCGTATGAATGAATTAGAATAGATCGTACGAATGAATTAGAATGGATCGTACGAATGAATTAGAATGGATCGTACGAATGAATTAGAATGGATACATTCGTGCGAATGAATTAGAATAGATACATTCGTGCGAAAGAATTAGAATAGATCGTATGAATGAATTAGAATGGATCCTATGAATGAATTAGAATGGATCGTGCGAATGAATTAGAATGGATCGTACGAATGAATTAGAATGGATCGTGCTAATGAATTAGAATTGATCGAACGAATGAATTAGCATGGATCGTGCTAATGAATTAGAATGGAACGTACGAATGAATTAGAATGGATCGTGTGAAAGAATTAGAATGGATTGTATGAATGAATTAGAATGAATTCGTACGATCCATTCGAATTCATTCGCACGATCCATTCTAATTCATTCATACGATCCATTCTAATTCATACATACAATCCATTCTAATTCTTTCAAACGATCCATTCTAATTCATTCGTAGGATCCATTCTAATTCATTCGTACAATCTGTTCTATTTCATTCGTACGATCCATTCTTAATCATTTGTATGATCCATTCTAATTCATTCGGACGAATGTATCCATTCTAATTTATTCGTACGATATATTCTAATTCATTCGTACGATCCATTCTAATTCATTCGTACGATCCATTCTTACTCATTCGTATGATCCATTCTAATTCATTCGTACGATCCATTCTAATTCATTCGTACGATCCATTCTAATTCATTCGTACGATCCATTCTAATTCATTCGCACAATCTATTCTAATTCATTCGTACGATCCATTCTAATTCATTCGTACGATCGTACGAATGAATTAGAATGGATCATACGGAATGAATTAGAATGGATTGTATGAATGAATTAGAATGGATACATTCGTGCGAATGAATTAGAATGGATCATACGAATGAGTAAGAATGAATCGTACGAATGAAATAGAATGGATTGTACGAATGAATTAGAATGGATCGTACAAATGAATTAGAATGGATCGTACGAATAAATTAGAATGGATCATACGAATGAGTAAGAATGGATCGTACAAATGAAATAGAATGGATTGTACGAATGAATTAGAATGGATCGTACGAATGAATTAGAATGGATCGTGTGAAAGAATTAGAATGCATTGTATGAATGAATTATAATGGATCGTATGAATGAATTTGAATGGATCGTGCGAATGAATTCGAATGGATCGCATGATCCATTCGAATAGAATGGATCGTAAGAATGAATTAGAATGGATCGGGTGAATGAATTAGAATGGATTGTAGGAATGAATTAGAATGGATCATATGAATGAATTAGAATGGATCATATGAATGAATTAGAATGGATCTTGCGAATGAGTAAGAATGGATCATACGAATGAGTAAGAATGGATCATACGAATGAGTAAGAATGAATTAGAATGGATCATACGAATGAGTAAGAATTGATCATACGAATGAATTAGAATGGATCATACGAATGAATTAGAAAGGATCATACGAATGAGTAAGAATGGATCGTACGAATGAAATAGAATGGATTGTACGAATGAATTAGAATGGATCGTACGAATGAATTAGAATGGATCGTGTGAAAGAATTAGAATGGATTGTATGAATGAATTAGAATGGATCATATGAATGAATTAGAATGGATCGTGCGAATGAATTCGAATGGATCGTACGAATGAATTAGAATGGATCGTACGAATGAATTAGAATGGATACATTCGTGCGAATGAATTAGAATGGATACATTTGTGCGAAAGAATTAGAATAGATCGTATGAATGAATTAGAATGGATCCTATGAATGAATTAGAATGGATCGTGCGAATGAATTAGAATGGATCGTACGAATGAATTAGAATGGATCGTGCTAATGAATTAGAATTGATCGAACGAATGAATTAGCATGGATCGTGCTAATGAATTAGAATGGAACGTACGAATGAATCAGAATGGATCGTGTGAAAGAATTAGAATGGATTGTATGAATGAATTAGAATGAATTCGTACGATCCATTCTAATTCATTCATACGATCCATTCTAATTCATTCATATAATCTATTCTAATTCTTTCACACGATCCATTCTAATTCATTCGTAGGATCCATTCTAATTCATTCGTACAATCTATTCTATTTCATTCGTACGATCCATTCTTACTCATTCGTATGATCCATTCTAATTCATTCGGACGAATGTATCCATTCTAATTTATTCGTACGATCCATTCTAATTCATTCGTACGATCCATTGTTACTCATTCGTATGATCCATTCTAATTCATTCGTACGATCCATTCTAATTCATTCGTACGATCCATTCTAATTCATTCGCACAATCTATTCTAATTCATTCGTACGATCCATTCTAGTTCATTCGTACGATCGTACGAATGAATTAGAATGGATCGTACGGAATGAATTAGAATAGATTGTATGAATGAATTAGAATGGATACATTCGTGCGAATGAATTAGAATGGATCATACGAATGAGTAAGAATGAATCGTACGAATGAAATAGAATGGATTGTACGAATGAATTAGAATGGATCGTACAAATGAATTAGAATGGATCGTACGAATGAATTAGAATGGATCATACGAATGAGTAAGAATGGATCGTACAAATGAAATAGAATGGATTGTACGAATGAATTAGAATGGATCGTACGAATGAATTAGAATGGATCGTGTGAAAGAATTAGAATGCATTGTATGAATGAATTAGAATGGATCGTATGAATGAATTAGAATGGATCGTGCGAATAAATTCGAATGGATCGCATGATCCATTCTAATTGAATGGATCGTATGAATGAATTAGAATGGATCGGGCGAATGAATTAGAATGGATTGTAGGAATGAATTAGAATGGATCGTATGAATGAATTAGAATGGATGGTATGAATGAATTAGAATGGATCGTGCGAATGAATTAGAATGGATCGTACGAATGAATTAGAATGGATCGTACGAATGAATTAGAATGGATCATACGAATGAATTAGAATGGATTATACGAATGAGTAAGAATGGATCGTACGAATGAAATAGAATGGATTGTATGAATGAATTAGAATGGATACATTCATGCGAATGAATTAGAATGGATCGGACGATTGAATTAGAATGGATCGTACGATTCATTCTAATTCATTCGTACGATCCATTCTAATACATTCATACGATTCATGCTAATTCATTCGCACGATCCTTTCTAATTCATTCGTACGATCCATTCTTATTCATTCATACGATCCATTGTAATTCATTCACACAATCCATTCTAATTCATTCGTACAATCCATTCTAATTCATTCGTATGATCCATTCTAACTCATTCGGTGGATTCATTCTAATTCATTCGTACGATCCATTCAAGTTCATTCCAACGATCCATTCTAATTTATTCGTACGATCCATTCTAATTCATTCCTACGATCTATTCTAATTCATTCGCACGAATGTAACCATTCTAATTCATTCATACGATTCATTCTAATTCATTCGTATGAGCTATTCTAATTCATTCGTACGATCCATTCTAATTCATTCGTACGATCCATTGTAATTCATTCATACAATCCATTTAGATTCATTCGCACAAATGTATCCATTCAAATTCATTCATACGATCTAGTCTAATTCATTCGTACGATCCATTCTAATTCATTCGCACGAATATATCCATTCTAATTCTTTCGTACGATGCATTCTAATTCATTCGTACGATCCATTCTAATTCATTCTCACAAATGTATCCATTCTAATTCATTCGTACGATCCATTCTAATTCATTCCTACAATCTATTCTAATTCATTCGCTCGAATATATCCATTTTAATTCATTCGTACGATCCATTCTAATTCATTCGTACGATCTAATTCATTCGTACGATCCATTCTAATTCATTCGTACGATCGATTCTAATTCATTCGCACTATCCATTCTAATTGATTCATACGATCCATTCTAATTCATTCGTATGATCCATTCTAATTTATTCGTTCAAATATATCCATTCTAATTCATTCGTACGATCCACTCTAATTCAATCGCACGATCCATTCTAATTCATTCGCACGAATGTATCCATTCTAATTCATTCGCACGATCCATTCTAATTCATTCCTATGATCTATTCTAATTTATTCGTACGATCCATTCTAATTCATTCGCTCGAAGGTATCCATTCTAATTCATTCGTACGATCCATTCTAATTCGTTCATATGATCCATTCTAAATCGTTCGTACGATCCATTCTAATTCGTTCGTACGATCCATTCTAATTCATTCGTATGATCCATTCTAATTCATTCCTACGATCTATTCTAATTCATTCGCTCGAATATATCCATTCTAATTCATTCGTTCGATCCATTCTAATTCATTCGCACGATCCATTCTAATTCATTCGTATGATCCATTCTAATCCATTCGTACGATCCATTCTAATTCATTCGTACGATCCATTCTAATTCATTCGTACGAACCATTCTAATTCATTCGCACGAATGTATCCATTCTAGTTCATTCGTACGATCCATTCTAATTCATTCGTATGATCCATTCTAATTCATTCGCACGATCCATTCTAATTCATTCGTACGATCAATTCTAATTCATTCGCATGAATGTATCTATTCTAATTCATTCGTACGATCCTGAATTAGAATGGATCGTACGAATGAATTAGAATGGATACCTTTGTGCATATGAATTAGAATGGATCGTACGAATGAATTAGAATGGATCATATTAATGAATTAGAATGGATCGTACGAATGAATTAGAATGGATACATTCGTGCGAATGAATTAGAATGGATCGTACTAATCCATTAGACTGGATCGTGCGAATGAATAAGAATGGATCATACGTACGAATTAGAATGGATCGTACGAATTAATTAGAATGGATACATTCGTGCGAAAGAATTAGAATGGATTGTATGAATGAATTAGAATGGATCGTACGAATGAATTAGAATGGATCATACGAATTAATTAGAATGGATCATAAGAATGAATTAGAATGGATCGTACGAATGAACTAGAATGGATCGTACGAATGAACTAGAATGGATACATTCGTGCGAATGAATTAGAATGGATCGTACGAATGAATTAGAATGGATCGTACGAATGATTTAGAATGGATACATTCGTGCGAATGATTTAGAATGGATCATACGAATGAGTAAGAATGGATCGTACGAATGAAATAGAATGGATTGTACAAATGAATTAGAATGGATTCGTACGAATGAATTAGAATGGATACATTCGTGCGAATGAATTAGAATGGATCGTACCAATGAGTAAGAATGGATCGTACGAATGAAATAGAATGGATTGTGCGAATGAATTAGAATGGATCGTACGAATGAATTAGAATGGATCGTGTGAAAGAATTAGAATGGATTGTATGAATGAATTAGAATAGATCGTACGAATGAATTAGAATGGATCGTACGAATGAATTAGAATGGATCGTACGAATGAATTAGAATGGACCGTACGAATGAATTAGAATGGATACATTCATGCGAATGAATTAGAATGGATACATTCGTGCGAAAGAATTAGAATAGATCGTATGAATGAATTAGAATGGATCCTATCAATGAATTAGAATGGATCGTGCGAATGAATTAGAATGGATCGTACGAATGAATTAGAATGGATCGTGCTAATGAATTAGAATTGATCGAACGAATGAATTAGCATGGATCGTGCTAATGAATTAGAATGGAACGTACGAATGAATTAGAATGGATCGTGTGAAAGAATTAGAATGGATTGTATGAATTAGAATGAACTCGTACGATCCATTCGAATTCATTCGCACGATCCATTCTAATTCATTCATACGATCCATTCTAATTCATTCATACAATCCATTCTAATTCTTTCACACGATCCATTCTAATTCATTCATAGGATCCATTCTAATTCATTCGTACAATCTATTCTATTTCATTCGTACGATCCATTCTTAATCATTTGTATGATCCATTCTAATTCATTCGGACGAATGTATCCATTCTAATTTATTCGTACGATCTATTCTAATTCATTCGTACGATCCATTCTAATCATTCGTACGATCCATTCTTACTCATTCGTATGATCCATTCTAATTCATTCGTACGATCCATTCTAATTCATTCGTACGATCCATTCTAATTCATTCGCACAATCTATTCTAATTCATTCGTACGATCCATTCTAATTCATTCGTACGATCGTACGAATGAATTAGAATGGATCGTACGGAATGAATTAGAATGGATTGTATGAATGAATTAGAATGGATACATTCGTGCGAATGAATTAGAATGGATCATACGAATGAGTAAGAATGAATCGTACGAATGAAATAGAATGGATTGTACGAATGAATTAGAATGGATCGTACAAATGAATTAGAATGGATCGTACGAATAAATTAGAATGGATCATATGAATGAGTAAGAATGGATCGTACAAATAAAATAGAATGGATTGTACGAATGAATTAGAATGGATCGTACGAATGAATTAGAATGGATCGTGTGAAAGAATTAGAATGCATTGTATGAATGAATTAGAATGGATCGTATGAATGAATTAAAATGGATCTTGCGAATGAATTCGAATGGATCGCATGATCCATTCGAATAGAATGGATCGTATGAATGAATTAGAATGGATCGGGCGAATGAATTAGAATGGATTGTAGGAATGAATTAGAATGGATCATATGAATGAATTAGAATGGATCGTATGAATGAATTAGAATGGATCGTGCGAATGAATTAGAATGGATCGTATGAATGAATTAGAATGGATCATACGAATGAGTAAGAATGGATCATACGAATGAGTAAGAATGAATTAGAATGGATCTTACGAATGAGTAAGAATGGATCATACGAATGAATTAGAATGGATCATACGAATGAATTAGAATGGATCATACAAATGAGTAAGAATGGATCGTATGAATGAAATAGAATGGATTGTACGAATGAATTAGAATGGATCGTACGAATGAATTAGAATGGATCGTGTGAAAGAATTAGAATGGATTGTATGAATGAATTAGAATGGATCATATGAATGAATTAGAATGGATCGTGCGAATGAATTTGAATGGATCGTACGAATGAATTAGAATGGATCGTACGAATGAATTAGAATGGATACATTCGTGCGAATGAATTAGAATGGATACATTCGTGCGAAAGAATTAGAATAGATCGTATGAATGAATTAGAATGGATCCTATGAATGAATTAGAATGGATCGTGCGAATGAATTAGAATGGATCGTACGAATGAATTAGAATGGATCGTGCTAATGAATTAGAATTGATCGAACGAATGAATTAGCATGGATCTTGCTAATGAATTAGAATGGAACGTACGAATGAATCAGAATGGATCGTGTGAATGAATTAGAATGGATTGTATGAATGAATTAGAATGAATTCTTACGATCCATTCTAATTCATTCATACGATCCATTCTAATTCATTCATACAATCCATTCTAATTCTTTCACACGATCCATTCTAATTCATTCGTAGGATCCATTCTAATTCATTCGTACAATCTATTCTATTTCATTCGTACGATCCATTTTTACTCATTCGTATGATACATTCTAATTCATTCGGACAAATATATCCATTCTAATTTATTCGTACGATCCATTCTAATTCATTCGTACGATCCATTCTAATTCATTCGTACGATCCATTCTTACTCATTCGTATGATCCATTCTAATTCATTCGTACGATCCATTCTAATTCATTCGTACGATCCATTCTAATTCATTCGTACAATCTATTCTAATTCATTCGTACGATCCATTCTAGTTCATTCGTACGATCGTACGAATGAATTAGAATGGATCATACGGAATGAATTAGAATGGATTGTATGAATGAATTAGAATGGATACATTCGTGCGAATGAATTAGAATGGATCATATGAATGAGTAAGAATGGATCGTACGAATGAAATAGAATGGATTGTACGAATGAATTAGAATGGATCGTACAAATGAATTAGAATGGATCGTACGAATGAATTAGAATGGATCATACGAATGAGTAAGAATGGATCGTACAAATGAAATAGAATGGATTGTACGAATTAATTAGAATGGATCGTACGAATGAATTAGAATGGATCGTGTGAAAGAATTAGAATGCATTGTATTAATGAATTAGAATGGATCGTATGAATGAATTAGAATGGATCGTGCGAATGAATTCGAATGGATCGCATGATCCATTCGAATAGAATGGATCGTATGAATGAATTAGAATGGATCGGGCGAATGAATCAGAATGGATTGTAGGAATGAATTAGAATGGATCGTATGAATGAATTAGAATGGATGGTATGAATGAATTAGAATGGATCGTGCGAATGAATTAGAATGGATCGTACGAATGAATTAGAATGGATCGTATGAATGAATTAGAATAGATCATACGAATGAATTAGAATGGATTATACGAATGAGTAAGAATGGATCGTACGAATGAAATAGAATGGATTGTACGAATGAATTAGAATGGATACATTCATGCGAATGAATTAGAATGGATCGGACGATTGAATTAGAATGGATCGTACGATTCATTCTAATTCATTCGTACGATCCATTCTAATACATTCATACGATTCATGCTAATTCATTCGCACGATCCATTCTAATTCATTCGTACGATCCATTCTTATTCATTCATACGATCCATTATAATTCATTCGCACAATCCATTCTAATTCATTCGTACAATCCATTCTAATTCATTCGTATGATCCATTCTAACTCATTCGGTGGATTCATTCTAATTCATTCGTACGATCCATTCTAATTCATTCCAACGATCCATTCTAATTTATTCGTACGATCCATTCTAATTCATTCCTACGATCTATTCTAATTCATTCGCACGAATGTAACCATTCTAATTCATTCATACGATTCATTCTAATTCATTCGTATGAGCTATTCTAATTCATTCGAACGATCCATTCTAATTCATTCGTACGATCCATTGTAATTCATTCATACAATCCATTTAGATTCATTCGCACAAATATATCCATTCAAATTCATTTGTACGATCTGGTCTAATTCATTCGTACGATCCATTCTGATTCATTCGCACGAATATATCCATTCTAATTCTTTCGTACGATGCATTCTAATTCATTCGTACGATCCATTCTAATTCATTCTCACAAATGTATCCATTCTAATTCATTCGTACGATCCATTCTAAGTCATTCCTACAATCTATTCTAATTCATTCGCTCGAATGTATCCATTTTAATTCATTCGTACGATCCATTCTAATTCATTCGTACGATCTAATTCATTCGTACGATCCATTCTAATTCATTCGTACGATCGATTCTAATTCATTCGCACTATCCATTGTAATTCATTCATACGATCCATTCTAATTCAGTCGTATGATCCATTCTAATTTATTCGTTCAAATATATCCATTCTAATTCATTCGTACGATCCACTCTAATTCATTCGCACGATCCATTCTAATTCATTCGCACGAATGTATCCATTCTAATTCATTCGCACGATCCATTCTAATTCATTACTATGATCTATTCTAATTCATTCGTACGATCCATTCTAATTCATTCGCTCGAATGTATCCATTCTAATTCATTCGTACGATCCATTCTAATTCGTTCATATGATCCATTCTAATTCGTTCGTATGATCCATTCTAATTTGTTCGTACGATCCATTCTAATTCATTCGTATGATCCATTCTAATTCATTCCTACGATCTATTCTAATTCATTCGCTCGAATATATCTATTCTAATTCATTCGTTCGATCCATTCTAATTCATTCGCACAATCCATTCTAATTCATTCGTATGATCCATTCTAATCCATTCGTACGATCCATTCTAATTCATTCGTACGATCCATTCTAATTCATTCGCACAAATGTATCCATTCTAATCCATTCGTACGATCCATTCTAATTCATTCGCACAAATGTATCCATTCTAGTTCATTCGTACGATCCATTCTAATTCATTCGTATGATCCATTCTAATTCATTCGCACGATCCATTCTAATTCATTCGTACGATCAATTCTAATTCATTCGCATGAATGTATCTATTCTAATTCATTCGTACGATCCTGAATTAGAATGGATCGTACGAATGAATTAGAATGGATACCTTTGTGCATATGAATTAGAATGGATCGTACGAATGAATTAGAATGGATCATATTAATGAATTAGAATGGATCGTACGAATGAATTAGAAAGTATACATTCGTGCGAATGAATTAGAATGGATCGTACGAATCCATTAGACTGGATCGTGCGAATGAATAAGAATGGATCATACGAACGAATTAGAATGGATCGTACGAATTAATTAGAATGGATACATTCGTGCGAAAGAATTAGAATGGATTGTATGAATGAATTAGAATGGATCGTACGAATGAATTAGAATGGATCATACGAATTAATTAGAATGGATCATACGAATGAATTAGAATGGATCGTACGAATGAATTAGAATGGATCGTACGAATGAACTAGAATGGATCGTACGAATGAACTAGAATGGATACATTCGTGCGAATGAATTAGAATGGATCGTACGAATGAATTAGAATGGATCGTACGAATAAATTAGAATGGATCTTACAAATGAATTAGAATGGATCGTACGAATGAATTAGAATGGATCGTACGAATGAATTAGAATGGATACATTCGTGCGAATGAATTAGAATGGATCGGACAAATGAATTAGAATAGATCGTACGAATGAATTAGAATGGATCAAATGAATGAATTAGAATGGTTACATTCATGCGAATGAATTAGAATGGATCGTACGAATGGATTAGAATGGATCGTACGAATGGATTAGAATGGATACATTCGTGCGAATGAATTAGAATGGATTGTATGAATGAATTAGAATGGATCGTACGAATGAATTAGAATGGATCGTATGAGTGAATTAGAATGGATACGAAGGAATTAGAATGGATCGTACGAAGGAATTAGAATGGATCATACGAAGGAATTAGAATGGATCGTACGAAGGAATTAGAATGGATCGTACGAAGGAATTAGAATGGATCGTACGAATGAATTAGAATGGATATATTCGTGTAAATGAAATAGAATGGATCGTATGAATGAATTAGAATGGATCGTATGAGTGAATTAGAACGTATAGTACGAATGAAGTAGAATGGATCATATGAATGAATTAGAATGGATACATTCGTTCGAATGAATTAGAATGGATCGTATGAATGAATTAGAATAGATTGTGCGAATGAATTAGAATGGATCGTACGAATGAATTAGAATGGATACATTCGTGCGAATAAATTAGAATGGATTGTATGAATGAATTAGAATGGATCGTACGAATGAATTAGAATGGATCGTACGAATGAATTAGAATAGATTGCGCGAATGAATTAGAATGGATCGTGCGAATGAAATAGAATGGATACAAATGAATTAGAATGGATCATACGAATGAATTAGAATGACGATCCATTCTTACTCATTCGTATGATCCATTCTAATTTATTCGCACGAATGTATTCATTCTAATTCATTCGTACGTCTAATTCATTCGTACGGTCCATTCTAATTCATTCGCACAATCCATTCTATTTCATTCGTACGATCCATTCTTACTCATTCGTATGATCCATTATGGGTACATTTGTGCGAATGAATTAGAATGGATCATACGAATGAGTAAGAATGGATCATACGAATGAAATAGAATGGATTGTGCGAATGAATTAGAATGGTTCGTACGAATGAATTAGAATGGATCGTGTGAAAGAATTAGAATGGATTGTATGAATGAATTGGAATAGATCCTATGAATGAATTAGAATGGATCGTACGAATGAATTAGAATGGATCGTACGAATGAATAAGAATGGATCGTACGAATGAATTAGAATGGATACATTCGTGCGAATGAATTAGAATGGATACATTCGTGCGAAAGAATTAGAATAGATCGTATGAATGAATTAGAATGGATCATATGAATGAATTAGAATGGATCGTGCGAATGAATTAGAATGGATCGTACGAATGAATTAGAATGGATCGTGCTAATGAATTAGAATTGATCGAACGAATGAATTAGCATGGATCGTGCTAATGAATTAGAATGGAACATACGAATGAATTAGAATGGATCGTGTGAAAGAATTAGAATGGATTGTATGAATGAATTAGAATGAATTCGTACGATCCATTCGAATTCATTCGCACGATCCATTCTAATTCATTCATACGATCCATTCTAATTCATTCATACAACCCATTCTAATTCTTTCACACGATCCATTCTAATTCATTCGTAGGATCCGTTCTAATTCATTCGTACAATCTATTCTATTTCATTCGTACGATCCATTCTTACTCATTCGTATGATCCATTCTAATTCATTCGGACAAATGTATCCATTCTAATTTATTCATACGATCCATTCTAATTCATTCGTACGATCCATTCTAATTCATTCGTACGATCCATTCTAATTCATTCGTCCGATCCATTCTAATTCATTCGCACGAATGTATCCATTCTAATTCATTCGTACAATCCATTCTAATTCATTCGTATGATCCATTCTAATTCATTCGTAAGATCCATTCTAATTCATTCATATGATCCATTCTAATTCATTCGTACGATCCATTCTAATTCATTCGCACGAATATATCCATTCTAGTTCATTTGTACGATCCATTCTAATTTATTTGTACGATCCATTCTAATTCATTCGCACGATCCATTCTAATTCATTCGTACAATCCATTCTAATTCATTCATACGATCCATTCTAATTCATTCGTACGATCCATTCTAATTCAATCGCACAAATGTATCCATTCTAATTCATTCGTACGATCCATTCTAATTCATTCGCACGATCCATTCTAATTCATTTGTACGATCCATTCTAATTCTTTCACACGATCCAGTCTAATTCATTCGTACGATCCATTCTAATTCATTCGCACGATCCATTCTAATTCATTCGTACGATCCATTCTAATTCATTCATACGATCCATTCTAATTCATTCGTACGATCCATTCTAATTCATTCGCACAAATGTATCCATTCTAATTCATTCGTACGATCCATTCTAATTCATTCGCACGATCCATTCTAATTCATTCGTACGATCCATTCTAATTCATTCGCACGATCTGTTCTTATTCATTCGGACAATCCATTCTAATTCATTCGCACGAATGTATCCATTCTAATTGATTCGTACGATCCATTCTAATTCATTCGTACGATCCATTCTAATTTATTCGTATGATCCATTCTAATTAATTCGTATGATCCACTCTAATTCATTCGTACGATCCATTCTTACTCATTCGTATGATCCATTCTAATTCATTCGGATGAATGTATCCATTCTAATTTATTCGTACGATCCATTCTAATTCATTCGTACGATCCATTCTAATTCATTCGTACGATCCATTGTTACTCATTCGTATGATCCATTCTAATTCATTCGTACGATCCATTCTAATTCATTCGTACGATCCATTCTAATTCATTCGCACAATCTATTCTAATTCATTCGTACGATCCATTCTAGTTCATTCGTACGATCGTACGAATGAATTAGAATGGATCGTACGGAATGAATTAGAATGGATTGTATGAATGAATTAGAATGGATACATTCGTGCGAATGAATTAGAATGGATCATACGAATGAGTAAGAATAAATCGTACGAATGAAATAGAATGGATTGTACGAATGAATTAGAATGGATCGTACAAATGAATTAGAATGGATCGTACGAATGAATTAGAATGGATCATACGAATGAGTAAGAATGGATCGTACAAATGAAATAGAATGGATTGTACGAATGAATTAGAATGGATCGTACGAATGAATTAGAATGGATCGTGTGAAAGAATTAGAATGCATTGTATGAATGAATTAGAATGGATCGTATGAATGAATTAGAATGGATCGTGCGAATAAATTCGAATGGATCGCATGATCCATTCTAATAGAATGGATCGTATGAATGAATTAGAATGGATCGGGCGAATGAATTAGAATGGATTGTAGGAATGAATTAGAATGGATCGTATGAATGAATTAGAATGGATCGTGCGAATGAATTAGAATGGATCGTACGAATGAATTAGAATGGATCGTACGAATGAATTAGAATGGATCATACGAATGAATTAGAATGGATTATACGAATGAGTAAGAATGGATCGTACGAATGAAATAGAATGGATTGTACGAATGAATTAGAATGGATACATTCATGCGAATGAATTAGAATGGATCGGACGATTGAATTAGAATGGATCGTACGATTCATTCTAATTCATTCGTACGATCCATTCTAATACATTCGTACGATTCATGCTAATTCATTCGCACGATCCTTTCTAATTCATTCGTACGATCCATTCTTATTCATTCATACGATCCATTGTAATTCATTCGCACAATCCATTCTAATTCATTCGTACAATCCATTCTAATTCATTCGTATGATCCATTCTAACTCATTCGGTGGATTCATTCTAATTCATTCGTACGATCCATTCAAGTTCATTCCAACGATCCATTCTAATTTATTCGTACGATCCATTCTAATTCATTCCTACGATCTATTCTAATTCATTCGCACGAATGTAACCATTCTAATTCATTCATACGATTCATTCTAATTCATTCGTATGAGCTATTCTAATTCATTCGTACGATCCATTCTAATTCATTCGTACGATCCATTGTAATTCATTCATACAATCCATTTAGATTCATTCGCACAAATGTATCCATTCAAATTCATTCGTACGATCTAGTCTAATTCATTCGTACGATCCATTCTAATTAATTCGCACGAATATATCCATTCTAATTCTTTCGTACGATGCATTCTAATTCATTCGTACGATCCATTCTAATTCATTCTCACAAATGTATCCATTCTAATTCATTCGTACGATCCATTCTAATTCATTCCTACAATCTATTCTAATTCATTCGCTCGAATGTATCCATTTTAATTCATTCGTACGATCCATTCTAATTCATTCGTACGATCTAATTCATTCGTACGATCTATTCTAATTCATTCGTACGATCGATTCTAATTCATTCGCACTATCCATTCTAATTCATTCATATGATCCATTCTAATTCATTCGTATGATCCATTCTAATTTATTCGTTCAAATATATCCATTCTAATTCATTCGTACGATCCACTCTAATTCAATCGCACGATCCATTCTAATTCATTCGCACGAATGTATCCATTCTAATTCATTCGCACGATCCATTCTAATTCATTCCTATGATCTATTCTAATTTATTCGTACGATCCATTCTAATTCATTCGCTCGAAGGTATCCATTCTAATTCATTCGTACGATCCATTCTAATTCGTTCATATGATCCATTCTAATTCGTTCGTACGATCCATTCTAATTCGTTCGTACGATCCATTCTAATTCATTCGTATGATCCATTCTAATTCATTCCTACGATCTATTCTAATTCATTCGCTCGAATATATCCATTCTAATTCATTCGTTCGATCCATTCTAATTCATTCGCACGATCCATTCTAATTCATTCGTATGATCCATTCTAATCCATTCGTACGATCCATTCTAATTCATTCGTACGATCTATTCTAATTCATTCGTACGAACCATTCTAATTCATTCGCACGAATGTATCCATTCTAGTTCATTCGTACGATCCATTCTAATTCATTCGTATGATCCATTCTAATTCATTCGCACGATCCATTCTAATTCATTCGTACGATCAATTCTAATTCATTCGCATGAATGTATCTATTCTAATTCATTCGTACGATCCTGAATTAGAATGGATCGTACGAATGAATTAGAATGGATACCTTTGTGCATATGAATTAGAATGGATCGTACGAATGAATTAGAATGGATCATATTAATGAATTAGAATGGATCGTATGAATGAATTAGAATGGATACATTCGTGCGAATGAATTAGAATGGATCGTACTAATCCATTAGACTGGATCGTGCGAATGAATAAGAATGGATCATACGAACGAATTAGAATGGATCGTACGAATTAATTAGAATGGATACATTCGTGCGAAAGAATTAGAATGGATTGTATGAATGAATTAGAATGGATCGTACGAATGAATTAGAATGGATCATACGAATTAATTAGAATGGATCATAAGAATGAATTAGAATGGATCGTACGAATGAACTAGAATGGATCGTACGAATGAACTAGAATGGATACATTCGTGCGAATGAATTAGAATGGATCGTACGAATGAATTAGAATGGATCGTACGAATGATTTAGAATGGATACATTCGTGCGAATGATTTAGAATGGATCATACGAATGAGTAAGAATGCATCGTACGAATGAAATAGAATGGATTGTACAAATGAATTAGAATGGATTCGTACGAATGAATTAGAATGGATACATTCGTGCGAATGAATTAGAATGGATCGTACCAATGAGTAAGAATGGATCGTACGAATGAAATAGAATGGATTGTGCGAATGAATTAGAATGGATCGTACGAATGAATTAGAATGGATCGTGTGAAAGAATTAGAATGGATTGTATGAATGAATTAGAATAGATCGTACGAATGAATTAGAATGGATCGTACGAATGAATTAGAATGGATCGTACGAATGAATTAGAATGGACCGTACGAATGAATTAGAATGGATACATTCGTGCGAATGAATTAGAATGGATACATTCGTGCGAAAGAATTAGAATAGATCGTATGAATGAATTAGAATGGATCCTATCAATGAATTAGAATGGATCGTGCGAATGAATTAGAATGGATCGTACGAATGAATTAGAATGGATCGTGCTAATGAATTAGAATTGATCGAAGAATGAATTAGCATGGATCGTGCTAATGAATTAGAATGGAACGTACGAATGAATTAGAATGGATCGTGTGAAAGAATTAGAATGGATTGTATGAATGAATTAGAATGAACTCGTACGATCCATTCGAATTCATTCGCACGATCCATTCTAATTCATTCATACGATCCATTCTAATTCATTCATACAATCCATTCTAATTCTTTCACACGATCCATTCTAATTCATTCATAGGATCCATTCTAATTCATTCGTACAATCTATTCTATTTCATTCGTACGATCCATTCTTAATCATTTGTATGATCCATTCTAATTCATTCGGACGAATCTATCCATTCTAATTTATTCGTACGATCTATTCTAATTCATTCGTACGATCCATTCTAATCATTCGTACGATCCATTCTTACTCATTCGTATGATCCATTCTAATTCATTCGTACGATCCATTCTAATTCATTCGTACGATCTATTCTAATTCATTCGCACAATCTATTCTAATTCATTCGTACGATCCATTCTAATTCATTCGTACGATCGTACGAATGAATTAGAATGGATCGTACGGAATGAATTAGAATGGATTGTATGAATGAATTAGAATGGATACATTCGTGCGAATGAATTAGAATGGATCATACGAATGAGTAAGAATGAATCGTACGAATGAAATAGAATGGATTGTACGAATGAATTAGAATGGATCGTACAAATGAATTAGAATGGATCGTACGAATAAATTAGAATGGATCATATGAATGAGTAAGAATGGATTGTACAAATAAAATAGAATGGATTGTACGAATGAATTAGAATGGATCATACGAATGAATTAGAATGGATCGTGTGAAAGAATTAGAATGCATTGTATGAATGAATTAGAATGGATCGTATGAATGAATTAGAATGGATCTTGCGAATGAATTCGAATGGATCGCATGATCCATTCGAATAGAATGGATCGTATGAATGAATTAGAATGGATCGGGCGAATGAATTAGAATGGATTGTAGGAATGAATTAGAATGGATCATATGAATGAATTAGAATGGATCGTATGAATGAATTAGAATGGATCGTGCGAATGAATTAGAATGGATCGTACGAATGAATTAGAATGGATCATACGAATGAGTAAGAATGGATCATACGAATGAGTAAGAATGAATTAGCATGGATCTTACGAATGAGTAAGAATGGATCATACGAATGAATTAGAATGGATCATACGAATGAATTAGAATGGATCATACGAATGAGTAAGAATGGATCGTATGAATGAAATAGAATGGATTGTACGAATGAATTAGAATGGATCGTACGAATGAATTAGAATGGATCGTGTGAAAGAATTAGAATGGATTGTATGAATGAATTAGAATGGATCATATGAATGAATTAGAATGGATCGTGCGAATGAATTCGAATGGATCGTACGAATGAATTAGAATGGATCGTACGAATGAATTAGAATGGATACATTCGTGCGAATGAATTAGAATGGATACATTCGTGCGAAAGAATTAGAATAGATCGTATGAATAAATTAGAATGGATCCTATGAATGAATTAGAATGGATCGTGCGAATGAATTAGAATGGATCGTACGAATGAATTAGAATGGATCGTGCTAATGAATTAGAATTGATCGAACGAATGAATTAGCATGGATCTTGCTAATGAATTAGAATGGAACGTACGAATGAATCAGAATGGATCGTGTGAAAGAATTAGAATGGATTGTATGAATGAATTAGAATGAATTCTTACGATCCATTCTAATTCATTCATACGATCCATTCTAATTCATTCATACAATCCATTCTAATTCTTTCACACGATCCATTCTAATTCATTCGTAGGATCCATTCTAATTCATTCGTATAATCTATTCTATTTCATTCGTACGATCCATTTTTACTCATTTGTATGATCCATTCTAATTCATTCGGACAAATATATCCATTCTAATTTATTCGTACGATCCATTCTAATTCATTCGTACGATCCATTCTAATTCATTCGTACGATCCATTCTTACTCATTCGTATGATCCATTCTAATTCATTCGTACGATCCATTCTAATTCATTCGTACGATCCATTCTAATTCATTCGTACAATCTATTCTAATTCATTCGTACGATCCATTCTAGTTCATTCGTACGATCGTACGAATGAATTAGAATGGATCATATGGAATGAATTAGAATGGATTGTATGAATGAATTAGAATGGATACATTCGTGCGAATGAATTAGAATGGATCATATGAATGAGTAAGAATGGATCGTATGAATGAAATAGAATGGATTGTACGAATGAATTAGAATGGATCGTACAAATTAATTAGAATGGATCGTACGAATGAATTAGAATGGATCATACAAATGAGTAAGAATGGATCGTACAAATGAAATAGAATGGATTGTACGAATTAATTAGAATGGATCGTACGAATGAATTAGAATGGATCGCGTGAAAGAATTAGAATGCATTGTATTAATGAATTAGAATGGATCGTATGAATGAATTAGAATGGATCGTGCGAATGAATTCGAATGGATCGCATGATCCATTTGAATAGACTGGATCGTATGAATGAATTAGAATGGATCGGGCGAATGAATCAGAATGGATTGTAGGAATGAATTAGAATGGATCGTATGAATGAATTAGAATGGATGGTAAGAATGAATTAGAATGGATCGTGCGAATGAATTAGAATGGATCGTACGAATGAATAAGAATGGATCGTACGAATGAATTAGAATAGATCATACGAATGAATTAGAATGGATTATACGAATGAGTAAGAATGGATCGTACGAATGAAATAGAATGGATTGTACGAATGAATTAGAATGGATACATTCATGCGAATGAATTAGAATGGATCGGACGATTGAATTAGAATGGATCGTACGATTCATTCTAATTCATTCGTACGATCCATTCTAATACATTCATACGATTCATGCTAATTCATTCGCACGATCCATTCTAATTCATTCGTACGATCCATTCTTATTCATTCATACGATCCATTGTAATTCATTCGCACAATCGATTCTAATTCATTCGTACAATCCATTCTAATTCATTCGTATGATCCATTCTAACTCATTCGGTGGATTCATTCTAATTCATTCGTACGATCCATTCTAATTCATTCCAACGATCCATTCTAATTTATTCGTACGATCCATTCTAATTCATTCCTACGATCTATTCTAATTCATTCGCACGAATGTAACCATTCTAATTCATTCATACGGTTCATTCTAATTCATTCGTATGAGCTATTCTAATTCATTCGAACGATCCATTCTAATTCATTCGTACGATCCATTGTAATTCATTCATACAATCCATTTAGATTCATTCGCACAAATGTATCTATTCAAATTCATTTGTACGATCTAGTCTAATTCATTCGTACGATCCATTCTGATTCATTCGCACGAATATATCAATTCTAATTCTTTCGTACGATGCATTCTAATTCATTCGTACGATCCATTCTAATTCATTCTCACAAATGTATCCATTCTAATTCATTCGTACGATCCATTCTAATTCATTCCTACAATCTATTCTAATTCATTCGCTCGAATGTATCCATTTTAATTCATTCGTACGATCCATTCTAATTCATTCGTACGATCTAATTCATTCGTACGATCCATTCTAATTCATTCATACGATCGATTCTAATTCATTCGCACTATCCATTCTAATTCATTCATACGATCCATTCTAATTCATTCGTATGATCCATTCTAATTTATTCGTTTAAATATATCCATTCTAATTCATTCGTACGATCCACTCTAATTCATTCACACGATCCATTCTAATTCATTCGCACGAATGTATCCATTCTAATTCATTCGCACGATCCATTCTAATTCATTACTATGATCTATTCTAATTCATTCGTACGATCCATTCTAAGTCATTCACTCGAATGTATCCATTCTAATTCATTCGTACGATCCATTCTAATTCGTTCATATGATCCATTCTAATTCGTTCGTATGATCCATTCTAATTCGTTCGTACGATCCATTCTAATTCATTCGTATGATCCATTCTAATTCATTCCTACGATCTATTCTAATTCATTCGCTCGAATATATCCATTCTAATTCATTCGTTCGATCCATTCTAATTCATTCGCACAATCCATTCTAATTCATTCGTATGATCCATTCTAATCCATTCGTACGATCCATTCTAATTCATTCGTACGATCCATTCTAATTCATTCGCACAAATGTATCCATTCTAATCCATTCGTACGATCCATTCTAATTCATTCGTACGATCCATTCTAATTCATTCGCACAAATATATCCATTCTAGTTCATTCGTACGATCCATTCTAATTCATTCGTATGATCCATTCTAATTCATTCGCACGATCCATTCTAATTCATTCGTATGATCAATTCTAATTCATTCGCATGAATGTATCTATTCTAATTCATTCGTACGATCCTGAATTAGAATGGATCGTACGAATGAATTAGAATGGATACCTTTGTGCATATGAATTAGAATGGATCGTACGAATGAATTAGAATGGATCATATTAATGAATTAGAATGGATCGTACGAATGAATTAGAAAGGATACATTCGTGCGAATGAATTAGAATGGATCGTACGAATCCATTAGACTGGATCGTGCGAATGAATAAGAATGGATCATACGAACGAATTAGAATGGATCGTACGAATTAATTAGAATGGATACATTCGTGCGAAAGAATTAGAATGGATTGTATGAATGAATTAGAATGGATCGTACGAATGAATTAGAATGGATCATACGAATTAATTAGAATGGATCATACGAATGAATTAGAATGGATCGTACGAATGAATTAGAATGGATCGTACGAATGAACTAGAATGGATCGTACGAATGAACTAGAATGGATACATTCGTGCGATTGAATTAGAATGGATCGTACGAATGAATTAGAATGGATCGTACGAATAAATTAGAATGGATCTTACAAATGAATTAGAATGGATCGTACGAATGAATTAGAATGGATCGTACGAATGAATTAGAATGGATACATTCGTGCGAATGAATTAGAATGGATCGGACGAATGAATTAGAATAGATCGTACGAATGAATTAGAATGGATCAAATGAATGAATTAGAATGGTTACATTCATGCGAATGAATTAGAATGGATCGTACGAATGGATTAGAATGGATCGTACGAATGGATTAGAATGGATACATTCGTGCGAATGAATTAGAATGGATTGTATGAATGAATTAGAATGGATCGTACGAATGAATTAGAATGGATCGTATGAGTGAATTAGAATGGATACGAAGGAATTAGAATGGATCATACGAAGGAATTAGAATGGATCGTACGAAGGAATTAGAATGGATCGTACGAAGGAATTAGAATGGATCCATTCTAATTTATTTGTACGATCCATTCTAATTTATTTGTATGTATCCATTCTAATTCATTCATACAATCCATTCTAATTCATTCGTACGATCCATTCTAATTCACTCATACGATCCATTCTAATATATTCATACGATCCATTCTAATTCATTTGCACGAATATATCCTTTCTAATTCCTTCGTACGATCCATTCTAATTCCTTCGTACGATCCATTCTAATTCATTCGTATGATCTATTCTAATTCATTCGTACGATCCATTATAATTCATTCGCACGATCCATTCTAATTCATTCATAGGATCCATTCTAATTCATTCATACGATCTATTCTAATTCTTTCGCACGAATGTATCCATTCTAATTCATTCGCACGAATGTATCCATTCTAATTCATTCGTACGATCCATTCTAATTCATTCGTACGATCCATTCTAATTCATTCATACGATCTATTCTAATTCATTCATATAATCCATTCTAATTCTTTCACACGATCCATTCTAATTCATTCGTACGATCTATTCTAATTCATTCGCACAATCCATTCAATTTCATTCGTACGATCCATTCTTACTCATTGGAACGATCCATTCTAATTCATTTGCACGAATGTATCCATTCTAATTCATTCGTACGAATCCATTCTAATTCATTTGTACAATCTATTCTATTTCATTCGTACGATCCATTCTTACTCATTCGCATGATCCATTCTAATTCATTCGGACGAATGTATCCATTCTAATTTATTCGTACGATCCATTCTAATTCATTCGTACGATCCATTCTAATTCATTCGTACGATCCATTCTAATTCATTCGTCCGATCCATTCTAATTCATTTGCACGAATGTATCCATTCTAATTCATTCGTACGATCCATTCTAATTCATTCGTACGATCCATTCTAATTCATTCGCACGAATGTATCCATTCGAGTTAATTCGTACGATCCATTCTAATTCATTCGTACGATCCATTCTAATTCATTCGCACGATCCATTCTAATTCATTCGCACGATCCATTCTAATTCATTCGCACGATCCATTCTAATTCATTCGTACGATCCATTCTAATTCATTCATACGATCCATTCTAATTCATTCGTATGATCCATTCTAATTCATTCGGACAAATGTATCCATTCTAATTCATTCGTACGATCCATTCTAATTCATTCGCACGATCCATTCTAATTCATTCGTACGATCCATTCTAATTCTTTCACACGATCCATTCTAATTCATTCGTACGATCCATTCTAATTCATTCGCACGATCCATTCTAATTCATTCACACGATCCATTCTAATTCATTCGCACGATCCATTCTAATTCATTCGTACGATCCATTCTAATTCATTCGTACGATCCATTCTAATTCATTCGTACGATCCATTCTAATTCATTCGCACGAATGTATCCATTCTAGTTCATTCGTACGATCCATTCTAATTCAATCGTACGATCCATTCTAATTCATTCGCACGATCCATTCTAATTCATTCGTACGATTAATTCTAATTCATTCGCACGAATGTATCCCTTCTAATTCATTCGTACGATCCTGAATTAGAATGGATCGTATGAATGAATTAGAATGGATACCTTTGTGCATATGAATTAGAATGGATCGTGCGAATGAATTAGAATGGATTGTATGAATGAATTAGAATGGATCGTACGAATAAATTAGAATGGATCGTATGAGTGAATTAGAATGGATAAGAAGGAATTAGAATGGATCGTACGAAGGAATTAGAATGGATCATACGAATGAAATAGAATGGATCGTACGAAGGAATTAGAATGGATCGTACGAAGGAATTAGAATGGATCGTACGAATGAATTAGAATGGATATATTCGAGCAAATGAATTAGAATGGATCGTATGAATGAATTAGAATGGATCGTATGAGTGAATTTGAACGGATAGTACAAATGAAGTAGAATGGATCGTATGAATGAAGTAGAATAGATACATTCGTGCGAATGAATTAGAATAGATCGTATGAATGAATTAGAATAGATTGTGCGAATGAATTAGAATGGATCGTACGAACGAATTAGAATGGATACATTCGTGCGAATAAATTAGAATAGATTGTATGAATGAATTAGAATGGATCGTACGAATGAATTAGAATGGATCGTACGAACGAATTAGAATAGATTGCGCGAATGAATTAGAATGGATCGTGCGAATGAAATAGAATGGATACAAATGAAATAGAATGGATCATACGAATGAATTAGAATGACGATCCATTCTTACTCATTCGTATGATCCATTCTAATTTATTCGCACGAATATATCCATTCTAATTCATTCGTACGTCTAATTCATTCGTACGATCCATTCTAAGTCATTCGCACAATCCATTCTATTTCATTCGTACGATCCATTCTTACTCATTCGTATGATCCATTATGGATACATTCGTGCGAATGAATTAGAATGGATCATACGAATGAGTAAGAATGGATCGTACGAATGAAATAGAATGGATTGTGCGAATGAATTAGAATGGATCGTACGAATGAATTAGAATGGATCGTGTGAAAGAATTAGAATGGATTGTATGAATGAATTAGAATAGATTGTATGAATGAATTAGAATGGATCGTACGAATGAATTAGAATGGATCGTACGAAAGAATTAGAATGGATCGTACGAATGAATTAGAATGGATCGTACGAATGAATTAGAATGGATCGTGTGAAAGAATTAGAATGGATTGTATGAATGAATTAGAATAGATTGTATGAATGAATTAGAATGGATCGTACGAATGAATTAGAATGGATCGTACGAATGAATTAGAATGGATCGTGTGAAAGAATTAGAATGGATTGTATGAATGAATTAGAATAGATTGTATGAATGAATTAGAATGGATCGTACGAATGAATTAGAATGGATCGTATGAATGAATTAGAATGGATCGTACGAATGAATTAGAATGGATCGTACGAATGAATTAGAATGGATACATTCGTGCGAATGAATTAGAATGGATACATTCGTGCGAAAGAATTAAAATAGATCGTATGAATGAATTAGAATGGATCCTATGAATGAATTAGAATGGATCGTGTGAATGAATTAGAATGGATCGTACGAATGAATTAGAATGGATCGTGCTAATGAAATAGAATTGATTGAATGAATGAATTAGCATGGATCGTGGTAAAGAATTAGAATGGAACGTACGAATGAATTAGAATGGATCGTGTGAAAGAATTAGAATGGATTGTATGAATGAATTAGAATGAATTCGTACGATCCATTCGAATTCATTCGCACGATCCATTCTAATTGATTCATACGATCCATTCTAATTCATTCATACAATCCATTCTAATTCTTTCACACGATCCATTCTAATTCATTCGTAGGATCCATTCTAATTCATTCGTACAATGTATTCTATTTCATTCGTACGATCCATTCTTACTCATTCGTATGATCCATTCTAATTCATTAGGACGAATGTATCCATTCTAATTTATTCGTACGATCCATTCTAATTCATTCGTACGATCCATTCTTACTCATTCGTATGATCCATTCTAATTCATTCGTATGATCCATTCTAATTCATTCGTACGATCGATTCTAATTCATTCGCACTATCCATTCTAATTCATTCGTACGATCCATTCTAATTCATTCGTATGATCCATTCTAATTTATTCGTTCAAATATATCCATTCTAATTCATTCGTACGATCCATTCTAATTCATTCGCACGATCCATTCTAATTCATTCGCACGAATGTATCCATTCTAATTCATTTGCATGATCCATTCTAATTCATTCCTATGATCTATTCTAATTCATTCGTACGATCCATTCTACGATCCATTCTAATTTATTCGTATATTCCATTCTAATTCATTAGCACGATCCATGCTAATGAATTAGAATGGATCGTAGGATCCAATCTAATTCATTCATACGATCCATTCTTACTCATTCGTATGATCCATTCTAATTCAATCGTACGATCCATTCTAATTCATTCGTACGATCCATTCTACTTTCTTCGTACGATCCATTCTAATTCATTCGTACGATCCATTCTACTTCCTTCGTACGATCCATTCTAATTCATTCGTACGATCCATTCTAATTCATTCGTACGATCCATTCTAATTCCTTCGTACGATCCATTCTAATTCATTCGTACAATCTATTCTAATTCATTCGTACGAATGGATACATTCGTGTGAATGAATTAGAATGGATCGTACGAATGAGTAAGAATGGATCATACGAATGAAATAGAATGGATTGCACGAATGAATTAGAATTGATCGTACGAATGAATTAGAATGGATCGTGCGAATGAATTAGAATGGATCGTACGAATGAATTAGAATGTATCGTACGAATGAACTAGAATGGATACATTCGTGCGAATGAATTAGAATGGATCGTACGAATGAATTAGAATGGATCTTACGAATGAATTAGAATGGATCGTACGAATTAATTAGAATGGATCGTACGAATGAATTAGAATGGATACATTCGTGCGAATGAATTAGAATGGATCGGACGAATGAATTAGAATGGATCTTACGAATGAATTAGAATGGATCAAATGAATGAATTAGAATGGTTACATTCATGCGAATGAATTAGAATGGATCGTACGAATGGATTAGAATGGATACATTCGAGCGAATGAATTAGAATCGATCGTACGAATGAATTAGAATGGATCGTACGAATGGATTAGAATGGATCCAACGAATGGATTAGAATGGATACCTTTGTGCATATGAATTAGAATGGATCGTACGAATGAATTAGAATTGATCATATTAATGAATTAGTATGGATCGTACGAATGAATTAGAATGGATCGTACGAATGAATTAGAATGGATACATTCGTGCGAATGAATTAGAATTGATACATTCGTGCGAAAGAATTAGAATAGATCGTATGAATGAATTAGAATGGATCCTATGAATGAATTAGAATGGATCGTGCGAATGAATTAGAATGGATCGTACGAATGAATTAGAATGGATCGTGCTAATGAATTAGAATTGATCGAACGAATGAATTAGAATGGATACATTCGTGCGAATGAATTAGAATGGATCGGATGAATGAATTAGAATGGATCGAACGAATGAGTAAGAATGGATCGTACGAATGAAATAGAATAGATCGTACGAATGAATTAGAATGGATCGTACGAAGGAATTAGAATGGATCCTACGAATGAATTAGAATGGATATATTCGTGCAAATGAATTAGAATGGATCGTATGAATGTATTAGAATGGATCGTACAAATGAATTAGAATGGATCGTATGAATGAATTAGAATGGATACATTCGTCTGAATGAATTAGAATGGATCATACGAATGAATTAGAATAGCTCATACGAATGAATTAGAATGAATCGTATGAATGAATTAGAATGGTTACATTCGTGCGAATGAATTAGAATAGATCGTACGAATGAATTAGAATGGATCGTACGAATAAATTAGAATGGATCGTGGGAATGAATTAGAATGGATCGTATGAATGAATTAGAATGGATCCACCGAATGAGTTAGAATGGATCATACGAATGAATTAGAATGGATTGTACGAATGAATTAGAATGGATTGTGCGAATGAATTAGAATGGATCGTATGAATAAATAAGAATGGATCGTACGAATGAATTAGAATGCATCGTGCGAATGAATTAGCATGAATCGTACGAATGTATTAGAATGGATCATACGAATGAATTAGAATGAATCGTACTATCCATTCTAATTCAATCGTCCGATCCATTCTAATTCATTCGCATGAATGTATCCATTCTAATTCATTCGTACAATCCATTCTATTTCATTCGTACGATCCATTCTTACTCATTCGTATAATCCATTCTAATTCATTCGTATGATCCATTCTAATTCATTCGTACGATCCATTCTAATTTATTCGTATGATCCATTCTAATTCATTCGCACGATCCATTCTAATTCATTCATACGATCCATTCTAATTCATTCATACGATCCATCCTAATTCATTCCTACAATCCATTCTAATTCATTCGCCTGATCCATTCTAATTCATTCATATGATCCATTCTATTCGAATGGATCATGCGATCCATTCGAATTCATTCGCACGATCCATTCTAATTCATTCATACTATCCATTCTAATTCATTCATACAAAGCATTCTAATTCTTTCACACGATCCTTTCTAATTCATTCGTACGATCCATTCTAATTCATTAGTACAATCCATTCTAATTCATTCGCATGAATGTATCGATTCTAATTTATTCGTACGATCCATTCTATTTCATTTGTACGATCCATTCTTACTCATTCGTATGATCCATTCTAATTCATTCGTATGATCCATTCTAATGCATTTCTACGATCCATTCTAATTCATTCGTAAAATCCATTCTATTTCATTCGTACGATCCATTCTTACTTATTCGTATGATCCATTCTAATTCATTCGCACGAATGTATCCATTCTAATTCATTCATACAATCCAATCTAATTCATTCCGTACGATCCATTCTAATTCATTCGTACGATCGTACGAATGAATTAGAATGGATCGTACGAATGAATTAGAATAGATTGTGCGAATGAATTAGAATGGAACGTACGAAAGAATTAGAATGGATCGTACGAATGAATTAGAATGGATCATACGAATGAGTAAGAATGGATCGTACGAATGAATTAGAATGGATCGTACGAATGAATTAGAATGGATCGTACGAATAAATTAGAATGGATACATTCGTCCGAATGAATTAGAATGGATCATACGAATGAGTAAGAATGGATCGTACGAATGAAATAGAATAGATTGTACGAATGAATTAGAATGGATCCTACGAATGAATTAGAATGGATCGTGTGAAAGAATTAGAATGGATTGTATGAATGAATTAGAATGGATCGTATGAATGAATCAGAAGGGATCGTGCGAATGAATTCGAATGGATCGTACGAATTCATTCTAATTCATTCATACAATCCATTCTAATTCTTTCACACGATCCATTCTAATTCATTCGTACGTTCCATTCTAATTCATTAGCACGATCCATGCTAATTCATTCGTTCGATCAATTCAAATTCATTAGCACGATCCATTCTAATTCATTCGTACGATCCATTCTAATTCATTCGTATAATCCATTCGCACGATCCATTCCAATTCATTCATAGGATCCATTCTAATTCATTCATATGATCTATTCTAATTCTTTCGCACGAATGTATCCATTCTAATTCATTCGCACGAATGTATCCATTCTAATTCATTCGTACGATCCATTCTAATTCTTTCGTACGATCCATTCTAATTCATTCGTACGATCCATTCTAATTCTTTCCTACGATCCATTCTAATTCATTCGTACGATCCATTCTAATTCATTCATACAATCTATTCTAATTCATTCATACAATCCATTCTAATTCTTTCACACGATCCATTCTAATTCATTCGTACGATCCATTCTAATTCATTCGCACAATCCATTCTATTTCATTCGTACGATCCATTCTTACTCATTGGTACGATCCATTCTAATTCATTCGCACGAATGTATCCAATCTAATTCATTCGTACGAATCCATTCTAATTCATTCGTACAATCTATTCTATTTCATTCGTACGATCCATTCTTACTCATTCGTATGATCCATTCTAATTCATTCGGACGAATGTATCCATTCTAATTTATTCGTACGATCCATTCCAATTCATTCGTACGATCCATTCTAATTCATTCGTACGATCCATTATAATTCATTCATCCGATCTATTCTAATTCATTCGCACGAATGTATCCATTCTAATTCATTCGTACGATCCATTCTAATTCATTCGTACGATCCATTCTAATTCATTCGTAAGATCCATTCTAATTCATTCGTACGATCCATTCTATTTCACTCATACGATCTATTCTAATACATTCATACGATCCATTCTAATTCATTTGCACGAATAAATCCATTCTAATTCATTCATACAATCCATTCTAATTCCTTCGTACGATCCATTCTAATTCATTCATACAATGCATTCTAATTCTTTCACACGATCCATTCTAATTCATTCGTACGATCCATTCTAATTCATTCATACAATCCATTCTATTTAATTTGTACGATCCATTCTTACTCATTCGTATGATCCATTCTAATTCATTCGTACGATCCATTCTAATTCATTTGTACGATCCATTCTAATTCTTTCACATGATCCATTCTAATTCATTCGTAGGATTCATTCTAATTCATTTGTACAATCTATTCTAATTCATTCGTACGATCCATTCTAATTCATTCGTACGATCGTACGAATGAATTAGAATGGATCGAACGGAATGAATTAGAATGGATTGTATGAATGAATTAGAATGGATACATTCGTGCGAATGAATTAGAATGGATCATACGAATGAGTAAGAATGGATCGTACGAATGAAATAGAACGGATTGTACAAATGAATTAGAATGGATCGTACAAATGAATTAGAATGGATCGTACGAATGAATTAGAATGGATCATACGAATGATTTAGAATGGATCGTGTGAAAGAATTAGAATGGATTGTATAAATGAATTAGAATAGATCGTATGAATGAATTAGAATGGATCGTACGAATGAATTAGAATGGATCGTACGAATGAACTAGAATGGATACATTCGTGCGAATGAATTAGAATGGATCGTACGAAGGAATTAGAATGGATCGTACGAATGAATTAGAATGGATCGTACAAATGAATTAGAATAGATCGTACGAATGAATTAGAATGGATCGTACGAAGGAATTAGAATGGATCGTACGAATGAATTAGAATGGATATATTCGTGCAAATGAATTAGAATGGATCGTATGAATGTATTAGAATGGATCGTACGAATGAATTAGAATGGATTCGTACGAATGAATTAGAATGGATACATTCGTGCGAATGAATTAGAATGGATCGTACCAATGAGTAAGAATGGATCGTACGAATAAATTAGAATGGATCGTACGAATGAATTAGAATGGCGTCCGAATGAATTAGAATGGATCGTACGAATGAATTAGAATGGATCATATTAATGAATTAGAATGGATCGTACGAATGAATTAGAATGGATACATTCGTGCGAATGAATTAGAATGGATCGTGCACGAATGAGTAAGAATAAATTAGTATGGATCATACGAATGAATTAGAATGGATCGTACGAATTAATTAGAATGGATATATTCGTGCAAATGAATTAGAATGGATCGTATGAATGTATTAGAATGGATCGTATGAGTGAATTAGAATGGATCGTACGAATGAATTAGAATGGATCGTACGAATGAATTAGAATGGATACATTCGTGCGAATGAATTAGAATGGATACATTCGTGCGAAAGAATTAGAATAGATCGTATGAATGAATTAGAATGGATCCTATGAAAGAATTAGAATGGATCGTGCGAATGAATTAGAATGGATCGTACGAATGAATTAGAATAGATCGTACGAATGAATTTGAATGGATCGTATGAAGGAATTAGAATGGATCGTACGAATGAATTAGAATGGATATATTTGTGCAAATGAGTTAGAATGGATCGTATGAATGTATTAGAATGGATCGTGCGAATGAATTAGAATGGATCGTACGAATGAATTAGAATGGATCGTACGAATGAATTAGAATGGATCCTACGAATGAATTAGAATAAATACATTCGTGTGAATGAATTAGAATGGATTGAACGAATGAATTAGAATGGATCGTACGGATGAATTAGAATGGATCGTACGAATGAATTAGAATGGATCGTACGAATAAATTAGAATGGATACATTCGTCCGAATGAATTAGAATGGATCATACGAATGAGTAAGAATGGATCGTAGGAATGAAATAGAATAGATTGTACGAATGAATTAGAATGGATCCTACGAATGAATTAGAATGGATCGTGTGAAAGAATTAGAATGGATTGTATGAATGAATTAGAATGGATCGTATGAACGAATTAGAATGGATCGAACAAATGAATTTGATTGGATCGTACGAATTCATTCTAATTAATTCATACAATCCATTCTAATTCTTTCACACGATCTATAGAATTCATTCGTAGGATCCATTCTAATTCATTCGTACAATCTATTCTATTTCATTCGTACGATCCATTCTTACTCATTCGTATGATCCATTCTAATTCATTCGGACGAATGTATCCATTCTAATTTATTCGTACGATCCATTCTAATTCATTCGTACGATCCATTCTAATTCATTCGTACGATCCATTCTAATTCATTCATCCGATCCATTCTAATTCATTCGCACGAATGTATCCATTCTAATTCATTCGTACGGTCCATTCTAATTCATTCACACAATCCATTCTATTTCATTCGTACGATCCATTCTTACTCATTCGTAAGATCCATTATGGATACATTCGTGCGAATGAATTAGAATGGATCATACGAATGAGTAAGAATGGATCGTACGAATGAAATAGAATGGATTGTGCGAATGAATTAGAATGGATCGTACGAATGAATTAGAATGGATCGTGTGAAAGAATTAGAATGGATTGTATGAATGAATTAGAATAGATCGTATGAATGAATTAGAATGGATCGTACGAATGAATTAGAATGGATCGTACAAATGAAATAGAATGGATACATTCGTGCGAATTAATTAGAATGGATCGTACGAATGAATTAGAATGGATCGTACGAATGAATTAGAATGGATCTTACAAATGAATTAGAATGGATCGTACGAATGCACGATCCATGCTAATTCATTCGTTCGATCAATACTAATTCATTAGCACGATCCATTCTAATTTATTCGTACGATCCATTCTAATTCATTCGCACGATCCATTCTAATTCATTCGTACGATCCATTCTAATTCTTTCACACGATCCATTCTAATTCATTCGTACGATCCATTCTAATTCATTCGTACGATCTATTCTAATTCCTTCGTACAATCCATTCTAATTAATTCATACGATCCATTCTAATTCCTTCGTACGATCCATTCTAATTCATTCATACAATCCATTCTAATTTTTTCACACGATCTATTCTAATTCATTCGTACGATCCATTCTAATTCACTCGTGCAATCCATTTTATTTCATTCGTACGATCCATTCTTATTCATTCGTACGATCCATTCTAATTCATTCACACGAATGTATCCATTCGTACGAATGAATTAGAATGGATTGTACGAATGAATTAGAATGAATCGTACGAATGAATTAGAATGGATCGTACGAATGAATTAGAATGGATCGTGCGAATGAATTAGAATGGATCGTACGAATGAATTAGAATGGATCGTATGAATGAACTAAAATGGATACATTCGTGCGAATGAATTAGAATGGATCGTACGAATGAATTAGAATGGATCGTACGAATGAATTACAATGGATCGTACGAATGAATTAGAATGGATCATACGAATGAATTAGAATGGATCATACGAATGAGTAAGAATGGATTGTACGAATGAAATAGAATGGATTGTACGAATGAATTAGAATGGATCGTACGAATGAATTAGAATGGATCGTGTGAAAGAATTAGAATGGATTTTATGAATGAATTAGAATGGATCATATGAATGAATTAGAATGGATCGTGCGAATGAATTCGAATGGATCGTACGAATGAATTAGAATGGATCTTACGAATGAATTAGAATGGATACATTCGTGCGAATGAATTAGAATGGATACATTCGTGCGAAAGAATTAGAATAGATTGTATGAATGAATTAGAATGGATCCTATGAATGAATTAGAATGGATCGTGCGAATGAATTAGAATGGATCGTACGAATGAATTAGAATGGATCGTGCTAATGAATTAGAATTGATCGAACGAATGAATTAGCATGGATCGTGCTAATGAATTAGAATGGAATGTACGAATGAATTAGAATGGATCGTGTGAAAGAATTAGAATGGATTGTATGAATGAATTAGAATGAATTCGTATGATCCATTTGAATTCATTTGCACGATCCATTCTAATTCATTCATACGATCCATTCTAATTCATTCATACAATCCATTCTAATTCTTTCACACGATCCATTCTAATTCATTCGTAGGATCCATTCTAATTCATTCGTACAATCTATTCTATTTCATTCGTACGATCCATTCTTACTCATTCGTATGATCCATTCTAATTCATTCGGACGAATGTATCCATTCTAATTTATTCGTACGATCCATTCTAATTCATTCGTACGATCCATTCTAATTCATTCGTACGATCCATTCTTACTCATTCGTATGATCCATTCTAATTCATTCGTATGATTCATTCTAATTCATTCATACGATCCATTCTAATTCATACGCACAATCTATTCTAATTCATTCGTACGATCCATTCTAATTCATTCGTACGATCGTACGAATGAATTAGAATGGATCGTACGGAATGAATTAGAATGGATTGTATGAATGAATTAGAATGGATACATTCGTGCGAATGAATTAGAATGGATCATACGAATGAGTAAGAATGGATCGTACGAATGAAATAGAATGGATTGTTCGAATGAATTAGAATGGATCGTACAAATGAATTGGAATGGATCGTACGAATGAATTAGAATGGATCATACGAATGAGTAAGAATGGATCATACAAATGAAATAGAATGGATTGTATGAATGAATTAGAATGGGTCGTACGAATGAATTAGAATGGATCGTGTGAAAGAATTAGAATGCATTGTATGAATGAATTAGAATGGATCGTATGAATGAATTAGAATGGATCGTGCGAATGAATTCGAATGGATCGCATGATCCATTCGAATAGAATGGATCGTATGAATGAATTAGAATGGATCGGGCGAATGAATTGGAATGGATTGTAGGAATGAATTAGAATAGATCGTATGAATGAATTAGAATGGATCGTATGAATGAATTAGAATGGATCGTACGAATGAATTAGAATGGATACATTCGTGCGAATGAATTAGAATGGATACATTCGTGCGAAAGAATTAGAATAGATCGTATGAATGAATTAGAATGGATCCTATGAATGAATTAGAATGGATCGTGCGAATGAATTAGAATGGATCGTGCTAATGAATTAGAATTGATCGAACGAATGAATTAGCATGGATCGTGCTAATGAATTAGAATGGAACGTACGAATGAATTAGAATGGATCGTGTGAAAGAATTAGAATGGATTGTATGAATGAATTAGAATGGATCGTACGAAGGAATTAGAATGGATCGTACGAATGAATTAGAATGGATCGTACGAATGAATTAGAATAGATCGTACGAATGAATTAGAATGGATCGTGTGAAAGAATTAGAATGGATCGTACGAATGAATTAGAATGGATCGTGCGAATGAATTAGAATGGATCGTACGAATGAATTAGAATGGATCGTGCTAATGAATTAGAATTGATCGAACGAATTCATTCTAATTCATTCATACAATCCATTCTAATTCTTTCACACGATCCATTCTAATTCATTCTTACGTTCCATTCTAATTCATTAGCACGATCCATGCTAATTCATTCGTTCGATCAATTCTAATTCATTAGCACGATCCATTCTAATTCATTCGCACGATCCATTCTAATTCATTCATAGGATCCATTCTAATTCATTCATAGGATCCATTCTAATTCCTTCATACGATCTATTCTAATTCTTTCGCACGAATGTATCCATTCTAATTCATTAGCACGAATGTATCCATTCTAATTCATTCGTATGATCCATTCTAATTCATTCGTACGATCCATTCGAATTCATTCGAACGATCCATTCTAATTCATTCATATGATCCATTCTAATTCATTCATACAATCCATTCTAATTCTTTCACACGATCCATTCTAATTCATTCGTACGATCCATTCTAATTCATTCGTACAATCCATGCTATTTCATTCGTACGATCCATTCTTACTCATTCGTATGATCCATTCTAATTCATTCGTATGATCCATTCAAATTCATTCGTACGATCCATTCTAATTCATTCATACGATCCATTCTAATTCATTCGCACGAATGTATCCATTCTAGTTCATTCGTACGATCCATTCTAATTCATTCGTACGATCGATTCTAATTCATTCGCACGATCCATTCAAATTCATTTGTCCGATCCATTCTAATTCATTCATACGATCCATTCTAATTCATTCGTACGATCCATTCTAATTCATTCGTACAATCTATTCTAATTCATTCGTACGAATGGATACATTCGTGTGAATGAATTAGAATGGATCGTACGAATGAGTAAGAATGCATCGTACGAATGAAATAGAATGGATTGAACGAATGAATTAGAATGGATCGTACGAATTAATTAGAATGGATCGTGTGAAAGAATTAGAATGGATTGTATGAATGAATTAGAATGGATCGTACGAAGGAATTAGAATGGATCGTACAAATAAATTAGAATGGATCGTACGAATGAATTAGAATAGATCGTACGAATGAATTAGAATGGATCGTACGAATGAATTAGGATGGATCGTGTGAAAGAATTAGAATGGATCGTACGAATGAATTAGAATGGATCGTGCGAATGAATTAGAATGGATCGTACGAATGAATTAGAATGGATCGTGCTAAGGAATTAGAATTGATCGAACGAATGAATTAGCATGGATCGTGCATTTGTACGATCCATTCTAATTCATTCGTAAGATCCATTCTAATTCATTCGTACGATCCATTCTAATTCATTCGTACGATCCATTCTAATTCATTCGCACGAATGTATCCATTCTAGTTCATTCGTACGATCCATTCTAATTCATTCGTACAATCCATTCTAATTCATTCATACGATCTATTCAAATTCATTCATACAATCCATTCTAATTCTTTCACACGATCCATTCTAATTCATTCGTACGATCCATTCTAATTCATTCGCACAATCCATTCTATTTCATTCGTACGATCCATTCTTACTCATTCGTATGATCCATTCTAATTCATTCGCACGATTGTATCCATAATGGATCATACGAATGAGTAAGAATGGATCGTACGAATGAAATAGAATGGATTGTACGAATGAATTAGAATGGACCGTACGAATGAATTAGAATGGATACATTTGTGCGAATGAATCTGAATGGATCGGACGAATGAATTAGAATGGATCGTACGAATGAATTAGAATGGATCGTACGAATAAATTAGAATGGATACATTCGTCCGAATTAATTAGAATGGATCATACGAATGAGTAAGAATGGATCGTACGAATGAAATAGAATAGATTGTACGAATGAATTAGAATGGATCCTACGAATGAATTAGAATAGATCGTGTGAAAGAATTAGAATGGATTGTATGAATGAATTAGAATGAATTCGTACGATCCATTCGAATTCATTCGCACGATCCATTCTAATTCATTCATACGATCCATTCTAATTCATTCATACAATCCATTCTAATTCTTTCACACAATCCATTCTAAGTCATTCATAGGATCCATTCTAATTCATTCGTACTATCTATTCTATTTCATTCGTACGATCCATTCTTACTCATTCGTATGATCCATTCTAATTCATTCGGACGAATGTATCCATTCTAATTTATTCGTACGATCCATTCTAATTCATTCGTACTATCCATTCTAATTCATTCGTCCGATCCATTCTAATTCATTCGCACGAATGTATCCATTCTAATTCATTCGTAGGATCCATTCTAATTCATTCGTACGATCCATTCTAATTCATTCGAACGATCCATTCTAATTCATTCATACGATCCATTCTAATTCATTTGCATGAAAATATCCATTCTAATTCATTCGTACGATCCATTCTAATTCCTTCGTGCGATCCATTCTAATTCATTCGTACGATCTATTCTAATTCATTCGTATGATCCATTCTAATTCATTCGCACGATCCATTCTAATTCATTCATAGGATCCATTCTAATTCATTCATACGATCTATTCTAATTCTTTCGCACGAATGTATCCATTCTAATTCATTCGCACGAATGTATCCATTCTAATTCATTCGTACGATCCATTCTAATTCATTCGTACGATCCATTCTAATTCATTCGTACGATCCATTCTAATTCATTCGTAAGATCCATTCTAATTCATTCGTACGATCCATTCTAATTCATTCGTACGATCCATTCTAATTCATTCGCACGAATGTATCCATTCTAGTTCATTCATACGATCCATTCTAATTCATTCGTACGATCCATTCTAATTCATTCGCACGATCCATTCTAATTCATTCGTACGATCCATTCTAATTCATTCGCACAAATGTATCCTTTCAAATTCATTCGTATGATCCATTCTAATTCATTCGCACGATCTATTCTAATTCATTCGTACGATCCATTCTAATTCTTTCACACGATCCATTCTAATTCATTCGTACGATCCATTCTAATTCATTCGCACGATCCAATCTAATTCATTCGTACAATCCATTCTAATTCATTCATACGATCAATTCTAATTCATTCGTACGATCCATTCTATTTCATTCGTATGATCCATTCTAATTCATTCGGACGAATGTATCCATTCTAATTTATTCGTACGATCCATTCTAATTCATTCATACGATCCATTCTAATTCATTCGTCCGATCCATTCTAATTCATTCGCACGAATGTATCCATTCTAATTCATTCGTACGATCCATTCTAATTCATTCGTAAGATCCATTCTAATTCATTCGTACGATCCATTCTAATTCATTCGTACGATCCATTCTAATTCATTCGCACGAATGTATTCATTCTAGTTCATTCGTACGATCCATTCTAATTCATTCGTACGATCCATTCTAATTCATTCGCACGATCCATTCTAATTCATTCGTATGATCCATTCTAATTCATTCATACGATCCTTTCTAATTCATTCGCACGAATGTATCCATTCTAATTTATTCATACGATCCATTCTACTTCATTCGTACTATCTGTTCTAATTCACTCATACGATCCATTCTAATTCATTCATACGATCCATTCTAATTCATTTGCACGAATATATCCATTCTAATTCATTCGTACGATCCATTCTAATTCCTTCGTATGATCCATTCTAATTCCTTCGTACGATCCATTCTAATTCCTTCGTACGATCCATTCTATTTCATTCGTATTATCCATTCTAATTAATTCGTACGATTCATTCTAATTCATTCGTATGATCCATTCTAATTCATTCGTACGATCCATTCTTAGTCATTCGTACGATCCATTCTAATTCATTCATACAATCCATTCTAATTCATTCCGTACGGTCCATTCTAATTCATTCATGCGATCTATTCTTTCATACAATCCATTCTAATTCATTCGTGTCAATGAATTAGAATGGATACCTTTGTGCATATGAATTAGAATGGATCGTACGAATGAATTAGAATGGATCATATTAATGAATTAGAATGGATCGTACGAATGAATTAGAATGGATACATTCGTGCGAATGAATTAGAATGGATCGTGCGAATCAATTAGACTGGATCGTGCGAATGAATAAGAATAGATCATACGAATGAATTAGAATGGATCGTACTAATTAATTAGAATGGATACATTCGTACGAATGAATTAGAATGGATTGTATTAATGAATTAGAATGGATCGTACGAATGAATTAGAATGGATCATACGAATTAATTAGAATGGATCATACGAATGAATTAGAATGGATCGTACGAATGAATTAGAATGGATCGTACGAATAAATTAGAATGGATATATTTGTGCGAATGAATTAGAATGGATCGTACGAATGAATTAGAATTGATCGTATGAATGAATTAGAATGGATCGTACGAATGAATTAGAATGGATCGTGCGAATGAATTAGAATGGATCGTACGAATGAATTAGAATGGATCGTGTGAAAGAATTAGAAGGGATCGTACGAATGAATTAGAATGGATCGTGCGAATGAATTAGAATGGATCGTACGAATGAATTTGAATGGATACATTTGTGCGAATGAATTAGAATGGATCGTATGAATGAATTAGAATGGATCGTGCGAATGAATTAGAATAGATCGTAGGAATGAATTAGAATGGATCGTACGAATGAACTAGAATGGATACATTCGTGCGAATGAATTAGAATGGATCGTACGAATGAATTAGAATGGATCGTACGAATGAATTAGAATGGATACATTCGTGCGAATGAATTAGAATGGATACATTCGTGCGAAAGAATTAGAATAGATCGTATGAATGAATTAGAATGGATCCTATGAATGAATTAGAATGGATCGTGTGAATGAATTAGAATGGATCGTACGAATGAATTAGAATAGATCGTACGAATGAATTAAAATGGATCGCACGAAGGAATTAGAATGGATCGTACGAATGAATTAGAATGGATATTTTCGTGCAAATGAATTAGAATGGATCGTATGAATGTATTAGAATGGATCGTGCGAATGAATTAGAATGGATCGTACGAATGAATTAGAATGGATCGTACGAATAAATTAGAATGGATCGTACGAATGAATTAGAATGGATCCTACGAATGAATTAGAATGGATATATTCGTGCGAATAAATTAGAATGGATCGTACGAATGAATTAGAATGGATCGTACGAATAAATTAGAATGGATACATTCGTCCGAATGAATTAGAATGGATCATACGAATGAGTAAGAATGGATCGTACGAATGAAATAGAATAGATTGTACGAATGAATTAGAATGGATCCTATGAATGACTTAGAATGGATCGTGTGAAAGAATTAGAATGGATTGTATGAATGAATTAGAATGGATCGTATGAATGAATTAGAATGGATCGTGCGAATGAATTCGAATGGATCGTACGAATGCACGAATGCACGATCCATGCTAATTCATTCGTTCAATCACTTCTAATTCATTAGCACGATCTATTCTAATTCATTCGTACGATCCATTCTAATTCATTCGCACGATCCATTCTAATTCATTCGTACGATCCATTCTAATTCTTTCACACGATCCATTCTAATTCATTCGTATGATCCATTCTAATTCATTCGTACGATCTATTCTAATTCATTCGTACGATCCATTCTAATTCATTTGTACGATCCATTCTAATCCCTTCGTACGATCCATTCTAATTCATTCATACAATCCATTCTAATTCTTTCACACGATCCATTCTAATTCATTCGTACGATCCATTCTAATTTATTCGTGCAATCCATTCTATTTCGTTCGTACGATGCATTCTTACTCATTCGTACGATCCATTCTAATTCATTCACACGAATGTATCCATTCGTACGAATGAATTAGAATAGATTGTACGAATGAATTAGAATGGATCGTACGAATGAATTAGAATGGATCGTATGAATGAATTAGAATGGATCGTACGAATGAATTAGAATGGATCGTGCAAATGAATTAGAATGGATCGTACGAATGAATTAGAATGGATCGTACGAATGAACTAGAATGGATACATTCATGCGAATGAATTAGAATGGATCGTATAAATGAATTAGAATGGATCATACGAATGAATTAGAATGGATCATACGAATGAATTAGAATGGATCATACGAATGAGTAAGAATGGATCGTACGAATGGAATAGCATGGATTGTACGAATGAATTAGAATGGATCGTACGAATGAATTAGAATGGATCGTGTGAAAGAATTAGAATGGATTGTATGAATGAATTAGAATGGATCATATGAATGAATTAGAATGGATCGTGCGAATGAATTCGAATGGATCGTACGAATGAATTAGAATGGATCATAAGAATGAATTAGAATGGATCATAAGAATGAGTTCTAATTCATTCGTACGATTCATTCTAATTCATTCGTACAATCCATTCTATTTCATTCGTACGATCCATTCTTACTCATTCGTATGATCCATTCTAATTCATTCGTATGATCCATTCTAATTCCTTCGTACGATCCATTGTAATTCATTCGTACGATCCATTCTAATTCATTCGTACGATCCATTCTAATTCATTCGCACGAATGTATCCATTTTAGTTCATTCATACGATCCATTCTAATTCATTTGTATGATCCATTCTAATTCATTCGCACGATCCATTCTAATTCATTCGTACGATCCATTCTAATTCATTCGTACGATCCATTCTAATTCATTCGTACGATCAATTCTAATTCATTCGTACAATCCATTCTAATTCATTCGTACGAATGGATACATTCGTGTGAATGAATTAGAATGGATCGTACGAATGAATAAGAATGGATCGTACGAATGAAATAAAATGGATTGCACGAATGAATTAGAATGGATCGTACGAATGGATTAGAATGGATCGTGTGAAAGAATTAGAATGGATTGTATGAATGAATTAGAATGGATCGTACGAAGGAATTAGAATGGATCGTATGAATGAATTAGAATGGATCGTACGAAGGAATTAGAATAGATCGTACGAATGAATTAGAATGGATCGTACGAATGAATTAGAATGGATCGTGTGAAAGAATTAGAATGGATCGTACGAATGAATTAGAATGGATCGTGCGAATGAATTAGAATGGATCGTACGAATGAATTAGAATGGATCGTGCTAATGAATTAGAATTGATCGAACGAATGAATTAGCATGGATCATGCATTCGTACGATCCATTCTAATTCATTTGTAAGATCCATTCTAATTCATTCGTACGATCCATTCTAATTCATTCGTACGATCCATTCTAATTCATTCGCACGAATGTATCTTTTCTAGTTCATTTGTACGATCCATTCTAATTCATTAGTACGATCCATTCTAATTCATTCATACGATCTATTCTAATTCATTCATACACTCTATTCTAATTCTTTCACACGATCCATTCTAATTCATTCGTACGATCCATTCTAATTCATTCGCACAATCCATTCTATTTCATTCGTACGATCCATTCTTACTCATTCGTATGATCCATTCTAATTCATTCGCACGAATGTATCCATAATGGATCATACGAATGAGTAAGAATGGATCGTACGAATGAAATAGAATGGATTGTGCGAATGAATTAGAATGGACCGTACGAATGAATTAGAATGGATACATTCGTGCGAATGAATTAGAATGGATCGGACGAATGAATTAGAATGGATCGTACGAATGAATTAGAATGGATCGTACGAATAAATTAGAATGGATACATTCGTCCGAATGAATTAGAATGGATCATACGAATGAGTAAGAATGGATCGTACGAATGAAATGGAATAGATTGTACGAATGAATTAGAATGGATCCTACGAATGAATTCTATAGATCGTGTGAAAGAATTAGAATGGATTGTATGAATGAATTAGAATGAATTCGTACGATCCAATCGAATTCATTCGCTCGATCCATTCTAATTCATTCATACGATCCATTCTAATTCATTCATACAATCCATTCTAATTCTTTCACACGATCCATTCTAATTCATTCGTAGGATCCATTCTAATTCATTCGTACAATCTATTCTATTTCATTCGTACGATCCATTCTTACTCATTCGTATGATCCATTCTAATTCATTCGGACGAATGGATCCATTCTAATTCATTCGTACGATCCATTCTAATTCATTCGTAAGATCCATTCTAATTCATTCGTACGATCCATTCTAATTCATTCGTACGATCCATTCTAATTCATTCGCACGATCCATTCTAATACATTCATACGATCCATTCTAAGTCATTTGCACGAATATATCCATTCTAATTCATTCGTACGATCCATTCTAATTCCTTCGTACGATCCATTCTAATTCATTCGTACGATCTATTCTAATTCATTCGTACGATCCATTCTAATTCATTCGCACGATCCATTCTAATTCATTCATAGGATCCATTCTAATTCATTCATACGATCTATTCTAATTCTTTCGCACGAATGTATCCATTCTAATTCATTCACACGAATGTATCCATTCTAATTCATTCGTACGATCCATTCTAATTCATTTGTACGATCCATTCTAATTCATTCGTACGATCCATTCTAATTCACTCATACGATCCATTCTAATACATTCATACGATCCATTCTAATTCATTTGCACGAATATATCCATTCTAATTAATTCGTACGATCCATTCTAATTCATTCGTATGATCTATCCTAATTTATTCTTACTCATTCGTGCACGACCCATTCTAATTCATTCGCACGAATGTATCCATTCTAATTCATTCGTATGATCCATTCTAATTCATTAATATGATCCATTCTAATTCATTCGTACGATCCATTCTCATTCATTCGGACGCCATTCTAGTTCATTCGTACGATCCATTCTAATTTATTCGTACGATCCATTCTTACTCATTGGTACGATCCATTCTAATTCATTCGCACGAATGTATCCATTCTAATTCATTCGTACGAATCCATTCTAATTCATTCGTACGATCCATTCTAATATATTCATACGATCCATTCTAATTCATTTGCACGAATATATCCATTCTAATTCATTCGTACGATCCATTCTAATTCCTTCGCACGATCCATTCTAATTCATTCGTACGATCTATTCTAATTCATTCGTACGATCCATTCTAATTCATTCGTACGATCCATTCTAATTCCTTCGTATGATCCATTCTAATTCATTCGCACGAATGTATCCATTCTAGTTCATTCGTACGATCCATTCTAATTCATTCGTACGATCCATTCTAATTCATTCATACGATCTATTCTAATTCATTTATACTATCCATTCTAATTCTTTCACACGATCCATTCTAATTCATTCGTATGATCCATTCTAATTCATTCATACGATCCATTCTAATTCATTTGTACGATCCATTCTAATTCATTCGTACAATCCATTCTATTTCCTTCGTACGATCCATTCTTACTCATTCGTATGATCCATTCTAATTCATTCGCACGAATGTATCGATTCTAATTCATTCATACAATCCATTCTAATTCATTCCGTACGATCCATTCTAATTCATTCGTACGATCGTACGAATGAATTAGAATGAATCGTACGAATGAATTAGAATAGATTGTACGAATGAATTAGAATGGATCCTACGAATGAATTAGAATGGATCGTGTGAAAGAATTAGAATGGGTCGTACAAATGAATTAGAATGGATCGTACGAATGAATTAGACTGGATTATACGAATGAGTAAGAATGGTTCGTACAAATGAAATAGAATGGATTGTATGAATGAATTAGAATGGATCGTACGAATGAATTAGAATGGATCATGTGAAAGAATTAGAATGCATTGTATGAATGAATTAGAATGGATCGTACGAAGGAATTAGAATGGATCGTATGAATGAATTAGAATGGATATATTCGTGCAAATGAATTAGAATGGATCGTATGAATGTATTAGAATGGATCGTATGAGTGAAATAGAATGGATTGTACGAATGAATTAGAATGGATCTTACGAATGAATTAGAATGGATCGTACGAATGAATTAGAATGGATCGTACGAATGAATTAGAATGGATACATTCGTGCGAATGAATTAGAATGGATCGGATGAATGAATTAGAATGGATCATACGAATGAGTAAGAATGGATCGTACGAATGAAATAGAATAGATTGTACGAATGAATTAGAATGGAACCTACGAATGAATTAGAATGGATCGTGTGAAAGAATTAGAATGGATTGTATGAATGAATTGGAATGGATCGTATGAATGAATTAGAATGGATTGTACAAATGGATTAGAATGGATCGTACGAATGAATTAGAATGGATCGTATGAATGAACTAGAATGGATACATTCGTGCGAATGAATTAGAATAGATCGTACGAATGAATTAGAATGGATCGTACGAATGAATTAGAATGGATCTTACGAATGAATTAGTATGGATCGTATGAATGAATTAGAATGGATCGTACGAATGAATTAGAATGGATCGTACGAATGAATTAGAATGGATCGTACGAAGGAATTAGAATGGATCGTACGAATGAATTAGAATGGATCGTACGAATGAATTAGAATGGATCGTCCGAATGAATTAGAATGGATCGTATGAATGAATTAGAATGGATATATTTGTGCGAATGAATTAGAATGGATCATATGAATGAATTATAATGGATCGTACGAATGAATTAGAATGGATCATACGAATGAATTAGAATGGATTGTGCGAATGAATTAGAATGGATCGTACGAATGAATTAGAATGGATCGTGTGAAAGAATTAGAATGGATCGTACGAATGAATTAAAATGGATCGTGCGAATGAATTAGAATGGATCGTACGAATGAATAAGAATGGATACATTTGTGCGAATGAATTAGAATGGATCGTACGAATGAATTAGAATGGATCGTACGAATGAATTAGAATGGATCGTACGAATGAATTAGAATAGATCGTGCGAATGAATTAGAATGGATCGGACGAATGAATTAGAATGGATCGTACGAATGAATTAGAATGGATCGTACGAATGAATTAGAATGGATCGTACGAAGGAATTAGAATGGATCGTACGAATGAATTAGAATGGATATATTCGTGCAAATGAATTAGAATGGATCGTATGAATGTATTAGAATGGATCGTATGAGTGAATTAGAATGGATCGTACGAATGAATTAGAATGGATTGTATGAATGAATTAGAATGGATCGTACGAATGAATTAGAATGGATCGTGCGAATGAATTAGCATGAATCGTACGAATGTATTAGAATGGATCGTACGAATGAATTAGAATGAATCGTACGATCCATTCTAATTCATTCGTACGATCCATTCTAATTCATTCGCACGAATGTATCCATTCTAGTTCATTCGTACGATCCATTCTAATTCATTCGTACGATCCATTCTAATTCATTCGTACGATCAATTCTAATTCATTCATCTGATCCATTCTAATTCATTTGTACGATCCATTCTAATTCATTCGTACGATCCATTCTAATTCATTCGTACGATCCATTCTAATTCATTCGTAAGATCCATTCTAATTCATTCGTACGATCCATTCTAATTCATTCGTACGATCCATTCTAATTCATTCGCATGAATGTATCCATTCTAGAAGGAATTAGAATGGATCGTATGAATGAATTAGAATGGATCGTACGAATGAATTAGAATGGATCGTGCGAATGAATTAGAATGGATCGTACGAATGAATTAGAATGGATCGTACGAATGAACTAGAATGGATACATTCGTGCGAATGAATTAGAATGGATCGTATGAATGAATTAGAATGGATCGTACGAATGAATTAGAATGGATCGTACGAATGGATTAGAATGGATCATACGAATGAATTAGAATGGATCGTGCGAATGAATTAGAATGGATCGAACGAATGAATTAGAATGGATATATTCGAGCGAATGAATTAGAATAGATCGTAGGAATGAATTAGAATGGATCATACGAATGAATTACAATGGATCGTATGAATGAATTGGAATGGATCGTACGAATGAATTAGAATGGATCGTGTGAAAGAATTAGAATGGATTGTATGAATGAATTAGAATAGATCGTATGAATGAATTAGAATGGATATATTCGTGCGAATGAATTAGAATGGATCGTACGAATGAATTAAAATGGATCGTACGATTCATTCTAATTCATTCGTACGATCCATTCTAATACATTCGTACGATTCATGCTAATTCATTCGCACGATCCATTCTAATTCATTCGTACGATCCATTCTTATTCATTCATATGATCTATTCTAATTCATTCGCACAATCCATTCTAATTCATTCGTATAATCCATTCTAATTCATTCGTATGATCCATTCTAACTCATTCGGTGGATCCATTCTAATTCATTCGTACGATCCATTCTAATTCATTCCCACGATCCATTCTAATTTATTCGTACGATCTATTCTAATTCATTCGTGCGATCTATTCTAATTCATTCGCACGAATGTAACCATTCTAATTCATTCATACAATTCATTCTAATTCATTCGTATGAGCTATTCAAATTCATTTGTACGATCCATTCTAATTCATTCGTACGATCCATTGTAATTCATTCATACAATCCATTTAGATTCATTCGCACAAATGTATCCATTCAAATTCATTCGTACGATCCAGTCTAATTCATTCGTACGATCCATTCTAATTCATTCGCACGAATATATCCATTCTAATTATTTCGTACGATGCATTCTAATTCATTCGTACGATCCATTCTAATTCATTCGTACGATCTATTCTAATTCCTTCGTACGATCCATTCTAATTCATTCGCACAAATGTATCAATTCTAATTCATTCGTACAATCCATTCTATTTCATTCGTACGATCCATTCTTACTCATTCGTATGATCCATTCTAATTCATTCGTATGATCTATTCTAATTCATCCGTACGATCCATTCTAATTCATTCATACGATCCATTCTAATTCATTCGCACGATCCATTCTAATTCATTCATATGATCCATTCTAATTCATTCATACAATCCATTATAATTCTTTCACACGATCCATTCTAATTCATTTATACGATCCATTCTAATTCATTCGTACAATCTATTCTATTTCATTCGTACGATCCATTCTTACTCATTCGTATGATCCATTCTAATTCATTCGTATGATCCATTCTAATTTATTCGTACGATCCATTCTAATTCATTCGTACGATCCATTCTAATTCATTCGCACGATCCATTCTAATTCATTCATAGGATCCATTCTAATTCATTCATACGATCTATTCTAATTCTTTCGCACGACTGTATCCATTCTAATTCATTCGCACGAATGTGTCCATTCTAATTCATTCGTACGATCCATTCTAATTCATTCGTACGATCCATTCTAATTCATTCGTACGATCCATTCTTATTCATTCGTACGATCCATTCAAATTCATTCGCACGATCCATTCTAATTCATTCGTACAATCCATTCTATTTCATTCGTCCGATCCATTCTTACTCATTCGTATGATCCATTCTAATTCATTCGCACGAATGTAACCATTCTAATCCATTCGTACGATCCATTCTAATCCATTCGTACGATCCATTCTAATTCATTCGCATGAATGTAACCATTCTAATTCATTCATTTGATCCATTCTAATTCATTCGTACGATCCATTCTAATTCATTCGTCCGATGCATTCTAATTCATTCGCACGAATGTATCCATTCTAAACCATTCATACGATCCATTCTAATTTATTCGTACAATCCATTCTAATTCATTCGTAAGATCCATTCTAATTCATTCGTATGATCCATTCTAATCCATTCTAATTCATTCGTACGATCCATTCTAATTCCTTCGTACGATCCATTCTAATTCCTTCGTACGATCCATTCTATTTCATTCGTATGATCCATTCTAATTAATTCGTAGGATCCATTCTAATTCATTCGTATGATCCATTCTAATTCATTCATACAATCCATTCTAATTCATTCGTACGATCCATTCTTACTCATTCGTATGATCCATTCTAATTCATTCGTACGATCCATTCTAATTCATTCGCACGAATGTATCCATTCCATTCGTACGATCCATTCATACGATCCATTCTAATTCATTCATACAATCCATTCTAATTCTTTCACATGATCCATTCTAATTCATTCGTACGATCCATTCTAATTCATTAGCATGGATCGTGCTAATGAATTAGAATGGAATATACGAATGAATTAGAATGGATCGTAGAATGGATCCTACGAATAAATTAGAATGAATTAGAATGGATCGTACGAATGAATTAGAATGGATCGTACGAATGAATTAGAATGGATCGTACGAATGAAATAGAATGGATCGTGTGAAAGAATTAGAATGGATTGTATGAATGAATTAGAATGGATCATATGAATGGATAGTACGAATGGAATGGATACATTCGTGCGAATGAATTAGAATGGATCGTACGAATGAATTAGAATGGATCATACGAACGAGTAAGAATGGATCGTACGAATGAATTAGAATGGATCGTACGAATGAATTAGAATGGATCGTACGAATAAATTAGAATGGATACATTCATCCGAATGACTTAGAATGGATCATACGAATGCATTCTAATTCCTTCGTACGATCCATTCTAATTCCTTCGTACGATCCATTCTATTTCATTCGTATGATCCATTCTAATTCCTTCGTACGATCCATTCTAATTCCTTCGTATCCATTCTAATTCACTCATACGATCCATTCTAATCCATTCGTACGATCCATTCTTATTCATTCGCATGAATGTAACCATTCTAATTCATTCATTTGATCCATTCTAATTCATTCGTACGATCCATTCTAATTCTTTCGTACGATCCATTGTAATTCATTCATACAATCCATTTAGATTCATTCGCACAAATGTATCCATTCAAATTCATTCGTACGATCCAGTCTAATTCATTCGTACGATCCATTCTAATTCATTCGCACGAATATATCCATTCTAATTCTTTCGTACGATGCATTCTAATTCATTCGTACGATCCATTCTAATTCATTCGTACGATCCATTCTAATTCATTCGTACGATCCATTCTAATTCATTCGCACGAATGTATCCATTCTAATTCATTCGTACAATCCATTCTATTTCATTCGTACGATCCATTCTTACTCATTCGTATGATCCATTCTAATTCATTCGTATGATCCATTCTAATTCATTCGTACGATCCATTCTAATTCATTCGTACGATCCATTCTAATTCATTCGCACGATCCATTCTAATTCATTCATACGATCCATTCTAATTCATTCATACGATCCATTCTAATTCATTCCTATAATCCATTCTAATTCATTCGCCCGATCCATTCTAATTCATTCATACGATCCATTCTATTCGAATGGATCATGTGATCCATTCGAATTCATTCGCACGATCCATTCTAATTCATTCATACGATCCATTCTAATTCATTCATACAATGCATTCTAATTCTTTCACACGATCCATTCTAATTCATTCGTACGATCCATTCTAATTCATTAATATGATCCATTCTAATTCATTCGTACGATCCATTCTAATTCATATGCACAAAGGTATCCATTCTAATCCATTCGTAGGATCCATTCTAATCCATTCGTACGATCCATTCTAATTCATTCGTACGATCCATTCTAATTCATTCGCTCGAATGTATCCATTCTAATCCATTCGTACGATCCATTCTAATTCATTCGCATGAATGTAACCATTCTAATTCATTCATTTGATCCATTCTAATTCATTCGTACGATCCATTCTAATTTATTCGCACGATCCATTCTAATTCATTCATAGGATCCATTCTAATTCATTCGTACAATCCATTCTAATTCTTTCACACGATCCATTCTAATTCATTCGTACGATCCATTCTAATTCATTCGTACGATCCATTCTAATTCACTCATACGATCCATTCTAATACATTCATACGATCCATTCTAATTCATTTGCACGAATATATCCATTCTAATTCATTCGTACGATCCATTCTAATTCCTTCGTACGATCCAATCTAATTCATTCGTACGATCTATTCTAATTCATTCGTATGATCCATTCTAATTCATTCGTACGATCCATTCTAATTCCTTCGTACGATCCATTCTAATTCATTCGTACGATCCATTCTAATTTATTCGTACAATCTATTCTAATTCATTCGTACGAATGGATACATTCGTGTGAATGAATTAGAATGGATCGTACGAATGAGTAAGAATGGATCGTACGAATGAAATAGAATAGATTGTACGAATGAATTAGAATGGATCGTACGAATGAATTAGAATGGATCATATTAATGAATTAGAATGGATCGTACGAATGAATTAGAATGGATACATTCGTGCGAATGAATTTGAATGGATCGTGCACGAATGTATCCATTCTAGTTCATTCATACGATCCATTCTAATTCATTAATATGATCCATTCTAATTCATTCGTACGATCCATTCTAATTCATATGCACAAAGGTATCCATTCTAATCCATTCGTAGGATCCATTCTAATCCATTCGTACGATCCATTCTAATTCTTTCGTACGATCCATTCTAATTCATTCGCTCGAATGTATCCATTCTAATCCATTCGTACGATCCATTCTAATCCATTCGTACGATCAATTCTAATTCATTCGCATGAATGTAACCATTCTAATTCATTCAATTGATCCATTCTAATTCATTCGTACGATCCATTCTAATTCATTCGTCCGATCCATTCTAATTCATTCGCACGAATGTATCCATTCTAATTCATTCGTACGATCCATTCTAATTCATTCGTAAGATCCATTCTAATTCATTCGTACGATCTATTCTAATTCATTCGTACGATCCATTCTAATTCATTCGCACGATCCATTCTAATTCATTCATAGGATCCATTCTAATTCATTCATACGATCTATTCTAATTCTTTCGCACGAATGTATCCATTCTAATTCATTCACACGAATGTATCCATTCTAATTCATTCGTACGATCCATTCTAATTCATTTGTACGATCCATTCTAATTCATTCGTACGATCCATTCTAATTCACTCATACGATCCATTCTAATACATTCATACGATCCATTCTAATTCATTTGCACGAATATATCCATTCTAATTAATTCGTACGATCCATTCTAATTCATTCGTATGATCTATCCTAATTTATTCTTACTCATTCGTGCACGATCCATTCTAATTCATTCGCACGAATGTATCCATTCTAATTCATTCGTATGATCCATTCTAATTCATTAATATGATCCATTCTAATTCATTCGTACGATCCATTCTCATTCATTCGGACGCCATTCTAGTTCATTCGTACGATCCATTCTAATTTATTCGTACGATCCATTCTTACTCATTGGTACGATCCATTCTAATTCATTCGCACGAATGTATCCATTCTAATTCATTCGTACGAATCCATTCTAATTCATTCGTACGATCCATTCTAATATATTCATACGATCCATTCTAATTCATTTGCACGAATATATCCATTCTAATTCATTCGTACGATCCATTCTAATTCCTTCGCACGATCCATTCTAATTCATTCGTACGATCTATTCTAATTCATTCGTACGATCCATTCTAATTCATTCGTACGATCCATTCTAATTCCTTCGTATGATCCATTCTAATTCATTCGCACGAATGTATCCATTCTAGTTCATTCGTACGATCCATTCTAATTCATTCGTACGATCCATTCTAATTCATTCATACGATCTATTCTAATTCATTTATACTATCCATTCTAATTCTTTCACACGATCCATTCTAATTCATTCGTATGATCCATTCTAATTCATTCATACGATCCATTCTAATTCATTTGTACGATCCATTCTAATTCATTCGTACAATCCATTCTATTTCCTTCGTACGATCCATTCTTACTCATTCGTATGATCCATTCTAATTCATTCGCACGAATGTATCGATTCTAATTCATTCATACAATCCATTCTAATTCATTCCGTACGATCCATTCTAATTCATTCGTACGATCGTACGAATGAATTAGAATGAATCGTACGAATGAATTAGAATAGATTGTACGAATGAATTAGAATGGATCCTACGAATGAATTAGAATGGATCGTGTGAAAGAATTAGAATGGGTCGTACAAATGAATTAGAATGGATCGTACGAATGAATTAGACTGGATTATACGAATGAGTAAGAATGGATCGTACAAATGAAATAGAATGGATTGTATGAATGAATTAGAATGGATCGTACGAATGAATTAGAATGGATCATGTGAAAGAATTAGAATGCATTGTATGAATGAATTAGAATGGATCGTACGAAGGAATTAGAATGGATCGTATGAATGAATTAGAATGGATATATTCGTGCAAATGAATTAGAATGGATCGTATGAATGTATTAGAATGGATCGTATGAGTGAAATAGAATGGATTGTACGAATGAATTAGAATGGATCTTACGAATGAATTAGAATGGATCGTACGAATGAATTAGAATGGATCGTACGAATGAATTAGAATGGATACATTCGTGCGAATGAATTAGAATGGATCGGATGAATGAATTAGAATGGATCATACGAATGAGTAAGAATGGATCGTACGAATGAAATAGAATAGATTGTACGAATGAATTAGAATGGAACCTACGAATGAATTAGAATGGATCGTGTGAAAGAATTAGAATGGATTGTATGAATGAATTGGAATGGATCGTATGAATGAATTAGAATGGATTGTACAAATGGATTAGAATGGATCGTACGAATGAATTAGAATGGATCGTATGAATGAACTAGAATGGATACATTCGTGCGAATGAATTAGAATAGATCGTACGAATGAATTAGAATGGATCGTACGAATGAATTAGAATGGATCTTACGAATGAATTAGTATGGATCGTATGAATGAATTAGAATGGATCGTACGAATGAATTAGAATGGATCGTACGAATGAATTAGAATGGATCGTACGAAGGAATTAGAATGGATCGTACGAATGAATTAGAATGGATCGTACGAATGAATTAGAATGGATCGTCCGAATGAATTAGAATGGATCGTATGAATGAATTAGAATGGATATATTTGTGCGAATGAATTAGAATGGATCATATGAATGAATTATAATGGATCGTACGAATGAATTAGAATGGATCATACGAATGAATTAGAATGGATTGTGCGAATGAATTAGAATGGATCGTACGAATGAATTAGAATGGATCGTGTGAAAGAATTAGAATGGATCGTACGAATGAATTAAAATGGATCGTGCGAATGAATTAGAATGGATCGTACGAATGAATAAGAATGGATACATTTGTGCGAATGAATTAGAATGGATCGTACGAATGAATTAGAATGGATCGTACGAATGAATTAGAATGGATCGTACGAATGAATTAGAATAGATCGTGCGAATGAATTAGAATGGATCGGACGAATGAATTAGAATGGATCGTACGAATGAATTAGAATGGATCGTACGAATGAATTAGAATGGATCGTACGAAGGAATTAGAATGGATCGTACGAATGAATTAGAATGGATATATTCGTGCAAATGAATTAGAATGGATCGTATGAATGTATTAGAATGGATCGTATGAGTGAATTAGAATGGATCGTACGAATGAATTAGAATGGATTGTATGAATGAATTAGAATGGATCGTACGAATGAATTAGAATGGATCGTGCGAATGAATTAGCATGAATCGTACGAATGTATTAGAATGGATCGTACGAATGAATTAGAATGAATCGTACGATCCATTCTAATTCATTCGTACGATCCATTCTAATTCATTCGCACGAATGTATCCATTCTAGTTCATTCGTACGATCCATTCTAATTCATTCGTACGATCCATTCTAATTCATTCGTACGATCAATTCTAATTCATTCATTTGATCCATTCTAATTCATTTGTACGATCCATTCTAATTCATTCGTACGATCCATTCTAATTCATTCGTACGATCCATTCTAATTCATTCGTAAGATCCATTCTAATTCATTCGTACGATCCATTCTAATTCATTCGTACGATCCATTCTAATTCATTCGCATGAATGTATCCATTCTAGAAGGAATTAGAATGGATCGTATGAATGAATTAGAATGGATCGTACGAATGAATTAGAATGGATCGTGCGAATGAATTAGAATGGATCGTACGAATGAATTAGAATGGATCGTACGAATGAACTAGAATGGATACATTCGTGCGAATGAATTAGAATGGATCGTATGAATGAATTAGAATGGATCGTACGAATGAATTAGAATGGATCGTACGAATGGATTAGAATGGATCATACGAATGAATTAGAATGGATCGTGCGAATGAATTAGAATGGATCGAACGAATGAATTAGAATGGATATATTCGAGCGAATGAATTAGAATAGATCGTAGGAATGAATTAGAATGGATCATACGAATGAATTACAATGGATCGTATGAATGAATTGGAATGGATCGTACGAATGAATTAGAATGGATCGTGTGAAAGAATTAGAATGGATTGTATGAATGAATTAGAATAGATCGTATGAATGAATTAGAATGGATATATTCGTGCGAATGAATTAGAATGGATCGTACGAATGAATTAAAATGGATCGTACGATTCATTGTAATTCATTCGTACGATCCATTCTAATACATTCGTACGATTCATGCTAATTCATTCGCACGATCCATTCTAATTCATTCGTACGATCCATTCTTATTCATTCATATGATCTATTCTAATTCATTCGCACAATCCATTCTAATTCATTCGTATAATCCATTCTAATTCATTCGTATGATCCATTCTAACTCATTCGGTGGATCTATTCTAATTCATTCGTACGATCCATTCTAATTCATTCCCACGATCCATTCTAATTTATTCGTACGATCTATTCTAATTCATTCGTGCGATCTATTCTAATTCATTCGCACGAATGTAACCATTCTAATTCATTCATACAATTCATTCTAATTCATTCGTATGAGCTATTCAAATTCATTTGTACGATCCATTCTAATTCATTCGTACGATCCATTGTAATTCATTCATACAATCCATTTAGATTCATTCGCACAAATGTATCCATTCAAATTCATTCGTACGATCCAGTCTAATTCATTCGTACGATCCATTCTAATTCATTCGCACGAATATATCCATTCTAATTATTTCGTACGATGCATTCTAATTCATTCGTACGATCCATTCTAATTCATTCGTACGATCTATTCTAATTCCTTCGTACGATCCATTCTAATTCATTCGCACAAATGTATCAATTCTAATTCATTCGTACAATCCATTCTATTTCATTCGTACGATCCATTCTTACTCATTCGTATGATCCATTCTAATTCATTCGTATGATCTATTCTAATTCATCCGTACGATCCATTCTAATTCATTCATACGATCCATTCTAATTCATTCGCACGATCCATTCTAATTCATTCATATGATCCATTCTAATTCATTCATACAATCCATTATAATTCTTTCACACGATCCATTCTAATTCATTTATACGATCCATTCTAATTCATTCGTACAATCTATTCTATTTCATTCGTACGATCCATTCTTACTCATTCGTATGATCCATTCTAATTCATTCGTATGATCCATTCTAATTTATTCGTACGATCCATTCTAATTCATTCGTACGATCCATTCTAATTCATTCGCACGATCCATTCTAATTCATTCATAGGATCCATTCTAATTCATTCATACGATCTATTCTAATTCTTTCGCACGACTGTATCCATTCTAATTCATTCGCACGAATGTGTCCATTCTAATTCATTCGTACGATCCATTCTAATTCATTCGTACGATCCATTCTAATTCATTCGTACGATCCATTCTTATTCATTCGTACGATCCATTCAAATTCATTCGCACGATCCATTCTAATTCATTCGTACAATCCATTCTATTTCATTCGTCCGATCCATTCTTACTCATTCGTATGATCCATTCTAATTCATTCGCACGAATGTAACCATTCTAATCCATTCGTACGATCCATTCTAATCCATTCGTACGATCCATTCTAATTCATTCGCATGAATGTAACCATTCTAATTCATTCATTTGATCCATTCTAATTCATTCGTACGATCCATTCTAATTCATTCGTCCGATGCATTCTAATTCATTCGCACGAATGTATCCATTCTAAACCATTCATACGATCCATTCTAATTTATTCGTACAATCCATTCTAATTCATTCGTAAGATCCATTCTAATTCATTCGTACGATCCATTCTAATCCATTCTAATTCATTCGTACGATCCATTCTAATTCCTTCGTACGATCCATTCTAATTCCTTCGTACGATCCATTCTATTTCATTCGTATGATCCATTCTAATTAATTCGTAGGATCCATTCTAATTCATTCGTATGATCCATTCTAATTCATTCATACAATCCATTCTAATTCATTCGTACGATCCATTCTTACTCATTCGTATGATCCATTCTAATTCATTCGTACGATCCATTCTAATTCATTCGCACGAATGTATCCATTCCATTCGTACGATCCATTCATACGATCCATTCTAATTCATTCATACAATCCATTCTAATTCTTTCACATGATCCATTCTAATTCATTCGTACGATCCATTCTAATTCATTAGCATGGATCGTGCTAATGAATTAGAATGGAATATACGAATGAATTAGAATGGATCGTAGAATGGATCCTACGAATAAATTAGAATGAATTAGAATGGATCGTACGAATGAATTAGAATGGATCGTACGAATGAATTAGAATGGATCGTACGAATGAAATAGAATGGATCGTGTGAAAGAATTAGAATGGATTGTATGAATGAATTAGAATGGATCATATGAATGGATAGTACGAATGGAATGGATACATTCGTGCGAATGAATTAGAATGGATCGTACGAATGAATTAGAATGGATCATACGAACGAGTAAGAATGGATCGTACGAATGAATTAGAATGGATCGTACGAATGAATTAGAATGGATCGTACGAATAAATTAGAATGGATACATTCATCCGAATGACTTAGAATGGATCATACGAATGCATTCTAATTCCTTCGTACGATCCATTCTAATTCCTTCGTACGATCCATTCTATTTCATTCGTATGATCCATTCTAATTCCTTCGTACGATCCATTCTAATTCCTTCGTATCCATTCTAATTCACTCATACGATCCATTCTAATCCATTCGTACGATCCATTCTTATTCATTCGCATGAATGTAACCATTCTAATTCATTCATTTGATCCATTCTAATTCATTCGTACGATCCATTCTAATTCTTTCGTACGATCCATTGTAATTCATTCATACAATCCATTTAGATTCATTCGCACAAATGTATCCATTCAAATTCATTCGTACGATCCAGTCTAATTCATTCGTACGATCCATTCTAATTCATTCGCACGAATATATCCATTCTAATTCTTTCGTACGATGCATTCTAATTCATTCGTACGATCCATTCTAATTCATTCGTACGATCCATTCTAATTCATTCGTACGATCCATTCTAATTCATTCGCACGAATGTATCCATTCTAATTCATTCGTACAATCCATTCTATTTCATTCGTACGATCCATTCTTACTCATTCGTATGATCCATTCTAATTCATTCGTATGATCCATTCTAATTCATTCGTACGATCCATTCTAATTCATTCGTACGATCCATTCTAATTCATTCGCACGATCCATTCTAATTCATTCATACGATCCATTCTAATTCATTCATACGATCCATTCTAATTCATTCCTATAATCCATTCTAATTCATTCGCCCGATCCATTCTAATTCATTCATACGATCCATTCTATTCGAATGGATCATGTGATCCATTCGAATTCATTCGCACGATCCATTCTAATTCATTCATACGATCCATTCTAATTCATTCATACAATGCATTCTAATTCTTTCACACGATCCATTCTAATTCATTCGTACGATCCATTCTAATTCATTAATATGATCCATTCTAATTCATTCGTACGATCCATTCTAATTCATATGCACAAAGGTATCCATTCTAATCCATTCGTAGGATCCATTCTAATCCATTCGTACGATCCATTCTAATTCATTCGTACGATCCATTCTAATTCATTCGCTCGAATGTATCCATTCTAATCCATTCGTACGATCCATTCTAATTCATTCGCATGAATGTAACCATTCTAATTCATTCATTTGATCCATTCTAATTCATTCGTACGATCCATTCTAATTTATTCGCACGATCCATTCTAATTCATTCATAGGATCCATTCTAATTCATTCGTACAATCCATTCTAATTCTTTCACACGATCCATTCTAATTCATTCGTACGATCCATTCTAATTCATTCGTACGATCCATTCTAATTCACTCATACGATCCATTCTAATACATTCATACGATCCATTCTAATTCATTTGCACGAATATATCCATTCTAATTCATTCGTACGATCCATTCTAATTCCTTCGTACGATCCAATCTAATTCATTCGTACGATCTATTCTAATTCATTCGTATGATCCATTCTAATTCATTCGTACGATCCATTCTAATTCCTTCGTACGATCCATTCTAATTCATTCGTACGATCCATTCTAATTTATTCGTACAATCTATTCTAATTCATTCGTACGAATGGATACATTCGTGTGAATGAATTAGAATGGATCGTACGAATGAGTAAGAATGGATCGTACGAATGAAATAGAATAGATTGTACGAATGAATTAGAATGGATCGTACGAATGAATTAGAATGGATCATATTAATGAATTAGAATGGATCGTACGAATGAATTAGAATGGATACATTCGTGCGAATGAATTTGAATGGATCGTGCACGAATGTATCCATTCTAGTTCATTCGTACGATCCATTCTAATTCATTAATATGATCCATTCTAATTCATTCGTACGATCCATTCTAATTCATATGCACAAAGGTATCCATTCTAATCCATTCGTAGGATCCATTCTAATCCATTCGTACGATCCATTCTAATTCTTTCGTACGATCCATTCTAATTCATTCGCTCGAATGTATCCATTCTAATCCATTCGTACGATCCATTCTAATCCATTCGTACGATCAATTCTAATTCATTCGCATGAATGTAACCATTCTAATTCATTCAATTGATCCATTCTAATTCATTCGTACGATCCATTCTAATTCATTCGTCCGATCCATTCTAATTCATTCGCACGAATGTATCCATTCTAATTCATTCGTACGATCCATTCTAATTCATTCGTACGATCCATTCTAATTCATTCGTAAGATCCATTCTAATTCATTCGTACGATCTATTCTAATTCATTCGTACGATCCATTCTAATTCATTCACACGAATGTATCCATTCTAGTTCATTCGTACGATCCATTCTAATTCATTCGTACGATCCATTCCAATTCATTCGCACGATCCATTCTAATTCATTCGTACGATCAATTCTAATTCATTCACACAAATGTATCCATTCTAATTCATTCGTACGATCCATTCTAATTCATTCATACGATCCATTCTAATTCATTCGTCCGATCCATTCTAATTCATTCGCACGAATGTATCCATTCTAGTTTATTCGTACGATCCATTCTATTTCATTCGTACGATTCATTCTTACTCATTCATATGATCCATTCTAATTCATTCGGATGAATGTATCCATTCTAATTTATTCGTACGATCCATTCTAATTCATTCGTACGATCCATTCTAATTCATTCGTACGATCCATTCTAATTCATTCGTACGATCCATTCTAATTCATTCGCACGATCCATTCTAATTCATTCATACAATCCATTCTAATTCATTCTGTATGATCCATTCTAATTCATTCGCTCGAATGTATCCATTCTAATCCATTCGTACGATCCATTCTAATCCATTCATACGATCCATTCTAATTCATTCGCATGAATGTAACCATTCTAATTCATTCATTTGATCCATTCTAATTCATTCTTACGATCCATTCTAATTCATTAGCACGATCCATGCTAATTCATTCGTAGGATCCATTCTAATTCATTAGCACGATCCATTCTAATTCATTCATAGGATCCATTCTAATTCATTCATACGATCTATTCTAATTCTTTCGCACGAATGTATCCATTCTAATTCATTCGCACGAATGTATCCATTCTAATTCATTCGTACGAATCCATTCTAATTCATTCGTACAATCTATTCTATTTCATTCGTATGATCCATTCTAGTTCATTCGTACGATCCATTCTGATTCATTCGTACGAACCATTCTAATTCATTCGTATGATCCATTCTAATTAATTCGTATGATCCATTCTAATTCATTCGTACGATCCATTCTAATTCATTCATACAATCCATTCTAATTCATTCACACGAATGTATCCATTCTAATTAATTCGTACGATCCATTCTAATTCATTCGTATGATCCATTCTTATTCATTCGCATGATCCAGTCTAATGGATTCGCACGATCCATTCTAATTCATTCGCACGAATGTATCCATTCTAATTCATTCATACGATCCATTCTAATTCATTCGTACGATCCATTCTAATTCATTCGCACAAATGTATCCATTCTAATTCATTCGTACGATCCATTCTAATTCATTCGTACGATCAGTTCTAATTCATTCACAAAATCAACTCTAATTCATTCATACGATCCATTCTAATTCATTCGCACGATCCATTCTAATTCATTCGTACGATCCATTCTAATTCTTTCACACGATCCATTCTAATTCATTCGTACGATCCATTCTAGTTCATTCGCATGATCCATTCTAATTCATTCGTACGATCCATTCTAATTCAATCATATGATCCATTCTAATTCATTCGTACGATCCATTCTAATTCATTCGCACAAATGTATCCATTCTAATTCATTCGTATGATCCATTCTAATTCATTCGCACGATCCATTCTAATTCATTCGTACGATCCATTCTAATTCATTCGTACGATCCATTCTAATTCATTCGTATGATCCATTCTAATTAATTCGTATGATCCATTCTAATTCATTCGTACGATCCATTCTAATTCATTCATACAATCCATTCTAATTCATTCGCACGAATGTATCCATTCTAATTAATTCGTACGATCCATTCTAATTCATTCGTATGATCTATTCTTATTCATTCGTACGATCCAGTCTAATTGATTCGCACGATCTATTCTAATTCATTCGCACGAATGTATCCATTCTAATTCATTCGTACGATCCATTCTAATTCATTAAGATGATCCATTCCAATTCATTCGTACGATCCATTCTAATTCATATGCACAAAGGTATCCATTCTAATTCATTCGCACGAAAGAATTAAAATGGATTGTATGAAAGAATTAGAATGGATTGTATGAATTAATTACAATGGATCGTACGAATGAATTAGAATGGATCGTACGAATAAATTAGAATGGATACATTCATCCGAATGAATTAGAATGGATCATACGAATGAGTAAGAATGGATCGTACGAATGAAATAGAATGGATTGTGCGAATGAATTAGAATGGACCGTACGAATGAATTAGAATGGATACATTCGTGCGAATGAATTAGAATGGATCGGACGAATGAATTAGAATGGATCGTACGAATGAATTAGAATGGATCGTACGAATAACTTAGAATGGATACATTCGTCCGAATGAATTAGAATGGATCATACGAATTAGTAAGAATGGATCGTATGAATGAAATAAAATAGATTGTACGAATGAATTAGAATGGATCCTACGAATGAATTAGAATGGATCGTGTGAAAGAATTAGAATGGATTGAGTGAATGAATTAGAATGGATCGTATGAATGAATTAGAATGGATCGTGCGAATGAATTAGAATGGATCGTACGAATGAATTAGAATGGATACATTCATGCGAATGAATTAGAATGGATCATACGAACGAGTAAGAATGGATCGTACGAATGAAATAGAATGGATTAGACAAATGAATTAGAATGGATACATTCATGCGAATGAATTAGAATGGATCGTATGTACGAATGAATTAGAATGGATACATTCGTGCGAATGAATTAGAATGGATCGTACGAATGAATTAGAATGGATCGTGCGAATGAATTAGAATGGATCATACGAATGAATTAGAATGGATCGTACGAATGAACTAGAATGGATACATTCGTGCGAATGAATTAGAATGGATCGTACGAATGAATTAGAATGGATCATACGTACGATCCATTCTAATGGATACATTTGTGTGAATGAATCTAAATGGATTGTATGAATGAATTACAATGGATCGTACGAAGGAATTTGAATGGATCATACGAATGAATTAGAATGGATCGTGCTAATGAATTAGAATTGATCGAACGAATTCATTCTAATTCATTCATACAATCCATTCGAATTCTTTCACACGATCCATTCTAATTCATTCGTACTATCCATTCTTACTCATTGGTACGATCCATTCTAATTCATTCGCACGAATGTATCCATTCTAATTCATTCGTACGAATCCATTCTAATTCATTCGTACAATCTATTCTATTCCATTCTAATTCATTCGTACGATCCATTCTTACTCATTCATACGATCCATTCTAATTCATTCGTACGATCCATCCTATTCTAGTTCATTCGTACGATCCATTCTAATTCATTCGTACGATCCATTCTTATTCATTCTTACTCATTCGTATGATCCATTCTAATTCATTCGGACGAATGTATCCATTCTAATTTATTCGTACGATCCATTCTAATTCATTCGTACGATCCATTCTAACTCATTCGTAAGATCCATTCTAATTCATTCGTACGATCCATTCTAATTCATTCGTACGATCCATTCTAATTCATTCGTACGATCCATTCTAATTCATTCATACGATCTATTCTAATTCATTCATTCGTACGATCCATTCTAATACATTCATACGATTCATGCTAATTCATTCGCACGATCCATTCTAATTCATTCGTACGATCCATTCTTATTCATTCATAAGATCCATTCTAATTCTTTCACACGATCCATTCTAATTCATTCGTACGATCCATTCTAATTCATTCGTACGATCCATTCTAATTCCTTCGTACGATCCATTCTAATTCATTCATACAATCCATTCTAATTCTTTCGTACGATCCATTCTAATTCATTCGCACGAATGTATCCATTCTAGTTCATTCGCACGATCTATTCTAATTCATTCATACAATCCAATCTAATTCTTTCACACGATCCATTCTAATTCATTCGTACGATCCATTCTAATTCATTTGCACAATCCATTCTAATTCATTCATACGATCCATTCTTACTCATTCATACGATCCATTATAATTCATTCATACAATCCATTCTAATTCATTCCGTACGATCCATTCTAATTCACTCATACGATCCATTCTAATTCATTCATAGGATCCATTCTCATTCATTCATACGATCTATTCTAATTCGTTTGCACGAATGTATCCATTCTAATTCATTCGCACGAATGTATCCATTCTAATTCATTCGTACAATCCATTCTAATTCATTCGCACGATCCATTCTAATTCATTCGTACGATCAATTCTAATTCATTCGCACGAATGTATCCATTCTAATTCATTCGTACGATCCATTCTAATTCATTCATAGGATCCATTCTAATTCATTCATACAATCCATTCTAATCCATTCGCTCGAATGTATCCATTCTAATCCATTCGTACGATCCATTCTAATCCATTCGTACGATCCATTCTAATTCATTCGCATGAATGTAACCATTCTAATTCATTCATACGATCCATTATAATTCATTCGTACGATCCATTCTAATTCATTCGTACGATCCATTCTAATTCATTCGCACGAATGTATCCATTCTAGTTCATTCCTACGATCCATTCTAATTCATTCGTACGATCCATTCTAATTCATTCATACAATCCATTCTAATTCTTTCACACGATCCATTCTAATTCATTCGTAGGATCCATTCTAATTCATTCGTACGATCCATTCTAATTCATTCGTATGATCCATTCTAATTCATTCGTAAGATCCATTCTAATTCATTCGTACGATCCATTCTAATTCATTCGTACGATCCATTCTAATTCATTCACACGAATGTATCCATTCTAGTTCATTCGTACGATCCATTCTAATTCATTCGTACGATCCATTCTAATTCATTCGCACGATCCATTCTAATTCATTCGTACAATCCATTCTATTTCATTCGTACGATCCATTCTTAGTCATTTGTATGATCCATTATGGATACATTCGTGCGAATGAATTAGAATGGATCATACGAATGAGTAAGAATGGATCGTACGAATGAAATAGAATGGATTGTGTGAATGAATTAGAATGGATCGTAGAATGGATCGGAATAGATCGTGTGAAAGAATTAGAATGGATCGTATGAATGAATTAGAATGGATCGTGCGAATGAATTCGAATGGATCGTACGAATTCATTCAAATTCATTCATACAATCCATTCTAATTCTTTCACACGATCTATTCTGATCCATTCTACAATCCATTCTAATTCATTCGCACAATCCATTCTATTTCATTCGTACGATCCATTCTTACTCATTCGTATGATCCATTCTAATTCATTCGCACGAATGTATCTATAATGGATCATACGAATGAGTACGAATGGATCGTACGAATGAAATATGTACGAATGAATTAGAATGGATCGTACGAATGAACTAGAATCGATCGTACGAATGAAATAGAATAGATTGTACGAATGAATTAGAATGGATTCGTACGAATGAATTAGAATGGATACATTCGTACGAATGAATTAGAATGGATATATTCGTGCGAAAGAATTAGAATAGATTGTATGAATGAATTAGAATGGATCCTATGAATGAATTAGAATGGATCGTGCGAATGAATTAGAATGGATCGTACAAATGAATTTGAATAGATCGTACGAATGAATTAGAATGGATCGTACGAAGGAATTAAAATGGATCGTACGAATGAATTAGAATGGATATATTCGTGCAAATGAATTAGAATGGATCGTGCGAATGAATTAGAATGGATCGTACGAATGAATTAGAATGGATCGTACGAATGAATTAGAATGGATCGTACGAATGAATTAGAATGGATCTTACGAATGAATTAGAATGGATCGTACGAATGAATTAGAATGGATACATTCGTGCGAATGAATTAGAATGGATCGGACGAATAAATTAGAATGGATCGTACGAATGAATTAGAATGGATCAAATGAATGAATTAGAATGGTTACATTCATGCGAATGAATTAGAATGGATCGTACGAATGAATTAGAATGGATCGTATGAATGAATTAGAATGGATCGTACGAATGAATTAGAATGGATCAAATGAATGAATTAGAATGGTTACATTCATGCGAATGAATTAGAATGGATCGTACGAATGGATTAGAATGGATACATTCGAGCGTACGATCCATTCTAATTCATTCGTCCGATCCATTCTAATTCATTCGCACGAATGTATCCATTCTAATTCATTCGTACGATCCATTCTAATTCAGTCGTACGATTCATTCTAATTCATTCGTACGATCCATTCTGATTCATTCGTACGATCCATTCTAATTCATTCGCACGAATGTATCCATTCTAGTTCATTCGTACGATCCATTCTAATTCATTCGTACGATCCATTCTAATTCATTCGCACGATCCATTCTAATTCATTCGTACGATCCATTCTAATTGATTCATACGATCCATTCTAATTCATTCGTACGATCCATTCTAATTCATTCGCACAAATGTATCCATTCTAATTCATTCGTACGATCCATTCTAATTCATTCGCACGATCCATTCTAATTCATTCGTACGAACCATTCTAATTCTTTCACACGATCTATTCTAATTCATTCGTACGATCCATTATAATTCATTCGCACGATCCATTCTAATTCATTCGTACGATCCATTCTAATTCATTCATACAATCCATTCTAATTCATTCGTACGATCCATTCTAATTCATTCGCACAAATGTATCCATTCTAATTCATTCGTACGATCCATTCTAATTCATTCGTACGATCCATTCTAATTCATTCGTACGATCCATTCTAATTCATTCGTATGATCCATTCTAATTAATTCATACGATCCATTCTAATTCGTTCGCACGAATGTATCCATTCTAATTCATTCGTACAATCCATTCTATTTCATTTGTACGATCCATTCTTACTCATTCGTATGATCCATTCTAATACATTCGTACGATTCATGCTAATTCATTCGCACGATCCATTCTAATTCATTCGTACGATCCATTCTTATTCATTCATACGATCCATTCTTATTCATTCATACGATCCATTCTAAATCATTCGTGCAATCCATTCTATTTCATTCGTAGGATCAGTTCTAATTCATTAGAATGGATCGTACGAATGAATTAGAATAGATCATATTAATGAATTAGAATGGATCGTTCGAATGAATTAGAATGGATCGTACGAACGAATTAGAATGGATCGTACGAAGGAATTAGAATGGATCATATGAATGAATTAGAATGGATATATTCGTGCAAATGAATTAGAATGGATCGTATGAATGAATTAGAATGGATCGTACGAATGAATTAGAATGGATATATTCGTGCAAATGAATTAGAATGGATCGTACGAATGTATTAGAATGGATTATATGATTGAATTAGAATGGATCGTACGAATGAATTAGAATGGATCGTACGAATGAATTAGAATGGATCGTGTGAAAGAATTAGAATGGATTTTATGAATGCATTAGAATAGATCGTATGAATGAATTAGAATGGATCGTATGAATGAATTAGAATGGATCGTACGAATGAATTTGAATGGATACATTTGTGCGAATGAATCTAAATGGATTGTATGAATGAATTACAATGGATCGTACGAATGAATTAGAATGGATCGTACGAATGAATTAGAATAGCTCATACGAATAAATTAGAATGAATCGTATGAATGAATTAGAATGGTTACATTCGTGCGAATGAATTAGAATAGATCGTATGAATGAATTAGAATGGATCGTACGAATAAATTAGAATGGATCGTGGGAATGAACTAGAATGGCTCGTACGAATGAATTAGAATGGATCCACCGAATGAGTTAGAATGGATCATACGAATGAATTAGAATGGATTGTACGAATGAATTAGAATGGATTGTGCGAATGAGTTAGAATGGATCGTATGAATGAATAAGAATGGATCGTACGAATGAATTAGAATGGATCATGCGAATGAATTAGCATGAACCGTATGAATGTATTAGAATGGATCGTACGGATGAATTAGAATGAATCGTACGATCCATTCTAATTCAATCGTCCGATCCATTCTAATTCATTCACATGAATGTATCCATTCTAATTCATTCGTACAATCCATTCTATTTCATTCGTACGATCCATTCTTACTCATTCGTATGATCCATTCTAATTCATTCGTACGATCCATTCTAATTCCTTCGTACGATCCATTCTAATTCATTCGCACGGTCCATTCTAATTCATTCATACGATCCATTCTAATTCATTCATACGATCCATTCTAATTCATTCCTACAATCCATTCTAATTCATTCGCCCGATCCATTGTAATTCATTCATACGATCCATTCTATTCGATTGGATCATGCGATCCATTCGAATTCATTCGCACGATCCATTCTAATTCATTCATACGATCCATTCTAATTCATTCATACAATGCATTCTAATTCTTTCACACGATCCATTCTAATTCATTCATACGATCCATTCTAATTCATTCGTACGATCCATTCTAATTCACTCATACGATCCATTCTAATTCATTCGTACGATCCATTCTAATTCATTCGTCCGATCTATTCTAATTCATTCGGTCGAATGTATCCATTCTAATTCATTCGTACGATCCATTCTAATTCATTCGTACGATCCATTCTAATTCATTCGTACGATCCATTCTAATTCACTCATACGATCCATTCTAATTCATTCGTACGATCCATTCTAATTCATTCGTCCGATCTATTCTAATTCATTTGGTCGAATGTATCCATTCTAATTCATTCGTACGATCCATTCTAATTCATTCGTACGATCTATTCTAATTCATTCGTACGATCCATTCTAATTCATTCGTACGATCCATTCTAATTCCTTCGTACGATCCATTCTAATTCAAATTCTGTTCTAATTCATTCATACAATCCATTCTAATTCATTCGCACGAATGTATCCACACCTCCACCACCTCCTCGCCCGGACGCCGGCCCAGGTCAGCCACCTGCCCCACTTCCCATTGTTCGCCGCAAGATTCAAATGTATCGTATGAATGAATTAGAATGGATCGTACGAATGAATTAGAATGGATACATTCGTGCGAATGAATTAGAATGGATACATTCGTGCGAAAGAATTAGAATAGATCGTATGAATGAATTAGAATGGATCCTATGAATGAATTAGAATGGATCGTGTGAATGAATTAGAATGGATCGTACGAATGAATTAGAATGGATCGTGCTAATAAATTAGAATTGATCGAACGAATAAATTAGCATGGATCATGCTAATGAATTAGAATGGAACGTACGAATGAATTAGAATGGATCGTGTGAAAGAATTAGAATGGATTGTATGAATGAATTAGAATGAATTCGTACGATCAATTCGAATTCATTCGCACGATCCATTCTAATTCATTCATACGATCCATTCTAATTCATTCGTACGATCCATTCTAATTCATTCGCACAAATGTATCCATTCTAATTCACTCGTACGATCTATTCTAATTCATTCGCACGATCCATTCTAATTCATTCGTACGATCCATTCTAATTCATTAGCACGATCCATGCTAATTCATTCATTCGATCAATTCTAATTCATTAGCACGATCCATTCTAATTCATTCGTACGATCCATTATAATTCATTCGCACAAATGTATCCATTCTAATTCATTCGTACGATCCATTCTAATTCATTCGCATGATCCATTCTAATTCATTCGTACGATCCATTCTAATTCTTTCACACGATCCATTCTAATTCATTCGTATAATCCATTCTAATTCATTCGCACGATCCATTCTAATTCATTCATAGGATCCATTCTAATTCATTCATACGATCTATTCTAATTCTTTCGCACAAATGTATCCATTCTAATTCATTCGCACGAATGTATCCATTCTAATTCATTCGTACGATCCATTCTAATTCATTCGTACGATCCATTCTAATTCATTCGTACGATCCATTCTAATTCATTCATACGATCTATTCTAATTCATTCATACAATCCATTCTAATTCTTTCACACGATCCATTCTAATTCATTTGTAGGATCCATTCTAATTCATTCGTACAATCTATTCTATTTCATTCCTACGATCCATTCTTACTCATTCGTATGATCCATTCTAATTCATTCGGACGAATGTATCCATTCTAATTTATTCGTACGATCCATTCTAATTCATTCGTACGATCCATTCTAATTCATTCGTACGATCCATTCTAATTCATTCGTCCGATCCATTCTAATTCATTCGCACGAATGTATCCATTCTAATTCATTCGTACGATCCATTCTAATTCATTCGTACGATCCATTCTAATTCATTCGTAAGATCCATTCTAATTCATTCATACTATCCATTCTAATTCATTCGTACGATCCATTCTAATTGATTCGCACGAATGTATCCATTCTAGTTCATTCGTACGATCCATTCTAATTCATTCGTATGATCCATTCTAATTCATTCGCACGATCCATTCTAATTCATTCATACGATCCATTCTAATTCATTCGTACGATCCATTCTAATTCATTCGTACGATCCATTCTAATTCATTCGCACAAATGTATCCATTCTAATTCATTCGTACGATCCATTCTAATTCATTCGCACGATCCATTCTAATTCATTCGTACGATCCATTCTAATTCTTTCACACGATCCATTCTAATTCATTCGTACGATCCATTCTAATTCATTCGCACGATCCATTCTAATTCATTCGTACGATCCATTCTAATTCATTCATACGATCCATTCTAATTCATTCGTACGATCCATTCTAATTCATTCGCACAAATGTATCCATTCTAATTCATTCGTACGATCCATTCTAATTCATTCGCACGATCTGTTCTTATTCATTCGCACAATCCATTCTAATTCATTCGCACGAATGTATGCATTCTAATTCATTCGTACGATCCATTCTAATTCATTCGTATGATCCATTCTAATTAATTCGTATGATCCATTCTAATTCATTCGTACGATCCATTCTAATTCATTCGTACGATCCAGTCTAATTCACTCATACGATCCATTCTAATACATTCATACGATCCATTCTAATTCATTTGCACGAATATATCCATTCTAATTCATTCGTACGATCCATTCTAATTCCTTCGTACGATCCATTCTAATTCATTCGTACGATCTATTCTAATTCATTCGTACGATCCATTCTAATTCATTTGTGCGATCCATTCTAATTCCTTCATACGATACATTCTAATTCATTCGTACGATCCATTCTAATTCATTCGTATAATCTATTCTAATTCATTCGAACGAATGGATACATTCGTGTGAATGAATTAGAATGGATCGTACGAATGAGTAAGAATGGATCGTACGAATGAAATAGAATGGATTGCACGAATGAATTAGAATGGATCGTACGAATGAATTATAATGGATCGTGTGAAAGAATTAGAATAGATTGTATGAATGAATTAGAATGGATCGTACGAATGAATTAGAATGGATCGTACGAATAAATTAGAATGGATCGTACGAATGAATTAGAATAGATCGTACAAATGAATTAGAATGGTTCGTATGAAGGAATTAGAATGGATCGTACGAATGAATTAGAATGGATATATTCGTGCAAATGAATTAGAATGGATCGTATGAATGTATTAGAATGGATCGTATGAGTGAATTAGAATGGATCGTACGAATGAATTAGAATGGATCATATGAATGAATTAGAATGGATACATTCGTGTGAATGAATTAGAATGGATCGTATGAATGAATTAGAATAGATTTTGTGAATGAATTAGAACTGATCGTACGAATGAATTAGAATGGATACATTCGTGCGAATGAATTAGAATGGATTATATGAATGAATTAGAATGGATCGTACGAATGAATTAGAATGAATCGTATGAGTGAATTAGAATGGATACGAAGGAATTAGAATGGATCGTACGAAGGAATTAGAATGGATCATACGAATAAAATAGAATGGATCGTACGAAGGAATTAGAATGGATCGTACGAATGAATTAGAATGGATATATTCGTGCAAATGAATTAGAATGGATCGTATGAATGTATTAGAATGGATCATATGAGTGAATTAGAATAGATCGTGCGAATGAATTAGAATGGATCGTATGAATGAATTAGAATAGATTGTGCGAATGAATTAGAATGGATCGTACGAATGAATTAGAATGGATACATTCGTGCGAATAAATTAGAATGGATTGTATTAATGAATTAGAATGGATCGTACGAATGAATTAGAATGGATCGTACGAATGAATTAGAATAGATTGTGCGAATGAATTAGAATGGATCGTACGAATGAATTAGAATGGATCGTACGAAGGAATTAGAATCGATCGTACGAATGAATTAGAATGGATCGTACGAATGAATTAGAATGGATCGTACGAATGAATTAGAATGGATCGTACGATTGAATTAGAATGGATCATACGAATGAGTAAGAATGAATCGTATGAATGAATTAGATTGGATCGTACGATCCATTCTAATTCATTAGCATGGATCGTGCTAATGAATTAGAATGGAATATACGAATGAATTAGAATGGATCGTAGAATGGATCGTACGAATGAATTAGAATGAATTAGAATAGATCGTACGAATGAATTAGAATAGATCATAGGAATGAATTAGAATGGATCGTGCAAATGAATTAGAATGGACACATTCGTGCGAATGAATTAGAATGGATCGTGCGAATGAATTAGAATGGATTGTACCAATGAATTAGAATGGATATATTTGAACGAATAAATTAGAATGGATCATACGAATGAATTAGAATGGATCGTACGAATGAGTTAGAATGGATAGTGCGAATGAATTAGAATCGATCGTACGAATGAATTAGAATGGATCGTACGAATGAATTAGAATGGATCATACGAATGAGTAAGAATGGATCGTACGAATGAATTAGAATGGATCGTACGAATGAATTAGAATGGATCGTACGAATAAATTAGAAAGGATACATTGGTCCGAATGAATTAGAATGGATCATACGAATGAGTAAGAATGGATCGTACGAATGAAATAGAATAGATTGTACGAATGAATTAGAATGGATCCTACGAATGAATTAGAATGGATCGTGTGAAAGAATTAGAATGGATTGTATGAATGAATTAGAATGGATCGTTTGAATGAATTAGAATGGATCGTGCGAATGAATTCGAATGGATCGTACGAATTCATTCTAATTCATTCATACAATCCATTCTAATTCATTCACACGATCCATTCTAATTCATTCGTACGTTCCATTCTAATTCATTAGCACGATCCATGCTAATTCATTCGTTCGATCAATTCTAATTCATTAGCACGATCCATTCTAATTCATTCGTACGATCCATTCTAATTCATTTGCACGATCCATTCTAATTCATTCATAGGATCCATTCTAATTCATTCATACGATCTATTCTAATTCTTTCACATGAATGTATCCATTCTAATTCATTCGCACAAATGTATCCATTCTAATTCATTCTTACGAACCATTCTAATTCATTCGTATGATCCATTCTAATTCATTCATACGATCTATTCTAATTCAGTTTACAATCCATTCTAATTCTTTCACATGATCCATTCTAATTCATTCGTATAATCCATTCTAATTCATTCGCACAATCCATTCTATTTCAATCGTACGATCCATTCTTACTCATTGGTACGATCCATTCTAATTCATTCGCATGACTGTATCCATTCAAATTCATTCGTACGAATCCATTCTAATTCATTCGTATAATCTATTCTATTTCATTCGTACGATCCATTCTTACTCATTCGTATGACCCATTCTAATTCATTCGGACGAATGTATCCATTCTAATTTATTCGTACGATCCATTCTAATTCATTCGTATGATCCATTCCAATTCATTCGTACGATCTATTCTAATTCATTCGTCCGATCCATTCTAATTCATTAGCACGAATGTATCCATTCTAATTCATTCGTACGATCCATTCTAATTCATTCGTACGATCCATTCTAATTCATTCGTAAGATCCATTCTAATTCATTCGTACGATCCATTCTAATTCATTCGTATGATCCATTCTAATTCATTCGCATGAATGTATCCATTCTAGTTCATTCGTACGATCCATTCTAATTCATTCGTACGATCCATTCTAATTCATTCGCACGATCCATTCTAATTCATTCGTACGATCCATTCTAATTCATTCATACGATCCATTCTAATTCATTCGTACGATCCATTCTAATTCATTCGCACAAATGTATCCATTCTAATTCATTCGTACGATCCATTCTAATTCATTCGTAGGATCCATTCTAATTCATTCGTACGATCCATTCTAATTCTTTCACACGATCCATTCTAAATCATTCGTACGATCCATTCTAATTCATTCGCACAATCCATTCTAATTCATTCGTACGATCCATTCTAATTCATTCATACGATCCATTCTAATTCATTCGTACGATCCATTCTAATTCATTCACACAAATGTATCCATTCTAATTCATTCGTACGATCCATTCTAATTCATTCGCATGATCCATTCTAATTCATTTGTACGATCCATTCTAATTCATTCGTACGATCCATTCTAATTCATTCGTATGATCCATTCTAATTAATTCGTATGATCCATTCTAATTCATTCGTACGATCCATTCTAATTCATTCATACAATCCATTCTAATTCATTCGCACGAATGTATCCATTCTAATTAATTCGTACGATCCATTCTAATTCATTCGTATGATCTATTCTTATTCATTCGCACGATCCAGTCTAATTGATTCGCACGATCCATTCTAATTCATTCGCACGAATGTATCCATTCTAATTCATTCGTACGATCAGTTCTAATTCATTAATATGATCCATTCTAATTTATTCGTACGATCCATTCTAATTCATATGCACAAAGTTATCCATTCTAATTCATTCGCACGAAAGAATTAGAATGGATTGTATGAAAGAATTAGAATGGATCGTGCGAATGAATTAGAATGGATCGTACGAAGGAATTAGAATGGATCGTACGAAGGAATTAGAATGGATCATACGAATGAGTAAGAATAGATCGTACGAATGAAATAGAATAGATGGTACGAATGAATTAGAATGGATCCTATGAATGAATTAGAATGGATCGTTTGAAAGAATTAGAATGGATTGTATGAATGAATTAGAATGGATCGTATGAATGAATTAGAATGGATCGTGCGAATGAATTCGAATGGATCGTACGAATTCATTCTAATTCATTCATACAATCCATTCAAATTCTTTCACACGATCAATTCTAATTCATTCGTACGTTCCATTCTAATTCATTAGCACGATCCATGCTAATTCATTCGTTCGATCAATTCTAATTCATTAGCACGATCCATTCTAATTCATTTGTACGATCCATTCTAATTCATTCGCACGATCCATTCTAATTCATTCATAGGATCCATTCTAATTCATTCATACGATTTATTCTAATTCTTTCGCACGAATGTATCCATTCTAATTCATTCGCACGAATGTATCCATTCTAATTCATTCGTACGATCCATTCTGATTCATTCGTACGAACCATTCTAATTCATTTGTACGATCCATTCTAATTTATTCATACGATCTATTCTAATTCATTCATACAATCCATTCTAATTCTTTCACACGATCCATTCTAATTCATTCGTACGATCCATTCTAATTTATTCGCACAATCCATTCTATTTCATTCGTACGATCCATTTTTACTCATTGGTACGATCCATTCTAATTCATTCGCACGAATGTATCCATTCTAATTCATTCGTACTAATCCATTCTAATTCATTCGTACGATCCATTCTATTTCATTCGTACGATCCATTATTACTCATTCGTATGATCCATTCTAATTCATTCGCACGAATGTATCCATTCTAAATCATTCATACGATCCATTCTAATTCATTCGCACGATCCATTCTAAATCATTCATACAATCCATTCTATTTCATTCGTACGATCAATTCTAATTCATTAGCTCGATCCATTCTTATTCATTCGTACGATCCATTCAAATTCATTCGCACGATCCATTCTAATTCATTCGTACAATCCATTCTATTTCATTTGTACGATCCATTCTTACTCATTCGTACGATCCATTCTAATTCATTCGCACGAATGTATCCATTCTAATCCATTCGTACGATCCTTTCTAATCCATTCGTATGATCCATTCTAATTCATTCGCTTGAATATAACCATTCTAATTCATTCATTTGATCCATTCTAATTCATTTGTACGATCCATTCTAATTCATTCGTCGATCCATTCTGATTCATTCGCACGAATGTATCCATTCTAAACCATTCAAACGATCCATTATAATTTATTCGTACGATCCATTCTAATTCATTCGTAAGATCCATTTTAATTCATTCGTACGATCCATTCTAATTCATTCGTACGATCCATTCTAATTCATTCGTAAGATCCATTCTAATTCATTCGTACGATCCATTCTAATTCATTCGCACGATCCATTCTAATTCATTCGCACGAATGTATCCATTCTAGTTCATTCGTACGATCCATTCTAATTCATTCGTACGATCCATTCTAATTCATTCGCACGATCCATTCTAATTCATTCGTACGATCCATTCTAATTCATTCATAAGATCTATTCTAATTCATTCGTATGATCCATTCTAATTCATTCGCACAAATGTATCCATTCTAATTCATTCGTATGATCCATTCTAATTCATTCGCACGATCTATTCTAATTCATTCGTACGATCCATTCTAATTCTTTCACACGATCCATTCTAATTCATTCGTATGATCCATTCTAATTCATTCGCACGATCCATTCTAATTCATTCGTACGATCCATTCTAATTCATTCATACGATCCATTCTAATTCATTCGTACGATCCATTCTAATTCATTCGCACAAATGTATCCATTCTAATATATTCGTACGATCCATTCTAATTTATTCGCACGATCCATTCTAATTCATTCGTACGATCCATTCTAATTCATTCGCACGATCTGTTCTTATTCATTCGCACAATCCATTCTAATTCATTCGCACGAATGTATCCATTCTAATTCATTCGTACGATCCATTCTAATTCATTCGTACAATCCATTCTAATTCATTCGTATGATCCATTCTAATTAATTCGTATGATCCATTCTAATTCATTCGTACGATCCATTCTAATTCATTCATACAATCCATTCTAATTCATTCGTACGATCCATTCTAATTCACTCATACGATCCATTCTAATATATTCATACGATCCATTCTAATTCATTTGCACGAATATATCCATTCTAATTCATTCGTACGATCCATTCTAATTCCTTCGTACGATCCATTCTAATTCATTTGTACGATCTATTCTAATTCATTCGTACGATCCATTCTAATTCATTCGTACGATCCATTCTAATTCCTTCGTACGATCCATTCTAATTCATTCGTACGATCCATTCTAATTCATTCGTACAATCTATTCTAATTCATTCGTACGAATGGATACATTCGTGTGAATGAATTAGAATGGATCGTACGAATGAGTAAGAATGGATCGTACGAATGAAATAGAATGGATTGCACGAATGAATTAGAATGGTTCGTACGAATGAATTAGAATGGATCGTGTGAAAGAATTAGAATGGATTATATGAATGAATTAGAATGGATCGTACAAATGAATTAGATTGGATCGTACGAAGGAATTAGAATGGATTGTACGAATGAATTAGAATGGATCATACGAATGAATTAGAATAGATCGTACGAATGAATTAGAATGGATCGTACGAAGGAATTAGAATGGATCGTACGAATGAATTAGAATGGATATATTCGTGCAAATGAATTAGAATGGATCGTATGAATGTATTAGAATGGATCGTATGAGTGAATTAGAATGGATCGTACGAATGAATTAGAATGGATACATTCGTGTGAATGAATTAGAATGGATCGTATGAATGAATTAGAATAGATTTTGTGAATGAATTAGAACTGATCGTACGAATGAATTAGAATGGATACATTCGTGCGAATGAATTAGAATGGATTGTATGAATGAATTAGAATAGATCATACGAATGAATTAGAATGGATAGTTTGAGTGAATTAGAATGGATACGAAGGAATTAGAATGGATCGTACGAAGGAATTAGAATGGATCATACGAATGAAATAGAAAGGATCGTACGAAGGAATTAGAATGGATCATACGAAGGAATTAGAATGGATCGTACGAAGGAATTAGAATGGATCGTACGAATGAATTAGAATGGATATAATCGTGCAAATGAATTAGAATGGATCGTATGAATGAATTAGAATGGATCGTATGAGTGAATTAGAACGGATAGTACGAATGAAGTAGAATGGATCGTATGAATGAATTAGAATGGATACATTCGTGCGAATGAATTAGAATGGATCGTATGAATGAATTAGAATAGATTATGCAAATGAATTAGAATGGATCGTACGAATGAATTAGAATGGATACATTCGTGCGAATAAATTAGAATGGATTGTATGAATGAATTAGAATAGATCGTACGAATGAATTAGAATGGATCGTACGAATGAATTAGAATAGATTGCGCGAATGAATTAGAATGGATCGTACGAATGAATTAGAATGGATCGTACGAAGGAATTAGAATGGATCGTACGAATGAATTAGAATGGATCGTACGAATGAATTAGAATGGATCATACGAAGGAATTAGAATGGATCGTACGAATGAACTAGAATGGATCGTACGATTGAATTAGAATGGATCATACGAATGAGTAAGAATGGATCGTAGGAATGAATTAGATTGGATCATACGATCAATTCTAATTCATTAGCACGAATGTATCCATAATGGATCGGACGAATGAATGGATCATACGAATTAATTAGAATGGATCATACGAATGAATTAGAATGGATCGTACGAATGAATTAGAATGGATCGTACGAATGAATTAGAATGGATACATTCGTGCGAATGAATTAGAATGGATTGTGCTAATGAATAAGAACAGATCGTGCGAATGAATTAGAATGGATCGTACGAATGAATTAGAATGGATCGTGCGAATGAATTAGAATGGATCGTACGAATGAATTAGAATGGATACATTTGTGCGAATGAATTAGAATGGATCGTACGAATGAATTAGAATGGATCGTATGAATGAATTAGATTGGATCGTACGAATGAATTAGAATGGATCGTGCGAATGAATTAGAATAGATCGTACGAATGAATTAAAATGGATCGTGTGAAAGAATTAGAATGGATCGTACGAATGAATTATAATGGATCGTGCGAATGAATTAGAATGGATCGTACGAATGAATTAGAATGGATACATTTGTGCGAATGAATTTGAATGGATCGTACGAATGAATTAGAATGGATCGTATGAATGAATTAGAATGGATCGTACGAAATAATTAGAATGGATCGTGCGAATGAATTAGAATGGATCGTACGAATGAATTAGAATGGATCATACGAATGAACTAGAATGGATACATTCGTGCGAATGAATTATAATGGATTGTACGAATGAATTAGAATGGATCGTACGAATGAATTAGAATGGATCTTACGAATGAATTAGAATGGATCGTATGAATGAATTAGAATGGATCGTACGAATGAATTAGAATGGATACATTCGTGCGAATGAATTAGAATGGATCGGACGAATGAATTAGAATACATCGTACGAATGAATTAGAATGGATCGTACGAATGAAATAGAATGGATCGTACGAATAAATTAGAATGGATACATTCGTCCGAATGAATTAGAATGGATCATACGAATGAGTAAGAATGGATCGTACGAATGAAATAGAATAGATTGTACGAATGAATTAGAATGGATCCTATGAATGAATTAGAATGGATCGTGTAAAAGAATTAGAATGGATTGTATGAATGAATTAGAATGGATCGTATGAATGAATTAGAATGGATCGTGCGAATGAATTCGAATGGATCGTACGAATTCATTCTAAATCATTCATACAATCCATTCTAATTTTTTCACACGATCCATTCTAATTCATTCGTACGTTCGATTCTAATTCATTAGCACGATCCATGCTAATTCATTCATTCGATCAATTCTAATTCATTAGCACGATCCATTCTAATTCATTCGTACGATCCTTTCTAATTCATTCGCACGATCTATTCTAATTCATTCATAGGATCCTTTCTAATTCATTCATACGATCTATTCTAATTCTTTCGCACGAATGTATCCATTCTAATTCATTCGCACGAATGTATCCATTCTAATTCATTCGTACGATCCATTCTAATTCATTCATACGATCCATTCTAATTCATTCGTACGATCCATTCTAATTCATTCACACGATCCATTCTAATTCATTCGTACGATCTGTTCGAATTCATTCGCACAATCCATTCTATTTCATTCGTACGATCCATTCTTACTTATTGGTACGATCCATTCTAATTCATTCGCACGAATGTATCCATTCTAATTCATTCGTACGAATCCATTCTAATTCATTCGTACAATCTATTCTATTTCATTCGTACGATCCATTCTTACTCATTCGTATAATCCATTCTAATTCATTCGGACGAATGTATCCATTCTAATTTATTCGTACGATCCATTCTAATTCATTCGTACTATCCATTCTAATTCATTCGTATGATCCATTCTAATTCATTCATCCGATCCATTCTTATTCATTCGCACGAATGTATCCATTCTAATTCATTCATACGGTCCATTCTAATTCATTCGCACAATCCATTCTATTTCATTCGTACGATCCATTCTTACTCATTCGTATGATCCATTATGGATACATTCGTGCGAATAATTAGAATGGATCATACGAATAAGTAAGAATGGATCGTACGAATGAAATAGAATGGATTGTGCGAATGAATTAGAATGGATCGTACGAATGAATTAGAATAGATCGTGTGAAAGAATTAGAATGGATTGTATGAATGAATTAGAATGGATCGTACGAATGAATTAGAATGGATCGTATGAGTGAATTAGAATGGATACGAAGGAATTAGAATGGATCGTACGAAGGAATTAGAATGGATCATACGAATGAAATAGAATGGATCGTACGAAGGAATTAGAATGGATCGTACGAAGGAATTAGAATGGATCGTACGAAAGAATTAGAATGGATCGTACGAATGAATTAGAATGGATATATTCGTGCAAATGAATTAGAATGGATCGTATGAATGAATTAGAATGGATCGTATGAGTGAATTAGAACGGATAGTTCGAATGAAGTAGAATGGATCATATTAATGAATTAGAATGGATACATTCGTGCGAATGAATTAGAATGGATCGTATGAATGAATTAGAATAGATTGTGCGAATGAATTAGAATGGATCGTACGAATGAATTAGAATGGATAGATTCGTGCGAATAAATTAGAATGGATTGTATGAATGAATTAGAATGGATCGTACGAATGAATTAGAATGGATCGTACGAATGAATTAGAATAGATTGCGCGAATGAATTAGAATGGATCGTACGAATGAATTAGAATGGATCGTACAAAGGAATTAGAATGGATCGTACGAATGAATTAGAATAGATCGTACGAATGAATTAGAATGGATCGTACGAAGGAATTAGAATGGATCGTACGAATGAATTAGAATGGATCGTACGATTGAATTAGAATGGATCATACAAATGAGTAAGAATGGATCGTATGAATGAATTAGATTGGATCGTACGATCCATTATAATTCATTAGCATGGATCGTGCTAATGAATTAGAATGGAATATACGAATGAATTAGAATGGATCGTAGAATGGATCGTACGAATTAATTAGAATGTATTAGAATGGATCGTACAAATGAATTAGAATAGATCATAGGAATGAATTAGAATGGATCGTGCAAATGAATTAGAATGGATACATTCGTGCGAATGAATTAGAATAGATCGTGCGAATGAATTAGAATGGATCGTACGAATGAATTAGAATGGATATATTTGAACGAATAAATTAGAATGGATCATACGAATGAATTAGAATGGATCGTACGAATGAATTAGAATGGATAGTGCGAATGAATTAGAATGGATCGTACGAATGAATTAGAATGGATCGTACGAATGAATTAGAATGGATCATACGAATGTGTAAGAATGGATCGTACGAATGAATTAGAATGGATCGTACGAATGAATTAGAATGGATCGTACGAATAAATTAGAATGGATACATTCGTCCGAATGAATTAGAATGGATCATACGAATGAGTAAGAATGGATCGTACGAATGAAATATAATAGATTGTACGAATGAATTAGAATGGATCCTAGGAATGAATTAGAATGGATCGTGTGAAAGAATTAGAATGGATTGTATGAATGAATTAGAATGGATCGTCTGAATGAATTAGAATGGATCGTGCGAATGAATTCGAATGGATCGTACGAATTCATTCTAATTCATTCATACAATCCATTCTAATTCTTTCACACGATCCATTCTAATAAATTCGTACGTTCCATTCTAATTCATTAGCACGATCCATGCTAATTCATTCGTTCGATCAATTCTAATTCATTAGCACGATCAATTCTAATTCATTCGTACGATCCATTCTAATTCATTCGCACGATCCATTCTAATTCATCCATAGGATCCATTCTAATTCATTCATACGATCTATTATAATTCTTTCGCACGAATGTATCCATTCTAATTCATTCGCACGAATGTATCCATTCTAATTCATTCGTACGATCCATTCTAATTCATTCGTACGATCCATTCTAATTCATTCATACGATCTATTCTAATTCATTCATACAATCCATTCTAATTCTTTCACACGATCCATTCTAATTCATTCGTACGATCCATTCTAATTCATTCGCACAATCCATTCTATTTCATTCGTACGATCCATTCTTAGTCATTGGTACGATCCATTCTAATTCATTCACATGAATGTATCCATTCTAATTCATTCATACGAATCCATTCTAATTCATTCGTACAATCCATTCTATTTCATTCGTATGATCCATTCTTACTCATTCGTATGATCCATTCTAATTCATTCGCACGAATGTATCCATTCTAAATCATTCGTACGATCCATTCTAATTCATTCGTACGATCCATTCTAAATCATTCGTACAATCCATTCTATTTCATTCGTACGATCAATTCTAATTCATTAGCACGATCCATTCTAATTCATTCGTACGATTCATTCAAATTCATTCGCACGATCCATTCTAATTCATTCGAACAATCCATTCTATTTCATTCGTACGATCCATTCTTAATCATTCGTATGATCCATTCTAATTCATTCGCACAAATGTATCCATTCTAATCCATTCGTACGATCCATTCTAATCCATTCGTACGATCAATTCTAATTCATTCGCATGAATGTAACCATTCAAATTCATTCATTTGATCCATTCTAATTCATTCGTACGATCCATTCTAATTCATTCGTCCGATCCATTCTAATTCATTTGCACGAATGTATCCATTCTAAACCATTCATACAATCCATTCTAATTTATTCATACGATCCATTCTAATTCATTCGTAAGATCCATTCTAATTCATTCGTACGATCCATTCTAATTCATTCGTAAGATCCATTCTAATTCATTCGTACGATCCATTCTACTTCATTCGTACGATCCATTCTAATTCATTCGCACGAATGTATCCATTCTAGTTCATTCGTACGATCCATTCTAATTCATTCGTAAGATCCATTCTAATTCATTCGCACGATCCATTCTAATTCATTCGTACGATCCATTCTAATTCATTCATACGATCCATTCTAATTCATTCGTATGATCCATTCTAATTCATTCGCACAAATGTATCCATTCTAATTCATTCGTACGATCCATTCTAATTCATTCGCACGATCCATTCTAATTCATTCGTACGATCCATTCTAATTCTATCACACGATCCATTCTAATTCTTTCGTACGATCCATTCTAATTCATTCGCACGATCCATTCTAATTCATTCGTACGATCCATTCTAATTCATTCCTACGATCCATTCTAATTTATTCGCACGATCCATTCTAATTCATTCGTACGATCCATTCTAATTCATTCGCACGATCTGTTCTTATTCATTCGCACAATCCATTCTAATTCATTCGCACGAATGTATCTATTCTAATTCATTCGTATGATCCATTCTAATTCATTCGTACGATCCATTCTAATTCATTCGTACGATCCATTCTAATTAATTCGTATGATCCATTCTAATTCATTCGTACGATCCATTCTAATTCATTCGTACGATCCATTCTAATTCACTCATACGATGCATTCTAATACATTCATACGATCCATTCTAATTCATTTGCACGAATATATCCATTCTAATTCATTCGTACGATCCATTCTAATTCCTTCGTACGATCCATTCTAATTCATTCGTACGATCCATTCTAATTCATTCGTACGATCTATTCTAATTCATTCGTACGATCCATTCTAATTCATTCGTACGATCCATTCTAATTCCTTCGTACGATCCATTCTAATTCATTCGTACGATCCATTCTAATTCATTCGTACAATCTATTCTAATTCATTCTTACGAATGGATACATTTGTGTGAATGAATTAGAATGGATCGTACGAATGAGTAAGATTGAATCGTACGAATGAAATAGAATGGATTGCACGAATGAATTAGAATGGATCGTACGAATGAATTAGAATGGATCGTGTGAAAGAATTAGAATGGATTGTATGAATGAATTAGAATGGATCGTACGAATGAATTAGAATGGATCGTACGAAGGAATTAGAATGGATCGTACGAATGAATTAGAATAGATCGTACGAATGAATTAGAATAGATCGTACGAATGAATTAGAATGGATCGTACGAAGGAATTCGAATGGATCGTACGAATAAATTAGAATGGATATATTCGTGCAAATGAATTAGAATGGATCGTATGAATGTATTAGAATGGATCGTATGAGTGAATTAGAATGGATCGTACGAATGAATTAGAATGGATCGTATGAATGAATTAGAATTGATACATTCGTGTGAATGAATTAGAATGGATCGTATGAATGAATTAGAATAGATTTTGTGAATGAATTAGAACTGATCGTACGAATGAATTAGAATGGATACATTCGTGCAAATGAATTAGAATGGATTGTATGAATGAATTAGAATGGATCGTACGAATGAATTAGAATGGATCGTATGAGTGAATTAGAATGGATACGAAGGAATTAGAATGGATCGTACGAAGGAATTAGAATTGATCATACGAATGAAATAGAATGGATCGTACGAAGGAATTAGAATGGATCGTACGAAGGAATTAGAATGGATCGTACGAATGAATTAGAATGGATATATTCGTGCAACTGAATTAGAATGGATCGTATGAATGAATTAGAATGGATCGTATGAGTGAATTAGAACGAATTGTACGAATCAAGTAGAATGGATCGTATGAATGAATTAGAATGGATACATTCGTGCGAATGAATTAGAATGGATCGTATGAATGAATTAGAATAGATTGTGCAAATGAATTAGAATGGATTGTATGAATGAGTTAGAATGGATCGTACGAATGAATTAGAATGGATCGTATGAGTGAATTAGAATAGATACGAAGGAATTAGAATGGATCGTACGAAGGAATTAGAATGGATCATACGAATGAAATAGAATGGATCGTACGAAGGAATTAGAATGGATCGTACGAAGGAATTAGAATGGATCGTACGAATGAATTAGAATGGATATATTCGTGCAACTGAATTATAATGGATCGTATGAATAAATTAGAATGGATCGTATGAGTGAATTAGAACGGATAGTACGAATGAAGTAGAATGGATCGTATGAATGAATTAGAATGGATACATTCGTGCGAATGAATTAGAATGGATCGTACGAATGAATTAGAATAGATTGCGCGAATGAATTAGAATGGATCGTACGAATGAATTAGAATGGATCGTACGAAGGAATTAGAATGGATCGTACGAATGAATTAGAATGGATTGTACGAATGAATTAGAATGGATCGTACGAAGGAATTAGAATGGATCGTATGAATGAATTAGAATGGATCGTACGATTGAATTAGAATGGATCATACGAATGAGTAAGAATGGATCGTATGAATGAATTAGATTGGATCGTACGATCCATTCTAATTCATTAGCATGGATCGTGCTAATGAATTAGAATGGAATATACGAATGAATTAGAATGGATCGTAGAATGAATCGTACGAATGAATTAGAATGGATCGTACGAATGAATTAGAATAGATCATAGGAATGAATTAGAATGGATCGTGCAAATGAATTAGAATGGATACATTCGTGCGAATGAATTAGAATGGATCGTGCGAATGAATTAGAATGGATCGTACGAATGAATTAGAATGGATATATTTGAACGAATAAATTAGAATGGATCATACAAATGAATTAGAATGGATCGTACGAATGAATTAGAATGGATAGTGCGAATGAATTAGAATCGATCGTACGAATGAATTAGAATGGATCGTACGATTGAATTAGAATGGATCATACGAATGAGTAAGAATGGATCGTACGAATGAATTAGAATGGATCGTACGAATGAATTAGAATGGATCGTACGAATAAATTAGAATGGATACATTCGTCCGAATGAATTAGAATGGATCATACGAATAAGTAAGAATGGATCGTACGAATGAAATAGAATAGATTGTACGAATGAATTAGAATGGATCCTACGAATGAATTAGAATGGGTCGTGTGAAAGAATTAGAATTGATTGTATGAATGAATTCGAATGGATCGTATGAATGAATTAGAATGGATCGTGCGAATGAATTCGAATGGATCGTACGAATTCATTCTAATTCATTCATACAATCCATTCTAATTCTTTCACACGATCCATTCTAATTCATTCGTACGTTCCATTCTAATTCATTAGCACGATCCATGCTAATTCATTCGTTCGATCAATTCTAATTCATTAGCACGATCCATTCTAATTCATTCGTACGATCCATTCTAATTCATTCGCACGATCCATTCTAATTCATTCATAGGATCCATTCTAATTCATTCATACGATCTATTCTAATTCTTTCGCACGAATGTATCCATTCTAATTCATTCGCACGAATGTATCCATTCTAATTCATTCGTACGATCCATTCTAATTCATTCGTACGATCCATTCTAATTCATTCGTACGATCCATTCTAATTCCTTCGTACGATCCATTCTAATTCATTCGTACGATCCATTCTAATTCATTAGCACGATCCATTCTAATTCATTCGTACGATCCATTCTAATTCATTAGCACGATCCATTCTAATTCATTCATCGGATCCATTCTAATTCATTCAAACGATCTATTCTAATTCTTTCGCACGAATGTATCCATTCTAATTCATTCGCACGAATATATCCATTCTAATTCATTCATACGATCCATTCTAATTCATTCGTACGATCCATTCTAATTCATTCGTACGATCCATTCTAATTCATTCGCACAATCCATTCTATTTCATTCGTACGATCCATTCTTACTCATTCGTATGATCCATTATGGATACATTCGTGCGAATGAATTAGAATGGATCATACGAATGAGTAAGAATGGATCGTACGAATGAAATAGAATGGATTGTGCGAATGAATTAGAATGGATCGTACGAATGAATTAGAATGGATCGTGTGAAAGAATTAGAATGGATTGTATGAATGAATTAGAATAGATCGTATGAATGAATTAGAATGGATCATACGAATGAATTAGAATGGATTGTACGAATGAATTAGAATGGATCGTACGAATGAATTAGAATGGATACATTCGTGCGAATGAATTAGAATGGATACATTCGTGCGAAAGAATTAGAATAGATCGTATGAATGAATTAGAATGGATCCTATGAATGAATTAGAATGGATCGTGCGAATGAATTAGAATGGGTCGTACGAATGAATTAGAATGGATCGTGCTAATGAATTAGAATTGATCGAACGAATGAATTAGAATGGATACATTTATACGAATGAATTAGAATGGATCGGACGAATGAATTAGAATGGATCGTACGAATGAGTAAGAATGGATCATACGAATGAAATAGAATAGATCGTACGAATGAATTAGAATGGATCGTACGAAGGAATTAGAATGGATCATATGAATGAATTAGAATGGATATATTCGTGCAAATGAATTAGAATGGATCGTATGAATGTATTAGAATGGATCGTTTGAGTGAATTAGAATGGATCGTACGAATGAATTAGAATGGATCGTATGAATGAATTAGAATGGATACATTCGTGTGAATGAATTAGAATGGATCGTATGAATGAATTAGAATATATTTTGTGAATGATTTAGAACTGATCGTACGAATGAATTAGAATGGATACATTTGTGCGAATGAATTAGAATGGATTGTATGAATGAATTAGAATGGATCGTGCGAATGAATTAGAATGGATCGTACGAATGAATTAGAATGGATCGTACGAATGAACTAGAATGGATACATTCGTGCGAATGAATTAGAATGGATCGTATGAATGAATTAGAATGGATCGTACGAATGAATTAGAATGGATCTTACGAATGAATTAGAATGGATCGTACGAATGAATTAGAATGGATCGTACGAATGAATTAGAATGGATACATTCGTGCGAATGAATTAGAATGGATCGGACGAATGAATTAGAATGGATCGTACGAATGAATTAGAAAGGTTACATTCATGCGAATGAATTAGAATGGATCGTACGAATGGATTAGAATGGATACGTTCGAGCGAATGAATTAGAATGGATCATACGAATGAATTAGAATAGATCGTACGAATGGATTAGAATGGATCCTACGAATGGATTAGAATGGATACCTTTGTGCATATGAATTAGAATGGATCGTACGAATGAATTAGAATGGATCATATTAATGAATTAGAATGGATCGTACGAATGAATTAGAATGGATACATTCGTGCGAATGAATTAGAATGGATCGTGCGATTCAATTAGACTGGATCGTGCGAATGAATAAGAATAGATCATACGAATGAATTTGAATGGATCGTACGTATTAATTAGAATGGATACATTCGTGCGAATGAATTAGAATGGATTGTATAAATGAATTAGAATGGATCGTACGAATGAATTAGAATGGATCATACAAATTAATTAGAATGGATCATACAAATGAATTAGAATGGATCGTACGAATGAATTAGAATGGATCGTACGAATGAATTAGAATGGATACATTCGTGCGAATGAATTAAAATGGATTGTGCGAATGAATAAGAACAGATCGTGCGAATGAATTAGAATGGATCGTACGAATAAATTAGAATAGATCGTGCGAATGAATTAGAATGGATCGTACGAATGAATTAGAATGGATATATTTGTGCGAATGAATTAGAATGGATCGTACGAATGAATTAGAATGGATCGTATGAATGAATTAGAATGGATCGTACGAATAAATTAGAATGGATCGTGTGAATGAATTAGAATGGATCGTACGAATGAATTAGAATGGATCGTACGAATGAACTAGAATGGATACATTCGTGCGAATGAATTAGAATGGATCGTACGAATGAATTAGAATGGATCGTATGAATGAATTAGAATGGATCTTACGAATGAATTAGAATGGATCGTACGAATGAATTAGAATGGATTGTATGAATGAATTAGAATGGATACATTCGTGCGAATGAATTAGAATGGATCGGACGAATGAATTAGAATGGATCGTACGAATGAATTAGAATGGATCGTACGAATAAATTAGAATGGATACATTCGTCCGAATGAATTAGAATGGATCATACGAATGAGTAAGAATGGATCGTACGAATGAAATAGAATAGATTGTATGAATGAATTAGAATGGATCCTTCGAATGAATTAGAATGGATCGTGTGAAAGAATTAGAATGGATTGTATGAATGAATTAGAATGGATCATATGAATGAATTAGAATGGATCGTGCGAATGAATTCGAATAGATCGTACGAATTCATTCTAATTCATTCATACAATCCATTCTAATTCTTTCACACGATCCATTCTAATTCATTCGTACGTTCCATTCTAATTCATTAGCACGATCCATGCTAATTCATTCGTTCAATCTATTCTAATTCATTAGCACGATCCATTCTAATTCATTCGTACGATCCATTCTAATTCATTCGCACGATCCATTCTAATTCATTCATAGGATCCATTCTAATTCATTCATACGATCTATTCTAATTCTTTCGCACGAATGTATCCATTCTAATTCATTCGCACGAATGTATCCATTCTAATTCATTCGTACGTTCCATTCTAATTCATTCGTACGATCCATTCTAATTCATTCGTACGATCCATTTTAATTCATTCATACGATCCATTCTAATTCATTCATAAAATCCATTCTAATTCTTTCACACGATCCATTCTAATTCATTCATACGATCCATTCTAATTCATTCGCACAATCCACTCTATTTCTTTCGTACGATCCATTCTTACTCATTGGTACAATCCATTCTAATTCATTCGCACGAATGTATCCATTCTAATTCATTCGTACAAATCTATTCTAATTCATTTGTACAATCCATTCTATTTCATTCGTACGATCCATTCTTACTCATTCGTATGATCCATTCTAATTCATTCGCATGAATGTTTCCATTCTAAATCATTCGTACGATCCATTCTAATTCATTCGTACGATCCATTCTAAATCATTCGTACAATCCATTCTATTTCATTCGTACGATCAATTCTAATTCATTAGCACGATCCATTCTAATTCATTCGTACGATCCATTCAAATTCATTCGCACGATTCACTCTAATTCATTCGTACAATCCATTCTATTTCATTCGTACGATCCATTCTTACTCATTCGTATGATCCATTCTAATTCATTCGTATGAATGTATCCATTCTAATCCATTCGTACGATCCATTCTAATTCATTCGCATGAATGTAACCATTCTAATTCATTCATTTGATCCATTCTAATTCATTCGTACGATCCATTCTAATTCATTCGTCCGATCCATTCTAATTCATTCGCACGAATGTATCCATTCTAAACCATTCATACGATCAATTCTAATTTATTCGTACGATCCGTTCTAATTCATTCGTAAGATCCATTCTAATTCATTCGCACGAATGTATCCATTCTAGTTCATTCGTACGATCCATTCTAATTCATTCGTACGATCCATTCTAATTCATTCGCACGATCCATTCTAATTCATTCGTACGATCCATTCTAATTCATTCGTACGAATGAATTAGAATGGATACATTCGTGCGAATGAATTAGAATGGATCGTACCAATGAATAAGAAGGGATCGTACGAATGAAATAGAATGGATTATGCAAATGAATTAGAATGGATCGTACGAATGAATTAGAATGGATCGTGTGAAAGAATTAGAATGGATTGTATAAATGAATTAGAATAGCTCGTATGAATGAATTAGAATGGATCGTATGAGTGAATTAGAATGGATACGAAGGAATTAGAATGGATCGTACGAAGGAATTAGAATGGATCATACGACGGAAATAGAATGGATCGTACGAAGGAATTAGAATGGATCGTACGAAGGAATTAGAATGGATCGTACGAAGGAATTAGAATGGATCGTACGAATGAATTAGAATGGATATATTCGTGCAAATGAATTAGAATGGATCGTATGAATGAATTAGAATGGATCATTCGTATGATCCATTCTAACTCATTCGGTGGATCCATTCTAATTCATTCGTACGATCCATTCTAATTCATTCCCACGATCCATTCTAATTTATTCGTACGATCCATTCTAATTCATTCGTACGATCTATTCTAATTCATTCGCACGAATATAACCATTCTAATTCATTCATACGATCCATTCTAATTCATTCGTACGATCCATTCTAATTCACTCATACGATCCATTCTATTACATTCATACGATCCATTCTAATTCATTTGCACGAATATATCCATTCTAATTCATTCGTACGATCCATTCTAATTCATTCGTACAATCCATTCTAATTCATTCGTAAGATCCATTCTAATTCATTCGTATGATCCATTCTAATTCATTCGTACGATCCATTCTAATTCCTTCGTACAAATGAATTAGAATGGATACATTTGTGCGAATGAATTAGAATGGATCGTACGAATGAATTAGAATGGATCGTATGAATGAATTAGAATGGATCGTACGAATGAATTAGAATGGATCGTACGAATGAATTAGAATGGATCTTACGAATGAATTAGAATGGATTGTACGAATGAATTAGAATGGATCGTACGAATGAATTAGAAGGGATATATTCGTGCAAATGAATTAGAATGGATCGTATGAATGTATTAGAATGGATTGTATGAATGAATTAGAATGGATCGTGCGAATGAATTCGAATGGATCGTATGAATTCATTCTAATCCATTCATACGATCCATTCTAATTCATTATAATTCATTCATACGATCCATTCTAATTCATTCGTACGATCCATTCTAATTCATTCGTACGATCCATTCTAATTCATTCGTACGATCCATTCTAATTCATTCATACGATCTATTCTAATTCATTCATACAATCCATTCTAATTCTTTCACACGATCCATTCTAATTAATTCGTACGATCCATTCTAATTCATTCGCACAATCCATTCTATTTCATTCGTACGATCCATTCTTACTCATTCGTATGATCCATTCTAATTCATTCGCACGATCCATTCTAAATCATTCGTACGATCCATTCTAATTCATTCATATGATCCATTCTAATTCATTCGTATGATCCATTCTAATTCCTTCGTACGATCCATTCTAATTCATTCGTACGATCCATTCGAATTCATTCGTACAATCTATTCTAATTCATTCATACAATCCATTCTAATTCATTCGCACGATCCATTCTAATTCATTCATACGATCCATTCTATTCGAATGGATCATGCGATCCATTCGAATTCATTCGCACGATCCATTCTAATTCATTCATATGATCCATTCTAATTCATTCGTCCGATCCATTCTAATTCATTCGCACGAATGTATCCATTCTAATTCATTCGTACGATCCATTCTAATTCATTCGTAAGATCCATTCTAATTCATTCGTACGATCCATTCTAATTCATTCGCACGAATGTATCCATTCTAATTCATTCATACGATCCATTCTACTTAATTCGTACTATTCGTTCTAATTCACTCATACGATCCATTCTAATTCATTCGCACGATCCATTCTAATTCATTCGTACGATCCATTCTAATTAATTCGTATGATCCTTTCTAATTCATTCGTATGATCCATTCTAATTCATTCATACAATCCATTCTAATTCATTCGCACGAATGTATCCATTCTAATTAATTCGTACGATCCATTCTAGTTCATTCGTATGATCTATTCTTATTCATTCGCACGATCCAGTCTAATTGATTCGCACGATCCATTCTAATTCATTCGCACGAATGTATCCATTCTAATTCATTCGTACGATCCATTCTAATTCATTAATATGATCCATTCTAATTCATTCGTACGATCCATTCTAATTCATATGCACAAAGGTATCCATTCTAATTCATTCGCACGAAAGAATTAGAATGGATTGTATGAAAGAATTAGAATGGATCGTGCGAATGAATTAGAATGGATCGTGCGAATGAATTAGAATGGATCGTACGAAGGAATTAGAATGGATCGTACGAATGAGTAAGAATGGATCGTACGAATGAATTAGAATGGATCGTACGAATAAATTAGAATGGATATATTCGTCCGAATGAATTAGAATGGATCATACGAATGAGTAAGAATGGATCGTACGAATGAAATAGAATAGATTGTACGAATGAATTAGAATGGATCATGCGAATGAATTAGAATGGATCGTACGAATGAATTAGAATGGATCGTACGAATAAATTAGAATGGATCGTGCGAATGAATTAGAATGGATCATATTAATGAATTAGAATGGATCGTACGAATGAATTAGAATGGATACATTCGTGCGAATGAATTAGAATGGATCGTGCGAATCCATTAGACTGGATCGTGCGAATGAATAAGAATGGATCATACGAATGAATTAGAATGGATCGTACGAATTAATTAGAATGGATACATTGGTGTGAATGAATTAGAATGGATTGTATAAATGAATTAGAATGGATCGTACGAATGAATTAGAATGGATCATACGAATTAATTAGAATGGATCGTACGAATGAATTAGAATGGATCGTACGAATGAATTAGAATGGATCGTACAAATGAACTAGAATGGATCGTACGAATGAACTAGAATGGATACATTCGTGCGAATGAATTAGAATGGATCGTACGAATGAATTAGAATGGATCGTACGTTTCATTCTAATTCATTCGTACGATCCATTCTAATACATTCGTATGATTCATGCTAATTCATTCGCACGATCCATTCTAATTCATTCGTACGATCCATTCTTATTCATTCATACGATCCATTCTAATTCATTCGCACAATCCATTCTAATTCATTCGTACAATCCATTCTAATTCATTCGTATGATCCATTCTAACTCATTCAGTGGATCCATTTTAATTCATTCATACGATCCATTCTAATTCATTCCCATGATCCATTCTAATTTATTCGTACGATCTATTCTACTTCATTCGTACGATCTATTCTAATTCATTCGCACGAATGTAACCATTCTAATTCATTCATACGATTCTTTCTAATTCATTCGTATGAGCTATTCTAATTCATTCGTACGATCCATTCTAATTCATTCGTACGATCAATTGTAATTCATTCATACAATCCATTTAGATTCTTTCGCACAAATGTATCCATTCAAATTCATTCGTACAATCCAGTCTAATTCATTCGTACGATCCATTCTAATTCATTCGCATGACTATATGCATTCTAATTCTTTCGTACGATGCATTCTAATTCATTCGTACGATCCATTCTAATTCATTCGTACGATCCATTCTAATTCATTCGTACGATCCATTCTAATTCATTCGCACGAATGTATCCATTCTAATTCATTCGTACAATCCATTCTATTTCATTCGTACGATCCATTCTTACTCATTCGTATGATCCATTCTAATTCATTCGTATGATCCATTCTAATTCATTCGTACGATCCATTCTAATTCATTCGCACGGTCCATTCTAATTCATTCTTATGATCCATTCTAATTCATTCATACAATCCATTCTAATTCTTTCACACGATCCATTCTAATTCGTTCGTACGATCCATTCTAATTCATTCGTACAATCCATTCTATTTCATTCGTACGATCCATTGTTACTCATTCGTATGATCCATTCTAATTCATTCGTACGATCCATTCTAATTCATTCGTACGATCCATTCTAATTCATTCGCACGATCCATTCTAATTCATTCATAGGATCCATTCTAATTCATTCATACGATCTATTCTAATTCTTTCGTACGAATGTATCCATTCTAATTCATTCGCACGAATGTATCCATTCTAATTCATTCGTACGATCCATTCTAATTCATTTGTACGATCCATTCTAATTCATTCGCACAATATATTCTAATTCATTAATACGATCCATTCTAATTCTTTTGCACGAATGTATCCATTCTAATTCATTCGCACGAATGTATCCATTCTAATTCATTCGTACGATCCATTCTAATTCATTCGTACGATCCATTCAAATTCATTCGTACGATCCATTCAAATTCATTCACACTATCCATTCTAATTCATTCGTACAATCCATTTTATTTCATTCGTACGATCCATTCTTACTCATTCGTATGATCCATTCTAATTCATTCGCACGAATGTATCCATTCTAATCCATTCCTACGATCCATTCTAATCCCTTCGTACGATCCATTATAATTCATTCGCATGAATGTAACCATTCTAATTCATTCATTTGATCCATTCTAATTCATTCGTACGATCCATTCTAATTCATTCGTCCGATCCATTCTAATTCATTCGCACGAATGTATCCATTCTACACCATTCATACGATCCATTCTAATTTATTCGTACGATCCATTCTAATTCATTCGTAAGATCCATTCTAATTCATTCGTACGATCCATTCTAATTCATTCGTACGATCCATTCTAATTCATTTGTAAGATCCATTCTAATTCATTCGTACGATCCATTCTAATTCATTCGTTCGATCCATTCTAATTCATTCACACGAATGTATCCATTCTAGTTCATTCGTATGATCCATTCTAATTCATTCGTACGATCCATTCTAATTCATTCGCACGATCCATTCTAATTCATTCGTACGATCCATTCTAATTCATTCATACGATCCATTCTAATTCATTCGTACGATCCATTCTAATTCATTCATACGATCCATACTAATTCATTCGTTCTATCAATTCTAATTCATTAGCACGATCCATTCTAATTCATTCATAAGATCCATTCTAATTCATTCGCACGATCCATTCTAATTCATTCATAGGATCCATTCTAATTCATTCATACGATCTATTCTAATTCTTTCGTACGAATGTATCCATTCTAATTCATTCGCACGAATGTATCCATTCTAATTCATTCGTACGATCCATTCTAATTCATTTGTACGATCCATTCTAATTCATTCGCACAATATATTCTAATTCATTAATACGATCCATTCTAATTCATTCGCACGAATGTATCCATTCTAATTCATTCATACGATCCATTCTACTTCATTCGTACGATCCATTCTAATTCATTCGCATGAATGTAACCATTCTAATTCATTCACTTGATCCATTCTAATTCATTCGTACGATCCATTCTAATTCATTCGTCCGATCGATTCTTACTCATTCGTATGATCAATTCTAATTCATTCGCACGAATGTATCCATTCTAATTCATTCGTACGATCCTGAATTAGAATGGATCGTCCGAATGAATTAGAATGGATACCTTTGTGCATATGAATTAGAATGGATACCTTTGTGCATATCAATTCTTTCATTCATACGATCCATTCTAATTCATTCATACAATCCATTCTAATTCTTTCACACGATCCAATCAAATTCATTCGTAGGATCCATTCTAATTAATTCGTACAATCTATTCTATTTCATTCGTACGATCCATTCTTACTCATTCGTATGATCCAGTCTAATTCATTCGGACGAATGTATCCATTCTAATTTATTCGTACGATCCATTCTAATTCATTCGTACGATCCATTCTAATTCATTCGTACGATCCATTCTAATTCATTCGTCCGATCCATTCTAATTCATTCGCACGAATGTATCCATTCTAATTCATTCGTACGATCCATTCTAATTTATTCGTACGATCCATTCTAATTCATTCGCACGATCCATTCTAATTCATTCGTACGATCCATTCTATTTCATTCATACGATCCATTCTAATTCATTCGTACGATCAATTCTAATTCATTCGCACAAATGTATCCATTCTAATTTATTCGTACGATCCATTTTAATTCATTCGTATGATCCATTCTAATTCATTCGCACGAATGTATCCATTCTAATTCATTCGTACGATCCATTCTAATTCATTCGTACGATCCATTCTAATTAATTCGTATGATCCATTCTAATTCATTCGTATGATCAATTCTAGTTCATTCGTACGATCCATTCTAATTTATTCGTACGATCCATTCTAATTCATTCGCACGATCCATTCTAATTCATTCATACAATCCATTCTAATTCTTTCACACGATCCATTCTAATTCATTCGTACGATCCATTCTAATTCATTCGTGCAATCCATTCTATTTCATTCGTACGATCCATTCTTACTCATTCGTACGATCCATTCTAATTCATTCACAAGAATGTATCCATTCGTATGAATGAATTAGAATAGATTGTACGAATGAATTAGAATGGATACATTCGTGCGAATGAATTAATGAATTAATGAATTAGAATAGATTGTACGAATGAATTAGAATGGATCGTACGAATGAATTAGAATGGATCGTATGAATGAATTAGAATGGATCGTACGAATGAATTAGACTGGATCATACGAATGAATTAGAATGGATCATACGAATGAGTAAGAATGGATCGTACGAATGAAATAGAATGGATTGTACGAATGAATTAGAATGGATCGTACGAATGAATTAGAATGGATCGTGTGAAAGAATTAGAATGGATTGTATGAATGAATTAGAATGGATCATATGAATGAATTAGAATGGATCGTGCGAATGAATTCGAATGGATCGTACGAATGAATTAGAATGGATCGTACGAATGAATTAGAATGGATACATTCGTGCGAATGAATTAGAATGGATACATTCGTGCGAAAGAATTAGAATAGATCGTATGAATGAATGAGAATGGATCCTATGAATGAATTAGAATGGATCGTGCGAATGAATTAGAATGGATCGTACGAATGAATTAGAATGGATCGTGCTAATGAATTAGAATTGATCGAACGAATGAATTAGCATGGATCGTGCTAATGAATTAGAATGGAACGTACGAATGAATTAGAATGGATCGTGTGAAAGAATTAGAATCGATTGTATGAATGAATTAGAATGAATTCGTACGATCCATTCAAATTCATTCGCACGATCCATTCTAATTCATTCATACGATCCATTCTAATTCATTCATACAATCCAATCTAATTCTTTCACACGATCCATTCTAATTCATTCGTAGGATCCATTCTAATTCATTCGTACAATCTATTCTATTTCATTCGTACGATCCATTCTTACTCATTCGTATGATCCATTCTAATTCATTCGGACGAATGTATCCATTCTAATTTATTCGTACTATCCATTCTAATTCATTCGTACGATCCATTCTAATTCATTCGTACGATCCATTCTTACTCATTCGTACGATCCATTCTAATTCATTCGTATGATCCATTCTAATTCATTCGTACGATCCATTCTAATTCATTCACACAATCTATTCTAATTCATTCGTACGATCCATTCTAATTCATTCGTACGATCGTACGAATGAATTAGAATGGATCGTACGGAATGAATTAGAATGGATTGTATGAATGAATTAGAATGGATACATTCGTGCGAATGAATTAGAATGGATCATACGAATGTGTAAGAATGGATCGTACGAATGAAATAGAATGTATTGTACGAATGAATTAGAATGGATCGTACAAATGAATTAGAATGGATCGTACGAATGAATTAGAATGGATCATACGAATGAGTAAGAATGGATCGTACGAATGAAATAGAATAGATTGTACGAATGAATTAGAATGGATCCTACGAATGAATTTGAATGGATCGTGTGAAAGAATTAGAATGGATTGTATGAATGAATTAGAATGGATCGTATGAATGAATTAGAATGGATCGTGCGAATGAATTCGAATGGGTCGTACGAATTCATTCTAATTCATTCATACAATCCATTCTAATTCTTTCACACGATCCATTCAAATTCATTCTAACGTTCCATTCTAATTCATTTGCACGATCCATGCTAATTCATTCGTTCGATCAATTCTAATTCATTAGCACGATCCATTCTAATTCATTCGTACGATCCATTCTAATTCATTCGCACGATCCATTCTAATTCAATCGTATGATACATTCTAATTCCTTCGTACGATCCATTCTAATTCATTCATACAATCCATTCTAATTCTTTCACACGATCCATTCTAATTCATTCGTACGATCCATTCTAATTCATTCGTGCAATCCATTCTATTTCATTCGTACGATCCATTCTTACTCATTCGTACGATCCATTCTAATTCATTCACACGAATGTATCCATTCGTACGAATGAATTAGAATAGATTGTACGAATGAATTAGAATGGATCGTACGAATGAATTAGAATGGATCGTACGAAGGAATTAGAATGGATCGTACGAATGAATTAGAATAGATCGTACGAATGAATTAGAATGGATCGTACGAAGGAATTAGAATGGGTCGTACGAATGAATTAGAATGGATATATTCGTGCAAATGAATTAGAATGGATCGTATGTATGTATTAGAATGGATCGTATGAGTGAATTAGAATGGATCGTACGAATGAATTAGAATGGATTGTATGAATGAATTAGATTGGATCGTACGAATGAATTAGAATGGATCGTATGAATGAATTAGAATGGATCGTACGAATGAATTAGAATGGATCGTGCGAATGAATTAGAATGGATCGTACGAATGAATTAGAATGGATCGTACGAATGAACTAGAATGGATACATTCGTGCGAATGAATTAGAATGGATTGTACGAATGAATTAGAATGGATCGTACGAATGAATTAGAATGGATCGTACGAATAGATTAGAATGGATCATATGAATGAATTAGAATGGATCGTGCGAATGAATTAGAATGGATCGAACGAATGAATTAGAATGGATATATTCGAGCGAATGAATTAGAATAGATCGTAGGAATGAATTAGAATGGATCATACGAATGAATTAGAATGGATCGTACGAACGAATTAGAATGGATCGTACGAACGAATTAGAATGGATCATATGAACGAATTAGAATGGATCGTACGAGGTTACATTCATGCGAATGAATTAGAATGGATCGTACGAATGGATTAGAATGGATACATTCGAGCGAATGAATTAGAATGGATCATACGAATGAATTAGAATGGATCGTACGAATGGATTAGAATGGATCCTACGAATGGATTAGAATGGATACCTTTGTGCATATGAATTAGAATGGATCGTACGAATGAATTAGAATGGATCATATTAATGAATTAGAATGGATCGTACGAATGAATTAGAATGGATACATTCGTGCACGATCCATTCTAATTCATTCGCACGAATGTATCCATTCTAATTCATTCGTACGATCCATTCTAAATCATTAATATGATCCATTCTAATTCATTCGTACGATCCATTCTAATTCATATGCACAAAGGTATCCATTCTAATTCATTTGTACGATCCATTCTAATTCAGGATCGTACGAATGAATTAGAATGGATACATTCGTGCGAATGAATTAGAATTGATCGTACGAATGAATTAGAATAGATCGTGCGAATGAATTAGAATGGATCGTACGAATGAATTAGAATGGATCGTACGAATGAACTAGAATGGATACATTCGTGCGAATGAATTAGAATGGATCGTACGAATGAATTAGAATGGATCGTACGAATGAATTAGAATGGATCTTACGAATGAATTAGAATGGATCGTACGAATGAATTAGAATTGATCGTACGAATGAATTAGAATGGATACATTCGTGCGAATGAATTAGAATGGATCGGACGAATGAATTAGAATGGATCGTACGAATGAATTAGAATGGATCAAATGAATGAATTATAATGGTTACATTCATGTGAATGAATTAGAATGGATCGTACGAATGGATTAGAATGGATCGTACGAATGGATTAGAATGGATACATTCGAGCGAATGAATTAGAATGGATCGTACGAATGAATTAGAATGGATCGTACGAATGGATTAGAATGGATCCTACAAATGGATTAGAATGGATACATTTGTGCATATGAATTAGAATGGATCGTACGAATGAATTAGAATGGAGGGTATTAATTAATTAGAATGGATCGTACGAATGAATTAGAATGGATACATTCGTGCGAATGAATTAGACTGGATCGTGCGAATGAATTAGACTGGATCGTGCGAATGAATAAGAATAGATCATACGAATGAATTAGAATGGATCGTACGAATTAATTAGAATGGATACATTCGTGCGAATGAATTAGAATGGATTGTATGAATGAATTAGAATGGATCGTACGAATGAATTAGAATGGATCATACGAATTAATTAGAATGGATCATACGAATGAATTAGAATGGATCGTACGAATGAATTAGAATAGATCGTACGAATAAATTAGAATGGATACATTCGTGCGAATGAATTAGAATGGATTGTGCGAATGAATAAGAACAGATCGTGCGAATGAATTAGAATGGATCGTACGAATGAATTAGAATGGATTGTGCGAATGAATAAGAACAGATCGTGCGAATGAATTAGAATGGATCGTACGAATGAATTAGAATGGATCGTGCGAATGAATTAGAATGGATCGTATGAATGAATTAGAATGGATACATTTGTGCGAATGAATTAGAATGGAGCGTACGAATGAATTAGAATGGATCGTATGAATGAATTAGAATGGATTGTACAAATGAATTAGAATGGATCGTGCGAATGAATTAGAATGGATCGTACGAATGAATTAGAATGGATCGTACGAATGAACTAGAATGGATACATTCGTGCGAATGAATTAGAATGGATCGTACGAATGAATTAGAATGGATCGTACGAATGAATTAGAATGGATACATTCGTGCGAATGAATTAGAATGGATCGAACGAATGAATTAGAATGGATCGTACGAATGAATTAGAATGGATCGTACGAATGAATTAGAATGGATCGTACGAATAAATTAGAATGGATACATTCATCCGAATGAATTAGAATGGATCATACGAATGAGTAAGAATGGATCGTACGAATGAAATAGAATAGATTGTACGAATGAATTAGAATGGATCCTACGAATGAATTAGAATGGATCGTGTGAAAGAATTAGAATGGATTATATGAATGAATTAGAATGGATCGTATGAATGAATTAGAATGGATCGTGCGAATGAATTCGAATGGATCGTACGAATTCATTCTAATTCATTCATACAATCCATTCTAATTCTTTCAGACGATCTATTCTAATTCATTCGTAGGATCCATTCTAATTCATTCGTACAATCTATTCTATTTCATTCGTACGATCCATTCTTACTCATTCGTATGATCCATTCTAATTCATTCGGATGAATGTATCCATTCTAATTCATTCGTCCGATCCATTCTAATTCATTCGCACGAATGTATCCATTCTAATTCATTCGTACGGTCCATTCTAATTCATTCGCACAATCCATTCTATTTCATTCGTACGATCCATTCTTACTCATTCGTATGATCCATTATGGATACATTCGTACGAATGAATTAGAATGGATCATACGAATGAGTAAGAACGGATCGTACGAATGAAATAGAATGGATTGTGCGAATGAATTAGAATGGATCGTACGAATGAATTAGAATGGATCGTGTGAAAGAATTAGAATGGATTGTATGAATGAATTAGAATAGATCGTATGAATGAGTTAGAATAGATCGTACGAATGAATTAGAATGGATCGTACGAATGAACTAGAATGGATACATTCGTGCGAATGAATTAGAATGGATCGTACGAATGAATTAGAATCGATCGTACGAATGAATTAGAATGGATCTTACGAATGAATTAGAATGGATCGTACGAATGCACGATCCATGCGAATGAATTAGAATAGATCGTACGAATGAACTAGAATGGATACATTCGTGCGAATGAATTAGAATGGATCGTACGAATGCATTCTAATTCATTCGTACGATCCATTCTAATTCATTCACACGATCCATTCTAATTCATTCATAGGATCCATTCTAATTCATTCATACGATCTATTCTAATTCTTTCGCACGAATGTATCCATTCTAATTCATTCGCACGAATGTATCCATTCTAATTCATTCGTACGATCCATTCTAATTCATTCGAACGATCCATTCTAATTCATTCGTACGATCCATTCTAATTAATTCGTATGATCCATTCTAATTCATTCGTACGATCCATTCTAATTCATTCATACAATCCATTCTAATTCATTCGTACGATCCATTCTAATTCACTCATACGATCCATTCTAATACATTCATACGATCCATTCTAATTCATTTGCACGAATATATCCATTCTAATTCATTCGTACGATCCATTCTAATTCCTTCGTACGATCCATTCTAATTCATTCGTACGATCAATTCTAATTCATTCGTACGATCCATTCTAATTCATTCGTACGAATGAATTAGAATGGATTACATTCGTGCGAATGAATTAGAATGGATACATTCGTGCGAAAGAATTAGAATAGATCGTATGAATGAATTAGAATGGATCCTATGAATGAATTAGAATGGATCGTGCGAATGAATTAGAATGGATCGTACGAATGAATTAGAATGGATCGTACTAATGAATTAGAATTGATCGAAAGAATGAATTAGCATGGATCGTGCTAATGAATTAGAATGGATCGTACGAATGAATTAGAATGGATCGTGTAAAAGAATTAGAATGGATTGTATGAATGAATTAGAATGGATCGTACGAATGAATTAGAATGGATCGTACGAAGGAATTAGAATGGATCGTACGAATGAATTAGAATGGATCGTATAAATAAATTAGAATAGATCGTACGAATGAATTAGAATAGATCGTAGGAAGGAATTAGAATGGATCGTACGAATGAATTATAATGGATCGTATGAATGAATTAGAATAGATACATTCGTGTGAATGAATTAGAATGAATCGTATGAATGAATTAGAATAGATTTTGTGAATGAATTAGAACTGATCGTACAAATGAATTAGAATGGATTGTATGAATGAATTAGAATGGATCCTATGAATGAATTAGAATGGATCGTACGAATGAATTAGAATTGATACATTCGTGCGAATGAATTAGAATTGATCGTACGAATGAATTAGAATGGATCGTGCGAATGAATTAGAATGGATCGTACGAATGAATTAGAATGGATACATTCGTGCGAATGAATTAGAATGGATACATTCGTGCGAAAGAATTAGAATAGATCGTATGAATGAATTAGAATGGATCCTATGAATGAATTAGAATGGATCGTGCGAATGAATTAGAATGGATCGTACGAATGAATTAGAATGGATCGTGCTAATGAATTAGAATTGATCGAACGAATGAATTAGCATGGATCGTGCTAATGAATTAGAATGGAACGTACGAATGAATTAGAATAGATCGTGTGAAAGAATTAGAATGGATTGTATGAATGAATTAGAATGAATTCGTACGATCCATTCGAATTCATTCGCACGATCCATTCTAATTCATTCATACGATCTATTCTAATTCATTCATACAATCCATTCTAATTCTTTCACACGATCCATCCTAATTCATTCGTAGGATCCATTCTAATTCATTCGTACAATCTATTCTATTTCATTCGTACGATCCATTCTTACTCATTCGTATGATCCATTCTAATTCATTCGGACGAATGTATCCATTCTAATTTATTTGTACGATCCATTCTAATTCATTCGTACGATCCATTCTAATTCATTCGCTCGAATGTATCCATTCTAATCCATTCGTACGATCCATTCTAATCCATTCGTACGATCCATTCTAATTCATTCACATGAATGTAACCATTCTAATTCATTTATTTGATCCATTCTAATTCATTCGTACGATCCATTCTAATTCATTAGCACAATCCATGCTAATTCATTCGTTCGATCAATTCTAATTCATTAGCACGATGCATTCTAATTCATTCGTACGATCCATTCTAATTCATTCGCACGATCCATTCTAATTCATTCATAGGATCCATTCTAATTCATTCATACGATCTATTCTAATTCTTTCGCACGAATGTATCCATTCTAATTCATTCGCACGAATGTATCCATTCTAATTCATTCGTACGATCCATTCTAATTCATTCGCACGATCCATTCTAATTCATTCGTACGATCAATTCTAATTCATTCGCACGAATGTATCCATTCTAATTCATTCGTACGATCCATTCTAATTCATTCATAGGATCAGTTGGGGGTAGCTGAAATCTGCTTTAGAGTTTGCCCCCCCCCCTCTCAGCGCTCACCAAATCACCTTGACAGGGAGCGAGATCCACATTGAGCTGAAGGGGCCTTAGGCTAAAAGCTCGCTCAGGAGCTCGCCCAAGCTCGCGCAGGAGTTCACTGGAAATGGCAGCGGGAGTTAGACCGTCATGCATATAAGGATACCGGCACCACAAACGCCCCTAGCTCATGCAGGAGCTCGCCCAAGCTCGCTCAGGAGCTCGCCCAAGCTCGCTCAAGAGCTCGCCCAAGCTCGCTCAGGAGCTCGCTCAAGCTCGCTCAGGAGCTCGCCCAAGCTCGCCAGAACTCCCCAGTTTATCGAAGAGGTCGCTCCCGCGGGGTCCGACTCTTGGTAGATATGGAAGAGAAGGTGGAGCAGTGGAGGGCAAGCTCGCCCTGGCTTCCCACCAGAAGTCGCCCACAGTGCCCGAAGACCTCCCAGACTTGAATATTCCAGAATAGCCAGCTGGCAGCAACAAGAAAGATGCTCTCCCCCACTCAAACCGCCTGGCAGGCTCGACGACAAAGAATGTCAGGGCGTGAGTACCAAGGACTGTCAGAGACCCACGCGAGCCGGATCGTGGGGGTCTAGAAGGCTCTGGAAGAATCTCCACATGTCGGGCCAAGGTAGGCCGCCGATTGCTATAAATGCTCACCCCCAGGCTCCATAGTAGAGGTTCGAAACCCTATTCCCTTCCCCTTTCGTCTACCCCAGCTCGCCGTTGTGCACCTGAGACTAACTTGAGCATCGGAGGGTCTGCGCTCCTACGGGAGCCAGCCGTTCTAACGCTTTTTCTTTGTCTTGCAGGCAGCCCACACGGACCAGCGAAAACATCCCCCGAACATTTGGCGCAGTCTGTGGGATCTTCGACTGGTTCCTGCGAGAACGCCCCCGACCACGCGGTTGAGCGCCGTCGGCTCTCGTGACCCCAAAGATTGCTCCGGCGACAAGGGGACGCAGGCGACCAAGGACCCGTGCGAGGTCTGCGCACAGCGAACCTCCTATTGAGACCCCTCAGCCCCAGGTCCCGCTCAGTGACCAGCTTTTGTTGGAGATGCTGGCCACCCAATGGGCCATGATGGAGGAACTGACGCGATTGCGTCAGGCTCCGGCGGCCAGCCGACGGTCTGGGCCAGTGAAGACGGCGTCTCCGGTGCGACCACCGGCATCAACATCACATCCGCCCACGACCGTTCCGGCGCGGCAAGTTTCCTGCCCGGAACCCCCGGTCGAGAGAGCGACCGTGCGCGGGGTGCCAGAAACCCCGCTTACGAGGCTACAGAAGCTAGTAACCCAACGGTCTAGCAACCAGGCGACCTCGCGGGCGACCATCCCTCACCGCCGTAGCCGGAGCACCGACTCTAACGAGTCAGAGGCGAGGTCTCTAGAGCGGGATCGTGACCCGTGTCATCGGCGACGTGGGAAAGAGCCCGCAATGGCTATACCTTCCGAAGCTCGAGAGGCAACGGCCTCCCACAGACCAACCGCCACGATGAAGGAATCCACAGGCGAACAGTGAGGAGGCCGCCGAGCGGTAGCCCCCGAGGGTCGTCGAGGGGCGGATCCGAACCTCCCTCGAGGGAGCGTGCACGACCGCCTAGGACCTGCACAGCAGCCTCTGGGAGTTTTCCCCGGGCACTGGCAGCAACCTAACGCGACGGTAGACCTGCTGGAGGACCTCGCCGCCCACGGGGGTAGCTCGCCCTTCACGAGCGAGGTGCACCAAGGAGGGTTCCCTCACCATTGGACCCCGCCTAAGTTTGTACTGTTCGATGGATCGCAAGATCCAGTCGACCACCTATTGGCTTACCGGAAGCTGTTATTCTTCCAGGACCAAGATCATGTTTTGTGCCGGGCTTTCCCGAGCAGCTTGATGGGCTCGGTGTTAAATTGGTTCCACAAATTGCCGTCGGGCACCATTCCAGACTTCCCAACTCTCTCCAGGTTGTTTCTGGAGCAGTACCGGTGCAACAGACAGCCCCCTAAGAGGATCGAGTCCCTTTTCACTTTGACCATGGGAGCCCGTGAAACTCTTCGAAGCTTCGTGACGTGCTTCCGAAGCGCCTACCTCGCTCTGGAGGACGTTGTCGGCCAAGATCGCATGACGGTGAGCGCATTCCGGAATGCCCTCTCCGAGGGAAGCAAGCTTCATGACGCCCTGGTAATCAAGGATCCCCGCACGATCGTCGAGCTATTCGCCCTTGTCCAGCAGTACATCAAGCTCGAAGATACGGTGTTAGACCGTAAGGGAAAGGCAGTCGAGCAGCGACCTCCTCCGGCTCTGGGACCTCTTGTCGTTAAGGCCGTGGAGAGGCAGGAGGTGCCACAGGTGGCACCTTTGCCCGGACCACCCGCAGCTCCTGCCGTACAGCCCGCTGAAGCCCCTCAGGTGGTCGCTGGAAGGCCAGCGAACTGGCGCCTGCCTCCGGGACCCGGGGAGCAGGATTTCACCGTGTTGACCCACTCGCCAGGACAAATCTTTCACCAGATTCGGAACGAACCTTTCTTTCAGTATCCACCCCCCCTGCAGGTCGGGGAGCTCGGCTCAACCGATAACTCGCGGCGGTGCGCCTTTTATCGCAGCCCCGGGCATCACACCAACAGATACCGGACTCTGAAGAACCACCTTGAGGACTTGGTCACCCAGGGCCATTTGAATCAGTTTATTTCGCCTCCAAGGAGGTTCAAGGTGATACCGGCACGGGCTCCTCGGGAGGGAGATCGCCCGGGGCCCGCTGAGCCCGCCCTACCTCCACCACCTCCGGGAGGGCTGGCGGTCTGTCACACCATCAGTGGGCACCTGAACGGCCCAAGATCCAGCAACGAGGTTCGGCGACAAGTTAGAGAGATGGAGCGGGCTCAGAAGGTATTCTCTGTTTCACTAACTCCTGTACTGCACCAAACACCAAGGGTAGAAGCCTGAGACTTTATCTGGTTCTCGGAGGAGGACATGGCCGGGGTGGTTACCCCCCACAATGATCCCCTCGTCATACGCCTTATGATGGTGAACATCGAAGTAAGGCGGGTCCTGGTTGACCCAGGAAGTGCCGTAGATATCCTGTTCTTGTCGGCCTTCCAGCGGATGGGGTTGAGACAAGTTGATTTGTCTCCCTCAACGGGCTCGCTCACTGGTTTCACCGGCGAGGTCGCTAAGGTGGTAGGGGAGATAACCCTCACCGTAACGGCGGGCCCGGAGGTGCGTCAAGTCCGTTTCGCGGTGGTGGACGGGCAGTCCACTTTCAATGCCATCCTGGGGCGACCCTGGTTGAGGCAGATGAAAGCGGTGTCCTCGCCTAATCACCAGGCCCTCAAGTTTCACACTAGCGGAGGGGTCGTGGTAATTCGAGGTGACCAGGTCGCTGCTACCAGGTGCGAGCAGGACGTCTTTCACCTCGCAGACGTTGAGGTCACGGAGGCCAAGAGGCCCATGCCCTCCTAGCAATTAACGCCAACCTCAAGCGGGCTCCCTCAAAGCCCGAGAGAGGTCGCCTCGCTTAGATCCCCCACTCCACCCCCGGGTGGGAGCGGCGTGGATTTTGAGCTCGAGGAGAAAGGCTGCCTACCAGGGACCCTCCAGAAAGGAAGTTTTCGCATTGCCGAGCCGCTACAAGAAGTCAATATCGGTAGCGAGAACGGACCGAGGATTGTTAGTCTCGGGACCTCGCTAACCAAGGGCGAGGTCCTGGCCCTGACCAATATACTCAGGGAATACCGCGACGTATTCGCCTGGAGCATCGCGGACATGCCAGGGATTGCCCCGGAGGTCGCCTGTCATCGTCTGCACACCATGAAAGAATTCTCGCCGGTCAAGCAAAAAGCTCGGCACGTATCAGCTGCGAAGTCCATCGCAGTGGCGGCGGAGATAGACAAACTAGAGCGAGCTGGCTTTATTCGCGAGGCGCACTTTCCCGAGTGGATCTCCAACATCGTGGCGGTGCCTAAGAAGAGCAGGGCGGTCAGAGTGTGCATTGACTTCTCCGACCTCAATAAGGCATGCCCGAAGGATGGTTTTCCACTTCCACGAATAGGCGCACTGGTCGACGCAGCTGTCGGGTTCCAGGCCCTGTCCTTCATGGATGGATATTCAGGGTATAACCAGATACCTCTACACGTTGATGATCAAGAGAAGATCGCTTTCTATTCTGGGGCGGGCTACCAGAAGCTATTCTGCTATCGAGTGATACCTTTCGGACTTAAGAACGCTGGAGCGACCTACCAAAGGTTAGTCACTCAGATGTTTAAAGATCAGATCGGCAGAAATGTCAAAGTTTATGTAGACGACCTTCTGGTAAAGAGTCGAGAGCGAGAAGGGCACATTGCCGACCTCCGCGAAATCTTCGAAGTATTGAGTAAGTACCAAATGAGGCTGAACCCGGCAGAGTGCGCATTCGGGGTGACTTCTGGGAAATTCCTAGGGTACCTGGTCACCCACAGGGGGATCAAGGCGGACCCTGGGCAAATCCGAGCGCTTGTCGAGATGCCCGCACCAAGAACCCGGCAGGAAGTCCAGAGGTTGAGCGGGCGAATCGCCGTGCTCAATCGATTCATCTCCAAATCCTCAGACAACTACCGACCTCTTTTCGAGCTACTTCGAAAAGGAGCGAGCATATATTGGGATGAAAAGTGCGAGCGCGCTTTTCAGAAGATCAAGGACTATCTGGCGAGCCCGCCAATCCTAGCGGCGCCTAAGGAGGGTGCCGAGCTGGGTGTGTACCTGGCAGTCACCGAGAATGCGGTGAGCGGAGTCCTTGTTGTGGAAGAAGCAAAGGTGGAGCGGCCTGTCTACTTTGTAAGCCACACAATGCTTCCCGCCGAGCTCCGGTATCGACCAATCGAGAAGGTCGCATTGGCCTTGGTCCTTACCGCGAGAAAGCTTCACCCCTACTTCTCGGCGTATACTGTCAAGGTCATTATAGAGCACCCTCTAAAGAGCGCACTCTCCAGACCCTCGGTAGCCGGTAGGCTGTATCGGTGGTTCGCCGAGCTCGCCGCCTATGGTTTGGAATATGTCCCTCGAGTTGCTGTCAAAGGGCAGGCTCTCGCCGAGTTCTTGGCGGACTTCCCCATAGAAGAACCGATCCAGTACCAGGAGGATGAGCCAACTGAGGCACACCCTGGGAAGGCGAGGTTCTTGGACGACCAAGGCGAGCTTCCTCCAACTAAGCGTTCAGAGGAGGTGGGCTGGGAATTATTCGTCGATGGATCCTCCAACGCTTTGGGGGCCGGGATCGAGGTTGCACTGATCGCTCAATCGGTAGTCCTTGAGAAATCAGTCCGGCTGAATTTCGCGGCAACCAACAATGAGGCCGAGTATGAGGCACTGCTCGCCGGGCTAGAGCTCGCTCAAGAGGTAGGCGCCAAACGCTTGAAGGTTTTCAGCGATTCCCAGCTAATTATTTGCCAAATCAATGGAGAGTACGCCTCCCGGGATGCATGAATGGCGGGCTATGTGGATCTGGTAAAAGGCAAGGCCGCAGAGTTCGAAAAGATCTCTTTCGAGCAAATCCCTCGAGCCGATAATAGGCGAGCTGATGCATTGGCAAACGCTGCCTCCCTGCTGGGAACATCAGAAGCTCGCCAGATTCTCATCGAGGTCCAAAATCAGTCTCGGCTCCGACTGATAGAGCCCGCTGTTAACCAAGTCTCCGCCGACGTACCACCCGGCGGGTGGACCGCCCCCATTCTTTGTTTTCTCCAGAAGGGCGAGCTTCCAGAGGATAAAGAGGAAGCCCGGCGAGTGGAGAAATGCGTTGGGCGCTATCTCATTCGCTGGGATCGCCTTTTTCGAAGATCTTTTGGCGGGCCAAATCTTCGTTACGTCGAGAGCCCGGAAACCGAAGAAGTTTTAAATTGCATTCACTCTGGCGAGCTGGGAAACCACACTGGAGGGCGGTCTCTAGCTGTGAAAGTACGGAGGCAAGGATACTGGTGGCCCACTCTGGAGCAAGATGCTTTGAAGATCGCACAAAGCTGCATCCAATGCCAGAAGCACGCCACCACAAATCATATGCCCGCAGAGGAACTGCATCCTCTGGCGAGCCCCTGGCCGTTTCAACAATGGGGGTAGGATATTGTGGGACCTTTCCCCGTATCAGCCCGGCAAAAGAAATTCATCTTAGTGGCAACGGACTACTTCACCAAATGGGTGGAAGCGGTCCCGCTAGCTAAGATAGGCGAAAAGCAAGTGAGAGACTTCCTTTGGAAGAATATTTTCTGCCGGTTTGGTCTGCCTTGGGTACTTATCACCGACAATGGTCGCCAGTTCGACAATCGCTTGATCAGAAGCTTTTGTGCTGAATATGGAGTCGACCTAAGGTTCTCGTCCCCAAGGTACCCTCAAAGCAACGGGCAGGCCGAAGCAACGAATCGCGTGATCCTAGACAACCTCAAGAAAAGGCTGGAAGGGAAAAAAGGATTATGGGAGCAGGAGCTCGATGGAGTCTTGTGGGCCTATCGCACTACTCCACGTCGCTCAACTAACGAGTCCCCTTTCAGTCTCACTTTTGGTTGCGAGGCCGTGCTACCCATCGAAGCCGAGCTGCCCACTGAAAGAACGCTTGCGTCGGAGGAGGTCGACAACGACGAACTGCTCGCCGACTCCCTCGATCAGCTCGAAGAAAGACGAGAGCGCGCCAATCTACACCTCACCGGATATAGACAGGAAATGAAGCGCGCCTATGACAAAAGAGTCCGCCACCGGGTATTCAAGGCTGGCGATCTGGTGATAAGAAAGGTGTTCGCAAACACGCAAGAGCCTAATGCAGGAAAGCTCGCGGCGAACTGGGAAGGCCCCTATATAGTACACGAAGCAGGAAGCTCGGGGGCTTACCGGTTGATGACCGCTGGAGGCGACCTGTTAGAGCGACCTTGGAACGCTTTGCACCTTCGCAAGTTTTATGCCTAAGGGAATTTTTGTAAATCATCTTCTGAAGTTATGAATGAGCGATGGGGGTTTCAACAAGGAATTTAACTCGAGAGCTCGGCACAGCATAGAGCCCGCATGATCTGTAAAGTACAGTCCGCCGCTGAGTGGACTTAAAGCAAGACCGGGATCCTCAGAGGCAACCAGTGGGCGACCTTGAGCTTCCCGGGGCAGTCCGCCGTTGTGCGGACTTAAAGCAAGACCGGGATCCTCAGAGGCAGCCAGTGGGCGACCTTGAGATTCCCGGGGCAGTCCGCCGTTGTGCGGACTTAAAGCAAGACTGGGATCCTCAGAGGCAGCCAGTGGGCGACCTTGAGATTCCTGGGGAAGTCCGCTGCCTAGTGGACTCTAAACCTAACCAGGATCCTTCGCGTTCACCTGCCATGAACGGAAGCATCCTGGCGTTGGCATACCCCTCGAAGGGCGAGCCCGCCGAACAGGATCATCGAGGAAAATTAACCGGGCAGGGGGCAGCTAGCACTTATTAGTTTCCTTTTAAAATAAAAATGAAGTCTCTGAGTATAGGGAGGTTTTTGAAGTCTTTTGGTTCGCTTATCTTTTTCCGGGCTCAGAGACTATTGGGTTTTAGCGAGCATACCGAGTTTTTCATTTGCATATACTTTAAAATAAAAAGGTTGAATCGAATTAGCTGCCTCGCCCGGGGTATCACTCTCGAGATCGCTGCGCAACTCCTAAAGCGGACTCATGAGCAACACAGAGAGAGAAAGAAACACAGAGGCGAGCTCAAGTTCATTTCATTCATTGTTTAAAAGTACATCGAAGGGTTTACAAAGGGATGGAACCTAAGCAGGGCCAGCACCCGCGCCGTCGTCATCGCCGCGCTTCCTCTTTTTTGACCTTTCGGCCTTATACTTCTCGATGGCATCGAGCGCGCCTTTCCGCAGGAGCTTGTCGAGCTGCGACTGGAGGCGGTTTTGCTAAGAGCGGAGGTCTTGGAGATGCGTTTCCCTCAGAGACGCGATCTCATCCCTAGAAGCCGCCACCTGACGTTGAAGCTCGGAGATTTCCTTTTGGGCGGCCTCTTCAGCTCGACGAGCCCCTTGCAGATCGGATAGGGCACGGTCGCGGGCATCCTCTACCGAAGCCAGTGTGATGGTGAAGGTGGCGGCCCACTGGCGCAGTTCGTCGACCTCCGTGTTAGAGGAGGCGACCTGCTGGCGCAGCTGGTCCACTTCAGCCCGCAGCTCGCCCGACCGGTCCATTTGGCGAATACGGTGGATGTGCTCATCTACTCTCCTCTCCGAGCCAAGGAGAGTGTCATCGTAGAGGGCGACCGTGTCCCCCGCAACGTCAGCGACCTCATCGGCAAGGGCCCGACTGACCCACTCCACCTATGCCAAGGTAAAACAATTAGAGAAAGTCTTAGGAGATATTTGGATCAGAAAGGGATGTGAGCCAAAGAAGTGTGAAGGTAATCTTACCTCGAGGAGCCGGTTGATAAGGGCGATGTAGGGAGTCCGGGCGAAAACACAAGATCGCCCACGGCTGGTGCCCGCAGCTCGCCCGAGGCAGACCCTGATCGCGCGTGACAAGCTCGCACCGGAAGGAGATCGCTTGTGGCTGACGCTCCCGGCCCGCCCAGCGTTTGTGAAATACTGGGAGTCAAAACTCTCGGCGCAGATCGCCCAAGGCTGGTGCCCGCAGCTCGCCCGAGGCAGACCCTGACCGCGCGTGATGAGGTCGCACCGGAAGGAGATCGCTCGTGGCTGACGCTCCCGGCCTGCCCAACGTTTGTGAAATACTGGGAGTCAAAACTCTCGGCGCAGATCGCCCAAGGCTGGTGCCCGCAGCTCGCCCGAGGCAGACCCTGACTGCACGTGATGAGCTCGCGCCGGAAGGAGATCGCTCGTGGCTGACGCTCCCGGCCTGCCCAGCGTTTGTGAAATACTGGGAGTCAAAACTCTCGGTGCAGATCGCCCAAGGCTGGTGCCCGTAGCTCGCCCGAGGCAGACTCTGACTGCGCGTGACAAGCTCACACCGGAAGGAGATGGCTTGTGGCTGACGCTCCCGGCCCGCCCAGCGTTTGTGAAATACTGGCAGTCAAAGCTCTCGGGGCAGATCGCCCACGGCTGGTGCCCACAGCTCGCCCGAGGCAGACCCTGACCGTGCGTGGAGCTCACGCCGGAAGGAGATCGCTCGTGGCTGACGCTCCCGTCCTGCCCAGCATTTACGAAATACTGGCAGTCAAAGCTCTCGGCGTAGATCGCCCACGGCTGGTGCCCGTAGCTCGCCCGAGGCAGACCCTGACCGCGCGTGATGAGCTCGCGCCGGAAGGAGATCGCTCGTGGCTGACGCTCCCGACCCGCCCAGCGTCTGTAAAATACTGACAGTCAAAGTTCTCGGCGCAGACCGCCCGCGGTTGGTGCCCGTAGCCTACCGGGTGGAGGTCGCAAATGACTAGAACTCCCAATTCGACCGTCGTGTGCAATAACTCCTGAGCAAGCGCCAAAGTCTCCTTGGTCGCTCCCTCAGGAGGGGGTAATGTTGGGGGTAGCTGAAATCTGCTTTAGAGTTCGCCCCCTCTCTCAGCGCTCACCAAATCACCTTGACAGGGAGCGAGATCCACATTGGGCTGAAGGGGCCTTAGGCTAAAAGCTCGCTCAGGAGCTCGCCCAAGCTCGCGCAGGAGTTCGCTGGAAATGGCAGCGGGAGTTAGACCGTCATGCATATAAGATACCGGCACCACAAACGCCCCTAGCTCATGCAGGAGCTCGCCCAAGCTCGCTCAGGAGCTCGCCCAAGCTCGCCAGAACTCCCCAGTTTATCGAAGAGGTCGCTCCCGCGGGGTCCGATTCTTGGTAGATATGGAAGAGAAGGTGGAGCAATGGAGGGCAAGCTCGCCCTGGCTTCCCACCGGAGGTCGCCCACAGTGCCCGAAGACCTCCCAGACTTGAATATTCCAGAATAGCCAGCTGGCAGCAACAAGAAAGATACTCTCCCCCACTCAAACCGCCTGGCAGGCTCGACGACAAAGAATGTCAGGGCGTGAGTACCAAGGACTGTCAGAGACCCACACGAGCCGGATCGTGGGGGTCTAGAAGGCTCTGGAAGAATCTCCACGTGTCGGGCCAAGGTAGGCCGCCGATTGCTATAAATGCTCACCCCCAGGCTCCATAGTAGAGGTTCGAAACCCTATTCCCTTCCCCTTTCGTCTACCCTAGCTCACCGTTGTGCACCAGAGACTGACTTGAGCGTCGGAGGGTCTGCGCTCCTACGGGAGCCAGCCGTTCTAACGCTTTTTCTTTGTCTTGCAGGCAGCCCGCACGGACCAGCAAAAACATCCCCCGAACAGGATCCATTCTAATTCCTTCATACAATCCATTCTAATTCATTCGCACGAATGTATCCATTCTAATTCATTCGTACGATCAGTTCTAATTCATTCACAAAATCTATTCTAATTCATTCATACGATCCATTCTAATTCATTCACACGAATGTATCCATTCTAATTCATTCATACGATCCATTCTAATTCATTCGTACGATCCATTCTAATTCCTTCATACGATCCATTCTAATTCATTCGTACGATCTATTCTAATTCATTCGTACGATCCATTCTAATTCATTCGTACGATCCATTCTAATTCCTTCGTACGATCCATTCTAATTCATTCGTACGATCCATTCTAATTCATTCATACAATCCATTATAATTCTTTCACACGATCCATTCTAATTCATTCGTACGATCCATTCTAATTCATTCATGCAATCCATTCTATTTCATTCGTACGATCCATTCTTACTCATTCGTACGATCCATTCAAATTCATTCACACGAATGTATCCATTCGTACGAATGAATTAGAATAGATTGTACGAATGAATTAGAATGGATCGTACGAATGAATTAGAATGGATCGTACGAAGGAATTAGAACCGATCGTACGAATGAATTAGAATGGATCGTACGAATGAATTAGAATAGATCGTACGAATGAATTAGAATGGATCGTACGAAGGAATTAGAATGGATCGTACGAATGAATTAGAATGGATATATTCGTGCAAATGAATTAGAATGGATCGTATGAATGTATTAGAATGGATCGTATGAGTGAATTAGAATGGATCGTACGAATGAATTAGAATGGATCGTATGAATGAATTAGAATGGATACATTCGTGTGAATGAATTAGAATGGATCGTATGAATGAATTAGAATAGATTTTGTGAATGAATTAGAACTGGTCGTACGAATGAATTAGAATGGATACATTCGTGCGAATGAATTAGAATGGATTGTATGAATGAATTAGAATGGATCCTATGAATGAATTAGAATGGATCGTACGAATGAATTAGAATGGATACATTCGTACGAATGAAATAGAATGGATCATACGAATGAGTAAGAATGGATCGTCATTCTAATTCATTCGTATGATCCATTCTAATTCATTTGTATCCATTCTATTTCATTAGCATGATCCATTCTAATTCATTCGCGCAATCTATTCTAATTCATTCGTACGATCCATTCTAATTCATTCGTACGATCCATTCTAATTCATTCATACAATCTATTCTAATTTATTCGCACGAATGTATCCATTCTAATTTATTTGCACGATCCATTCTAATTCATTCCTATGATCTATTCTAATTCATTCGTACGATCCATTCTAATTCATTCGTACGATCCATTCTACGGTCCATTCTAATTCATTCGTATATTCCATTCTAATTCATTAGCACGATCCATGCTAATGAATTAGAATGGATCGTACGATCCAATCTAATTCATTCATACGATCCATTCTTACTCATTCGTATGATCCATTCTAATTTAATTGTACGAACCATTCTAATTCATTCGTACGATCCATTCTAATTCCTTCGTACGATCCATTCTAATTCATTCGTCCGATCCATTCTAATTCATTCGTACGATCTATTCTAATTCCTTCGTACGATCCATTCTAATTCATTCGTACGATCCATTCTAATTCATTCGCGCAATCTATTCTAATTCATTCGTACGATCCATTCTAATTCATTCGTACGATCCATTCTAATTCATTCATACAATCTCTAATTTATTCGCATGAATGTATCCATTCTAATTCATTCGTACGATCCATTCTAATTCATTAATATGATCCATTCTAATTCATTCGTACGATCCATTCTAATTCATTCGTAGGATCCATTCTAATTCATTCGTACAATCTATTCTATTTCATTCGTACGATCCATTCTTACTCATTCGTATGATCCATTCTAATTCATTCGGACGAATGTATCCATTATAATTTATTCGTACGATCCATTCTAATTCATTCGTACGATCCATTCTAATTCATTCGTACGATCCATTCTTACTCATTCGTATGATCTATTCTAATTCATTCGTACGATCCATTCTTACTCATTCGTATGATCCATTCTAATTCATTCGTACGATCCATTCTAATTCATTCGTACGATCGATTCTAATTCATTCGCACTATCCATTCTAATTCATTCGTACGATCCATTCTAATTCATTTGTATGATCCATTCTAATTTATTCGTTCAAATATATCTATTCTAATTCATTCGTACGATCCTTTCTAATTCATTCGTACGGTCCATTCTAATTCATTCGCACAATCCATTCTATTTCATTCGTACGATCCATTCTTACTCATTCGTATGATCCATTATGGATACATTCGTGCGAATGAATTAGAATGGATCAAACGAATGAGTAAGAATGGATCGTACGAATGAAATAGAATGGATTGTGCGAATGAATTAGAATGGATCGTACGAATGAATTAGAATAGATCGTGTGAAAGAATTAGAATGGATCATGCTAATGAATTAGAATGGATCGTACGAATGGATTAGAATGGATAAATTCGAGCGAATGAATTAGAATGGATCGTACGAATGAATTAGAATGGATCATACGAATGAGTAAGAATGGATCGTATGAATGAATTAGAATGGATCATACGAATAAATTAGAATGGATCATACGAATAAATTAGAATGGATACATTCGTCCAAATGAATTAGAATGGATCATACGAATGAGTAAGAATGGATCGTACGAATGAAATAGAATAGATCGTTCGAATGAATTAGAATGGAATATACGAATGAATTAGAATGGATCGTACGAATGAATTAGAATGGATCGTATGAATGAATTAGAATGGATCGTACGAATGAATTAGAATGGATCGTGCGAATGAATTCGAATGGATCGTACGATCCATTCTAATTCATTCATACAATCCATTCTAATTCATTCGCACGAATGTATCCATTCTAATCCATTCGTACGATCCATTCTAATCCATTGTTATGATCCATTCTAATTCATTCACACAAATGTATCTATTCTAATTCATTCGTACGATCCATTCTAATTCATTCATACGATCCATTCTAATTCATTCGTACGATCCATTCTAATTAATTCGTATGATCCATTCTAATTCATTCGTACGATCCATACTAATTCATTCGTACGATCCATTCTAATTCATTCGCACAATCCATTCTATTTCATTCGTACGATCCATTCTTACTCATTGGTACGATCCATTCTAATTCATTCGCACGAATGTATCCATTCTAATTCATTCGTACGAATCCATTCTAATTCATTCGTACAATCCATTCTATTTCATTCGTACGATCCATTCTTACTCATTCGTATGATCCATTCTAATTCATTCGCACGAATGTATCCATTCTAAATCATTTGTACGATCCATTCTAATTCATTCGTACGATACATTCTAAATCATTCGTACAATCAATTCTATTTCATTCATACGATCAATTCTAATTCATTCTAATTCATTCTATTTCATTCGTACGATCCGTTCTAATTCACTCATACGATCCATTCTAATTCATTTGCACGAATATATCCATTCTAATTCATTCGTACGATCCATTCTAATTCCTTCGTACGATCCATTCTAATTCCTTCGTACGATCCATTCTATTTCATTCGTATGATCCATTCTAATTCCTTCGTACAATCCATTCTAATTCCTTCGTATCCATTCTAATTCACTCATATGATCCATTCTAATTCATTCATACGATCTATTCTAATTCATTCATACAGTCCATTCTAATTCTTTCACACGATCCATTCTAATTCATTCGTACGATCCATTCTAATTCATTCGCACAATCCATTCTATTTCATTCGTACGATCCATTCTTACTCATTGGTACGATCCATTCTAATTCATTCGCACGAATGTATCCATTCTAATTCATTCATACGAATCCATTCTAATTCATTCGTACAATCTATTCTATTCCATTCTAATTCATTAGCACGATCCATTCTAATTCATTCGTATGATCCATTCTAATTCATTCGTACGATCCATTCTAATTCATTCGTACGATCCATTCTTACTCATTCGTACGATCCATTCTAATTCATTCGTCCGATCCATTCTAATTCATTCGCACGAATGTATCCATTCTAATTCATTCGTTCGATCAATTCTAATTCATTAGCACGATCCATTCTAATTCATTCGTACGATCCATTCTAATTCATTCGCACGATCCATTCTAATTCATTCATAGGATCCATTCTAATTCATTCGTACGATCCATTCTAATTCATTCGTACGATCCATTCTAATTCACTCGCACAATCCATTCTATTTCATTCGTACGATCTATTCTTACTCATTGGTACGATCCATTCTAATTCATTCGCACGAATGTATCCATTCTAATTTATTCGTACGAATCCATTCTAATTCATTCGTACGATCTATTCTATTTTATTCGTACGATCCATTCTTACTCATTCGTATGATCCATTCTAATTCATTCAGACGAATGTATCCATTCTAATTTATTTGTACGATCCATTCTAATTCATTCGTACGATCCATTCTAATTCATTCGTCCGATCCATTCTAATTCATTCGCACGAATGTATCCATTCTAATTCATTCGTACGATCCATTCTAATGCATTCGTACGATCCATTCTAATTCATTCGTAAGATCCATTCTAATTCATTCGTACGATCCATTCTAATTCATTCGTACGATCCATTCTAATTCATTCGCACGAATGTATCCATTCTAATTCTTTCGTACAATCCATTCTATTTCATTCGTACGATCCTTTCTTACTCATTCCTATGATCCATTCTAATTCATTTGTATGATCCATTCTAATTCATTCGTACGATCCATTCTAATTTATTCGTACGATCCATTCTAATTCTTTCGCACGATCCATTCTAATTCATTCATACGATCCATTCTAATTTATTCCTACAATCCATTCTAATTCATTCGCCCGATCCATTCTAATTCATTCATACGATCTATTCTATTCGAATGGATCATGCGATCCATTCGAATTCATTCGCACGATCCATTCTAATTCATTCATACGATCCATTCTAATTCATTCATAAAATGCATTCTAATTCTTTCACACGATCCATTCTAATTCATTCGTACGATCCATTCTAATTCATTCATACAATCCATTCTATTTCATTTGTACGATCCATTTTTACTCATTCGTATGATCCATTCTAATTCATTCGTACGATCCATTCTAATTCATTTGTACGATCCATTCTAATTCATTCGTACAATCCATTCTATTTCATTCGTACGATCCATTCTTACTCATTCGTATGATCCATTCTAATTCATTCGCACGAATGTATCCATTCTAATTCATTCATACAATCCATTCTAATTCATTCCGTACGATCCATTCGTACGAATGAATTAGAATGGATCGTACGAATGAATTAGAATGGATCATACGAATGAGTAATAATGGATCGTACGAATAAATTAGAATGGATACATTCGTCCGAATGAATTAGAATGGATCATACGAATGAGTAAGAATGGATCGTACGAATGATATAGAATGGATCCTACGAATGAATTAGAATGGATCCTACGAATGAATTAGAATGGATCGTGTGAAAGAATTAGAATGGATTGTATGAATGAATTAGAATGGATCGTATGAATGAATTAGAATGGATCGTGCGAATGAATTCGAATGGATCGTACGAATTCATTCTAATTCATTCATACAATTCATTCTAATTCTTTCACACGATCCAATCTAATTCATTCGTACGTTCCATTCTAATTCATTAGCACGATCCATGCTAATTTATTCGTTCGATCAATTCTAATTCATTAGCACAATCCATTCAAATTCATTCGCACGATCCATTCTAATTCATTCGCACGATCCATTCTAATTCATTCATAGGATCCATTCTAATTCATTCATACGATCTATTCTAATTCTTTCGCACGAATGTATCCATTCTAATTCATTCGCACGAATGTATCCATTCTAATTCATTCGTACGATCCATTCTAATTCATTCGTACGATCCATTCGAATTCATTCGCACGATCCATTCTAATGCATTCATATGATCCATTCTAATTCATTCATACAATCCATTCTAATTCTTTCACACGATCCATTCTAATTCATTCGTACGATCCATTCTAATTCATTCGTACAATCCATTCTATTTCATTCGTACAATCCATTCTTACTCATTCGTATGATCCATTCTAATTCATTCGTATGATCCATTCTAATTCATTCGTACGATCCATTCTTATTCATTCGTATGATCCATTCTAATTCATTCGTACGATCCATTCTAATTCATTCGTACGAATGTAACCATTCTAATTCATTTGCATGATCCATTCTAATTCATTCCTATGATCTATTCTAATTCATTCGTACGATCCATTCTAATTCATTCTAATTCATTCGTACGATCCATTCTACGATCCATTCTAATTCATTCGCATGAATGTAACCATTCTAATGAATTCATATGATCCATTCTAATTCATTCGCACGATCCATTCTAATTCATTCGTCCGATCCATTCTAATTCATTCGCACGAATGTATCTATTCTAATTCATTCGTACGATCCATTCTAATTCATTCGTACGATCCATTCTAATTCATTCATAAGATCCATTCTAATTCATTCGTACGATCCATTCTAATTCATTCTAATTCATTCGTACGATCGTACGAATGAAATAGAATGGATCGTACGGAATGAATTAGAATGGATCGTGCGAATGAATTAGAATAGATCGTACGAATGAACTAGAATGGATACATTCGTGCGAATGAATTAGAATGGATCGTACGAATGAATTAGAATGGATCGTACGAATGAATTAGAATGGATCTTACGAATGAATTAGAATGGATCGTACGAATGAATTAGAATGGATCGTACGAATGAATTAGAATGGATACATTCGTGCGAATGAATTAGAATGGATCGGACGAATGAATTAGAATGGATCGTACGAATGAATTAGAATGGATCAAATGAATGAATTAGAATGGATCGTACGAATGAATTAGAATGCATCGTACGAAAGAATTAGAATGGATATATTCGTGCGAATGAATTAGAATGGATCGTACGAATGAATTAGACTGGATCGTACGAATGAATTTGAATGGATACATTTGTGCGAATGAATCTAAATGGATTGTATGAATGAATTACAATGGATCGTACGAATGAATTAGAATGGATCGTACGAATGAATTAGAATAACTCATACGAATGAATTAGAATGAATCGTATGAATGAATTAGAATGGTTACATTCGTGCGAATGAATTAGAATAGATCGTACGAATGAATTACAATGGATCGTACGAATAAATTAGAATGGATCGTGGGAATGAATTAGAATGGATCGTACGAATAAATTAGAATGGATCCACCGAATGAGTTAGAATGGATCATACGAATGAATTAGAATGGATTGTACGAATGAATTAGAATGGATTGTGCGAATGAATTAGAATGGATCGTATGAATGAAAAAGAATGGATCGTACGAATGAATTAGAATGGATCGTGCGAATGAATTAGCATGAATCGTACAAATATATTAGAATGGATCGTACGAATGAATTAGAATGAATCGTACGATCCATTCTAATTCATTCGTACGATCCATTCTAATTCATTCGTACGATCCATTCTAATTCATTCGTACGATCCATTCTAATTCATTCATTTGATCCATTCTAATTCATTCGTACGATCCATTCTAATTCATTCGTACGATCCATTCTAATTAATTCGTAAGATCCATTCTAATTCATTCGTACGATCCGTTCTAATTGATTCGTACGATCCATTCTAATTCATTCGCACGAATGTATCCATTCTTGAATGAATTAGAATGGATCGTATGAATGAATTAGAATGGATCGTACGAATGAATTAGAATGGATCGTGCGAATGAATTAGAATGGATCGTACGAATGAATTAGAATGGATCGTACGAATGAACTAGAATGGATACATTCGTGCGAATGAATTAGAATGGATCGTACGAATGAATTAGAATGGATCGTACGAATGAATTAGAATGGATCGTACGAATGGATTAGAATGGATCATACGAATGAATTAGAATGGATCGTGCGAATGAATTAGAATGGATCGAACGAATGAATTAGAATGGATATATTCGAGCGAATGAATTAGAATAGATCGTAGGAATGAATTAGAATGGATCATACGAATGAATTATAATGGATCGTACGAATGAATTAGAATGGATCGTACGAATGAATTAGAATGGATCGTGTGAAAGAATTAGAATGGATTGTATGAATGAATTACAATAGATCGTATGAATGAATTAGAATGGATATATTCATGCGAATGAATTAGAATGGATCGTACGAATAAATTAGAATGGATCGTACGATTCATTCTAATTCATTCGTACGATCCATTCTAATACATTCGTACGATTCATGCTAATTCGTTCGCACGATCCATTCTAATTCATTCGTACGATCCATTCTTATTCATTCATACGATCCATTCTAATTCATTCGCACAATCCATTCTAATTCATTCATACAATCCATTCTAATTCATTCGTATGATCCATTCTATCTCATTCGGTGTATCCATTCTAATTCATTCGTACGATCCATTCTAATTCATTCACACAATCCATTCTAATTTATTCGTACGATCCATTCTAATTCATTCGTACGATCTATTCTAATTCATTCGCACGAATGTAACCATTCTAATTCATTCATACGATTCATTCTAATTCATTCGTATGAGCTATTCTAATTCATTCGTATGATCCATTCTAATTCATTCGTACGATCCATTGTAATTCATTCATACAATCCATTTAGATTCATTCGCACAAATGTATCCATTCAAATTCATTCGTACGATCCAGTCTAATTCATTCGTACGATCCATTCTAATTCATTCGCATGAATATATCCATTCTAATTCTTTCGTACGATGTATTCTAATTCATTCGTACGATCCATTCTAATTCATTCGTACGATCCATTCTAATTCATTCGCACGAATGTATCCATTCTAATTCATTCGTACAATCCATTCTATTTCATTCGTACGATCCATTCTTACTCGTTCGTATGATCCATTCTAATTCATTCGTATGATCCATTCTAATTCATTCGTACGATCCATTCTAATTCATTCGCACGATCCATTCTAATTCATTCGCACGATCCATTCTAATTCATTCATATGATCCGTTCTAATTCATTCATACAATCCATTCTAATTCTTTCACACGATCGATTCTAATTCATTCGTACGGTCCATTCTAATTCATTCGTACAATCCATTCTATTTCATTCGTACGATCCATTCTTACTCATTCGTATGATCCATTCTAATTCATTCGTACGATCCATTCTAATTCATTCGTACGATCCATTCTAATTCATTCGTACGAAACATTCTAATTCATTCGTACGATCCATTCTAATTCATTCATAGGATCCATTCTAATTCATACATACGACCTATTTTAATTCTTTCGCACGAATGTATCCATTCTAATTCATTCGTACGATCCATTCTAATTCATTCATACGATCCATTCTAATTCATTCATACGATCCATTCTAATTCATTCGTACGATCCATTCAAATTCATACGCACGATCCATTCTAATTCATTCGTACAATCCATTCTATTTCATTCGTACGATCCATTCTTACTCATTCGTATGATCCATTCTAATTCATTCGCACGAATGTATCTATTCTAATCCATTCGTACGATCCATTCTAATCCATTCGTATGATCCATTCTAATTCATTCGCATGAATGTAACCATTCTAATTCATTCATTTGATCCATTCTAATTCATTCGTACGATCCATTCTAATTCATTCGTCCGATCCATTCTAATTCATTCGCAAGAATGTATCCATTCTAAACCATTCATACGATCCATTCTAATTCATTCGTAAGATCCATTCTAATTCATTCATACGATCCATTCTAATTTATTCGTACGATCCATTCTAATTCATTCGCACGAATGCATCCATTCTAGTTCATTCGTACGACCCATTCTAATTCATTTGCACGATCCATTCTAATTCATATGCACAAAGGTATCCATTCTAATCCATTCGTACGATCCATTCTAATTCATTCATACAATCCATTCTAATTCTTTCACACGATCCATTCTATTTCATTCGTACGATCCATTCTAATTCATTCGTACGATCCATTCTAATTCATTCGTACGATCCATTCTAATTCATTCATACAATCCATTCTAATTCTTTCACACGATCCATTCTAATTCATTCATAGGATCCATTCTAATTCATTCGTACAATCTATTCTATTTCATTCGTACGATCCATTCTTACTCATTCGTATGATCCATTCTAATTCATTCGTACGAATGTATCCATTCTAATTTATTCGTACGATCCATTCTAATTCATTCGTACGATCCATTCTAATTCATTCGTACGATCCATTCTAATTCATTCGTCTAATCCATTCTAATTTATTCACACAAATGTATGCATTCTAATTCATTCGTACGATCCATTCTAATTCATTCGTACGATCCATTCTATTCTAGGTCATTCGTACGATCCATTCTAATTCATTCGTACGATCCATTCTAATTCATTCGCACGATCCATTCTAATTCATTCGTACGATCAATTCTAATCCATTCGCACGAATGTTTTCATTCTAATTCATTCGTACGATCCATTCTAATTCATTCGTACGATCCATTCAAATTCATTCATACAATCCATTCTAATTCTTTCACACAATCCATTCTAATTCATTCGTACGATCCATTCTAATTCATTCACGAATGCATCCATTCTAATTCATTCGTACGATCCATTCTAATCCATTCGTACGATCCATTCTAATACATTCGTACGATCCATTCTAATTCATTAGCACGATTCATGCTAATTCATTCGTTCGATCAATTCTAATTCATTAGCACGATCCATTCTAATTCATTCGTACGATCCATTCTAATTCATTCGCACGATCCATTCTAATTCATTCATAGGATCCATTCTAATTCATTCATACGATCTATTCTAATTCTTTCGCACGAATGTATCCATTCTAATTCATTCGCACGAATGTATCCATTCTAATTCATTCGTACGATCCATTCTAATTCATTCGTACGATCTATTCAAATTCATTCGTACGATCCATTCTAATTCATTCATATGATCTATTCTAATTCATTCATACAATCCATTCTAATTCTGTCACACGATCCATTCGAATTCATTCGTACGATCCATTCTAATTCATTCGCACAATCCATTCTATTTCATTCGTACGATCCATTCTTACTCATTCGTATGATCCATTCTAATTCATTCGCACGAATGTATCCACAATGGATCATACGAATGAGTAAGAATGGATCGTACGAATGAAATAGAATGGATTTTGCGAATGAATTAGAATGGACCGTACGAATGAATTAGACGTACGAATGAATTAGAATGGATACATTCGTGCGAATAAATTAGAATGGATCATACGAATGAGTAAGAATGGATCGTCATTCTAATTCATTCGTATGATCCATTCTAATTCATTTGTATCCATTCTATTTCATTCGCACGATCCATTCTAATTCATTCGCGAAATCTATTCTAATTCATTCGTACGATCCATTGTAATTCATTCATACGATCCATTCTAATTCATTCATACAATCCATTCTAATTTGTTCGCACGAATGTATCCATTCTAATTCATTCGTACGATCCATTCTAATTCATTCGCACAATCTATTCTAATTCATTCATATGATCCATTCTAATTCATTCGCACGAATGTATCCATTCTAATTCATTCATACGATCAATTCTACTTCATTCGTACTATCCGTTCTAATTCACTCATACGATCCATTCTAATTCATTCGTACGATCCTGAATTAGAATGGATCGTACGAATGAATTAGAATGGATACCTTTGTGCATATGAATTAGAATGGATCGTACGAATGAATTAGAATGGATCGTACGAATGAATTAGAATGGATCATACGAATGAATTAGAATGGATCATACGAATGAGTAAGAATGGATCGTACGAATGAAATAGAATGGATTGTACGAATGAATTAGAGTGGATACATTCGTGCGAATGAATTAGAATGGATCGTACGAATGAATTAGAATGGATCGTGCGAATGAATTAGAATGGATTGTATGAATGAATTACAATGGATCGTAAGAATGAATTAGAATGGATCATACGAATGAATTAGAATGGATCGTACGAATGAAATAGAATGGATTGTACTAATGAATTAGAATGGATCGTGCGAATGAATTTGAATGGATCGTACGAATGAATTAGAATGGATCGTGCTAATGAATTAGAATTGATCGTACGAATGAAATAGAATGGATTGTACGAATGATTTAGAATGGATCGTACGAATGAATTAGAATGGATCGTACGAATGATTTAGAATGGATACATTCGTGCGAATGAATTAGAATGGATCATACGAATGAGTAAGAATGGATCGTACGAATGAAATAGAATGGATTGTACGAATGAATTAGAATGGATTCGTACGAATGAATTAGAATGGATACATTCGTGCGAATAAATTAGAATGGATCGTACCATAGAGTAAGAATGGATCGTACGAATGAAATAGAATGGATTGTGCGAATGAATTAGAATGGATCGTACGAATGAATTAGAATGGATCGTGTGAAAGAATTAGAATGGATTGTATGAATGAATTAGAATAGATCGTATGAATGAATTAGAATGGATCATACGAATGAATTAGAATGGATCGTACGAATGAATTAGAATGGATACATTCGTGCGAATGAATTAGAATGGATCGTACGAATGAATTAGAATGGATCTTACGAATGATTTAGAATGGATCGTACGAATAAATTAGAATGGATCGTACGAATGAACTAGAATGGATACATTCGTGCGAATGAATTAGAATGGATCGTACGAATGAATTAGAATGGATCGTACAAATGAATTAGAATGGATCTTACGAATGAATTAGAATGAATCGTACGAATGAATTAGAATGGATCGTACGAATGAATTAGAATGGATACATTCGTGATCGTACTAATGAATTAGAATGGATCGTACGAATAAATTAGAATGGATCGTGGGAATGAATTAGAATGGATCGTACGGATGAATTAGAATGGATCTACCGAATGAGTTAGAATGGATCATACGAATGAATTAGAATGAATTGTACGAATGAATTAGAATGGATTGTGCGAATGAATTAGAATAGATCGTACGAATGAATTAGAATGGATCGTACGAACGAATTAGAATGGATCAAATGAATGAATTAGAAAGGTTACATTCATGCGAATGAATTAGAATGGATCGTACGAATGGATTAGAATGGATCGTACGAATGGATTAGAATGGATACATTCGTGCGAATGAATTAGAATGGATCGTATGAATGAATTAGAAATTGTGCGAATGAATTAGAATGGATCGTACGAATGAATTAGAATGGATACATTCGTGCGAATAAATTAGAATTGATTGTATGAATGAATTAGAATGGATCGTACGAATGAATTAGAATGGATCGTACGAATGAATTAGAATAGATTGCGCGAATGAATTAGAATGGATCGTACGAATGAATTAGAATGGATCGTACGAAGGAATTAGAATGGATCGTACGAATGAATTAGAATGGATCGTACGAATGAATTAGAATGGTTCGTACGAATGAATTAGAATGGAACGTACGATTGAATTAGAATGGATCATACAAATGAGTAAGAATGGATCGTATGAATGAATTAGATTGGATCGTACGATCCATTCTAATTCATTAGCATGGATCGTGCTAATGAATTAGAATGGAATATACGAATGAATTAGAATGGATCGTAGAATGGATCGTACGAATGAATTAGAATGAATTAGAATGGATCGTACGAATGAATTAGAATAGATCATAGGAATGAATTAGAATGGATCGTGCAAATGAATTAGAATGGATACATTTGTGCGAATGAATTAGAATGGATCGTGCGAATGAATTAGAATGGATCGTACGAATGAATTAGAATGGATATATTTGAACGAATAAATTAGAATGGATCATACGAATGAATTAGAATGGATCGTACGAATGAATTAGAATGGATAGTGCGAATGAATTAGAATCGATCGTACGAATGAATTAGAATGGATCGTACGAATGAATTAGAATGGATCGTACGAATAAATTAGAATGGATATATTTGTCCGAATGAATTAGAATGGATCATACGAATGAGTAAAAATGGATCGTACGAATGAAATAGAATAGATTGTACGAATGAATTAGTATGGATCCTACGAATGAATTAGAATGGATCGTGTGAAAGAATTAGAATGGATTGTATGAAAGAATTAGAATGGATCGTACGAATGAATTAGAATGGATCGTACGAATGAATTAGATTGGATATATTCGTGCAAATGAATTAGAATGGATCGTATGAGTGTATTAGAATGGATCGTATGAGTGAATTAGAATGGATCGTGCGAATGAATTAGAATGGATTGTATGAATGAATTAGAATGGATCGTACGAATGAATTAGAATGGATCGTATGAATGAATGGATCATACGAATGAATTAGAATGGATCGTACGAATGTATTCGAATGGATAGTGCGAATGAATTAGAATCGATCGTACGAATGAATTAGAATGGATCGTACGAATAAATTAGAATGGATTGTATGAACGAATTACAATGGATCGTACGAATGAATTAGAATGGATCGTACGAATGAATTAGAATGGATCAAATGAATGAATTAGAATGGTTACATTCATGCGAATGAATTAGAATGGATCGTACGAATGGATTAGAATGGATCGTATGAGTGAATTAGAATGGATACGAAGGAATTAGAATGGATCGTACGAAGGAATTAGAATGAATCATACGAATGAAATAGAATGGATCGTACGAATGAAATAGAATGGATCGTACGAAGGAATTAGAATGCATTCATATGATCCATTCTAATTCATTCGGATGATCCATTCTAATTCATTCATACGATCCATTCTAATTCATTCGCACGAATATATCCATTCTAATTCTTTTCGTACGATGCATTCTAATTCATTCGTTCGATCAATTCTAATTCATTAGCACGATCCATTCTAATTCATTCGTACGATCCATTCTAATTCATTCGCACGATCCATTCTAATTCATTCATAGGATCCATTCTAATTCATTCATACGATCTATTCTAATTCTTTCGCACGAATGTATCCATTCTAAATCATTCGCACGAATGTATCCATTCTAATTCATTCGTACGAATCCATTCTAATTCATTCGTACAATCTATTCTATTTCATTCGTACGATCCATTCTAGTTCATTCGTACGATCCATTCTAATTCATTCGTATGATCCATTCTAATTAATTCATATGATCCATTCTAATTTATTCGTACGATCCATTCTAATTCATTCATACAATCCATTCTAATTCATTCGCACGAATGTATCCATTCTAATTAATTCGTACGATCCATTCTAATTCATTCGTATGATCCATTCTTATTCATTCGCACGATCCAGTCTAATGGATTCACACGATCCATTCTAATTCATTCGCACGAATGTATCCATTCTAATTCATTCATACGATCCATTCTAATTCATTCGTACGATCCATTCTAATTCATTCGCACAAATGTATCCATTCTAATTCATTCGTAAGATCCATTCTAATTCATTCGTACGATCAGTTCTAATTCATTCACAAAATCTATTCTAATTCATTCATACGATCCATTCTAATTCATTCGTACGATCCATTCTAATTCTTTCACACGATCCATTCTAATTCATTCGTACGATCCATTCTAATTCATTCGCACGATCCATTCTAATTCATTCGTACGATCCATTCTAATTCATTCATACGAGCCATTCTAATTCATTCGTACGATCCATTCTAATTCATTCGCACAAATGTATCCATTCTAATTCATTCGTACGATCCATTCTAATTAATTCGTACGATCAATTCTAATTCATTCACAAAATCTATTCTAATTCATTCATACGATCCATTCTAATTCATTCGTACGATCCATTCTAATTCTTTCACACGATCGATTCTAATTCATTCGTACGATCCATTCTAATTCATTCGCACGATCCATTCTAATTCATTCGTACGATCCATTCTAATTCATTCATACGAGCCATTCTAATTCATTCGTACGATCCATTCTAATTCATTCGCACAAATGTATCCATTCTAATTCATTCGTACGATCCATTCTAATTCATTCGCACGATCCATTCTAATTCATTCGTACGATCCATTCTAATTCATTCGTACGATCCATTCTAATTAATTCGTATGATCCATTCTAATTCATTCGTACGATCCATTCTAATTCATTCATACAATCCATTCTAATTCATTCGCACGAATGTATCCATTCTAATTAATTCGTACGATCCATTCTAATTCATTCGTATGATCTATTCTTATTCATTCGCACGATCCAATCTAATTGATTCGCACGATCCATTCTAATTCATTCGCACGAATGTATCCATTTTAATTCATTCGTACGATCCATTCTAATTCATTAATATGATCCATTCTAATTCATTCGTACGATCCATTCTAATTCATATGCACAAAGGTATCCATTCTAATTCATTCGTGCGAAAGAATTAGAATGGATTGTATGAAAGAATTAGAATGGATCGTGCGAATGAATTAGAATGGATCGTACGAAGGAATTAGAATGGATCATACGAATGAGTAAGAATGGATCGTACGAATGAATTAGAATGGATCGTACGAATAAATTAGAATGGATACATTCGTCCGAATGAATTAAAATGGATCATACGAATGAGTAAGAATGGATCGTACGAATGAAATAGAATAGATTGTACGAATGAATTAGAATGAATTAGAATGGATCGTATGAATGAATTAGAATGGATCGTATGAGTGAATTAGAACGGATAGTACGAATGAAGTAGAATGGATCGTATGAATGAATTAGAATGGATACATTCGTGCGAATGAATTAGAATGGATCGTATGAATGAATTAGAATAGATCGTGCGAATTAATTAGAATGGATCGTACGAATGAATTAGAATGGATACATTCGTGCGAATAAATTAGAATGGATCGTACAAATGAATTAGAATGGATCGTACGAATGAATTAGAATGGATTATACGAATGAGTAAGAATGGATCGTACAAATGAAATAGAATGGATTGTACGAATGAATTAGAATGGATCCTACGAATGAATTAGAATAGATCGTGTGAAAGAATTAGAATGGATTGTATGAATGAATTAGAATGAATTCGTACGATCCATTCGAATTCATTCGCACGATCCATTCTAATTCATTCGTACGATCCATTCTAATTCATTCGTACGATCCATTCTAATTCATTCATAAGATCCATTCTAATTCATTCGTACGATCCATTCTAATTCATTCGTACGATCCATTCTAATTCATTCGCACGAATGTATCCATTCTAATTCATTCATACAATCCATTCTACTTCATTCGTACTATCCGTTCTAATTCACTCATACGATCCATTCTAATTCATTCATACGATCCATTCTAATTCATTTGCACGAATATGAATGAATTAGAATGGATCGTACGAATGAATTAGAATGGATCATACGAATGAATTAGAATGGATCGTACGAATGAATAAGAATGGATCGTACGAATGAAATAGAATAGATTATACGAATGAATTAGAATGGATCCTACGAATGAATTAGAATGGATCGTACGAATGAATTAGAATGGATCATATTAATAAATTAGAATGGATCGTACGAATGAATTAGAATGGATACATTCATGCGAATAAATTAGAATGGATTGTATGAATGAATTAGAATGGATCGTACGAATGAATTAGAATGGATCGTACGAATGAATTAGAATAGATTGCGCGAATGAATTAGAATGGATCGTACGAAGGAATTAGAATGGATCGTACGAATGAATTAGAATGGATCGTACGAATGAATTAGAATGGATCGTACGAAGGAATTAGAATGGATCGTACGAATGAATTAGAATGGATCGTACGATTGAATTAGAATGGATCATACGAATGAGTAAGAATGGATCTTATGAATGAATTAGATTGGATCGTACGATCCATTCTAATTCATTAGTATGGATCGTTCTAATGAATTAGAATGGAATATACGAATGAATTAGAGTGGATCGTAGAATGGATCGTACGAATGAATTCGAATGAATTAGAATGGATCGTACGAATGAATTAGAATAGATCATAGGAATGAATTAGAATGGATCGTGCCAATGAATTAGAATGGATACATTCGCGCGAATAAATTAGAATGGATTGTATGAATGAATTAGAATGGATCGTACGAATGAATTAGAATGGATCGTACGAATGAATTAGAATAGATTGCACGAATTAATTAGAATGGATCGTGCGAATGAAATAGAATGGATACAAATGAATTAGAATGGATCGTGTGAATGAATGGATCGTGCGAATGAATTAGAATGGATCGTACGAATGAATTAGAATGGATCGTATGAATGAATTAGAATGGATCGTACGAATGAATTAGAATGGATCGTATGAATGAATTAGAATGGATCGTACGAATGAATTAGAATGGATCGTTCGAATGAATTAGAATGGATCGTACGAATGAATTAGAATGGATCGTGCGAATCAATTAGACTGGATCGTGCGAATGAATAAGAATAGATCATACGAATGAATTAGAATGGATCGTACGAATTAATTAGAATGGATACATTCGTGCGAATAAATTAGATTGGATTGTATGAATGAATTAGAATGGATCATACGAATGAATTAGAATGGATCATACGAATTAATTAGAATGGATCGTACTAATGAATTAGAATGGATCGTACGAATGAATTAGAATGGATCGTGCGAATGAATTATAATGGATCGTACGAATGAATTAGAATGGATACATTTGTGCGAATGAATTAGAATGGATCGTCTGAATTAGAATGGATCATACGAATGAATTAGAATGGATCGTGCGAATGAATTAGAATGGATCGTACGAATGAATTAGAATGGATCGTGTGAAACAATTAGAATGGATCGTACGAATGAATTAGAATGGATCGTGCGAATGAATTAGAATGGATCGTATGAATGAATTAGAATAGATTTTGTGAATGAATTAGAACTGATCGTACGAATGAATTAGAATGGATCGTACGAATGAATTAGAATGGATACATTTGTGCGAATGAATTAGAATGGATCGTACGAATGAATTAGAATGGATCGTATGAATGAATTAGAATGGATACATTCGTGCGAATGAAATAGAATGGATCGTGCGAATCCATTAGACTGGATCGTGCGAATGAATAAGAATGGATCATACGAATAAATTAGAATGGATCGTACGAATTAATTAGAATGGATACATTCGTGCGAATGAATTAGAATGGATTGTATGAATGAATTAGAATGGATCGTACGAATGAATTAGAATGGATCATAAGAATTAATTAGAATGGATCATACGAATGAATTAGAATGGATCGTACGAATGAATTAGAATGTATCGTACGAATGAACTAGAATGGATCGTACGAATGAAATAGAATAGATTGTACGAATGAATTAGAATGGATTCATACGAATGAATTAGAATGGATACATTCGTGCGAATGAATTAGAATGGATACATTCGTGCGAAAGAATTAGAATAGATCGTATGAATGAATTAGAATGGATCCTATGAATGAATTAGAATGGATCGTGCGAATGAATTAGAATGGATCGTACGAATGAATTAGATTGGATCGTGCTAGTGAATTAGAATTGATCGAACGAACGAATTAGCATGGATCATGCTAATGAATTAGAATGGATTGTACGAATGAATTAGAATGGATCAAATGAATGAATTAGAATGGTTACATTCATGCGAATGAATTAGAATGGATCGTACGAATGGATTAGAATGGATCGTACGAATGGATTAGAATGGATACATTCGAGCGAATGAATTAGAATGGATCGTACGGAATGAATTAGAATGGATTGTATGAATGAATTAGAATGGATACATTCGTGCGAATGAATTAGAATGGATCGTGCGAATGAATTAGAATGGATTCGTACGAATGAATTAGAATGGATACATTCGTGCGAATGAATTAGAATGGATCGTACCAATGAGTAAGAATGGATCGTATGAATGAAATAGAATGGATCGTACGAATGAATTATAATGGATCGTACGGACTGAATTAGAATGGATTGTATGAATGAATTAGAATGGATCATACGAATAATTTAGAATGGATCATACGAATTAATTAGAATGGATCATACGAATGAATTAGAATGGATCGTACGAATGGATTAGAATGGATCGTACGAATGAATTAGAATGGATCGTACGAATAAATTAGAATGGATACATTCGTCCAAATGAATTAGAATGGATCATACGAATGAGTAAGAATGGATCGTACGAATGAATTAGAATGGATCGTACGAATGAATTAGAATGGATCGTACGAATGAATTAGAATAGATCGTACGAATGAAATAGAATGGATTGTACGAATGAATTAGAATAGATCGTACGAATGAATTAGAATGGATCGTGTGAAAGAATTAGAATTAGAATGGATCGTACGAATAAATTAGAATGGATACATTCGTCCGAATGAATTAGAATGGATCATACGAATGAGTAAGAATGGATCGTACGAATGAAATAGAATAGATTGTACGAATGAATTAGAATGGATCCTACAAATGAATTAGAATGGATCGTGTGAAAGAATTAGAATGGATTGTATGAATGAATTAGAATGGATCGTATGAATGAATTAGAATGGATCGTGCGAATGAATTCAAATGGATCGTACGAATTCATTCTTATTCATTTATACTATCCATTCTAATTCTTTCACACGATCTATTCTAATTCATTCGTAGGATCCATTCTAATTCATTCGTACAATCTATTCTATTTCATTCGTACGATCCATTCTTACTCATTCGTATGATCCATTCTAATTCATTCGGATGAATGTATCCATTCTAATTTATTCGTACGATCCATTCTAATTCATTCGTACGATCCATTCTAATTCATTCGTACGATCCATTCTAATTAATTCATATGATCCATTCTAATTCATTCGTACGATCCATTCTAATTCATTCATACAATCCATTCTAATTCATTCGCACGAATGTATCCATTTTAATTAATTCGTACGATCCATTCTAATTCATTCGTATGATCCATTCTAATTCATTCGTACGATCCATTCTAATTCATTCGCACGATCTGTTCTTATTCATTCGCACAATCCATTCTAAACCATTCATACGATGATCCATTCTAATTTATTCATACGATCCATTCTAATTCATTCGTAAGATCCATTCTAATTCATTCGTACGATCCATTCTAATTCATTCGTACGATCCATTCTAATTCATTCGCACGAATGTATTCATTCTAGTTCATTCGTACGATCCATTCTAATTCATTCGTACGATCCATTCTAATTCATTCGCACGATCCATTCTAATTTATTCGTACGATCCATTCTATTTCATTCGCACGAATGTATCCTATCTAATTCATTCGTACATACGATCCATTCTAATTCATTCGTACGATCCATTCTAATTCATTCGCACGATCTGTTCTTGTTCATTCGCACAATCCATTCTAATTCATTCGTACGAATGTATCCATTCTAATTCATTCGTACGATCCATTCTAATTCATATGCAGAAAGGTATCCATTCTAATACATTCGTACGATCCATTCTAATTCAGGATCGTACGAATGAATTAGAATGGATACATTCGTGCGAATGAATTAGAATGGATCATACGAATGAGTAAGAATGGATCGTACGAATGAAATAGAATAGATTGTACGAATGAATTAGAATGGATCCTACGAATGAATTAGAATGGATCGTGTGAAAGAATTAGAATGGATTGTATGAATGAATTAGAATGGATCGTACGAATGAATTAGAATGGATCGTACGAATGAATTAGAATGAATACATTCGTGCGAATGAATTAGAATTGATCGTACGAATGAATTAGAATGGATCGTTCGAATGAATTAGAATGGATCGTACGAATGAATTAGAATGGATCGCACGAATGAACTAGAATGGATACATTCGTGCGAATGAATTCGAATGGATCGTACGAATGAATTAGAATGGATCGTACGAATGAATTAGAATGGATCTTACGAATGAATTAGAATGGATCGTACGAATGAATTAGAATGGATCGTACGAATGAATTAGAATGGATACATTCGTGCGAATGAATTAGAATGGATCGGACGAATGAATTAGAATGGATCGTGCGAATGAATTAGAATGGATCGTATGAATAAATTAGAATGGATACATTCGTCCGAAAGAATTAGAATGGATCATACGAATGAGTAAGAATGGATCGTACGAATGAAATAGAATGGATCGTACGAATGAATCGTGCAAATGAATTAGAATGGATCGTATGAATGTATTAGAATGGATCGTATGAGTGAATTAGAATGGATCGTACGAATGAATTAGAATGGATTGTATGAATGAATTAGAATGGATCGTACGAATGAATTAGAATGGATCATACGAATTAATTAGAATGGATCATACGAATGAATGAGAATGGAACGTACGAATGAATTAGAATGGATCGTGTGAAAGAATTAGAATGGATTGTATGAATGAATTAGAATGAATTCGTTCGATCAATTCTAATTCATTAGCACGATCCATTCTAATTCATTCGTACGATCCATTCTAATTCATTCGCACGATCCATTCTAATTCATTCGTACGGTCCATTCTAATTCTTTCACACGATCCATTCTAATTCATTCGTACGATCCATTCTAAATCATTCGTACGATCTATTCTAATTCATTCGTATGATCCATACTAATTCATTCGTACGATCCATTCTAATTCCTTCGTACGATCCATTCTAATTCATTCATACAATCCATTCTAATTCTTTCACACAATCCATTCTAATTCATTCGTACAATCCATTCTAATTCATTCGTCCGATTCATTCTAATTCATTCGCACGAATGTATCCATTATAAACCATTCATACGATCCATTCTAATTTATTCGTACGATCCATTCTAATTCATTCGTATGATCCATTCTAATTCATTCGTACGATCCATTCTAATTCATTCATACGATCCATTCTAATTCATTCGCACGAATGTATCCATTCTAGTTCATTCGTACGATCCATTCTAATTCATTCGTACGATCTATTCTAATTCATTCGCACGATCCATTCTAATTCATTCGTACGATCAATTCTAATTTATTCGCACGAATGTATCCATTCTAATTCATTCGTACATACGATCCATTCTAATTCATTCGCACGAATGTATCCATTCTAATTCATTTGTATAATCCATTCTATTTCATTCGTACGATCCATTCTTACTCATTCGTATGGTCCATTCTAATTCATTCGCACGAATGTATCCATTCTAATTCATTCGTACGATCCATTCTAATTCATTCGCACTATCCATTCTAATTCATTCGTAGGATCCATTCTAATTCATTCGTATAATCCATTCTGATTTATTCGTTCAAATATATCCATTCTAATTCATTCGTACGATCCATTCTAATTCATTCGCACGATCCATTCTAATTCATTCGCACGAATGTATCCATTCTAATTCATTTGCACGATCCATTCTAATTCATTCCTATAATCTATTCTAATTCATTCGTACGATCCATTCTAATTCATTCGCTCGAATGTATCCATTCTAATTCATTCGTACGATCCATTCTAATTCGTTCATATGATCCATTCTAATTCGTTCGTACGATCCATTCTAATTCGTTCGTACGATCCATTCTAATTCATTCGTATGATCCATTCTAATTCATTCCTACGATCTATTCTAATTCATTCGCTCGAATATATCCATTCTAATTCATTCGTTCGATCCATTCTAATTCATTCGCACGATCCATTCTAATTCATTCGTATGATCCATTCTAATCCATTCGTACGATCCATTCTAATTCATTTGTACGATCCATTCTAATTCATTCGTACGATCCATTCTAATTCATTCGCACGAATGTATCCATTCTAGTTCATTCGTACGATCTGTTCGGGGGATTTTTTCGCTGGTCCGGGCGGGCTGCCTGCAAGACAAAGAGAAAGCGTTAGAACGGCTGGCTCCCTTCGGAGCGCAGACCCTCCGACGCTCAAGTCAGTCTCAATTGCACAATGGCGAGCTTTAGTGGACGAAAGTGGAAGGGAATAGGGTTTCAAACCTGTACTATGGAGCCTGGGGGTGAGCATTTATAGCAATCGGCGACCTACCTTGGCCCGACACATGGAGATTCTTCCAGAGCCTTCTAGACCCCCACGATTCGGCTCGCGTGGGTCTCTAACAGTCCTTGGTACTCACGCCCTGACATTCTTTGTCGTCGAGCCTGCCAGGCGGTTTGAGTGGTCGAGAGCATCTTTCTTGTTGCTGCCAGCTGGCTATTCTGGAATATTCAAGTCTGGGAGTTCTTCGGGCACTGTGGGCGACCTCCGGTGGGAAGCTAGGGCGAGCTTGCCCTCCATTGCTCCGCCTTCTCCTCCATATCTACCAAGAGTCGGACCCCGCGGAAGCGACCTCTTCGATAAACTGGGGAGTTCTAGCGAGCTCGAGCGAGCTCCTGAGCGAGCTTGGGTGAGCTCCTGAGCGAGCTTGGGCGAGCTCCTAAGCGAGCTTAATCGAGCTCCTGAGCGAGCTTGGGCGAGCTCCTGAGCGCTTGGGCGAGCTCCTGAGCGAGCTTGGGGCGAGCTTCTGAGCGAGCTTGAGGCGAGCTCCTGCATGAGCTAGGGGCGTTTGTGGTGCCGGTATCTTTATATGCATGACGGTCTAACTCCCGCTGCCATCTCCAGCGAACTCCTGCGCGAGATTGGGCGAGCTCCTGAGCGAGCTTTTAGCCTAAGGCCCCTACAGCCCAATGTGGATCTCGCTCCCTGTCAAGGTAATTTGGTGAGCGCGGAGAGGGGGGGCGAACTCCAAAGCAGATTTCAGCTACCCCCAACATTACCCCTTCCTGAGGGAGCGACCAAGGAGACTTTGGCGCTTGCTCAGGAGTCTTATTGCACACGACGGTCGAATTGGGAGTTCTAGTCATTTGCGACCTCCACCCGGTAGGCTACGGGCACCAACCGCGGGCGGTCTGCGCCGAGAACTTTGACTGTCAGTATTTCGCAACTGCTGGGCGGGCCGGGAGCGTCAGCCTCGAGCGATCTCCTTCCGATGTGAGCTTGTCACACACGGTCAGGGTCTGCCTCGGGCGAGCTACGGGCACCAGCCTTGGGCGATCTGCGTCGAGAGCTTTGACTGCCGGTATTTCAAAAACGCTGGGCGGGCCGGGAGCGTCAGCCTCGAGCGATCTCCTTCCGATGCGAGCTTGTCACACACGGTCAGGGTCTGCCTCGGGCGAGCTGCGGGCACCAGCCTTGGGCGATATGCGTCGAGAGCTTTGACTGCCGGTATTTCAAAAATGCTGGGCGGGCGGGGAGCGTTAGCCTCGAGCGATCTCCTTCCGATACGAGCTTGTCACACACGGTCAGGGTCTGCCTCGGGCGAGCTGCGGGCACCAGCCTTGGGCGATCTGCGTCGAGAGCTTTGACTCCCAGTAGTTCACAAACGCTGGGCGGGCCGGGAGCGTCAGCCACGAGCGATCTCCTTCCGGTGCGAGCTTGTCACACGCGGTCAGGGTCTGCCTCGGGTGAGCTACGGGCACCAGCCTTGGGCTGGGCGGGCCGGGAGCGTCAGCCATGAGCGATCTCCTTCCGGTGCGAGCTTGTCACACACGGTCAGGGCCTGCCTCGGGCGAGCTGCGGGCACCAGCTCCAAATCTCTAACGGTCGCTTCATCTTAAATGCGGCGCGAGGCTCGATGCTGATACAATGAATCTCATCATGAGACCCCGATCGGCGCGAGATACGTGTCTTCTTCTTATTTGCTCCTTTTTCTGTCAGTAAAGGACAGCGTCGGCGCCGGCGCAGCCTTTTCCACACGTGGCCTATGTGGCGCTTGACGATTGGGAAGAAGCGAGCTGTCGCTTCGATTGCCATCACGTCGCCTCGCCGATCGTGCTCGGGCATTAACTGTGGCCCGATTCACCTGCCTCTCACCCGTCTATAAATAGGGGATGGGGGGCGATATTTACCATCGCGTGAAAACAGCTCTCCCTCCCTTCTTTGCTTTCAGCCCGCCTTGATCGCTTTTGCTTCTAGCTCGCCTTAGCCCTTCTGCTCTAATAGCCTCCGCTTCCGACATTGCTGCTGCTATTGCTGCCGCTGCTGCCGCCGCCCAAGCCTCTGAGCCCGCCGCTGAGAGGGCAGTGGTCTGGCTGCAGAACCCGATCGGGGTGCCCGTCGGGGACAGTGTCCGGGCGGCGATCGATCTCCCTCAGGAGATCCTTGTTACCGAGATGCCACTCTTGGGGAGGCCGCCCCAGGGCACAGTAGCTTCCGTCGGGCTGCTGTGGTCTGGGCTGCGGTTCCCCCTGAGTCATCTCGTCGGGGAGCTCCTGGAGTTGACGGGGCTTTGCCCCGCCCAACTCTCAGAAAACTCCTGGGGGATACTCTACGGGCTGTCTCAGCTGGAGACCGCCCTGAAGGCGAGGATCCCACTGAGCTACTTGCTCAAAAAGTGGCTCCTCAAGCCCGGGCCGGTCTTCAGCACCGTGGGCTGCGGCTACTTTTACCTCGCCGGGCGGCCTGGCGAGGTGCTCCCCTTCTCCACTGTCGAGAGCAAGGACCGCCACTGGAAGGACTATCCTTTCGTGGCGGTCGGCGAGTGGCGCGGGCGGCACAGCGGAGTCCCGGCTCACCCCGAGGTTCCCCCAACGGCGGTCTTCCAGGAGATCTCCTTCTTCAAGGCGGGGAAGAAGAAGTGCATCGCTCCCGACCGAGAGCGGTCTCTGGACGAGGCCTTCCTTCACTATCTCGGGGGGCGGACTCCGGAGAAGATCACTGCTCCCGACTTCGCCTTCCAGCTGAAGGACGGGAAGATCGGCGCTATTCTGCTGAAGCAGAAGATCATCCGGAAGAAGAAGGAGGAGGAGATCGGCGTTATTCCGCCGATGCAGAATGTCACTCCTCCCTCCAAAAGGGCCAGCAAGGGGGCAGAGAGCTCGGGAAGCAATCCCCGCAAGAAGACAGGCCGGAGGCGGGCTTTGCCCATCCGCCTCAACGACCCCGACACCATGGAGATGCTCCGCCAGGGCGAAGCCTCCGCTCCTGCACCACCTCCTCGCCCGGACGCCGGCCCAGGTCAGCCACCTGCCCCACCTCCAATAGTTCGCCGCAAGATCCAAATGGTCGAGCCCGACGACCCAAACATCGACCTCCCGCTAACCATGGCGGAAATCGAATCTGGGATGGCCCAAATATTAATGGGCTACTTCCCCGGCGATCTGACCGTTCCTCTCCGTGTAGCAGTGCTGACGCCGGAGATGGAGGCCCGCGGGAAGAAGAAGGTAAAGCTCGCGAGGCCCGCGCCTTCGATCGTCCAGACGGAGCAGCGGCGAAAAGCGCTGGAGGAGGCAGGCTTGGACTCGGAGCCAAGCTGGACGGACTCCGGGGAGGAGGTATCAGGCTCCGAGGAGGAAAAGCCCGCTCCTCAACCTTCCCGGGCGGAGCCTTCCGCTTCCGCCCAAGTGGAGAAGCCCCCGGCTCCGTCAGCTCCCGTACCAGGGGCGGGACCGAGCGGGCAGGAGCTTCCAACTCCTCCCGCCGGGGTGGAGGTCCAGCAGAGCGGGGCGCCACCCTCTGCTCCTCGGGAAATTTTCCGCGAGGACAGTGGGCGAGAAACCCCCGCCGCTGCTGCGACCTCTACGCCCCCTACAGCGTCCATACCCGCTCCTCTGCCCCCATCATCTGGACAGGGCAAGGAAAAAGCGGACCTCCCGAAGGATCTGGGGGACTTGATCTATAGGTCCCCCTCCTTCGTGGATATTGGCTCCGACTCCGAGTCCTCCAGCTCGAAAGCGGAGGCCAAGGGGGTTAGGGCGGACCCTCCAAGCCCGCCAGCAGCCGGAGCTCGCCCGGGGGAGGTGCCGGCCTCCACTCATCCCGGCGTGCCCCCTCCTACCGAAGCTTCGAGAGGTATCAGGCTCCGAGGAGGAAAAGCCCGCTCCTCAACCTTCCCGGGTGGAGCCTTCCGCTTCCGCCCAAGTGGAGAAGCCCCCGGCTCCGTCAGCTCCCGCACCAGGGGCGGGACCGAGCGGGCAGGAGCTTCCAACTCCTCCCGCCAGGGTGGAGGTCCAGCAGGGCGGGGCGCCACCCTCTGCTCCTTGGGAAATTTTCCGCGAGGACAGTGGGCGAGAAACCCCAGCCGCTGCTGCGACCTCTACGCCCCCTACAGCTTCCATACGCGCTCCTCTGCCCCCATCATCTGGACGGGGCAAGGAAAAAGCGGACCTCCCGGAGGATCTGGGGGACTTGATCTATAGGTCCCCCTCCTTCGTGGATATTGGCTCCGACTCCGAGTCCTCTAGCTCGGAAGCGGAGGCCAAGGGGGTTAGGGCGGACCCTCCAAGCCCGCCAGCAGCCAGAGCTCGCCCGGGGGAGGTGCCGGCCTCCACTCCTCCCGGCGTGCCCCCTCCTACCGAAGCTTCGGGGGGTCCCAGCGCGGGCTCCTCTGCGGAGGAGGGGAGGGCGCCCTACTACGTGTGGCAGCTGCTGGGCCGCAACGTCTTTGCCCGAGCCCCCTTCGCTTCAATAAGCGAACGCCTGACCGAGGTACATTTTGCCCTCTCTGACCCTTTCGCCAAAAATGTTAATTTCTCCCTTTTTGCTGACTTTTTCATCTTCCTTATGCAGGCGGAGAAACAGAGCCAGGCGCTGGCCGCGGAGGTCGCTGGGGCCGGGAAGGCGCTGGCTGCCTTGTTCGACGATTCCCTCCGGGGGGTCTGAGCGCAAGGTGGATGAGCACATTCACGAGCTCCAGCGGGCTTCGCACGCCGTGGCTCTGAAAGAGGCGGAGGAGCTTCAGCAGAGGGTCGCGACCCTGGTGTCGGGCATGGCCGAGCTGAAGGAGGCCCAGCTCAAGACCTCCGACGACCTTCAAAAGGTTGTGGCGGAGCGGGACGAGGCCGCGACCGCCAAAGAGACCGCTAGGAAGGAGGCGGCTCAACTTCAGGGCGAGGTCGCTGCTCTGAAGACAGAAATCGCCGCCCTGCAGGAGACGCATGCCGAAGGCCTTCGGGCTCAACAAGGTCGCCTCCAAGCTCAGCTGGACGATCTCCTCAAGAAGGGCGCCTTGGCCGCTGTGGAAAGGTACAAGACCGAGAGGTCGAAGAAGCGGCGCCGAGGGGACGACAGTGGGGCGGAGCCTAGCAAGCCTTGAACTTGCAGCCTTGTAACTGCTTGTAATTTTTTGTCAAGCCATGAAATTTTCATCTTTTTGAGCTCGTCTATGCATTTCTTTCTCTCTCTGTGTTGCTCATGAGTCTATTTTAGGAGTTTCGCAGCGATCTCGAGAGTGATACCCCGGGCGAGGCAACTAATTCGATTCAACCATTTTATTTTAAAACACATGCAAACGAAAAGCTCGGCATGCTCGCTAAACCTCAATATAGTCTCTGAGCCCGGAAAAATGATAAGCGAACCAAAAGACTAAAAACTTCCCTACACTCAGAGACTTTAAACCATTTTTATTTTAAAAGGAAACTAATAAGTGCTAGCTGCCCCCTGCCCGGTTAATTTCCCTCGATGATCCTGTTCGGCGGGCTCGCCCTTCGAGGGGTACGCCCATGCCAGGACTTCCCCAGGAATCTCAAGGTCACCCACTGGCTGCCTCTGAGGATCCCGGTCTTGCTTTAAGTCCGCACAACGGCGGACTGCCCCGGGAAGCTCAAGGTCGCCCACTGGCTGCCTCTAAGGATCCCGGTCTTGCTTAAAGTCCGCACAATGGCGGACTGCCCCGGGAAGCTCAAGGTCGCCCACTGGCTGCCTCTGAGGATCCCGGTCTTGCTTTAAGTCCGCACAACGGCGGACTGCCCCGGGAAGCTCAAGGTCGCCCACAGGCTGCCTCTGAGGGCCGGTCTTGCTTTAAGTCCACACAACGGCGGACTGCCCCGGGAAGCTCAAGGTCGCCCACTGGCTGCCTCTGAGGATCCCGGTCTTGCTTTAAGTCCGCACAACGGCGGACTGCCTCGGGAAGCTCAAGGTCGCCCATTGGCTGCCTCTGAGGATCCCGGTCTTGCTTTAAGTCCGCACAACGGCGGACTACACTTTACAGATCATGCGGGCTGTCGCTGTGCCGAGCTTCCGAGCTAACTTCTTTGTTGAAACCTCCGTCGTTCGGTGAAATCCCGCTCCCCGGGTCCCGGAGGCAGGCGCTAGTTCGCCGGCCTTCCAGCGACCACCGGGGGGGCTTCCGCGGGCTGTACGGCAGGAGCTGTGGGCGGTCCGGGCAAAGGTGCCACCTGTGGCACCTCCCGCCTCTCTACGGCCTTAACGACGAGAGGTCGCAGAGCCGGAGGAGGTCGCTGCTCGACTGCCTTTCCCTTCCGGTCTAACACCGCATCTTCGAGCCTAATGTGCTGCTGGACAAGGGCGAATAGCTCGACGATCGTGCGGGGATCCTTGATTACCAGGGCGTCATGAAGCTTGCCTCCCTCGGGGAGGGCGTTCCGGAACGCGCTCACCGTCGTGCGATCTTGGCCGACAGTGTCCTCCAGAGCGAGGTAGGTGCTTCGGAAGCACGTCGTGAAGCTTCGAAGAGTTTCGCGGGCTCCTATGGACAAAGTGAAAAGGGACTCGATCCTTTTAGGGGGCTGTCTGTTGCACCGGTACTGCTCCAGAAACAACCTGGAGAGAGTTGGGAAATCTGGAATGGTGCCCGACGGCAATTTGTGGAACCAATTTAACCTGGAGCCCGTCAAGCTGCTCGGGAAAGCCCGGTACAAAACATGATCTTGGTACCGGAAGAATAACAGCTTCCGGTAAGCCAATAGGTGGTCGACTGGATCTTGCGATCCATCGAACAGTACAAACTTAGGCGGGGTCTAATGGTGAGGGAAACCTCCTTGGTGCACCTCGCTCGTGAAGGGCGAGCTACCCCCGTGGGCGGCGAGGTCCTCCAGCAGGTCTACCGTCGCGTTAGGTCGCTGCCAGTGCCCGGGGAAAACTCCCAGAGGCTGCTGCGCAGGTCCTAGGCGGCCGTGCACGCTCCCTCGAGGGAGGTTCGGATCCGCCCCGCGGTGACCCTCGGGGACTACCGCTCGGCGGCCTCCTCGCTGTTCGCCCGTGGATTCCTTCACCGTGGCGGTTGGTCTATGGGAGGCCATTGCCTCTCGAGCTTCGGAACGTATAGTCACCGAGGGCTCTTTCCCACGTCGCCGATGACGCGGGTCACGATCCCGCTCTAGAGACCTCGCCTCAGACTCGTTAGAGTCGGAGCTCCGGCTACGGCGGCGAGGGATGGTCGCCCGCGAGGTCGCCTGGTCGCTAGACCATTGGGTTACTAGCTTCTGCAGCCTCGTAAGCGGGGTTTCTGTCACCCCGCGCACGGCCGCTCTCTCGACCGGGGGTTCTGGGCGGGAAACCTGCCGTGCCGGAACGGTCGTGGGCGGATGCGATGTTGATGCCGGTGGTCGCACCGGAGACACCGTCTTCGTCGGCCCAGACCGTCGGCTGGCCGCCGGAGCCTGACGCAATCGCGTTAGTTCCTCCATCATGGCCCACTGGGCGGCCAACATCTCCAACAAGAGCTGGTCACTGAGCGGGACCTGGGGCTGAGGGGTCTCAACAGGAGGTTCGCTGCGCGCAGATCTCGCACGGGTCCTTGGTCGCCTGCGTCCCCTTGTCGCCGGAGTCATCTTTGGGGTCACGAGAGCCGACGGCGCTCAACCGCGTGGTCGTGGGCGTTTTCGCCGGAACCAGTCGAAAGATCCCACAGACGGCGCCAAATGTTCGGGGGATTTTTTCGCTGGTCCGGGCGGGCTGCCTGCAAGACAAAGAGAAAGCGTTAGAACGGCTGGCTCCCTTCGGAGCGCAGACCCTCCGACGCTCAAGTCAGTCTCAATTGCACAACGGCGAGCTTTAGTGGACGAAAGTGGAAGGGAATAGGGTTTCGAACCTGTACTATGGAGCCTGGGGGTGAGCATTTATAGCAATCGGCGGCCTACCTTGGCCTGACACGTGGAGATTCTTCCAGAGCCTTCTAGACCCCCACGATCCGGCTCGCGTGGGTCTCTGACAGTCCTTGGTACTCACGCCCTGACATTCTTTATCGTCGAGCCTGCCAGGCGGTTTGAGTGGGATAGAGCATCTTTCTTGTTGCTGCCAGCTGGCTATTCTGGAATATTCAAGTCTGGGAGTTCTTCGGGCACTGTGGGCGACCTCCGGTGGGAAGCCAGGGCGAGCTTGCCCTCCATTGCTCCGCCTTCTCCTCCATATCTACCAAGAGTCGGACCCCACGGGAGCGACCTCTTCGATAAACTGGGGAGTTCTGGCGAGCTTGGGCGAGCTCCTGAGCGAGCTTGGGCGAGCTCCTGAGCGAGCTTAATCGAGCTCCTGAGCGAGCTTGGGCGAGCTCCTGAGCGCTTGGGCGAGCTCCTGAGCGAGCTTGGGGCGAGCTTCTGAGCGAGCTTGAGGCGAGCTCCTGCATGAGCTAGGGGCGTTTGTGGTGCCGGTATCTTTATATGCATGACGATCTTACTCCCGCTACCATCTCCAGCGAACTCCTGCGCGAGATTGGGCGAGCTCCTGAGCGAGCTTTTAGCCTAAGGCCCCTATAGCCCAATGTGGATCTCGCTCCCTGTCAAGGTGATTTGGTGAGCGCGGAGAGGGGGGGCGAACTCCAAAGCAGATTTCAGCTACCCCCAACACGATCCATTCTAATTCATTCGTACGATCCATTCTAATTCATTCGCACGATCCATTCTAATTCCTTCGCACGATCCATTCTAATTCATTCGTACGATCTATTCTAATTCATTCGTACGATCCATTCTAATTCATTCGTACGATCCATTCTAATTCCTTCGTACGATCCATTCAAATTCATTCGTACGATCCATTCTAATTCATTCGTACAATCTATTCTAATTCATTCGTACGAATGGATACATTCGTGTGAATGAATTAGAATGGATCGTACGAATGAATTAGAATAGATACCTTTGTGCAAATGAATTAGAATGGATCGTATGAATGAATTAGAATGGATCGTATGAGTGAATTAGAACGGACTGTACGAATGGATCGTACGAATGAATTAGAATGGATCGTGTGAAAGAATTAGAATGGATTGTATGAATGAATTAGAATGGATCGTACGAATGAATTAGAATGGATTGTACGAAGGAATTAGAATGGATCGTACGAATGAATTAGAATGGATAGTACGAATGAATTAGAATGGATCGTACGAATGAATTAGAATAGATCGTACGAATGAATTAGAATGGATCGTACGAAGGAATTAGAATGGGTCGTACGAATGAATTAGAATGGATATATTCGTGCAAATGAATTAGAATGGATCGTATGAATGTATTAGAATGGGTCGTATGAGTGAATTAGAATGGATCGTACGAATGAATTAGAATGGATCGTATGAATGAATTAGAATGGATCGTGCGAAAGAATTAGAATGCATTGTATGAATGAATTAGAATGGATCGTATGAATGAATTAGAATGGATCGTGCGAATCAATTAGAATGGATCGCATGATCCATTCGAATAGAATGGATCGTATGAATGAATTAGAATGGATCGGGCGAATGAATTAGACTGGATTGTAGGAATGAATTAGAATGGATCGTATGAATGAATTAGAATGGATCGTATAAATGAATTAGAATGGATCGTGCGAATGAATTAGAATGGATCGTACGAATGAATTAGAATGGATCGTACGAATGAATTAGAATGGATCATACGAACGAATTAGAATGGATCATACGAATGAGTAAGAATGGATCGTACGAATGAAATAGAATGGATTGTACGAATGAATTAGAATGGATACATTCATGCGAATGAATTAGAAAGGATCGGACAATTGAATTAGAATGGATCGTACGATTCATTCTAATTCATTCGTACGATCCATTCTAACACATTCGTACGATTCATGCTAATTCATTCGCACGATCCATTCTAGTTCATTCGTACGATCCATTCTTATTCATTCATACGATCCATTCTAATTCATTCGCACAATCCATTCTAATTCATTCGTACAATCCATTCTAATTCATTCGTATGATCCATTCTAACTCATTCGGTGGATCCATTCTAATTCATTCGTACGATCCATTCTAATTCATTCCCACGATCCATTCTAATTTATTCGTACGATCCATTCTAATTCATTCGTATGATCTATTCTAATTCATTCGCACGAATGTAACCATTCTAATTCATTCATACGATTCATTCAAATTCATTCGTATGAGCTATTCTAATTCATTCGTACGATCTATTCTAATTCATTCGTACGATCCATTGTAATTCATTCATACAATCCATTTAGATTCATTCGCACAAATGTATCCATTCAAATTCATTCGTACGATCCATTCTAATTCATTCATACGATAATGAATTAGAATGGTTACATTCATGCGAATGAATTAGATTGGATCATACGAATGGTTTAGAATGGATCGTACGAATGGATTAGAATGGATACATTCGAGCATACGATCCATTCTAATTCATTCGTCCGATTCATTCTAATTCATTCGCACGAATGTATCCATTCTAATTCATTCGTACGATCCATTCTAATTCATTCGTACGATCCATTCTAATTCATTCGTAAGATCCATTCTAATTCATTCGTACGATCCATTCTAATTCATTCGCACGAATGTATCCATTCTAGTTCATTCGTACGATCCATTCTAATTCATTCGTACGATCCATTCTAATTCATTCGCATAATCCATTCTAATTCATTCGTACGATCCATTCTAATTCATTCATACGATCCATTCTAATTTATTCGTACGATCCATTCTAATTCATTCGCACAAATGTATCCATTCTAATTCATTCGTACGATCCATTCTAATTCATTCGCACGATCCATTCTAATTCATTCGTACGATCCATTCTAATTCTTTCACACGATCCATTCTAATTCATTCGTACGATCCATTCTAATTCATTCGCACGATCCATTCTAATTGATTCGTACGATCCATTCTAATTCATTCATACGATCCATTCTAATTCATTCGTACGATCCATTCTAATTCATTCGCACAAATCTATCCATTCTAATTCATTCGTACGATCCATTCTAATTCATTCGCACGATCCATTCTAATTCATTCGTACGATCCATTCTAATTCATTCGTACGATCCATTCTAATTCATTCGTATGATCCATTCTAATTAATTCGTTTGATCCATTCTAATTCATTCGTACGATCCATTCTAATTCATTCATACAATCCATTCTAATTCATTCGCACGAATGTATCCATTCTAATTAATTCATACGATCTATTCTAATTCATTCGTATGATCTATTCTTATTCATTTGCACGATCCAGTCTAATTGATTCGCACGATCCATTCTAATTCATTCGCACGAATGTATCCATTCTAATTCATTCGTACGATCCATTCAAATTCATTAATATGATCCATTCTAATTCATTCGTACGATCCATTCTAATTCATATGCACAAAGGTATCCATTCTAATTCATTCGCACGAAAGAATTAGAATTGATTGTATGAAAGAATAGATCGTATGAATGAATTAGAATGGATCGTACGGAATAAATTAGAATGGATTGTATGAATGAATTAGAATGGATCGTACGAATGAGTAAGAATGGATCGTACGAATGATTAGAATGGATCATACGAATGAATTAGGATGGATCGTACGAATTAATTAGAATGGATCATACGAACGAAATAGAATGGATCGTACGAAGGAATTAGAATGGATCATACGAAGGAATTAGAATGGATCGTACGAAAGAATTAGAATGGATCGTACGAATGAATTAGAATGGATATATTCGTGCAAATGAATTAGAATGGATCGTATGAATGAATTAGAATGGATCGTATGAGTGAATTAGAACGGATAGTACGAATGAAGTAGAATGGATCGTATGATTGAATTAGAATGGATGCATTCGTGCGAATGAATTAGAATGGATCGTATGAATGAATTAGAATGGATTGTACGAATGAATTAGAATGGATCGTGCGAATGAATTAGAAAGGATCGTACGAATGAATTAGAATGGATCGTACGAATGAACTAGAATGGATACATTCGTGCGAATGAATTAGAATGGATCGTACGAATGAATTAGAATGGATCTTACGAATGAATTAGAATGGATCGTATGAATGAATTAGAATGGATCATACGAATGAATTAGAATGGATACATTCGTGCGAATGAATTAGAATGGATACATTCGTGCGAATGAATTAGAATGGATCGGACGAATGAATTAGAATGGATCATACGAATGAATTAGAATGGATCAAATGAATGAATTAGAATGGATCGTACGAATAAATTAGAATGGATACATTCGTCCGAATGAATTAGAATGGATCGTACGAATGAATTAGAATGGATCGTACGAATTAAATAGAATGGATCGTACGAATGAATTAGAATGGATACATTCGTACGAATGAATTAGAATGGATCGTACGAATGAATTAGAATGGATCGTACGAAATGAATTAAAATGGATATATTTGAACGAATAAATTAGAATGGATCATACGAATGAATTAGAATGGATCGTACGAATGAATTAGAATGGATAGTGCGAATGAATTAGAATCGATCGTACGAATGAATTAGAATGGATCGTACGAATTAATTAGAATGGATCATACGAATGAGTAAGAATGGATCGTACAAATGAATTAGAATGGATCATACGAATGAATTAGAATGGATCGTACGAATAAATTAGAATGGATACATTCGTCCGAATGAATTAGAATGGATCATACGAATGAGTAAGAATGGATCGTACGAATGAAATAGAATAGATTGTACGAATGAATTAGAATGGATCCTACGAATGAATTAGAATGGATCGTGTGAAAGAATTAGAATGGATTGTATGAATGAATTAGAATGGATCGTATAAATGAATTAGAATGGATCGTACGAATGGATTAGAATGGATCGTACGAATGAACTAGAATGGATACATTCGTGTGAATGAATTAGAATGGATCGTACGAATGAATTAGAATGGATCGTACGAATTAATTAGAATGGATCTTACGAATGAATTAGACTGGATCGTACGAATGAATTAGAATGGATCGTACGAATGAATTAGAATAGATCGTACGAATGAATTAGAATGGATCGTACGAAGGAATTAGAATGGATCGTACGAATGAATTAGAATGGATCGTATGATTAAATTAGAATGGATACATTCGTGCGAATGAATTAGAATGGATTGTACGAATGAATTAGAATGGATCGTACAAATGAATTAGAATGGATCATGTGAAAGAATTAGAATGGATTGTATGAATGAATTAGAATGGATCATATGAATGAATTAGAATGGATACATTCGTGCGAATGAATTAGAATGGATCGTACGAATGAATTAGAATGGATCATACGAATGAACTAGAATGGTTACATTCATGCGAATGAATTAGAATGGATCGTACGAATGGATTAGAATGGATCGTACGAATGGATTAGAATGGATACATTCGAGCGAATGAATTAGAATGGATCGTACGAATGAATTAGAATGGATCGTACGAATGGATTAGAATGGATCCTACGAATGGATTAGAATGGATACCTTTGTGCATATGAATTAGAATGGATCGTACGAATGAATTAGAATGGATCGTACGAATGAATTAGAATAGATCGTATGAATGAATGAATTAGAATGGATACATTCGTGCGAATGAATTAGAATAGATCGTATGAATGAATTAGAATAGATCGTATGAATGAATTAGAATGGATCGTATGAATGAATTAGAATGGATCGTACGAATTAATTAGAATGGATACATTCGTGCGAATGAATTAGAATAGATCGTATGAATGAATTAGAATGGATCGTATGAATGAATTAGAATAGATCGTATGAATGAATTAGAATAGATTGTATGAATGAATTAGAATAGATCGTATGAATGAATTAGAATGGATCGTACGAATGAATTAGAATGGATCGTACGAATAAATTAGAATGGATCGTATGAATTAATTAGAATGGATACATTCGTGCGAATGAATTAGAATAGATCGTATGAATGAATTAGAATGGATCCTATGAATGAATTAGAATGAATCGTGCGAATGAATTAGAATGGATCGTACGAATGAATTAGAATAGATCGTACGAATGAATTAGAATGGATCGTACGAATGGAACGTACGAATGGATTAGAATGGATCGTACGAATGGATTAGAATGGATACATTCGAGCGAATGAATTAGAATGGATCGTACGAATGAATTAGAATGGATCGTACGAATAAATTAGAATGGATACATTCGTCCGAATGAATTAGAATGGATCATACGAATGAGTAAGAATGGATCGTACGAATGAAATAGAATAGATTGTACGAATGAATTAGAATGTATCCTACGAATGGATCGTACGAATTCATTCTAATTCATTCATACAATCCATTCTAATTCTTTCACACGATCCATTCTAATTCATTCGTACGTTCCATTCTAATTCATTAGCACGATCCATGCTAATTCGTTCGTTCGATCAATTCTAATTCATTAGCACGATCCATTCTAATTCATTCGTACGATCCATTCTAATTCATTCGCACGATCCATTCTAATTCATTCATAGGATCCATTCTAATTTATTCATACGATCTATTCTAATTCTTTCGCACGAATATATCCCGAATGAATTAGAATGAATCGTATGATTGAATTAAAATGGTTACATTCGTGCGAATGAATTAGAATAGATCGTACGAATGAATTAGAATGGATCGTACGAATAAATTAGAATGGATCGTGGGAATGAATTAGAATGGATCCACCGAATGAGTTAGAATGGATCATACGAATGAATTAGAATGGATTGTACGAATGAATTAGAATGAATTGTGTGAATGAATTAGAATGGATCCTACGAATGAATTAGAATGGATCGTGTGAAAGAATTAGAATGGATTGTATGAATGAATTAGAATGGATCGTATGAATGAATTAGAATGGATCGTACGAATGAATTAGAATGGATCATACGAATGAAATAGAATGGATCGTACGAAGGAATTAGATTGGATCGTACGAAGGAATTAGAATGGATCGTACGAAGGAATTAGAATGGATCGTACGAATGAATTAGAATGGATATATTCGTGCAAATGAATTAGAATGGATCGTATGAATGAATTAGAATAGATCGTATGAGTGAATTAGAATGGATCGTACGAATGAAATAGAATGAATTAGAATGAATTAGAATTGATCGTACGAATGAAATAGAATGGATTGTACGAATGATTTAGAATGGATCGTACGAATGAATTAGAATGGATCGTACGAATGATTTAGAATGGATACATTCGTGCGAATGAATTAGAATGGATCATACGAATGAGTAAGAAAGGATCGTACGAATGAAATAGAATGGATTGTACGAATGAATTAGAATGGATTCGTACGAATGAATTAGAATGGATACATTCGTGCGAATGAATTAGAATGGATCGTACCAATGAGTAAGAATGGATCGTACGAATGAAATAGAATGGATTGTGCGAATGAATTAGAATGGATCGTACGAATGAATTAGAATGGATCGTACAAATGAATTAGAATGGATCATACGAATTATTTAGAATGGATCATACAAATGAATTAGAATGGATCGTACGAATGAATTAGAATAGATCGTACGAATGAATTAGAATGGATCGTACGAATGAATTAGAATGGATCATACGAATTAATTAGAATGGATCATACGAATGAATTAGAATGGATCGTACGAATGAATTAGAATGGATCGTACGAATGAATTAGAATGGATACATTTGTGCGAATGAATTAGAATGGATCGTACGAATGGATTAGAATGGATCGTACGAATGGATTAGAATGGATACATTCGTGCGAATGAATTAGAATGGATTGTATGAATGAATTATAATGGATCGTACAATCCATTCGAATTCATTCGCACGATCCATTCTAATTCATTCGTACGATCCATTCTAATTCATTCATACGATCCATTCTAATTCATTCGTATGATCCATTCTAATTCATTCATATATTCCATTCTAATTCATTCATACGATCTATTCTATTTCAATCGTACGATCCATTCTTACTCATTCGTCTGATCCATTCTAATTCATTCGGACGAATGTATCTATTCTAATTTATTCGTACGATCCATTCTAATTCATTCGTACGATCCATTGTAATTCATTCGTACGATCCATTCTTACTCATTCATATGATCCATTCTAATTCATTCGTACGATCCATTCTAATTCATTCGCTCGAATGTATCCATTCTAATCCATTCTTACGATCCATTCTAATTCTTTCACACGATCCATTCTAATTCATTCGTACGATCCATTCTAATTCATTCGCACAATCCATTCGATTTCATTCGCATGATCCATTCTTACTCATTCGTATGATCCATTCTAATTCATTCGCACGAATGTATCCATAATGGATTATACGAATGAGCAAGAATGGATCGTACGAATGAAATAGAATGGATTGTGCGAATGAATTAGAATGGACTGTACGAATGAATTAGAATGGATCGTACGAATGAATTAGAATGGATATATTTGAACGAATAAATTAGAATGGATCATACAAATGAATTAGAATGGATCGTACGAATGAATTAGAATGGATAGTGCGAATGAATTAGAATCGATCGTACGAATGAATTAGAATGGATCGTACGAATGAATTAGAATGGATCATACGAATGAGTAAGAATGGATCGTACGAATGAATTAGAATGGATCGTACGAATGAATTAGAATGGATCGTACGAATAAATTAGAATGGATACATTCGTCCGAATGAATTAGAATGGATCATACGAATGAGTAAGAATGGATCGTACAAATGAAATAGAATAGATTGTACGAATGAATTAGAAGGGATCCTATGAATGAATTAGAATGGATCGTACGAATGAATTAGAATGGATCATATTAAAGAATTAGAATGGATCGTACGAATGAATTAGAATGGATACATTCGTGCGAATAAATTAGAATGGATTGTATGAATGAATTAGAATGGATCGTACGAATGAATTAGAATGGATCGTACGAATGAATTAGAATAGATTATGCGAATGAATTAGAATGGATCGTACGTATGAATTAGAATGGATCGTACGAAGGAATTAGAATGGATCATACGAATGAATTAGAATGGATCGTGCTAATGAATTAGAATGGAATATACGAATGAATTAGAATGGATCGTAGAATGGATCGTACGAATGAATTAGAATGAATTAGAATGGATCGTACGAATGAATTAGAATAGATCATAGGAATGAATTAGAACGGATCGTGCAAATGAATTAGAATGGATACATTCGTGCGAATAAATTAGAATGGATTGTATGAATGAATTAGAATGGATCGTACGAATGAATTAGAATGGATCGTACGAATGAATTAGAATAGATTGCGCGAATGAATTAGAATGGATCGTGCGAATAAAATAGAATGGATACAAATGAATTAGAATGGATCATACGAATGAATTAGAATGATGATCCATTCTTACTCATTCGTATGATCCATTCTATTTCATTCGCACGAATGTATCCATTCTAATTCAATCGTACGATCCATTCTAATTCATTCATAGGATCCATTCTAATTCATTCATACAATCCATTCTAATTCATTCACACGAATGTATCTATTCTAATTCATTCGTACGATCAGTTCTAATTCATTCACAAAATCTATTCTAATTCATTCATACGATCCATTCTAATTCATTCACACGAATGTATCCATTCTAATTCATTCATACGATCCTTTCTAATTCATTCGTACGATCCATTCTAATTCACTCATACGATCCATTCTCATACATTCATACGATCCATTCTAATTCATTTGCACGAATATATCCATTCTAATTCATTCGTACGATCCATTCTAATTCATTCGTACAATCTATTCTAATTCATTTGTACGAATGGATACATTCGTGTGAATGAATTAGAATGGATCGTACGAATGAGTAAGAATGGATCGTACGAATGAAATAGAATGGATTGCACGAATGAATTAGAATGGATCGTACGAATGAATTAGAATGGATCGTGTGAAAGAATTAGAATGGATTGTATAAATGAATTAGAATGGATCGTACGAATGAATTAGAATGGATCGTACGAAGGAATTAGAATGGATCGTACGAATAAATTAGAATGGATCGTACGAATGAATAAGAATAGATCGTACGAATGAATTAGAATGGATCGTACGAAGGAATTAGAATGGATCGTATGAATGAATTAGAATGGATCGTATGAATGAAATAGAATGGATACATTCGTGTGAATGAATTAGAATGGATCGTATGAATGAATTAGAATAGATTTTGTGAATGAATTAAAACTGATCGTACGAATGAATTAGAATGGATACATTTGTGCGAATGAATTAGAATGGATTGTATGAATGAATTAGAATGGATCCTATGAATGAATTAAAATGGATCGTACGAATGAATTAGAATGGATCGTACGAATGAATTAGAATGGATATATTCGTGCAAATGAATTAGAATAGATCGTATCAATGTATTAGAATGGATCGTATGAGTAAATTAGAATGGATCGTGCGAATGAATTAGAATGGATTGTATGAATGAATTAGAAAGGATCGTACGAATGAATTAGAATGGATCATACGAATTAATTAGAATGGATCATACGAATGAATTAGAATGGATCGTACGAATGAATTAGAATAAGAATGGATATATTCGTGCGAATGAATTAGAATGGATACATTCGTGCGAAAGAATTAGAATAGATCGTAGAATGAATTAGAATGGATCCTATGAATGAATTAGAATGGATCGTGCGAATGAATTAGAATGGATCGTACGAATGAATTAGAATGGATACATTCGTACGAATGAATTAGAATGGATCAGACGAATGAATTAGAATGGATCGTACGAATGAATTAGAATGGATCAAATGAATGAATTAGAATGGTTACATTTATGTGAATAAATTAGAATGGATCGTATGAATGAATTAGAATGGATCGTACGAATGAATTAGAATGGATAGTACGAATGAACTAGAATGGATACATTCGTGCGAATGAATTAGAATGGATCGGACGAATGAATTAGAATGGATCTTACGAATGAATTAGAATGGATCGTACGAATGAATTAGAATAGCTCATACGAATGAATTAGAATGAATCGTATGAATGAATTAGAATGGTTACATTCGTGCGAATGAATTAGAATAGATCGTACGAATGAATTAGAATGGATCGTACGAATAAATTAGAATGGATCGTGGGAATGAATTAGAATGGATTGTACGAATGAATTAGAATGGATCCACCGAATGAGTTAGAATGGATCATACGAATGAATTAGAATGGATTGTACGAATGAATTAGAATGGATTGTGCGAATGAATTAGAATGGATCCTATGAATGAATTAAAATGGATCGTGTGAAAGAATTAGAATGGATTGTATGAATGAATTAGAATGGATATATTCGTGCAAATGAATTACAATGGATCGTATGAATGTATTAGAATGGATCGTATGAGTGAATTAGAATGGATCGTACGAATGAATTAGAATGGATTGTATGAATGAATTAGAATGGATCGTACGAATGAATTAGAATGGATCGTATGAATGAATTAGAATGGATCGTACGAATGAATTAGAATGGATCAAATGAATGAATTAGAATGGTTACATTCATGCGAATGAATTAGAATGGATCGTATGAATGGATTAGAATGGATCGTACGAATGGATTAGAATGGATACATTCGAGCGTATGATCCATTCTAATTCATTCGTCCGATCCATTCTAATTCATTCGCACGAATGTATCTATTCTAATTCATTCGTTCGTACGATCCATTCTAATTCATTCATTTGATCCATTCTAATTCATTCGTACGATCCATTCTAATTCATTCGTCCGATCCATTCTAATTCATTCGCACGAATATATCCATTCTAATTCATTTGCACGATCCATTCTGATTCATTCGTACGATCCATTCTATTTCATTCATACGATCTATTCTAATTCATTCATACAATCCATTCTAATTCTTTCACACGATCCATTCTAATTCATTCGTACGATCCATTCTAATTCATTCGCACAATCCATTCTATTTCATTCGTACGATCCATTCTTACTCATTGGTACGATCCATTCTAATTCATTAGCACGATCCATTCTAATTCATTCGTACGATCCATTCTAATTCATTCGCATGATCCATTCTAATTCATTCGTACGATCCATTCTAATTCATACTATGATCCATTCTAATTCATTCATACAATCCATTCTAATTCATTCCGTACGATCCATTCTAATTCATTCGTATGATCCATTCTATTTCATTCGTACGATCCATTCTTACTCATTGGTACGATCCATTCTAATTCATTCGCACGAATGTATCCATTCTAATTCATTCGTACGAATCCATTCTAATTCATTCGTACGATCCTTTCTAATACATTCATACGATCCATTCTAATTCATTTGCACGAATATATCCATTCTAATTCATTCGTACGATTAATTCTAATTCATTCGTACGATCCATTCTAATTCATTCGTAAGATCCATTCTAATTCATTCGTACGATCCATTCTAATTCATTCGTACGATTCATTCTAATTCATTCGCACGAATGTATCCATTCTAGTTCATTCGTACGATCCATTCTAATTCATTCGTACGATCCATTCTAATTAATTCGCACGATCCATTCTAATTCATTCGTACGATCAATTCTAATTCATTCGCACGAATGTATCCAATCTAATTCATTCGTACGATCCTGAATTAGAATGGATCGTACGAATGAATTAGAATGGATACCTTGGTGCATAAGAATTAGAATGGATCGTACGAAAGAATTAGAATGGATCATATTAATGAATTAGAATGGATCGTACGAATGAATTAGAATGGATACATTCGTGCGAATGAATTAGAATGGATCGTGTACGAATGTAGCCATTCTAATTCATTCGTACGATCCATTCTAATTCATTAATATGATCCATTCTAATTAATTTGTACGATCCATTCTAATTCATATGCACAAAGGTATCCATTCTAATCCATTCGTAGGATCCATTCTAATCCATTCGTACGATCCATTCTAATTCATTCGTACGAGCCATTCTAATTCATTCGTCCAATCCATTCTAATTCGTTCGCACGAATGTATCCATTCTAATTCATTCATACGATCCATTCTAATTCATTCGTACGATCCATTCTAATTCATTCGTAAGATCGATTCTAATTCATTCGTACGATCCATTCTAATTCATTCGCACGAATGTATCCATTCTAGTTCATTCGTACGATCTATTCTAATTCATTCGTATGATCCATTCTAATTCATTCGCACGATCCATTCTAATTCATTCGTACGATCAATTCTAATTCATTCGCACGAATGTATCCATTCTAATTCATTCATACGATCCATTCTAATTCATTCGTACGATCCATTCTAATTCATTCGTACGATCCATTCTAATTCATTCGTCCGATCCATTCTAATTCATTCGCACAAATGTATCCATTCTAATTCATTCGCACGATCCATTCTAATTCATTCGTACGATCAATTCTAATTCATTCACATGAATCTATCCATTCTAATTCATTCACACGATCCATTCTAATTCATTCGTACGATCCATTCTAATCTATTCGTACGATCCATTCTAATGCATTCGTCCGATCCATTCTAATTCATTCGCACGAATGTATCCATTCTAATTCATTCGTACGATCCATTCTAATTCATTCGTACGATCTATTCTAATTCATTCGCACGAATGTATCCATTCTAGTTCATTCGTACGATCCATTCTAATTCATTCGTTCGATCCATTCTAATTCATTCGCACGATCCATTCTAATTAATTCGTACGATCAATTCTAATTCATTCGTACGAGCCATTCTAATTCACTCATACGATCCATTCTAATACATTCATACGATCCATTCTAATTCATTTGCACGAATATATCCATTCTAATTCATTCGTACGATCAATTCTAATTCCTTCGTACGATCCACTCTAATTCATTCGTACGATCTATTCTAATTCATTCGTACGATCCATTCTAATTCATTCGTATGATCCATTCTAATTCATTCGTACGATCCATTCTAATTCATTCGTACGATCCATTCTAATTCATTCATACAATCCATTCTAATTCTTTCACACGATCCATTCTAATTCATTTGTACGATCTATTCTAATTCATTCTTGCAATCTATTCTATTTCATTCGTACGATCCATTCTTACTCATTCGTATGATCCATTCTAATTCATTCGGACGAATGTATCCATTCTAATTTATTCGTACGATCCATTCTAATTCATTCGTACGATCCATTCTAATTCATTTGTATCCATTCTATTTCATTCGCATGATCCATTCTAACTCATTCGCGCAATCTATTCTAATTTATTCGTACGATCCATTCTAATTCATTCGTACGATCCATTCTTACTCATTCGTACGATCCATTCTAATTCCTTCGTACGATCCATTCTAATTCCTTCGTACGATCCATTCTAATTCATTCGCACGATCCATTCTAATTCTTTCATACAATCCATTCTAATTCTTTCGTGCGAATGAATTAGAATAGATACCTTTGTGCATATGAATTAGAATGGATCGTACGAATGAATTAGAATGGATCATATTAATGAATTAGAATGGATCGTACGAATGAATTAGAATGGATACATTCGTGCGAATGAATTAGAATGGATCGTGCGAATCAATTAGACTGGATCGTGCGAATGAATAATAATAGATCATACGAATGAATTAGAACGGATCGTACAAATTAATTAGAATGGATACATTCGTGCGAATGAATTAGAATGGATTGTATGAATGAATTAGAATGGATCGTACAAATGAATTAGAATGGTTCATACGAATTAATTAGAATGGATCATACGAATGAATTAGAATGGATCGTACGAATGAATTAGAATGGATCGTACGAATGATTTAGAATGGATCGTGCGAATGAATTAGAATGGATTGTACGAATGAATTAGAATGGATACATTTTTGCGAATGAATTAGAATGGATCGTACGAATGAATTAGAATGGATCGTATGAATGAATTAGAATGGATCGTGTGAAAGAATTAGAATGGATCTTACGAATGAATTAGAATGGATCGTGCGAATGAATTAGAATGGATCATACGAATGAATTAGAATGGATACATTTGTGCGAATGAATTAGAATAGATCGTACGAATGAATTAGAATGGATCGTATGAATGAATTAGAATGGATCGTACGAATGAATTAGAATGGATCGAGCGAATGAATTAGAATGGATCGTACGAATGAATTAGAATGGATCATACGAATGAACTAGAATGGATACATTCGTGCGAATGAATTAGAATGGATCGTACGAATGAATTATAATGGATCGTACGAAAGAATTAGAATGGTTCTTACGAATGAATTAGAATGGATCGTACGAATGAATTAGAATGGATCGTACGAATGAATTAGAATGGATACATTCATGCGAATGAATTAGAATAGATCGGACGAATGAATTAGAATGGATCGTACGCTCGATTGTATCCATTCTAATTCATTCGTACGATCCATTCTAATCCATTCGTACGATCCATTCTAATTCATTCGCATGAATGTAACTATTCTAATTCATTCATTTGATCCATTCTAATTCATTCGTACGTACGATCCATTCTAATTCATTCGTACGATCAATTCTAATTCATTCGCACGAATGTATCCATTCTAATTCATTCGTACGATCCATTCTAATTCATTCATAGGATCCATTCTAATTCATTCATACAATCCATTCTAATTCATTCGCACGAATGTATCCATTCTAATTCATTCGTACGATCAATTCTAATTCATTCACAAAATCTATTCTAATTCATTCATACGATCCATTCTAATTCATTCGCACGAATGTATCCATTCTAATTCATTCGTACAATCCATTCTATTTCATTCGTACGATCCATTCTTACTCATTCGTATGATCCATTCTAATTCATTCGTATGATCCATCTAATTCATTCGTACGATCCATTCTAATTCATTCGTACGATCCATTCTAATTCATTCGCACGATCCATTCTAATTCATTCATATGATCCATTCTAATTCATTCATACAATCCATTCTAATTCTTTCACACGATCCATTCTAATTCATTCGTACGATCCATTCTAATTCATTCGTACAATCCATTCTATTTCATTCGTATGATCCATTCTTACTCATTCGTATGATCCATTCTAATTCATTCGTACGATCCATTCTAATTCATTCGTATGATCCATTCTAATTCATTCGTACGATCCATTCTAATTCATTCGCACGATCCATTCTAATTCATTCATAGGATCCATTCTAATTCATTCATACGATCTATTCTAATTCTAATTCATTCTATTTCATTCGTACGATCCATTCTTACTCATTCGTATGATCCATTCTAATTCATTCGCACGAATGTATCCATTCTAATCCATTCGTACGATCCATTCTAATCCATTCGTACGATCCATTCTTATTCATTCGCATGAATGTAACCATTCTAATTCATTCATTTGATCCATTCTAATTCATTCGTACGATCCATTCTAATTCATTCGTCCGATCCATTCTAATTCATTCGCACGAATGTATCCATTCTAAACCATTCATACGATCCATTCTAATTTATTCATACGATCCATTCTAATTCATTCGTAAGATCCATTCTAATTCATTCATACGATCCATTCTAATTCATTCGTAAGATCCATTCTAATTCATTCGCACGATCTATTCTTACTCATTCGTATGATCCATTCTAATTCATTCGTACAATCCATTTTATTTCATTCGTACGATCCAATCTTACTCATTCGTATGATCCATTCTAATTCATTCGTATGATCCATTCTAATTTATTCGTACGATCCATTCTAATTCATTCGTACGATCCATTCTAATTCATTCATACGATCTATTCTAATTCATTCATTCGTACGATCCATTCTAATACATTCGTATGATTCATGCTAATTCATTTGCACGATCCATTCTAATTCATTCGTAAGATCCATTCTAATTCATTCATGCAATCCATTCTAATTCATTCGTACGATCCATTCTAATTCATTCGCACGATCCATTCTAATACATTCATACATTCATACGATCCATTCTAATTCATTTGCACGTGTGAATGAGTTAGAATGAATCGTACGAATGAATTAGAATGGATACATTCGTGCGAATGAATTAGATTGTATCGTATGAATGAATTAGAATGGATTGTATGAAAGAATTAGAATAGATCGTATGAATGAATTAGAATGGATCGTACGAATGAATTAGAATGGATCGTACGAATGAACTAGAATGGATACATTCGTGCGAATGAATTAGAATGGATCGTACAAAGGAATTAGAATGGATCGTACGAATGAATTAGAATAGATCGTACGAATGAATTAGAATGGATCGTACGAAGGAATTAGAATGGATCGTACGAATGAACTAGAATGGATATATTCGTGCAAATGAATTAGAATGGATCGTATGAATGTATTAGAATGGATCGTACGAATGAATTAGAATGGATTCGTACGAATGAATTAGAATGGATATATTCGTGCGAATGAATTAGAATGGATCGTACCAATGAGTAAGAATGGATCGTACGAATGAATTAGAATGGATCGTGTGAAAGAATTAGAATGGATTGTATGAATAAATTAGAATGAATTCGTTCGATCAATTCTAATTCATTAGCACGATCCATTCTAATTAATTCGTATGATCCATTCTAATTCCTTCGTACGATCCATTCTAATTCCTTCGCATCCATTCTAATTCACTCATACGATCCATTCTAATTCATTCATATGATCTATTCTAATTCATTCATACAATCCATTCTAATTCTTTCACACGATCCATTCTAATTCATTCGTACGATCCATTCTAATTCATTCGCACAATCCATTCTAATTCATTCGCACGAATGTACCCATTCTAAATCATTTGTACAATCCATTCTATTTCATTCGTACGATCTATTCTTACTCATTGTACGAATGAATTAGAATGGATCCTACGAATGAATTAGAATGGATCGTGTGAAAGAATTAGAATGGATCGTACGAATGAATTAGAATGGATACATTCGTGCGAATGAATTAGAATGCATACATTCGTGCGAAAGAATTAGAATAGATCGTATGAATGAATTAGAATGGATCCTATGAATGAATAAGAATGGATCGTGCGAATGAATTAGAATGGAACGTACGATTGAATTAGAATGGATAGAGCTAATGAATTAGAATGGATCGTATGAATGGATCGTACGAATGGAATGGATACATTCATGCGAATGAATTAGAATGGATCGTACGAATGAATTAGAATGGATCATACGAATGAGTAAGAATGGACCGTACGAATGAATTAGAATGGATCGTACGAATGAATTAGAATGGATCGTACGAATAAATTATAATGGATACATTTATCCGAATGAATTAGAATGGATCATACGAATGCATTCTAATTCCTTCGTACGATCCATTCTAATTCCTTCATACGATCCATTCTATTTCATTCGTATGATCCATTCTAATTCCTTCGTACGATCCATTCTAATTCCTTCGTATCCATTCTAATTCACTCATACGATCCATTCTAATCCATTCGTACGATCCATTCTAATTCATTCGCATGAATGTAACCATTCTAATTCATTCATTTGATCCATTCTAATTCATTCGTACGATCCATTCTAATTCATTCGTACGATCTATTCTAATTCATTCGTACGATCCATTCTAATTCATTCACACGATCCATTCTAATTCATTCATAGGATCCATTCTAATTCATTCATACGATCTATTCTAATTCTTTCGCACGAATGTATCCATTCTAATTCATTCGCACGAATGTATCCATAATAATTCATTCGTACGATCCATTCTAATTCATTCGTACGATCCATTCTAATTCATTCATACGATCTATTCTAATTCATTCATACAATCCATTCTAATTCTTTCACACGATCCATTCTAATTCATTCGTACGATCCATTCTAATTCATTCGCACAATCCAATCTATTTCATTCGTACGATCCAATCTTACTCATTGGTACGATCCATTCTAATTCATTCGCACGAATGTATCCATTCTAATTCATTCGTACGAATCCATTCTAATTCATTCGTACAATCTATTCTATTTCATTCGTACGATCCATTATTACTCATTCGTATGATCCATTCTAATTCATTCGCACGAATGTGTCCATTCTAGTTCGTTCGTACGATCCATTCTAATTCATTCGTACGATCCATTCTAATTCATTCGCACGATCCATTATAATTCATTCGTACGATCCATTCTAATTCATTCATACGATCCATTCTAATTCATTCGTACGATCCATTCTAATTCATTCGCACAAATGTATCCATTCTAATTCATTCGTACGATCCATTTTAATTCATTCGCACGATCCATTGTAATTCATTCGTACGATCCATTCTAATTCTTTCACACGATCCATTCTAATTCATTCGTACGATCCATTCTAATTCATTCGCACGATCCATTCTAATTCATTCGTACGATCCATTCTAATTCATTCATACGATCCATTCTAATTCATTCGTACGATCCATTCTAATTCATTCGCACAAATGTATCCATTCTAATTCATTCGTACGATCCATTCTAATTCATTCGCACGATCCATTCTAATTCATTCGCACGATCCATTCTAATTCATTCGTACGATCCATTCTAATTCATTCGTATGATCCATTCTAATTAATTTGTATGATCCATTCTAATTCATTCGTACGATCCATACTAATGCATTCATACGATCCATTCTAATTCATTCGCACGAATGTATCCATTCTAATTAATTCGTACGATCCATTCTAATTCATTCGTATGATCTATTCTTATTCATTCGCACTATCCAGTCTAATTGATTCGCACGATCCATTCTAATTCATTCGCACGAATGTATCCATTCTAATTCATTCGTACGATCCATTCTAATTCATTAATATGATCCATTCTAATTCATATGCATAAAGGTATCCATTCTAATTCATTCACACGAAAGAATTAGAATGGATTTTATGAAAGAATTAGAACGGATCGTGCAAATGAATTAGAATGGATCGTACGAAGGAATTAGAATGGATCGTACGAAGGAATTAGAATGGGTCGTACGAATGAGTAAGAATGGATCGTACGAATGAATTAGAATGGATCGTACGAATAAATTAAATTGGATACATTCGTCCGAATGAATTAGAATGGATCATACGAATGAGTAAGAATGGATCGTACGAATGAAATAGATTAGATTGTACGAATGAATTAGAATGGATCCTACGAATGAATTAGAATGGATCGTACGAATGAATTTGAATGGATCGTACGAATGAATTAGAATGGATCGTGCGAATGAATTAGAATGGATACATTCGTGCGAATGAATTAGAATGGATCGGACGAATAAATTAGAATGGATCGTACGAATGAATTAGAATGGATCAAATGAATGAATTAGAATGGTTACATTCATGCGAATGAATTAGAATGGATCGTACGAATGGATTAGAATGGATACATTCGAGCGAATGAATTTGAATGGATCGTACGAATGAATTAGAATGGATCGTACGAATGGATTAGAATGGATCGTGCGAATGAATTAGAATGGATCGTACGAATGAATTAGAATGGATACATTCATGCGAATGAATTAGAATGGATCGGACGAATGGATTAGAATGGATCGTACGAATGAATTAGAATGGATCAAATGAATGAATTAGAATGGTTACATTCATGCGAATGAATTAGAATGGATCCTACGAATTGATTAGAATCGATCGTACGAATGGATTAGAATGGATACATTCGAGCGAATGAATTAGAATGGATCATACGAATGAATTAGAATGGATCGTACGAATGGATTAGAATGGATCTTTCGAATGGATTAGAATGGATACCTTTGTGCATATGAATTAGAATGGATCGTACGAATAAATTAGAATGGATCATATTAATGAATTAGAATGGATCGTACGAATGAATTAGAATGGATAAATTCGTGCACGATCCATTCTAATTCATTCGCACGAATGTATCCATTCTAATTCATTCGTACGATCCATTCTAATTCATTAATATGATCCATTCTAATTCATTCGTACGATCCATTCTAATTCATATGCACAAAGGTATCCATTCTAATTGATTCGTACGATCCATTCTAATTCAGGATCGTACGAATGAATTAGAATGGATACATTCGTGCGAATGAATTAGAATTGATCGTGCGAATGAATTAGAATGGATCGTACGAATGAATTAGAATGGATCATACGAATGAACTAGAATGGATACATTCGTACGAATGAATTAGAATGGATCGTACGAATGAATTAGAATAGATCGTACGAATGAATTAGAATGGATCTTACGAATGAATTAGAATGGATCGTACGAATGAATTAGAATGGATCGTATGAATGATATAGAATGGATACATTCGTGCGAATGAATTAGAATGGATCGGACGAATGAATTAGAATGGATAGTACGAATGAATTAGAATGGATCAAATTAATGAATTAGAATGGTTACATTCATGCGAATGAATTAGAATGGATCGTACGAATGTATTAGAATAGATTGTACGAATGAATTAGAATGGATCCTACGAATGAATTAGAATGGATCGTGTGAAAGAATTAGAATGGATTGTATGAATGAATTAGAATGGATCGTATGAATGAATTAGAATGGATCGTGCGAATGAATTCGAATGGATCGTACGAATTCATTCTAATTTATTCATACAATCCATTCTAATTCTTACGATCCATTCTAATTCATTCGTACGATCGTACGAATGAATTAGAATGGATCGTACGGAATGAACTCGAATGGATTGTATGAATGAATTAGAATGGATCCTACGAATGAATTAGAATAGATCGTGTGAAAGAATTAGAATGGATTGTATGAATGAATTAGAATGAATTCGTACGATCCATTCGAATTCATTCGCACAATCCATTCTAATTCATTCATACGATCCATTCTAATTCATTCATACAATCCATTCTAATTCTTTCACACGATCCATTCTAATTCATTCGTAGGATCCATTCTAATTCATTCGTACAATCTATTCTATTTCATTCGTACGATCCATTCTTACTCATTCGTATGATCCATTCTAATTCATTCGGACGAATGTATCCATTCTAATTTATTCGTACGATCCATTCTAATTCATTTGTACGATCCATTCTAATTCATTCGTCCGATCCATTCTAATTCATTCGCACGAATATATCCATTCTAATTCATTCGTACGATCTATTCTAATTCATTCGTACGATCCATTCTAATTCATTCGTAAGATCCATTCTAATTCATTCGTACGATCCATTCTAATTCATTCGTACGATCCATTCTAATTCATTCGCACGAATGTATCCATTCTAGTTCATTCGTACGATCCATTCTAATTCATTCGTACGATCCATTCTAATTCATTCGCACGATCCATTCTAATTCATTCGTACGATCAATTCTAGTTCATTCATACGATCCATTCTAATTAATTCGTACGATCCATTCTAATTCATTCATACAATCCATTCTAATTCATTCGTACGATCCATTCTAATTTACTAATACGATCCATTCTAATACATTCATACGATCCATTCTAATTCATTTGCACGAATATATCCATTCTAATTCATTCGTACGATCCATTCTAATTCATTCGCACAAATGTATCCATTCTAATTCATTCGTACGATCCATTCTAATTCATTCGTACGATCCATTCTAATTCATTCGCACGAATGTATCCTTTCTAATTCATTCGTACGATCCATTCTAATTCATTCGTACGATCCATTCTAATTAATTCGTACGATCCATTCTAATTCATTCGTATGATCCATTCTAATTTATTCGCACGATCCATTCTTACTCATTCGTACGATCCATTCTAATTCCTTCGTACGATCCATTCTAATTCGTTCGTACGATCCATTCTAATTCATTCGCATGATCCATTCTAATTCTTTCATACAATCCATTCAAATTCTTTCGTGCGAATGAATTAGAATGGATACCTTTGTGCATGTGAATTAGAATGGATCGTACGAATGAATTAGAATGGATCATATTAATGAATTAGAATGGATCGTACGAATGAATTAGAATGGATACATTCGTGCGAATGAATTAGAATGGATCGTGCGAATCAATTAGACTGGATCGTGCGAATGAATAAGAATAGATCATACGAATGAATTAGAATGGATCGTACGAATTAATTAGAATGGATACATTCGTGCGAATGAATTAGAATGGATTGTATGAATGAATTAGAATGGATGGTACGAATGAATTAGAATGGATCATACGAATTAATTAGAATGGATCATACGAATGAATTAGAATGGATCGTACGAATGAATTAGAATGGATCGTACGAATGAATTAGAAAGGATCGTGCGAATGAATTAGAATGGATCGTACGAATGAATTAGAATGGATACATTTGTGCGAATGAATTAGAATGGATCGTACGAATGAATTAGAAAGGATGGTATGAATGAATTAGAATGGATCGTACGAATGAATTAGAATGGATCGTGCGAATGAATTAGAATGGATCGTACGAATGAATTAGAATGGATCGTGTGAAAGAATTAGAATGGATCATATGAATGAATTAGAATGGATCGTGCGAATGAATTAGAATGGATCGTATGAATGAATTAGAATGGATATATTTGTGCGAATGAATTAGAATGGATCGTACGAATGAATTAGAATGGATCGTACGAATGAATTAGAATGGATCGTACGAATGAAATAGAATGGATACATTCGTGCGAATGAATTAGAATGGATTGTACGAATTAATTAGAATGGATCGTACGAATGAATTAGAATGGATCTTACGAATGAATTAGAATGGATCATACGAATGAATTAGAATAGATCGTACGAAGGAATTAGAATGGATACATTCGTGCGAATGAATTAGAATGGATCGGACGAATGAATTAGAATGGATCGGACGAATGAATTAGAATGGATCGTACGAATGAATTAGAATGGATCGTACGAATAAATTAGAATGGATACATTCGTCCGAATGAATTAGAATGGATCATACGAATGAGTAAGAATGGATCGTACGAATGAAATAGAATAGATTGTACGAATGAATTAGAATGTATTCGTACGAATGAATTAGAATGGATACATTCGTGCGAATGAATTAAAATGGATCGTACCAATGAGTAAGAATGGATCGTACGAATGAAATAGAATGGATTGTGCGAATGAATTAGAATGGATCGTACGAATGAATTAGAATGGATCGTGTGAAAGAATTAGAATGGATTGTATGAATGAATTAGAATAGATCGTATGAATGAATTAGAATGGATCGTACGAATGAATTAGAAAGGATCGTACGAATGAGTAAGACTGGATCGTACGAATGAAATAGAATGGATTGCACGAATGAATTAGAATGGATCGTACGAATGAATTAGAATAGATATTGTGAAAGAATTAGAATGCATTGTATGAATGAATTAGAATGGATCGTACGAATGAATTAGAATGGATCGTTCGAAGGAATTAGAATGGATCGTAGGAATGAATTAGAATGGATCGTACGAATGAATTAGAATAGATCGTATGAATGAATTAGAATGGATCGTACGAAGGAATTAGAATGGATCGTACGAATGAATTAGAATGGATATATTCGTGCAAATGAATTAGAATGGATCGTATGAATGTATTAGAATGGATCGTATGAGTGAATTAGAATGGATCGTACGAATGAATTAGAATGGATCGTATGAATGAATTAGAATGGATCGTGCAAAAGAATTAGAATGCATTGTATGAATGAATTAGAATGGATCGTATGAATGAATTAGAATGGATCGTGCGAATGAATTCAAATGGATCGCATGATCCATTCGAATAGAATGGATCGTATGAATGAATTAGAATGGATCGGGCGAATGAATTAGAATGGATTGTAGGAATGAATTAGAATGGATCGTATGAATGAATTAGAATGGATCGTATAAATGAATTAGAATGGATCGTGTGAATGAATTAGAATGGATCGTACTAATGAATTAGAATGGATCGTACAAATGAATTAGAATGGATCATACGAATGAATTAGATTGGATCATACTAATGAGTAAGAATGGATCGTACGAATGAAATAGAATGGATTGTACGAATGAATTAGAATGGATACATTCATGCGAATGAATTAGAATGGATCAGACGATTGAATTAGAATGGATCATACGATTCATTCTAATTCATTCGTACGATCCATTCTAATACATTCGTACGATTCATGCTAATTCATTCGCACGATCCATTCTAATTTATTCATACGATCCATTCTTATTCATTCATACGATCCATTCTAATTCATTCGCACAATCCATTCTAATTCATTCATACAATCCATTCTAATTCATTCGTATGATCCATTCTAACTCATTCGGTGGATCCATTCTAATTCATTCGTACGATCAATTCTAATTCATTCCCACGATCCATTCTAATTTATTCCTACGATCCATTCTAATTCATTCGTACGATCTATTCTAATTCATTCGCACGAATGTAACCATTCTAATTCATTCATACGATTCATTCTAATTCTTTCGTATGAGCTCTTCTAATTCATTCGTACGATCCATTCTAATTCATTCGTACGATCCATTGTAATTCATTCATACAATCCATTTAGATTCATTCGCACAAATGTATCCATTCAAATTCATTCGTACGATCCAGTCTAATTCATTCGTACGATCCATTCTAATTCCTTCGTACGATCCATTCTTATTCATTCGTACGATCTATTCTAATTCATTCGTACGATCCATTCTAATTCATTCGTACGATCCATTCTAATTCCTTCGTACGATCCATTCTAATTCATTCGTATGATCCATTCTAATTCATTCGTACAATCTATTCTAATTCATTTGTACGAATGGATACATTCGTGTGAATGAATTAGAATGGATCGTACGAATGAGTAAGAATGGATCGTACGAATGAAATAGAATGGATTGCACGAATGAATAAGAATGAATCGTACGAATGAATTAGAATGGATCGTGTGAAAGAATTAGAATGGATTGTATGAATGAATTAGAATGGATCGTACGAATGAATTAGAATGGATCGTACGAATGAATTAGAATGGATCGTATGAATGAATTAGAATGGATCGTGTGAAAGAATTAGAATGGATCGTACGAATGAATTAGAATGGATCGTGCGAATGAATTAGAATGGATCGTACGAATGAATTAGAATGGATCGTACGAATGAACTAGAATGGATACATTCGTGCGAATGAATTAGAATGGATTGTACGAATGAATTAGAATGGATCTTACGAATGAATTAGAATGGATCGTACGAATGAATTAGAATGGATCGTACGAATGAATTAGAATGGAAACATTCGTGCGAATGAATTAGAATGGATCGGACGAATGAATTAGAATGGATCGTACGAATGAATTAGAATGGATCAAATGAATGAATTAGAATGGATCGTACGAATAAATTAGAATGGATACATTTGTCCGAATGAATTAGAATGTATCGTACGAATGAATTAGAAAGGATCGTACGAATTAATTAGAATGGATCGTACGAATTAATTAGAATGGATACATTCGTACGAATGAATTAGAATGGATCGTACGAATGAATTAGAATGGATCGTACGGAATGAATTAGAATGGATATATTTGAACGAATAAATTAGAATGGATCATACGAATGAATTAGAATGGATCGTACGAATGAATTAGAATGGATAGTGCGAATGAATTAGAATGGATCGTACGAATGAATTAGAATGGATCGTACGAATGAATTAGAATGGATCATACGAATGAGTAAGAATGGATCGTACGAATGAATTAGAATGTATCGTACGAATGAATTAGAATGGATCGTACGAATAAATTAGAATGGATACATTCGTCCGAATGAATTAGAATGGATCATACGAATGAGTAAGAATGGATCGTACGAATGAAATAGAATAGATTGTACGAATGAATTAGAATGGATCCTACGAATGAATTAGAATGGATCATGTGAAAGAATTAGAATGGATTGTATGAATGAATTAGAATGGATCGTATGAATGAATTAGAATGGATCGTGCGAATGAATTCGAATGTATCGTACGAATTCATTCTAATTCATTCATACAATCCATTCTAATTCTTTCACACGATCCATTCTAATTCATTCGTACGTTCCATTCTAATTCATTAGCACGATCCATGCTAATTCATTCGTTCGATCAATTCTAATTCATTAGCACGATCCATTCTAATTCATTCGTACGATCCATTCTAATTCATTCGTACGATCCATTCTAATTCATTCACACGATCCATTCTAATTCATTCATAGGATCCATTCTAATTTATTCATACGATCTATTCTAATACTTTCGTACGAATGTATCCATTCTAATTCATTCGCACGAATGTATCCATTCTAATTCGTTCGTACGATCCATTCTAATTCATTCGTACGATCCATTCTAATTCATTCATACGATCCATTCTAATTCATTCATACGATCTATTCTAATTCATTCATACAATCCATTATAATTCTTTCACACGATCCATGCTAATTCATTCGTACGATCCATTCTAATTCATTCGCACAATCCATTCTATTTCATTCGTACGATCCATTCTTACTCATTGGTACGATCCATTATAATTCATTCGCACGAATGTATCTATTCTAATTCATTCGTACGAATCCATTCTAATTCATTCGTACAATCCATTCTATTTCATTCGTACGATCCATTCTTACTCATTCGTATGATCCATTCTAATTCATTCGAACGAATGTATCCATTCTAAATCATTCGTACGATCCTTTCTAATTCATTCGTATGATCCATTCTAAATCATTCGTACAATCCATTCTATTTCATTCGTACGATTAATTCTAATTCATTAGCACGATCCATTCTAATTCATTCGTACGATCCATTCAAATTCATTCGCACGATCCATTCTAATTCATTCGTACAATCCATTCTATTTCATTCGTACGATCCATTCTTACTCATTCGTATGATCCATTCTAATTCATTCGCACGAATGTATACATTCTAATCCATTCGTACGATCCATTCTAATCCATTCGTACGATCCATTCTAATTCAATCGCATGAATGTAACCATTCTAATTCATTCATTTGATCCATTCTAATTCATTCGCACGAATGTATCCATTCTAAACCATTCATACGATCCATTCTAATTTATTCGTACGATCCATTCTAATTCATTCGTAAGATCCATTCTAATTCATTCGTACGATCCATTCTAATTCATTCGCACGAATGTATCCATTCTAGTTCATTCGTACGATCCATTCTAATTCGTTCGTACGATCCATTCTAATTCATTCGCACGATCCATTCTAATTCATTCGTACGATCCATTCTAATTCATTCGCACGAATGTATCCATTCTAATTCATTCGTACATACGATCCATTATAATTCATTCGTACGATCCATTCTAATTCTTTTGCACGATCTGTTCTTATTCATTCGCACAATCCATTCTAATTCATTCGCACGAATGTATCCATTCTAATTCATTCGTACGATCCATTCTAATTCATATGCACAAAGGTATCCATTCTAATTCATTCGTACGATCCATTCTAATTCAGGATCGTACGAATGAATTAGAATGGATACATTCGTGCGAAAGAATTTGAATTGATCATACGAATGAGTAAGAATGGATCGGACGAATGAATTAGAATGGATCGTACGAATGAATTAGAATGGATCAAATGAGTGAATGAATTAGAATAGATCGTGCGAATGAATTAGAATGGATCGGACGAATGGATCGTACGAATGAATTAGAATGGATCGTACGAATGAATTAGAATGGATCTTACGAATGAATTAGAATGGATCGTACGAATGAATTAGAATGGATTGTACGAATGAATTAGAATGGATCGGACGAATGAATTAGAATGGATCGTACGAATGAATTAGAATGGATCGTACGAATAAATTAAAATGGATACATTCGTCCGAATGAATTAGAATGGATCATACGAATGAGTAAGAATGGATCGTACGAATGAAATAGAATAGATTGTACGAATGAATTAGAATGGATCCTAAGAATGAATTAGAATGGATCGTGTGAAAGAATTAGAATGGATTGTATGAATGAATTAGAATGGATCGTATGAATGAATTAGAATGGATCGTACGAATGAATTAGAATGGATACATTCGTGCGAATGAATTAGAATTGATCGTACGAATGAATAAAAATGGATCGTGCGAATGAATTAGAATAGATCGTACGAATGAATTAGAATGGATCGTACGGATGAACTAGAATGGATACATTCGTGCGAATGAATTAGAATGGATCGTACGAATGAATTAGAATGGATCGTACGAATGAATTAGAATGGATCTTACGAATGAATTAGAATGGATCGTACGAATGAATTAGAATGGATCGTACGAATGAATTAGAATGGATACATTCGTATGAATGAATTAGAATGGATCGTACGAATGAATTAGAATGGATCGTACGGAATGAATTAGAATGGATCGTACGAATGAATTAGAATGGATCGTACGAATGAATTAGAATGGATAGTGCGAATGAATTAGAATCGGTCATACGAATGAATTAGAATGGATCGTACGAATGAATTAGAATGGATCAAACAAATGAGTAAGAATGGATCGTACGAATGAATTAGAATGGATCGTACGAATGAATTAGAATGGATCGTACGAATAAATTAGAATGGATACATTCGTCCGAATGAATTAGAATGGATCATACGAATGAGTAAGAATGGATTGTACGAATGAAATAGAATAGATTGTACGAATGCATTAGAATGGATCCTACAAAAGAATTAGAATGGATCGTGTGAAAGAATTAGAATGGATTGTATGAATGAATTAGAATGGATCGTATGAATGAATTAGAATGGATCGTACGAATGGATTAGAATGGATCGTACGAATGAATTACAATGGATCGTACGAATGAACTAGAATGGATACATTCGTGCGAATGAATTATAATGGATCGTGTGAAAGAATTAGAATGGATTGTGCGAATGAATTAGAATGGACCGTACGAATGAATTAGAATGGATACATTCGTGCGAATGAATTAGAATGGATCGGACGAATGAATTAGAATGGATCGTACGAATGAATTAGAATGGATCGTATGAATGAATTAGAATGGATCGGGCGAATGAATTAGAATGGATTGTAGGAATGAATTAGAATGGATCATATGAATGAATTAGAATGGATCGTATGAATGAATTAGAATGGATCGTGCGAATGAATTAGAATGGATCGTACGAATGAATTAGAATGGATCGTACGAATGAATTAGAATGGATCATACGAATGAGTAAGAATGGATCGTACGAATGAAATAGAATAGATTGTACGAATGAATTAGAATGGATCCTACGAATGAATTAGAATAGATCATGTGAAAGAATTAGAATGGATTGTATGAATGAATTAGAATGAATTCGTACGATCCATTCGAATTCATTCGCACGATCCATTCTAATTCATTCATACGATCCATTCTAATTCATTCATACAATCCATTCTAATTCTTTCACACGATCCATTCTAATTCATTTGTAGGATCCATTCTAATTCATTCGTACAATCTATTCTATTTCATTCGTACGATCCATTCTTACTCATTCGTATGATCCATTCTAATTCATTCGGACGAATGTATCCATTCTAATTTATTCGTACGATCCATTCTAATTCATTCGTACGATCCATTCTAATTCATTCGTACGATCCATTCTAATTTATTCGCACGAATGTATCCATTCTAATTCATTCGTACGATCCATTCTAATTCATTCGCACAAACTATTCTAATTCATTCATACGATCCATTCTAATTCATTCGCACGAATGTATCCATTATAATTCATTCATACGATCTATTCTACTTCATTCGTACTATCCGTTCTAATTCACTCATACGATCCATTCTTATTCATTCATATGATCCATTCTAATTCATTTGCACGAATATATCCATTCTAATTCATTCGTACGATCCATTCTAATTCCTTCGTACGATCCATTCTAATTCCTTCGTACGATCCATTCTAACTCCTTCGTACGATCCATTCTATTTCATTCGTATGATCCATTCTAATTCCTTCGTACGATCCATTCTAATTCCTTCGTATCCATTCTAATTCACTCATACGATCCATTCTAATTCATTCGTACGATCCATTCTAATTCATTCATACAATCCATTCTAATTCATTCGCACGAATGTATCCATTCTAGTTCATTCGTTCGATCCATTCTAATTCATTCGTACGATCCATTCTAATTCATTCGCACGATCCATTCTAATTCATTCTAATTCATTCCTACGATCCATTCTAATTCATTCGTACGATCCATTCTAATTCATTCGCACAAATGTATCCATTCTAATTCCTTCGTACGATCCATTCTAATTCATTCATACAATCCATTCTAATTCTTTCACACGATCCATTCTAATTCATTCGTACGATCTATTCTAATTCATTAGTGCAATCCATTCTATTTGATTCGTACGATCCATTCTTACTCATTCGTACGATCCATCACACGAATATATCCATTCGTACGAATGAATTAGAATAGATTGTACGAAAGAATTAGAATGGATCATACGAATGAATTAGAATGGATCGTACGAAGGAATTAGAATGGATCGTACGAATAAATTAGAATGGATCGTACGAATGAATTAGAATAGATCGTACGAATGAATTAGAATGGATCGTACGAAGGAATTAGAATGGATCGTACGAATGAATTAGAATGGATATATTCGTGCAAATGAATTAGAATGGATCGTATGTATGTATTAGAATGGATCGTATGAGTGAATTAGAAAGGATCGTACGAATGAATTAGAATGGAATGTATGAATGAATTAGAATGGATCGTACGAATGTATTAGAATGGATCGTATGAATGAATTAGAATTGATCGTACACATGAATTAGAATGGATCGTGCGAATGAATTAGAATGGATCGTACGAATGAATTAGAATAGATCGTACGTATGAACTAGAATGGATACATTCGTGCGAATGAATTAGAATGGATCGTACGAATGAATTAGAATGGATCGTACGAATGAATTAGAATGGATCGTACGAATGAATTAGAATGGATCGTACGAATGGATTAGAATGGATCATACGAATGAATTAGAATGGATCGTGCGAATGAATTAGAATGGATCGAACGAATGAATTAGAATGGATATATTCGAGCGAATGAATTAGAATAGATCGTAGGAATGAATTAGAATGGATCGTACGAATGAATTAGAATGGATCGTATGAACGAATTAGAATGGATCGTACGAACGAATTAGAATGGATCGTATGAATGAATTAGAATGGATACATTCGTGTGAATGAATTAGAATGGATCGTATGAATGAATTAGAATAGATTTTGTTAATGAATTAGAACTGATCGTACGAATGAATTAGAATTGATACATTCGTGCTAATGAATTAGAATGGATTGTATGAATGAATTAGAATGGATCGTACGAATGAACTAGAATGGATATATTCATGCGAATGAATTAGAATGGATTGTACGAATGAATTAGAATGGATCGTACGAATGAATTAGAATGGATCTTATTAATGAATTAGAATGGATCGTACGAATGAATTAGAATGGATCGTACGAATGAATTAGAATGGATACATTCGTGCGAATGAATTAGAATAGATCGGACGAATGAATTAGATTGGATCGTACGAATGAATTAGAATGGATCGTACGAATAAATTAGAATGGATACATTCGTCCGAATGAATTAGAATGGATCATACGAATGAGTAAGAATGGATCGTACGAATGAAATAGAATAGATTGTACGAATGAATTAGAATGGATCCTACGAATGAATTAGAATGGATCGTGTGAAATAATTAGAATGGATTGTATGAATGAATTAAAATGGATCGTCTGAATGAATTAGAATGGATCGTGCGAATGAATTCGAATGGATCGTACGAATTCGTTCTAATTCATTCATACAATCCATTCTAATTCTTTCACACGATCCATTCTAATTCATTCGTACGTTCCATTCTAATTCATTAGCACGATCCATGATAATTCATTCATTCGATCAATTCTAATTCATTAGCAAGATCCATTCTAATTCATTCGTACGATCCATTCTAATTCATTCGCACGATCCATTCTAATTCATTCATAGGATCCATTCTAATTCATTCATACAATCCATTCTAATTCTTTCACACGATCCATTCTAATTCATTCGTAGGATCCATTCTAATTTATTCGTCAATCTATTCTATTTCAATCGTACAATCCATTCTTACTCATTCGTATGATCCATTCTAATTCATTCGGACGTATGTATCCATTCTAATTTATTCGTACGATCCATTCTAATTCATTCGTACGATCCATTCTATTTCATTCGTACGATCTATTCTTACTCATTCGTACGATCCATTCGAATTCATTCGCACGATCCATTCTAATTCATTCATACGATCCATTCTAATTCATTCATACAATCCATTCTAATTCTTTCACACGATTCATTCTAATTCATTCGTAGGATCCATTCTAATTCATTCGTACAATCTATTCTATTTCATTCGTACGATCCATTCTTACTCATTCGTATGATCCATTCTAATTCATTCGGACGAATGTATCCATTCTTATTTATTCATACGATCCATTCTAATTCATTCGTACGATCCATTCTAATTCATTCGTACGATCCATTCTTACTCATTCGTATGATCCATTCTAATTCATTCGTACGATCCATTCTAATTCATTCGTACGATCCATTCTAATTCATTCATACGATCCATTCTAATTCATTCGTACGATCCATTCTTACTCATTCGTATGATCCATTCTAATTCATTCGTACGATCCATTCTAGTTCATTCGTACGATCCATTCTAGTTCATTCGTACGATCCATTCTAATTCATTCATACGATCTATTCTAATTCATTCGTATGATCCATTCTAATTAATTCGTTTGATCCATTCTAATTCATTCGTACGATCCATTCTAATTTATTCATATAATCCATTCTAATTCTTTCGCACGAATGTATCCATTCTAATTAATTCGTACGATCCATTCTAATTCATTCGTATGATCCATTCTTATTCATTCGCACGATCCAGTCTAATGGATTCGCACGATCCATTCTAATTCATTCGCCCGAATGTATCCATTCTAATTCATTCGTACGATCCATTCTAATTCATTAATATGATCCATTCTAATTCATTCGCACGATCCATTCTAATTCATTCGTACGATCCATTCTAATTCATTCGTACGATCCATTCTAATTCATTTGCACGATCCATTCTAATTCATTCGTACAATCTATTCTATTTCATTCGTACAATCCATTCTTACTCATTCGTATGATCCATTCTAATTCATTCGGATGAATGTATCCATTCTAATTTATTCGTACGATCCATTCTAATTCATTCGTACGATCCATTCTAATTCATTCGTCCGATCCATTCTAATTCATTCGCACGAATGTATCCATTCTAATTCATTCGTACGGTCCATTCTAATTCATTCGCACAATCCATTCTATTTCATTCGTACGATCCATTCTTACTCATTCGTATGATCCATTATGGATACATTCGTGCGAATGAATTAGAATGGATCATACGAATGAGTAAGAATGGATCGTACGAATGAAATAGAATGGAATGTGCGAATGAATTAGAATGGATCGTACGAATGAATTAGAATGGATCGTGTGAAAGAATTAGAATGGATTGTATGAATGAATTAGAATAGATCGTATGAATGAATTAGAATGGATCGTACGAATAAATTAGAATGGATCGTACGAATGAACTAGAATGGATACATTCGTGCGAATGAATTAGAAAGGATCGTACGAATGAATTAGAATGGATCGTACGAATGAATTAGAATGGATCTTACGAATGAATTAGAATGGATCGTACGAATGCACGATCCATGCTAATTCTTTCGTTCGATCAATTCTAATTCATTAGCACGATCCATTCTAATTCATTCGTACGATCCATTCTAATTCATTCGCACGATCCATTCTAATTCATTCGTACTATCCGTTCTAATTCTTTCACACGATCCATTCTAATTCATTCGTACGATCCATTCTAATTCATTCGTACGATCTATTCTAATTCATTCGTACGATCCATTCTAACTTCATTCGTACGATCCATTCTAATTCATTCGCTCGAATGTATCCATTCTAATCCATTCGTACGATCCATTCTAATCCATTCGTACGATCCATTCTAATTCATTCGCATGAATGTAACCATTCTAATTCATTCATTTGATCCATTCTAATTCATTCTTACGATCCATTCTAATTCATTCGTCCGATCCATTCTAATTCATTCGCACAAATGTATCCATTCTAATCCATTCGTAAGATCCATTCTAATTCATTCGTACGATCCATTCTAATTCATTCGTCCGATCCATTCTAATTCATTCGTCCGATCCATTCTAATTCATTCGCACAAATGTATCCATTCTAATCCATTCGTAAGATCCATTCTAATTCATTCGTACGATCCATTCTAATTCATTTGTCCGATCCATTCTAATTCATTCACACGAATGTATCCATTCTAATTCATTCGTACAATCCATTCTAATTCATTCGTAAGATCCATTGTAATTCATTCGTACGATCCATTCTAATTCATTCGTAAGATCCATTCTAATTCATTCGCACGAATGTATCCATTCTAGTTCATTCGTACGATCCATTCTAATTCATTCGTATGATCCATTCTAATTCATTCGTCCGATCCATTCTAATTCATTCGCACGAATATATCCATTCTAATTCATTCGTACGATCCATTCTAATTCATTCGGACGATCCATTCTAATTCATTCGTAAGATCCATTCTAATTCATTCGTACGATCCATTCTAATTCATTCGTACGATTCATTCTAATTCATTCGCACGAATGTATCCATTCTAGTTCATTCGCACGATCCATTCTAATTCATTCGCACGATCCATTCTAATTCATTCGTACGATCCATTCTAATTCATTCGCACGAATGTATCCATTCTAGTTCATTCGTACGATCCATTCTAATTCATTCGTACGATCCATTCTAATTCATTCGTACGATCCATTCTAATTCATTCATACAATCCATTCTAATTCATTCGCACGATCCATTCTAATTCACTCATACGATCCATTCTAATACATTCAAACGATCCATTCTAATTCATTTGCACGAATATAACTATTCTAATTCTTTCGTACGATCCATTCTAATTCCTTCGTACGATCCATTTTAGTTCATTCGTACGATCCATTCTAATTCATTCATACGATCCATTCTAATTCATTCGTACGATCCATTCTAATTCATTCGCACAAATGTATCCATTCTAATTCATTCGTACGATCCATTCTAATTCATTCGTACGATCCATTCTAATTCATTCGTAAGATCCATTCTAATTCATTCGTACGATCCATTCTAATTTATTCGTACGATCCATTCAAATTCATTCGCGAATGTATCCATTCTAATTCATTCGTACGATCCATTCTAATTCATTCGTATGATCCATTTTAATTCAATCATACGATCTATTCTAATTCATTCATACAATCCATTCTAATTCTTTCACACGATCCATTCTAATTCATTCGTACGATCCATTCTAATTCATTCGCACAATCCATTCTATTTCATTGGTACGATCCATTCTTACTCATTCGTATGATCCATTCTAATTCATTCGCACGAATGTATCCATAATGGATCATACGAATGAGTAAGAATGGATCGTACGAATGAAATAGAATGGATTGTGCGAATGAATTAGAATGGACCGTACGAATGAATTAGACGTACGAATGAATTAGAATGGATACATTCGTGCGAATAAATTAGAATGGATCATACGAATGAGTAAGAATGGATCGTGCGAATGAATTAGAATGGATCGTGCGAATGATATAGAATGGATCGTACGAATGAATTAGAATGGATCGTATGAATGAGTAAGAATGGATCGTACGAATGAAATAGAATGGATTGTACGAATGAATTAGAATGGATTCGTACGAATGAATTAGAATGGATACATTCGTGCGAATGAATTAGAATGGATCATACGAATGAGTAAGAATGGATCGTACGAATGAAATAGAATAGATTGTACGAATGAATTAGAATGGATCCTACGAATGAATAAGAATGGATCGTGTGAAAGAATTAGAATGGATTGTATGAATGAATTAGAATGGATCGTACGAATGAATTAGAATAGATCGTACGAATGAATTAGAATGGATACATTCGTGCGAATGAATTAGAATTGATCGTACGAATGAATTAGAATGGATAAATTCGTGCAAATGAATTAGAATGGATCGTATGAATAAATTAGAATGGATCGTATGAGTGAATTAGAACGGATCGTACGAATGAAATAGAATGAATTAGAATTGATCGTACGAATGAAATAGAATGGATTGTACGAATGATTTAGAATGGATCGTACGAATGAATTAGAATGGATCGTACGAATGATTTAGAATGGATACATTCGTGCGAATGAATTAGAATGGATCATACGAATGAGTAAGAATGGATCGTACGAATGAAATAGAATGGATTGTACGAATGAATTAGAATGGATTCGTACGAATGAATTAGAATGGATACATTCGTGCGAATGAATTAGAATGGATCGTACCAATGAGTAAGAATGGATCGTACGAATGAAATAGAATGGATTGTGCGAATTAATTAGAATGGATCGTACGAATGAATTAGAATGGATCGTACGAATGAATTAGAATGGATCATACGAATTAATTAGAATGGATCGTACGAATGAATTAGAATGGATCGTACGAATAAATTAGAATGGATCGTACGAATGAATTAGAATGGATCGTACGAATGAATTAAAATGGATCGTACGAATTAATAAGAATGGATCGTACGAATGAATTAGAATGGATCGTACGAATGAATTAGAATGGATCGTACGAATGAATTAGAATGGATACATTTGTGCGAATGAATTAGAATGGATCATACGAATGAATTAGAATGGATACATTCGTCCGAATGAATTAGAATGGATCATACGAATGAGTAAGAATGGATCGTACGAATGAAATAGAATAGATTATACGAATGAATTAGAATGGATCCTACGAATGAATTCGAATGGATCGTACGAATGAATTAGAATGGATCATATTAATGAATTAAAATGGATCGTACGAATGAATTAGAATGGATACATTCGTGCGAATGAATTAGAATGGATCGTGCGAATCAATTAGACTGGATCGTGCGAATGAATAAGAATAGATCGTACGAATGAAATAGAAAAGATTGTACGAATGAATTAGAATGGATCCTACGAATGAATTAGAATAGATCGTGTGAAAGAATTAGAATGGATTGTATGAATGAATTAAAATAGATCGTGCGAATGAATTAGAATGGATCGTACGAATGAATTAGAATGGATACATTTGTGCGAATGAATTAGAATGGATCGTACGAATGAATTAGAATGGATCATATGAATGAATTAGAATGGATCGTACGAATGAATTAGAATGGATCGTGCGAATGAATTAGAATGGATCATACGAATGAATTAGAATGGATCGTGTGAAAGAATTAGAATGGATCGTACGAATGAATTAGAATGGATCGTGCGAATGAATTAGAATGGATCGTACGAATGAATTAGAATGGATACATTTGTGCGAATGAATTACAATGGATCGTACGAATGAATTAGAATGGATCGTATGAATGAATTAGAATGGATCGTACGAATGAATTAGAATGGATCATGCGAATGAATTAGAATGGATCGTACGAAATTAGAATGGATCGTACGAATGAACTAGAATGGATACATTCGTGCGAATGAATTAGAATGGATCGTACGAATGAATTAGAATGGATCGTACGAATGAATTATAATGGATCTTACGAATGAATTAGAATAGATCGTACGAATGAATTAGAATGGATCGTACGAATGAATTAGAATGGATCTTACGAATGAATTAGAATGGATCGTACGAATGAACTAGAATGGATACATTCGTGCGAATGAATTAGAATGGATCGTACGAATGAATTTGAATGGAACGTACGAATGAATTAGAATGGATCTTACGAATGAATTAGAATGGATCGTACAAATGAATTAGAATGGATCGTACGAATGAATTAGAATGGATACATTCGTGCGAATGAATTAGAATGGATCGGACGAATGAATTAGAATGGATTGTACGAATGAATTAGAATGGATCATGCGAATGAATTAGAATGATACATTCATGCGAATGAATTAGAATGGATCGTACGAATGGATTAGAATGGATCGTACGAATGGATTAGAATGGATCTATTCGAGCGAATGAATTAGAATGGATCGTACGAATGAATTAGAATGGATCGTACGAATGGATTAGAATGGATCCTACGAATGGATTAGAATGGATACCTTTGTGCATATGAATTAGAATGGATCGTACGAATGAATTAGAATGAATCATATTAATGAATTAGAATGGATCGTACGAATGAATTAGAATGGATACATTCGTGCGAATGAATTAGAATGGATTGTGCAAATCCATTAGACTGGATCGTGCGAATGAATAAGAATGGATCATACGAATGAATTAGAATGGATCGTACGAATTAATTAGAATGGATACATTCGTGTGAATGAATTAGAGTGGATTGTATGAATGAATTAGAATGGATCGTACGAATGAATTAGAATGGATCATACAAATTAATTAGAATGTATCATACGAATGAATTGGAATGGATCGTACGAATGAATTAGAATGGATCGTACGAATGAACTAGAATGGATCGTACGAATCAACTAGAATGGATACATTCGTGCGAATGAATTAGAATGGATCGTACGAATGAATTAGAATGGATCGTATGAATGAATTAGAATGGATCTTACGAATGAATTAGAATGGATCGTACGAATGAATTAGAATGGATCGTACGAATGAATTAGAATGGATACATTCGTGCGAATGAATTAGAATGGATCGGACGAATGAATTAGAATGGATCGTACGAATGGATTAGAATGGATCAAATGAATGAATAAGAATGGTTACATTCATGCGAATGAATTAGAATGGATCGTACAAATGGATTAGAATGGATCGTACGAATGGATTAGAATGGATACATTCATGCGAATAAATTAGAATGGATTGTATGAATGGATTAGAATGGATCGTACGAATGAATTAGAATGGATCGTATGAGTGAATTAGAATGGATACGAAGGAATTAGAATGGATCGTACGAAGGAATTAGAATGGATCATACGAATGAAATAGAATGGATCGTATGAAGGAATTAGAATGGATCGTACGAAGGAATTAGAATGGATCGTACGAAGGAATTAGAATGGATCGTACGAATGAATTAGAATGGATATATTCGTGCAAATGAATTAGAATGGATCGTATGAATGAATTAGAATGGATCGTATGAGTGAATTAGAACGGATAGTACGAATGAAGTAGAATGGATCGTATGAATGAATTAGATTGGATACATTCGTGCGAATGAATTAGAATGGATCGTATGAATGAATTAGAATAGATTGTGCGAATGAACTAGAATGGATCGTACGAATGAATTAGAATGGATACATTCGTGCGAATAAATTAGAATGGATTGTATGAATGAATTATAATGGATCGTACGAATGAATTAGAATGGATCGTACGAATGAATTAGAATAGATTGTGTGAGTAAATTAGAATAGGTCGTGCGAATGAAATAGAATGGATACAAATGAATTAGAATGGATCATACGAATGAATTAGAATGACGATCCATTCTTACTCATTCGTATGGTCCATTCTAATTTATTCGCACGAATGTATCCATTCTAATTCATTCGTACGTCTAATTCATTCGTACGGTCCATTCTAATTCATTCGCACAATCCATTCTATTTCATTCGTACGATCCATTCTTACTAATTCGTATGATCCATTATGGATACATTCGTGCGAATGAATTAGAATGGATCATACGAATGAGTAAGAATGGATCGTACGAATGAAATAGAATGGATTGTGCGAATGAATTAGAATAGATCGTATGAATGAATTAGAATGGATCGTGTGAAAGAATTAGAATGGATTGTATGAATGAATTAGAATAGATCGTATGAATGAATTAGAATGGATCGTACGAATGAATTAGAATGGATATATTCGTGCAAATGAATTAGAATGGATCGTATGAATGTATTAGAATGGATCGTATGAGTGAATTAGAATGGATCATACGAATTAATTAGAATGGATCATACGAATGAATTAGAATGGATCGTACGAATGAATGAGAATGGATACATTCGTGCGAATGAATTAGAATGGATTGTGCGAATGAATAAGAACAGATCGTGCGAATGAATGAGAATGGATCATACGAATGAATTAGAATGGATCGTGCGAATGAATTAGAATGGATCGTACGAATGAATTAGAATGGATACATTTGTGCGAATGAATTAGAATGGATCGTACGAATGAATTAGAATGGATCGTATGAATGAATTAGAATGGATCGTACGAATGAATTAGAATGGATCGTGCGAATGAATTAGAATGGATCGTACGAATGAATTAGAATGGATCATACGAATGAACTAGAATGGATACATTCGTGCGAATGAATTAGAATGGATCGTACGAATAAATTAGAATGGATCGTACGAATGAATTAGAATGGATCTTACGAATGAATTAGAATGGATCGTACGAATGAGTTAGAATGGATCGTACGAATGAATTAGAATCGATACATTTGTGCAAATGAATTAGAATGGATCGTACGAATGAATTAGAATGGATCATATGAATGAATTAGAATGGATCGTACGAAGGAATTAAAATGGATCGTACGAATGAATTAGAATGGATATATTCATGCAAATGAATTAGAATGGATCGTATGAATGTATTAGAAAGGATCGTATGAGTGAATTAGAATGGATCGTGCGAATGAATTAGAATGGATTGTATGAATGAATTAGAATGGATCGTACGAATGAATTAGAATGGATCATACGAATTAATTAGAATGGATCATACGAATGAATTAGAATGGATCGTACGAATGAATTAGAATTGAATCGTACGAAAGAATTAGAATGGATCGTACGAATGAATTAGAATGGATCGTGCTAATGAATTAGAATTGATCAAACGAATGAATTAGAATGGATCATGTGAAAAAATTAGAATGGATTGTATGAATGAATTAGAATAGATCGTATGAATGAATTAGAATGGATCGTACGAATGAATTAGAATGGATCGTACGAATGAATTAGAATGGATACATTCGTGCGAATGAATTAGAATGGATACATTCGTGCGAAAGAATTAGAATAGATCGTATGAATGAATTAGAATGGATCCTATGAATGAATTAGAATGGATCGTGCGAATGAATTAGAATGGATTGTACGAATGAATTAGATTGGATCGTGCTATTGAATTAGAATTGATCGAACGAATGAATTAGAATGGATACATTCGTGCAAATGAATTAGAATGGATCGGACGAATGAATTAGAATGGATCGTACGAATGAGTAAGAATGGATCGTACGAATGAAATAGAATAGATCGTACGAATGAATTAGAATGGATCGTACGAAGGAATTAGAATGGATCGTACGAATGAATTAGAATGGATATATTCGTGCAAATGAATTAGAATGGATCGTATGAATGTATTAGAATGGATCATATGAGTGAATTAGAATGGATCGTACGAATGAATTAGAATGGATCGTATGAATGAATTAGAATGGATACATTCGTGTGAATGAATTAGAATGGATCGTATGAATGAATTAGAATAGATTTTGTGAATGAATTAGAACTGATCCTACGAATGAATTAGAATGGATACATTCGTGCGAATGAATTATAATGGATTGTATGAATGAATTAGAATGGATCCTATGAATTAATTAGAATGGATCGTGCGAATGTATTAGAATGGATCGTACGAATGAATTTGAATGGATCGTGCTAATGAATTAGAATTGATCGAACGAATGAATTAGCATGGATCGTGCTAATGAATTAGAATGGAACGTACGAATGAATTAGAATGGATCGTGTGAAAGAATTAGAATGGATCGTGTGAAAGAATTAGAATGGATTGTATGAATGAATTAGAATGAATTCGTACAATCCATTCGAATTCATTCGCACGATCCATTCTAATCCATTCATACTATCCATTCTAATTCATTCATACAATCCATTCTAATTCTTTCACACGATCCATTCTAATTCATTCGTAGGATCCATTCTAATTCATTCGTACAATCTATTCTATTTCATTCGTACGATCCATTCTTACTCATTCGTATGATCCATTCTAATTCATTCGGATGAATGTATCCATTCTAATTTATTCGTACGATCCATTCTAATTCATTCGTACGATCCATTCTAATTCATTCGTACGATCCATTCTAATTCATTCGTCCGATCTATTCTAATTCATTCGCACGAATGTATCCATTCTAATTCATTCGTACGATCCATTCTAATTCATTCGTACGATCCATTCTAATTCATTCGTAAGATCCATTCTAATTCATTCGTACAATCCATTCTAATTTATTCGTACGATCCATTCTAATTCATTCGCACGAATGTATCCATTCTAGTTCATTCGTACGATCCATTCTAATTCATTCATACAATCCATTCTAATTCATTCGCACGAATGTATCCATTCTAATTCATCCGTACGATCAGTTATAATTCATTCACAAAATCTATTCTAATTCATTCATACGATCCATTCTAATTCATTCACACGAATATATCCATTCTAATTCATTCATACGATCCATTCTAATTCATTCGTATGATCCATTCTAATTCACTCATACGATCCATTCTAATACATTCATACGATCCATTCTAATTCATTTGCACGAATATATCTATTCTAATTCATTCGTACGATCCATTCTAATTCCTTCGTATGATCCATTCTAATTCATTCGTACGATCTATTCTAATTCATTCGTACGATCCATTCTAATTCCTTCGTACGATCCATTCTAATTCATTCGTACGATCCATTCTAATTCATTCATATAATCCATTCTAATTCTTTCACACAATCCATTCTAATTCATTCGTACGATCCATTCTAATTCATTCGTGCAATCCATTCTATTTCATTCGTACGATCCATTCTTACTCATTCGTACGATCCATTCTAATTCATTCACACGAATGTATCCATTCGTACGAATGAATTAGAATATATTATACGAATGAATTAGAATGGATCGTACGAATGAATTAGAATGGATCGTACGAAGGAATTAGAATGGATCGTACGAATGAATTAGAATGGATCATACGAATGAATTAGAATAGATCGTACGAATGAATTAGAATGGATCGTACGAAGGAATTAGAATGGATCGTACGAATGAATTAGACTGGATCGTACGAATGAATTTGATTGGATACATTTGTGCGAATGAATCTAAATGGATTGTATGAATAAATTACAATGGATCGTATGAATGAATTAGAATGGATCGTACGAATGAATTAGAATAGCTCATACGAATGAATTAGAATGAATCGTATGATTGAATTAGAATGGTTACATTCGTGCGAATGAATTAGAATAGATCGTACGAATGAATTAGAATGGATAGTACGAATAAATTAGAATAGATCGTGGGAATGAATTAGAATGGATCGTACGAATGAATTAGAATGTATCCACCGAATGAGTTAGAATGGATCATACGAATGAATTAGAATGGATTGTTCGAATGAATTAGAATGGATTGTGCGAATGAATTAGAATGGATCGTATGAATAAATAAGAATGGATCGTACGAATGAATTGAATGGATCGTGCGAATGAATTAGCATGAATCGTACGAATGTATTAGAATGGATCATACGAATGAATTAGAATGAATCGTACGATCCATTCTAATTCAATCGTCCGATCCATTCTAATTCATTCGCATGAATGTATCCATTCTTATTCATTCGTACAATCCATTCTATTTCATTCGTACGATCCATTCTTACTCATTCGTATGATCCATTCTAATTCATTCATACGATCCATTCTAATTCATTCGTACGATCCATTCTAATTCATTCGCACGATCCATTCTAATTCATTCATACGATCCATTCTAATTCATTCATTCGATCCATTCTAATTCATTCCTACAATCCATTCTAATTCATTCGCCCGATCCATTCTAATTCATTCATATGATCCATTCTATTCGAATGGATCATGCGATCCATTCGAATTCAATCGCACGATCCATTCTAATTCATTCATACAATCCATTCTAATTCATTCATACAATGCATTCTAATTCTTTTACACGATCCATTCTAATTCATTCGTACGATCAATTCTAATTTATTCGTACAACTCCTTCCTAGCGGCCTCTCTGGCAGTGACGGCCTCGTCCCGCTCCGCCACGACCTTTTTGAGGTCGTCGGAGGACTTGAGCTGGGACGCCTCCAGCTCGGCCATGCCCGACACCAGGGTCGCGACCCTCTGCCGAAGCTCCTCCGCCTCTTTCAGAGCCACGGCGTGCGAAGCTCGCTGGAGGTCATGGATGTGCTCGTCCACCTTGCGCTCAGACCCCCGAAGGGAATCGTCGAACAAGGCGGCCAGCGCCTTCCCGGCCCCAGCGACCTCCGCGGCCAGCGCCTGGCTCTGTTTCTCCGCCTGCATAAGGAAGATGAAAAAGTTAGCGAGAATTAACATTTTTGGTGTAAGGGCAGAGAGGGCAAGAGGTACCTCGGCCAGGCGTTCGCTTATGGAAGCGAAGGGGGCTCGGGCGAAGACGTTGCGGCCTAGCAACTGCCGCACGTAGTAGGGCGCCCTCCCCTCCTCCGCAGAGGAGCCCGCGCTGGGACCCCCCGGAGCGTCGGTAGGAGGTGGCACGACGGGAGAAGGAGTGGGGGCTGGCACCTCTCCCGGGCGAGCTTCGGTTGCTGGCGGGCTCGGAGGGTCCGCCCTAGCCCCTTTGGCCTCCGACTCCGAGCTGAAGGACTCAAAGTCAGAGCCAATGTCCACGAAGCTAGGGGACCTGTAGAATTAGAATGGAATATACGAATGAATTAGAATGGATCGTAGAATGGATCGTACGAATGAATTAGAATGAATTAGAATGGATCGTACGAATGAATTAGAATAGATCATAGGAATGAATTAGAATGGATCGTGCAAATGAATTAGAATGGATACATTCGTGCGAATGAATTAGAATGGATCGTGTGAATGAATTAGAATGGATCGTACGAATGAATTAGAATGGATATATTTGAACGAATAAATTAGAATGGATCATACGAATGAATTAGAATGGATCGTACGAATGAATTAGAATGGATAGTGCGAATGAATTAGAATCGATCGTACGAATGAATTAGAATGGATCATACGAATGAGTAAGAATGGATCGTACGAATGAATTAGAATGGATCGTACGAATAAATTAGAATGGATACATTCGTCCGAATGAATTAGAATGGATCATACGAATGAGTAAGAATGGATCGTTCGAATGAAATAGAATAGATTGTACGAATGAATTAGAATGGATCCTACGAATGAATTAGAATGGATCGTGTGAAAGAATTAGAATGGATTGTATGAATGAATTAGAATAGATCGTATGAATGAATTAGAATGGATCGTGCGAATGAATTCGAATGGATCGTACGAATTCATTCTAATTCATTCATACAATCCATTCTAATTCTTTCACACGATCAATTCTAATTCATTCGTACGTTCCATTCTAATTCATTAGCACGAACCATGCTAATTCATTCGTTCGATCAATTCTAATTCATTAGCACGATCCATTCTAATTCATTCGTACGATCCATTCTAATTCATTCGCACGATCCATTCTAATTCATTCATAGGATCCATTCTAATTCATTCATACGATCTATTCTAATTCTTTCGCACGAATGTATCCATTCTAATTCATTCGCACGAATGTATCCATTCTAATTCATTCGTACGATCCATTCTAATTCATTCGTACGATCCATTCTAATTCATTCGTACGATCCATTCTAATTCATTCATACGATCTATTCTAATTCATTTATACAATCCATTCTAATTCTTTCACACGATCCATTCTAATTCATTCGTACGATCCATTCTAATTCATTCGCACAATCCATTCTATTTCATTCGTACGATCCATTCTTACTCATTCGTACGATCCATTCTAATTCATTCGCACGAATGTATCCATAATGGATCATACGAATGAGTAAGAATGGATCGTACGAATGAAATAGAATGGATTGTGCGAATGAATTAGAATGGACCGTACGAATGAATTAGACGTACGAATGAATTAGAATGGATACATTCGTTCAAATAAATTAGAATGGATCATACGAATGAGTAAGAATGGATCAAGATTCTAATTCATTCGTATGATCCATTCTAATTCATTTGTATCCATTCTATTTCATTCGCACGATCCATTCTAATTCATTCGCGCAATCTATTCTAATTCATTTGTACGATCTATTCTAATTCATTCGTACGATCCATTCTAATTCATTCAACAATCCATTCTAATTTATTCGCACGAATGTATCCATTCTAATTCATTCGTACGATCCATTCTAATTCATTCGCACAATCTATTCTAATTCATTCATACGATCCATTCTAATTCATTCGCACGAATATATCCATTCTAATTCATTCATACGATCCATTCTACTTCATTCGTACTATCCGTTCTAATTCACTCATACGATCCATTCTAATTCATTCATACGATCCATTCTAATTCATTTGCATGAATATATCCATTCTAATTCATTCGTACGATCCATTCTAATTCCTTCGTACGATCCATTCTAATTCCTTCGTACGATCCATTCTAATTCCTTCGTACGATCCATTCTATTTCATTCGTATGATCCATTCTAATTCCTTCGTACGATCCATTCTAATTCCTTCGTATCCATTCTAATTCACTCATACGATCCATTCTAATTCATTCGTACGATCCATTCTAATTCATTCATACAATCCATTCTAATTCATTCGCACGAATGTATCCATTCTAATCCATTCGTACGATCCATTCTAATCCATTCGTACGATCCATTCTAATTCATTCGCATGAATGTAACCATTCTAATTCATTCATTTAATCCATTCTAATTCATTCGTACGATCCATTCTAATTCATTCGTCCGATCCTTTCTAATTCATTCGCACGAATGTATCCATTCTAATTCATTCGTACGATCCATTCTAATTCATTCGTACGATCCATTCTAATTCATTCGTAGGATCCATTCTAATTCATTCGTATGATCCATTCTAATTCATTCGTACGATCCATTTTAATTCATTCGCACGAATGTATCCTATCTAGTTCATTCGTACGATCCATTCTAGTTCATTCGTACGATCCATTCTAATTCATTCATACGATCCATTCTAATTCATTCGTATGATCCATTCTAATTAATTCGTATGATCCATTCTAATTAATTCGTACGATCCATTCTAATTCATTCATACAATCCATTCTAATTCATTCGCACGAATGTATCCATTCTAATTAATTCGTACGATCCATTCTAATTCATTCGTATGATCCATTCTTATTCATTCGCACGATCCAGTCTATTGGATTCGCACGATCCATTCTAATTCATTCGCACGAATGTATCCATTCTAATTCATTCGTACGATCCATTCTAATTCATTAATATGATCCATTCTAATTCATTCGTACGATCCATTCTAATTCATATGCACAAAGGTATCCATTCTAATCCATTCGTAGGATCTATTCTAATCCATTCGTACGATCCATTCTAATTCATTCGTACGATCCATTCTAATTCATTCGCTCGAATGTATCCATTCTAATCCATTCGTACGATCCATTCTAATTCATTCGCATGAATATAACCATTCTAATTCATTCATTTGATCCATTCTAATTCATTCGTACGATCCATTCTAATTCATTCGTCCAATCCATTCTAATTCATTCGCACAAATGTATCCATTCTAATTCATTCGTACGATCCATTGTAATTCATTCGTACGATCCATTCTATTTCATTCGTAAGATCCATTCTAATTCATTCGTACGATCCATTCTAATTCATTCGTACGATCCATTCTAATTCATTCACACGAATGTATCCATTCTAGTTCATTCGTACGATCCATTCTAATTCATTCGTATGATCCATTCTAATTCATTCGCACGATCCATTCTAATTCATTCGTACGATCAATTCTATTTCATTCGCACGAATGTATCCATTCTAATTCATTCATACGATCCATTCTAATTCATTCGTACGATCCATTCTAATTCACTCATACGATCCATTCTAATACATTCATACAATCCATTCTAATTCATTTGCACGAATATATCCATTCTAATTCATTCGTACGATCCATTCTAATTCCTTCGTACGATCCATTCTAATTCATTCGTACGATCTATTCTAATTCATTCGTACGATCCATTCTAATTCATTCGTACGATCCATTCTAATTCCTTCGTACGATCCATTCTAATTCATTCGTACGATCCATTCTAATTCATTCGTACAATCTATTCTAATTCATTCGTACGAATGGATACATTCGTGTGAATGAATTAGAATGGATCGTACGAATGAGTAAGAATGGATCGTACGAATGAAATAGAATGGATTGCACGAATGAATTAGAATGGATCGTACGAATGAATTAGAATGGATCGTGTGAAAGAATTAGAATGAATTTTATGAATGAATTAGAATGGATCGTACGAAGGAATTAGAATGGATCGTACGAATGAATAAGAATGGATCGTACGAATGAATTAGAATAGATCGTACGAATGAATTAGAATGGATCGTACGAAGGAATTAGAATGGATCGTATTAGTGAATTAGAATGGATATATTCGTGCAAATGAATTAGAATAGATCGTATGAATGTATTAGAATGGATCGTATAAGTGAATTAGAATGGATCGTACGAATGAATTAGAATGGATCGTATGAATGAATTAGAATGGATCGTGCGAAAGAATTAGAATGCATTGTATGAATGAATTAGAATGGATCGTATGAATGAATTAGAATGGATCGTGCGAATGAATTCGAATGGATCGCATGATCCATTCGAATAGAATGGATCATATGAATGAATTAGAATGGATCGGGCGAATGAATTAGAATGGATTGTAGGAATGAATTAGAATGGATCATATGAATGAATTAGAATGGATCGTATGAATGAATTAGAATGGATCGTGCAAATGAATTAGAATGGATCATACGAATGAATTAGAATGGATCGTACGAATGAATTAGAATGGATCATACGAATGAATTAGAATGGATCATACGAATGAGTAAGAATGGATCGTACGAATGAAATAGAATGGATTGTACGAATGAATAAGAATGGATACATTCATGCGAATGAATTAGAATGGATCGGACGATTGAATTAGAATGGATCGAACGATTCATTCTAATTCATTCGTACGATCCATTCTAATACATTCGTACGATTCATGTTAATTCATTCGTACGATCCATTCTAATTCATTCGTACGATCCATTCTTATTCATTCATACGATCCATTCTAATTCTTTCGCACAATCCATTCTAATTCATTCGTACAATCCATTCTAATTCATTCGTATGATCCATTCTAACTCATTCGGTGGATCCATTCTAATTCATTCGTACGATCCATTCTAATTCATTCCAACGATCCATTCTAATTTATTCGTACGATCCATTCTAATTCATTCGTACGATCTATTCTAATTCATTCCCACAAATGTAACCATTCTAATTCATTCATACGATTCATTCTAATTCATTCGTATGAGCTATTCTAATTCATTCGTACGATCCATTCTAATTCATTCGTACGATCCATTGTAATTCATTCATACAATCCATTTAGGTTCATTCGCACAAATGTATCCATTCAAATTCATTCGTACGATCCAGTCTAATTCATTTGTACGATCCATTCTAATTTATTCATACGATCTATTCTAATTCATTCGTACGATCCATTCTAATTCATTCGTACGATCCATTCTAATTCCTTCGTACGATCCATTCTAATTCATTCGTATGATCCATTCTAATTCATTCGTACAATCTATTCTAATTCATTCATACGAATGGATACATTCGTGTGAATGAATTAGAATGGATCGTACGAATGAGTAAGAACGGATCGTACGAATGAAATAGAATGGATTGCACGAATGAATTAGAATGGATCGTACGAATGATTTAGAATGGATCGTGTGAAAGAATTAGAATGGATTGTAAGAATGAATTAGAATGGATCGTACGAATGAATTAGAATGGATCGTACGAAGGAATTAGAATGGATCGTACGAATGAATTAGAATGGATCGTACGAATGAATTAGAATAGATTGTACGAATGAATTAGAATGGATCGTACGAAGGAATTAGAATGGATCGTACGAATGAATTAGAATGGATATATTCGTGCAAATGAATTAGAATGGATCGTATGAATGTATTAGAATGTATCGTATGAGTGAATTAGAATGGATCGTACGAATGAATTAGAATGGATCGTATAAATGAATTAGAATGGATACATTCGTGTGAATGAATTAGAATGGATCGTATGAATGAATTAGAATAGATTTTGTGAATGAATTAGAACTGATCGTACGAATGAATTAGAATGGATACATTCGTGCGAATGAAATAGAATGGATTGTATGAATGAATTAGAATGGATCGTACGAATGAACTAGAATGGATACATTCGTGCGAATGAATTAGAATGGATCGTACGAATGAACTAGAATGGATCGTACGAATGAATTAGAATGGATCTTACGAATGAATTAGAATGGATCGCTCGAATAAATTAGAATGGATCGTACGAATGAATTAAAATGGATACATTCGTGCGAATGAATTAGAATGGATCGGATGAATGAATTAGAATGGATCGTACGAATGAATTAGAATGGATCGTACGAATGAATTAGAATGGATCGTACGAATAAATTAGAATGGATACATTCGTCCGAATGAATTAGAATGGATCATACGAATGAGTAAGAATGGATCGTACGAATGAAATGGAATAGATTGTACGAATGAATTAGAATGGATCCAACGAATGAATTAGAATGGATCATGTGCAAGAATTAGAATGGATTGTATGAATGAATTAGAATGGATCGTATGAATGAATTGGAATGGATCGTGCGAATGAATTCGAATCGATCGTACGAATTCATTCTAATTCATTCATACAATCCATTCTAATTCTTTCACACGATCCATTCTAATTCATTCGTACGTTCCATTCTAATTCATTAGCACGATCCATGCTAATTCATTCGTTCGATCAATTCTAATTCATTAGCACGATCCATTCTAATTCATTCGTACGATCCATTCTAATTCATTCGCACGATCCATTCTAATTCATTCATAGGATCCATTCTAATTCATTCATACAATCCATTCTAATTCATTCGCACGAATGTATCCATTCTAATTCATTCGTACGATCAGTTCTAATTCATTCACAAAATCTATTATAATTCATTCATACGATCCATTCTAATTTATTCACACGAATGTATCCATTCTAATTCATTCATACGATCCATTCTAATTCATTCGTACGATCCATTCTAATTCACTCATACGATCTATTCTAATACATTCGTATGATCCATTCTAATTCCGAATAAATTAGAATGGATCGTACGAATGAATTAGAATGGATACATTCGTACGAATGAATTAGAATGGATCGTACCAATGAGTAAGAATGGATCATAATGGATCGTACGAATGAACTAGAATGGATACATTCGTGCGAATGAATTAGAATGGATCGTACGAATGAATTAGAATGGATCGTACGAATGAATTAGAATGGATCTTACGAATGAATTAGAATGGATCGTACGAATGAATTAGAATGGATACATTCGTGCGAATGAATTAGAATGGATCGGACGAATGAATTAGAATGGATCGTACGAATGAATTAGAATGGATTAAATGAATGAATTTGAATGGTTACATTCATGCGAATGAATTAGAATGGATCGTACGAATGGATTAGAATGGATCGTACGAATGGATTAGAATGGATACATTCGAGCGAATGAATTCGAATGGATCGTACGAATGAATTAGAATGGATCGTACGAATGGATTAGAATAGATCCTACGAATGGATTAGAATGGATACCTTTGTGCATATGAATTAGAATGGATCTTACGAATGAATTAGAATGGATCATATTAATGAATTAGAATGGATCGTACGAATGAATTAGAATGGATACATTCGTGCGAATGAATTAGAATGGATCGTGCGAATCAATTAGACTGGATCGTGCGAATGAATAAGAATAGATCATACGAATGAATTAGAATGGATCGTACGAATTAATTAGAATGGATACATTCGTGCGAATGAATTAGAATGGATTATATGAATAAATTAGAATGGATCGTACGAATGAATTAGAATGGATCATACGAATTAATTAGAATGGATCATACGAATGAATTAGAATGGATCGTACGAATGAATTAGAATGGATACATTCGTGCAAATGAATTAGAATGGATTATGCGAATGAATAAGAACAGATCGTGCGAATGAATTAGAATGGATCGTACGAATGAATTAGAATGGATCGTGCGAATGAATTAGAATGGATCGTAGGAATGAATTAGAATGGATACATTTGTGCGAATGAATTAGAATGGATCGTACGAATGAATTAGAATGGATCGTATGAATGAATTAGAATGGATCGTACGAATGAATTAGAATGGATCGTGCGAATGAATTAGAATGGATCGTACGAATGAATTAGAATGGATCGTACGAATGAACTAGAATGGATACATTCGTGCGAATGAATTAGAATGGATCGTACGAATGAATTAGAATGGATGTACGAATGAATTAGAATGGATCTTACGAATGAATTAGAATGGATCGTACGAATGAATTAGAATGGATCGTACGAATGAATTAGAATGGATACATTCGTGCGAATGAATTAGAATGGATCGGACGAATGAATTAGAATGGATCGTAATAATGAATTAGAAATGGATCGTACGAATGAATTAGAATGGATTGTACGAATAAATTAGAATGGATACATTCATCCGAATGAATTAGAATGGATCATACGAATGAGTAAGAATGGATCGTATGAATGAAATAGAATAGATTGTACAAATGAATTAGAATGGATCCTACGAATGAATTAGAATGGATCGTGTGAAAGAATTAGAATGGATTGTATGAATGAATTAGAATCGATCGTATGAATGAATTAGAATGGATCGTGCGAATGAATTCGAATGGATCGTATGAATTCATTCTAAGTCATTCATACAATCCATTCTAATTTTTTCACACGATCCATTCTAATTCATTCGTACGTTCCATTCTAATTCATTAGCACGATCCATGCTAATTCATTCATTCGATCAATTTTAATTCATTAGCACGATCCATTCTAATTCATTCGTACGATCCATTCTAATTCATTCACACGATCCATTCTAATTCATTCATAGGATCCATTCTAATTCATTCAAACGATCTATTCTAATTCTTTCGCACGAATGTATCCATTCTAATTCATTCGCACGAATGTATCCATTCTAATTCATTCGTACGATCCATTCTAATTCATTCGTATGATCCATTCTAATTCATTCGTATGATCAATTCTAATTCATTCATACAATCCATTCTAATTCTTTCACACGATCCATTCTAATTCATTCGTACGATCCATTCTAATTCATTCGCACAATCCATTCTATTTCATTCGTACGATCCATTCTTACTCATTGGTACGATCCATTCTAATTCATTCGCACGAATGTATCCATTCTAATTCATTCGTGCGAATCCATTCTAATTCATTCGTACAATCCATTCTATTTCATTCGTACGATCCATTCTTACTCATTCGTATGATCCATTCTAATTCATTCGCACGAATGTATCCATTCTAAATCATTCGTACGATCCATTCTAATTCATTCGTACGATCCATTCTAAATCATTCGTACAATCCATTCTATTTCATTCGTACGATCAATTCTAATTCATTAGCACGATCCATTCTAATTCATTCGTAACATCCATTCAAATTCATTCGCACGATCTATTCTAATTCATTCGTACAATCCATTCTATTTCATTCGTACGATCCATTCTTACTCATTCGTATGATCCATTCTAATTCATTCGCACGAATGTATCCATTCTAATCCATTCGTACGATCCATTCTAATCCATTCGTACGATCCATTCTAATTCATTCGCATGAATGTAACCATTCTAATTCATTCATTTGATCCATTCTAATTTATTCTTACGATCCATTCTAATTCATTCGTCCGATCCATTCTAATTCATTCACAAGAATGTATCCATTCTAAACCATTAATACGATCCATTCTAATTTATTTATACGATCCATTCTAATTCATTCGTAAGATCCATTCTAATTCATTCGTACGATCCATTCTAATTCATTCGTACGATCCATTCTAATTCATTCGCACGAATGTATCCATTCTAGTTCATTCGTACGATCCATTCTAATTCATTCGTACGATCCATTCTAATTCATTCGCACGATCCATTCTAATTCATTCGTACGATCCATTCTAATTCATTCGCATGAATGTATCCATTCTAATTCATTTGTATAATACATTCTATTTCATTCGTACGATCCATTCTTACTCATTCGTATCATCCATTCTAATTCATTCGCACGAATGTATCCATTCTAATTCATTCGTACGATCCATTCTAATTCATTCGCACGATCCATTCTAATTCATTCGTAAGATCCATTCTAATTCATTCGTACGATCCATTCTTATTCATTCGTACGATCCATTCTAATTCATTCGCACAAATGTATCCATTCTAGTTCATTCGTACGATCCATTCTAATTCATTCGTACGATCCATTCTAATTCATTCGCACGATCCATTCTAATTCATTCGTACGATCAATTCTAATTCATTCGCACGAATGTATCCATTCTAATTCATTCGTACGATCCTGAATTAGAATGGATCGTACGAATGAATTAGAATGGATCGTACGAATGAATTAGAATGGATCGTACGAATGAATTAGAATGGATCATACGAATGAGTAAGAATGGATCGTACGAATGAAATAGAATGGATTGTACGAATGAATTAGAATGGATCGTACGAATGAATTAGAATGGATCATATGAAAGAATTAGAATGGATTGTATGAATGAGTTAGAATGGATCATATGAATGAATTAGAATGGATCGTGCGAATGAATTTGAATGGATCGTACGAATGAATTAGAATGGATCGTACGAATGAATTAGAATGGATACATTCGTGCGAATGAATTAGAATGGATACATTCGTGTGAAAGAATTAGAATAGATCGTATGAATGAATTAGAATGTATCCTATGAATGAATTAGAATGGATCGTGCGAATGAATTAGAATGGATCGTACGAATGAATTAGAATGGATCGTGCTAATGAATTAGAATTGATCGAACGAATGAATTAGCATGGATCGTCCTAATGAATTAGAATGGAACGTACGAATGAATTAGAATGGATCGTGTGAAAGAATTAGAATGGATTGTATGAATGAATTAGAATGAATTCGTACGATCCATTCAAATTCATTCGCACGATCCATTCAAATTCATTCATACGATCCATTCTAATTCATTCATACAATCCATTCTAATTCTTTCACACGATCCATTCTAATTCATTCGTAGGATCCATTCTAATTCATTCGTACAATCTATTCTATTTCATTCGTACGATCCATTCTTACTCATTCGTATGATCCATTCTAATTCATTCGGACGAATGTATCCATTCTAATTTATTCATACGATTCATTCTAATTCATTCGTACGATCCATTCTAATTCATTCGTACGATCCATTCTTACTCATTCGTATGATCCATTCTAATTCATTCGTACGATCCATTCTAATTCATTCGTACGATCCATTCTAATTCATTCGCACAATCTATTCAAATTCATTCGTACGATCCATTCTAATTCATTCGTATGATCGTACGAATGAATTAGAATGGATCATACGGAATGAATTAGAATGGATTGTATGAATGAATTAGAATGGATACATTCGTGCGAATGAATTAGAATGGATCATACGAATGAGTAAGAATGGATCGTACGAATGAATAGAATGGATTGTACGAATGAATTAGAATGGATCGTACAAATGAATTAGAATGGATCGTACGAATGAATTAGAATGGATCATACGAATGAGTAAGAATGGATCGTATAAATGAAATAGAATGGATTGTACGAATGAATTAGAATGGATCGTATGCATGAATTAGAATGGATCGTGTGTAAGAATTAGAATGCATTGTATGAATGAATTAGAATGGATCGTATGAATGAATTAGAATGGATCGTGCGAATGAATTCGAATGGATCGCATGATCCATTCAAATAGAATGGATCGTATGAATGAATTAGAATGGATCGGGCGAATGAATTAGAATGGATTGTAGGAATGAATTAGAATGGATCGTATGAATGAATTAGAATGGATCGTATGAATGAATTAGAATGGATCGTGCGAATGAATTAGAATGGATCGTACGAAAGAATTAAAATGGATCATACGAATGAATTAGAATGGATCATACGAATGAATTAGAATGGATCATACGAATGAGTAAGAATGGATCGTACGAATGAAATAGAATGGATTGTACGAATGAATTAGAATGGATACATTAATGCGAATGAATTAGAATGGATCGGACGATTGAATTAGAATGGATCATACGATTCATTCTAATTCATTAGTACGATCCATTCTAATACATTCATACGATTTATGCTAATTCATTCGCACGATCCATTCTAATTCATTCGTACGAATGTATCCATTCTAATTCATTCGTACGATCCATTCTAATTCATTAATATGATCCATTCTAATTCATTCGTACGATCGATTCTAATTCATTCGCACTATCCATTCTAATTCATTCGTACGATCCATTCTAATTCATTCGTTTGATCCATTCTAATTTATTCGTTCAAATATATCCATTCTAATTCATTCGTACGATCCATTCTAATTCATTCGCACGATCCATTCTAATTCATTCGCACGAATGTATCCATTCTAATTCATTTGCACGATCCATTCTAATTCATTCCTATGATCTATTCTAATTCATTCGTATGATCCATTCTAATTCATTCGCTCGAATGTATCTATTCTAATTCATTCATACGATCCATTCTAATTCGTTCATATGATCCATTCTAATTCGTTCGTATGATCCATTCTAATTCGTTCGTACGATCCATTCTAATTCATTCGTATGATCCATTCTAATTCATTCCTACGATCTATTCTAATTCATTCGCTCGAATATATCCATTCTAATTCATTCGTTCGATCCATTCTAATTCATTCGCACGATCCATTCTAATTCATTCGTATGATCCATTTTAATCCATTCGTACGATCCATTCTAATTCATTCGTACGATCCATTCTAATTCATTCGTATGATCCATTCTAATTCATTCGTACGATCCATTCTAATTCATTCATACAATCCATTCTAATTCATTCGCACGAATGTATCCATTCTAATTAATTCGTACGATCCATTCTAATTCATTCGTATGATCTATTCTTATTCATTCGCACGATCCAGTCTAATTGATTCACATGATCCATTCTAATTTATTCAAGAATGTATCCATTCTAATTCATTCGTACGATCCATTCTAATTCATTAATATGATCCATTCTAATTCATTCGTACGATCCATTCTAATTCATATGCACAAAGGTATCCATTTTAATCCATTCGTAGGATCCATTCTAATCCATTCGTACGATCCATTCTAATTCATTCGTACGATCCATTCTAATTCATTCGCTTGAATGTATCCATTCTAATCCATTCGTACGATCCATTCTAATCCATTCGTACGATCCATTCTAATTCATTTGCATGAATGGATCATACGAATGAGTAAGAATGGATCGTATGAATGAAATAGAATGGATTGTGCGAATGAATTAGAATGGATCGTACGAATGAATTAGAATGGATCGTGTGAAAGAATTAGAATGGATTGTATGAATGAATTAGAATAGATCGTATGAATGAATTAGAATGGATCGTACGAATGAATTAGAATCGATCATAAGAATGAACTAGAATGGATACATTCGTGCGAATGAATTAGAATGGATCGTACGAATGAATTAGAATGGATCTTACGGATGAATTAGAATGGATCGTACGAATGCACGATCCATGCTAATTCATTCATTCGATCAATTCTAATTCATTAGCACGATGCATTCTAATTCATTCGTACGATCCATTCTAATTCATTCGCACGATCCATTCTAATTCATTCGTACGATCCATTCTAATTCTTTCACACGATCCATTCTAATTCATTCGTACGATCTATTCTAATTCATTCGTACGATCTATTCTAATTCATTCGTACGATCCATTCTAATTCATTCGTACAATCCATTCTAATTCCTTCGTACGATCCATTCTAATTCATTCATACAATCCATTCTAATTCTTTCACACGATCCATTCTAATTCATTCGTACGATCCACTCTAATTCATTCTTATAATCCATTCTATTTCATTCGTATACATTCGTGTGAATGAATTAGAATGGATCATATGAATGAGTAAGCATGGATCGTACGAATGAAATAGAATGGATCGTACAAATGAATTAGAATGGATCGTACGAAAGAATTAGAATGGGTCGTATGAATAAATTAGAATGGATACATTCGTCCGAATGAATTAGAATGGATCATACAAATGAGTAAGAATGGATCGTACGAATGAAATAGAATAGATTGTACGAATGAATTAGAATGGATTCATACGAATGCATTAGAATGGATACATTCGTGCGAATGAATTAGAATGGATCGTACCAATGAGTAAGAATGGATCGTACGAATGAAATAGAATGGACTGCGCGAATGAATTAGAATGGATCGCACGAATGTATCCATTCTAATTCATTCGTTCGATCCATTCTAATTCATTCGTACGATCTATTCTAATTCATTCGTATGATCCATTCTAATTAATTCGTATGATCCATTCTAATTCATTCATACGATCCATTCTAATTCATTCATACCATCCATTCTAATTCATTCGTACGATCTATTCTAATTCACTCATACGATCCATTCTAATACATTCATACGATCCATTCTAATTCATTTGCACGTACGAATGAATTAGAATGGATCGTATGAATGTATTAGAATGGATCGTACGAGTGAATTAGAATGGATCGTACGTATGAATTAGAATGGATTTTATGAATGAATTAGAATGGATCGTACGAATGAATTAGAATGGATCGTGTGAAAGAATTAGAATGGATTGTACGAATGAATTAGAATGGATCGTACGAATGAATTAGAATGGATCGTACGAATGAATTAGAATGGATACATTCGTGCGAATGAATTAGAATGGATCGGACGAATGAATTAGAATGGATCAAATGAATGAATTAGAATGGTTACATTCATGCGAATGTATTAGAATGGATCGTACGAATGGATTAGAATGGATCGTACGAATGGATTAGAATGGATACATTCGTGCGAATGAATTAGAATGGATTGTATGAATGAATTAGAATGGATCGTACGAATGAATTAGAATGGATCGTATGAGTGAATTAGAATGGATACGAAGGAATTAGAATGGATCGTACGAAGGAATTAGAATGGATCATACAAATGAAATAGAATGGATCGTACGAAGGAATTAGAATGGATCGTACGAAGGAATTAGAATGGATCGTACGAAGGAATTAGAATGGATCATACGAATGAATTAGAATAGATATATTCGTGCAAATGAATTAGAATGGATCGTATGAATGAATTAGAATGGATCGTATGAGTGAATTAGAATGGATAGTACGAATGAAGTAGAATGTATCATATGAATGAATTAGAATGGATACATTCGTGCGAATGAATTAGAATGGATCGTATGAATGAATTAGAATAGACTGTGCGAATGAATTAGAATGGATCGTACGAATGAATTAGAATGGATACATTCGTGCGAATAAATTAGAATGGATTGTATGAATGAATTAGAATGGATCGTACGAATGAATTAGAATGGATCGTACGAATGAATTAGAATAGATTGCGCGAATGAATTAGAATGGATCGTGCAAATGAAATAGAATGGATACAAATGAATTAGAATGGATCATACGAATGAATTAGAATCTTGATCCATTCTTACTCATTCGTATGATCCATTCTAATTTATTTGAACGAATGTATCCATTCTAATTCATTCGTACGTCTAATTCATTCGTACGGTCCATTCTAATTCATTCGCATAATCCATTCTATTTCATTCGTACGATCCATTCTTACTCATTCGTATGATCCATTATGGATACATTCGTGCGAATGAATTAGAATGGATCATACGAATGAGTAAGAATGGATCGTACGAATGAAATAGAATGGATTGTGCGAATGAATTAGAATGGATCGTACGAATGAATTAGAATGGATCGTACGAATGAATTAGAATGGATCGTACGAATGAATTAGAATGGATACATTCGTGCGAATGAATTAGAATGGATACATTCGTGCGAAAGAATTAGAATAGATCGTATGAATGAATTATAATGGATCCTATGAATGAATTAGAATGGATCGTGCGAATGAATTAGAATGGATCGTACGAATGAATAAGAATGGATCGTGCTAATGAATTAGAATTGATCGAACGAATGAATTAGCATGGATCGTGCTAATGAATTACAATGGAACGTACGAATGAATTAGAATGGATCGTGTGAAAGAATTAGAATGGATTGTATGACGAATGAATTAGTAAGAATGGATCATACGAATGAATTAGAATGGATACATTCGTGCGAATGAATTAGAATGGATCGGACGAATGAATTAGAATGGATCGTATGAATGAATTAGAATGGATCGTACGAATGAATTAGAATGGATCGTACGAATAAATTAGAATGGATAAATTCGTCCGAATGAATTAGAATGGATCATACGAATGAGTAAGAATGGATCGTACAAATGAAATAGAATAGATTGTACGAATGAATTAGAATGGATCCTATGAATGAATTAGAATAGATCGTGTGAAAGAATTTGAATGGATTGTATGAATAAATTAGAATGAATTCGTACGATCCATTCGAATTCATTCGCACGATCCATTCTAATTCATTCATACGATCCATTCCAATTCATTCATATAATCCATTCTAATTCTTTCACACGATCCATTCTAAATCATTCGTAGGATCCATTCTAATTCATTCGTACAATCTATTCTATTTCATTCGTACGATCCATTCTTACTCATTCGTATGATCCATTCTAATTCATTCGGACGAATGTATCCATTCTAATTTATTCGTACGATCCATTCTAATTCATTCGTACGATCCATTCTAATTCATTCGTACGATCCATTCTAATTCATTCGTCCGATCCATTCTAATTTATTCGCATGAATGTATCCATTCTAATTCATTCGTACGATCCATTCTAATTCATTCGCACAATCTATTCTAATTCATTCATACGATCCATTCTAATTCATTCGCACGAATGTATCCATTCTAATTCATTCGCACAATCTATTCTAATTCATTCATACGATCCATTCTAATTCATTCATACGATCCATTCTAATTCATTTGCACGAATATATCCATTCTAATTCATTCGTACGATCCATTCTAATTCCTTCGTACGATCTATTCTAATTCCTTCGTACGATCCATTCTATTTCATTCGTATGATCCATTCTAATTCCTTCGTACGATCCATTCTAATTCCTTCGTATCCATTCTAATTCACTCATACGATCCATTCTAATTCATTCGTACGATCCATTCTAATTCATTCATACAATCCATTCTAATTCATTCGCATGAATGTATCCATTCTAGTTCATTCGTACGATCCATTCTAATTCATTCGTACGATCCATTCTAATTCATTCGCACGATACATTCTAATTCATTCTTACGATCCATTCTAATTCATTCATACGATCCATTCTAATTCATTCGTACGATCCATTCTAATTCATTCGCACAAATGTATCCATTCTAATTCCTTCGTACGATCCATTCTAATTCATTCATACAATCCATTCTAATTCTTTCACACGATCTATTCTAATTCATTCGTACGATCCATTCTAATTTATTCTAATTAGAATGGATCGTACGAATGAATTTGAATGGATCGTACGAATAAATTAGAATGGATACATTCGTCCGAATGAATTAGAATGGATCATACGAATGAGTAAGAATGGATCGTACGAATGAAATAGAATAGATTGTACGAATGAATTAGAATGGATCCTACGAATGAATTAGAATGGATCGTGTGAAAGAATTAGAATGGATTGTATGAATGAATTAGAATGGATCGTATGAATGAATTAGAATGGATCATACGAATGAATTAGAATGGATCGTACGAGTGAATTAGAATGGATCGTACGAATGAATTAGAATGGATCATACGAATGAGTAAGAATGGATCGTACGAATGAAATAGAATGGATTGTACGAATGAATTAGAATGGATCGTACTAATGAATTAGAATGGATTGTGTAAAAGAATTAGAATGGATTGTATGAATGAATTAGAATGGATCATATGAATGAATTAGAATGGATCATGCGAATAAATTCGAATGGATCGTACGAATGAATTAGAATGGATCGTACGAATGAATTAGAAGGGATACATTCGTGCGAATGAATTAGAAGGGATACATTCGTGCGAAAGAATTAGAATAGATCGTATGAATGAATTAGAATAGGTCCTATGAATGAATTAGAATGGATCGTGCGAATGAATTAGAATGGATCGTACGAATGAATTAGAATGGATCGTGCTAATGAATTAGAATTGATCGAACGAATGAATTAGCATGGATCGTGCTAATGAATTAGAATTGAACGTACGAATGAACTAGAATGGATCGTGTGAAAAAGTTAGAATGGATTGTATGAATGAATTAGAATGAATTCGTACGATCCATTCGAATTCATTCGCACGATCCATTCTAATTCATTCATACGATCCATTCTAATTCATTCATACAATCCATTCTAATTCTTTCACACGATCCATTCTAATTCATTCGTAGGATCCATTCTAATTCATTCGTACAATCTATTCTATTTCATTCGTACGATCCATTCTTACTCATTCGTATGATCCATTCTAATTCATTCGGACGAATGTATCCATTCTAAATTATTCGTACGATCCATTCTAATTCATTCGTACGATCCATTCTAATTCATTCGTACGATCCATTCTTACTCATTCGTATGATCCATTCTAATTCATTCGTTCGATCCATTCTAATTCATTCGTACGATCCATTCTAATTCATTCGCACAATCTATTCTAATTCATTCGTACGATCCATTCTAATTCATTCATATGATCGTACAAATGAATTAGAATGGATCGTACGGAATGAATTAGAATGGATTGTATGAATGAATTAGAATGGATACATTCGTGCGAATGAATTAGAATGGATCATACGAATAAGTAAGAATGGATCGTACGAATGAAATAGAATGGATCGTACGAATGAATTAGAATGGATCGTACGAATGAATTAGAATGGATCGTACGAATGAATTAGAATGGATACATTCGTGCGAATGAATTAGAATGGATCGGACGAATGAATTAGAATGGATCGTACGAATGAATTAGAATGGATCAAATGAATGAATAAGAATGGTTACATTCATGCGAATGAATTAGAATGGATCGTACGAATGGATTAGAATGGATCGTACGAATGGATTAGAATGGATACATTCGAGTGAATGAATTAGAATGGATCGTACGAATGAATTAGAATGGATCGTACGAATGGATTAGAATGGATCCTACGAATGGATTAGAATGGATACCTTTGTGCATATGAATTAGAATGGATCATACGAATGAATTAGAATGGATCATATTAATAAAATAGAATGGATCGTACGAATGAATTAGAATGGATACATTCGTGCATGATCCAATCTAATTCATTCGCATGAATGTATCCATTCTAATTCATTCGTACGATCCATTCTAATTCATTAATATGATCCATTCTAATTCATTCGTACGATCCATTCTAATTCATATGCACAAAGGTATCCATTCTAATTCATTCGTACGATCCATTCTAATTCAGGATCGTACGAATGAATTAGAATGGATACATTCGTGCGAATGAATTAGAATTGATCGTACAAATGAATTAGAATTGATCGTGCGAATGAATTAGAATGGATCGTACGAATGAATTAGAATGGATCGTACGAATGAACTAGAATGGATACATTCGTGCGAATGAATTAGAATGGATCGTACGAATGAATTAGAATGGATCGTACGAATGAATTATATTGGATCTTACAAATGAATTAGAATGGATCGTACGAATGAGTTAGAATGGATCGTACGAATGAATTAGAATGGATACATTCGTGCGAATGAATTAGAATGGATTGGACGAATGAATTAGATAGGATCGTACGAATGAATTAGAATGGATCAAATGAATGAATTAGAATGGTTACATTCATACGAATGAATTAGAATGGATCGTACGAATGGATTAGAATGGATCGTACGAATAGATTAGAATAGATACATTCGAGCGAATGAATTAGAATGGATCGTACGAATGAATTAGAATGGATCGTACGAATGGATTAGAATGGATCCTACGAATGGATTAGAATGGATACCTTTGTGCATATGAATTAGAATGGATCGTACGAATGAATTAGAATGGATCATATTAATGAATTAGAATGGATCGTACGAATGATTAGAATGGATACATTCGTGCGAATGAATTAGAATGGATCGTGCGAATCAATTAGACTGGATTGTGTGAATGAATAAGAATAGATCATACGAATGAATTAGAATGGATCGTACGAATTAATTAGAATGGATACATTCGTGCGAATGAATTAGAATGGATTGTATGAATGAATTAGAATGGATCATACGAATGAATTAGAATGGATCATACGAATTAATTAGAATGGATCATACAAATGAATTAGAATGGATCGTACGAATGAATTAGAATGGATAAATTCGTGCGAATGAATTAGAATGGATTGTGCGAATGAATAAGAATAGATCGTGCGAATGAATTAGAATGGATCGTACGAATGAATTAGAATGGATCGTGCGAATGAATTAGAATGGATCGTACGAATGAATTAGAATGGATACATTTGTGTGAAGGAATTAGAATGGATCGTACGAATGAATAAGAATGGATCGTATGAATGAATTAGAATGGATCGTATTAATGAATTAGAATGGATCGTGCGATTGAATTAGAATGGATCGTACGAATGAATTAGAATGGATCGTACGAATGAACTAGAATGGATACATTCGTGCGAATGAATTAGAATGGATCATACGAATGAATTAGAATGGATCGTACGAATGAATTAGAATGGATCTTACGAATGAATTATAATGGATCGTACGAATGAATTAGAATGGATCGTACGAATGAATTAGAATGGATACATTCGTGCGAATGAATTAGAATGGATCGGACAAATGAATTAGAATGGATCGTAGGAATGAATTAGAATGGATCGTACGAATAAATTAGAATGGAGACATTCGTCCGAATGAATTAGAATGGATCATACGAATAAGTAAGAATGGATCGTACGAATGAAATAGAATAGATTGTACGAATGAATTAGAATGGATCCTACGAATGAATTAGAATGGATCGTGTGAAAGAATTAGAATGGATTGCATGAATGAATTAGAATGGATCGGATGAATGAATTAGAATGGATCGTGCGAATGAATTCGAAAGGATCGTACGAATTCATTCTAATTCATTCATACAATCCATTCTAATTCTTTCACACGATCCATTCTAATTCATTCGTAGGATCCATTCTAATTCATTCGTACAATCTATTCTATTTCATTCGTACGATCCATTCTTACTCATTCGTATGATCCATTCTAATTCATTCGGACGAATGTATCCATTCTAATTTATTCGTACGATCCATTCTAATTCATTCGTACGATCCATTCTTACTCATTCGTACGATCCATTCTAATTCCTTCGTACGATCCATTCTAATTCCTTCGTACGATCCATTCTAATTCATTCGCATGATCCATTCTAATTCTTTCATACAATCCATTCTAATTCTTTCGTGCGAATAAATTAGAATGGATACCTTTGTGCATATGAATTAGAATAGATCGTACGAATGAATTAGAATGGATCATATTAATGAATTAGAATGGATCGTACGAATGAATTAGAATTAATACATTCGTGCGAATGAATTAGAATGGATCGTGCGAATCAATTAGACTGGATCGTGCGAATGAATAAGAATAGATCATACGAATGAATTAGAATGGATCATACGAATTAATTAGAATGAATACATTCGTGCAAATGAATTAGAATGGATTGTATGAATGAATTAGAATGGATCATACGAATGAATTAAAATGGATCATATGAATTAATTAGAATGGATCATCCGAATGAATTAGAATGGATCGTACGAATGAATTAGAATGGATCGTGCGAATGAATTAGAATGGATCGTGCGAATGAATTAGAATGGATCGTGCGAATGAATTAGAATGGATCGTACGAATGAATTAGAATGGATACATTTGTGCGAATGAATTAGAATGGATCGTACAAATGAATTAGAATGGATCGTATGAATAAATTAGAATGGATCGTACGTATGAATTAGAATGGATCGTGCGAATGAATTAGAATGGATCGTACGAATGAATTAGAATGGATCGTGTGAAAGAATTAGAATGGATCGTACAAATGAATTAGAATGGATCGTGCGAATGAATTAGAATGGATCGTACGAATGAATTAGAATGGATACATTTGTGCGAATGAATTAGAATGGATCGTACGAATGAATTAGAATGGATCGTATGAATGTATTAGAATGGATCGTGCGAATGAATTAGAATAGATCATACGAATGAATTAGAATAGACCGTACGAATGAACTAGAATGGATACATTTTTGCGAATGAATTAGAATGGATCGTACGAATGAATTAGAATGGATCGTACGAATGAATTACAATGGAACTTACGAATGAATTAGAATGGATCGTACGAATGAATTAGAATGGATCGTAAGAATGAATTAGCATGGATTGTACGAATGAATTAGAATGGATCGTGTGAATGAATTAGAATGGATCGTGCGAATGAATTAGAATGGATCGTACGAATGAATTAGAATGGATCGTGCGAAAGAATTAGAATGGATCGTACAAATGAATTAGAATGGATCGTGCGAATGAATTAGAATGGATCGTACGAATGAATTAGAATGGATACATTTGTGCGAATGAATTAGAATGGATCGTACGAATGAATTAGAATGGATCGTATGAATGAATTAGAATGGATCGTGCGAATGAATTAGAATAGATCATATGAATGAATTAGAATAGACCGTACGAATGAACTAGAATGGATACATTTGTGCGAATGAATTAGAATGGATCATACGAATGAATTAGAATGGATCGTACGAATGAATTAGAATGGATCTTACGAATAAATTAGAATGGATCGTACGAATGAATTAGAATGGATCGTACGAATGAATTAGAATGGATCGTATGAATGAATTAGAATGGATCGTACGAATGAATTAGAATGGATCGTGCGAATGAATTAAAATGGATCGTACGAATGAATTAGAATGGATCGTGTGAATGAATTAGAATGGATCGTACGAATGAATTAGAATGGATCGTGCGAATGAATTAGAATGGATCGTACGAATGAATTAGAATGGATACATTTGTGCGAATGAATTAGAATGGATCGTACGAATGAATTAGAATGGATAGTATGAATGAATTAGAATGGATCGTACGAATGAATTAGAATGGATCGTGCGAATGAATTAGAATGGATCGTACGAATGAAATAGAATGGATCGTACGAATGAACTAGAATGGATACATTTGTGCGAATGAACTAGAATGGATCGTACGAATGAATTAGAATGGATCGTACGAATGAATTAGAATGGATCTTACGAATGAATTAGAAAGGATCGTATGAATGAATTAGAATGGATCGTACGAATGAATTAGAAAGGATCGTACGAATGAATTAGAATGGATCGTGCGAATGAATTAGAATGGATCGTACCAATGAGTAAGAATGGATCGTACGAATGAATAGAATGGATCATATGAATGAATTAGAATGGATACATTCGTGTGAATGAATTAGAATGGATCATATGAATGAATTAAAATAGATTTTGTGAATGAATTAGAACTGATCGTACGAATGAATTAGAATGGATCGTACGAATGAATTAGAATGGATCGTATCACTGAATTAGAATGGTTACATTCATGCGAATGAATTAGAATGGATCGTACGAACGAATGAATCAGAATGGATCGTACGAATGAACTAGAATGGATCGTACGAATGAATTAGAATGGATACATTCGTGCGAATGAATTAGAATGGATACATTCGTGCGAAAGAATTAGAACAGATCGTATGAATGAATTAGAATGGATCCTATGAATGAATTAGAATGGATCGTGCGAATGAATTAGAATGGATCGTACGAATGAATTAGAATGGATCGTGCTAATGAATTAGAATTGATCGAACGAATGAATTAGCATGGATCGTGCTAATGAATTAGAATGGAACGTACGAATGAATTAGAATGGATCGTGTGAAAGAATTAGAATGGATTGTATGAATGAATTAGAATGAATTCGTACGATCCATTTGAATTCATTTGCACGATCCATTCTAATTCATTCATACGATCCATTCTAATTCATTCGTATGATCCATTCTAATTCATTCGCACAAATGTATCCATTCTAATTCATTCGTACGATCCATTCTAATTCATTCGCACGATCCATTCTAATTCATTCGTGCAATACATTCTATTTCATTCGTACGATCCATTCTTACTCATTCGTACGATCCATTCTAATTCATTCACACGAATGTATCCATTCATACGAATGAATTAGAATAGATTGTACGAATGAATTAGAATGGATCATACGAATGAATTAGAATGGATCGTACGAAGGAATTAGAATGGATCGTACGAATAAATTAGAATGGATCGTACGAATGAATTAGAATAGATCGTACGAATGAATTAGAATGGATCGTACGAAGGAATTAGAATGGATTGTACGAATGAATTAGAATGGATATATTCGTGCAAATGAATTAGAATGGATCATATGAATGTATTAGAATGGATCGTATGAGTGAATTAGAATGGATCGTACGAATGAATTAGAATGGATGATATGAATGAATTAGAATGGATCGTACGAATGAATTAGAATGGATCATACAAATTAATTAGAATGGATCATACGAATGAATTAGAATGGATCGTACGAATGAATTAGAATGGATCGTACGAATGAATTAGAATGGATCATACGAATGAATTAGAATGGATCATACGAATGAGTAAGAATGGATCGTACGAATGAAATAGAATGGATTATACGAATGAATTAGAATGGATACATTCGTGCGAATGAATTAGAATGGATCATACGAATGAATTAGAATGGATCGTACGAATGAATTAGAATGGATCGTACGAATGAATTAGATTGCATCGTACAAAAGAATTAGAATAGATATATTCGTACGAATGAATTAGAATGGATCGTACGAATGAATTAGACTGGATCGTACGAATGAATTTGAATGGATACATTTGTGTGAATGAATCTAAATGGGTTGTATGAATGAATTACAATGAATCGTATGAATGAATTAGAATGGATCGTACGAATGAATTAGAATAGCTCAAACGAATGAATTAGAATGAATCGTATGAATGAATTAGAATGGTTACATTCGTGCGAATGAATTAGAATAGATCGTGCGAATGAATTAGCATGAATCGTACGAATGTATTAGAATAGATCATACGAATGAATTAGAATGAATCGTACGATCCATTCTAATTCATTCGTACGATCCATTCTAATTCATTCGCACGAATGTATCCATTCTAAATCATTCGTACGATCCATTCTAGTTCATTCGTACAATCCATTCTAATTTATTCGTACGATCCATTCTAATTCATTCGTATGATCCATTCTAATTAATTCGAATGATCCATTCTAATTCATTCGTACGATCCATTCTAGTTCATTCATACAATCCATTCTAATTCATTCGCTCGAATGTATCCATTCTAATTAATTCGTACGATCCATTCTAATTCATTCGTATGATCCATTCTTATTCATTCGCACGATCCAGTCTAATGGATTCGCACGATCCATTCTAATTCATTCACACGAATGTATCCATTCTAATTCATTCGTACGATCCATTCTAATTCATTAATATGATCCATTCTAATTCATTCGCATGATCCATTCTAATTTATTCGTACGATCCATTCTAATTCATTCGTACAATCCATTCTATTTCATTCGTATGATCCATTCTTACTCATTCGTATGATCCATTCTAATTCATTCGTATGATCCATTCTAATTCATTCGTACAATCCATTCTAATTCACTCGTACAATCCATTCTATTTCATTCGTACGATCCATTCTTACTCATTCGTATGATCCATTCAAATTCAATCGCACGAATGTATCCATTCTAAATCATTCATACGATCCATTCTAATTCATTCGTACGATCCATTCTAAATCATTCGTACAATCCATTCTATTTCATTCGTACGATCAATTCTAATTCATTAGCACGATCCATTCTAATTCATTCGTACGATCCATTCAAATTCATTCGCACGATCCATTCTATATAATTCGTACAATCCATTCTATTTCATTCGTACGATCCATTCTTACTCATTCGTATGATCCTTTCTAATTCATTCACACGAATGTATCCATTCTAATCCATTCGTACGATCCATTCTAATCCATTCGTACGATCCATTCTAATTCATTCGCATGAATGTAACCATTCTAATTCATTCATTTGATCTATTCTAATTCATTCGTACGATCCATTCTAATTCATTCGTCCGATCCATTCTAATTCATTTGCACGAATGTATCCATTCTAAACCATTCATATGATCCATTCTAATTTATTCGTACGATCCATTCTAATTCATTCGTAAGATCCATTCTAATTCATTCGTACAATCCATTCTAATTCATTCGTACGATCCATTCTAATTCATTCGTAAGATCCATTCTAATTCATTCGTACGATCCATTCTAATTCATTCGTACGTTCCATTCTAATTCATTAGCACGATCCATGCTAATTCATTCGTTCGATCAATTCTAATTCATTAGCACGATCCATTCTAATTCATTCGTACGATCCATTCTAATTCATTCGCACGATCCATTCTAATTCATTCATAGGATCCATTCTAATTCATTCATACGATCTATTCTAATTCTTTCGCACGAATGTATCCATTCTAATTCATTCGCACGAATGTATCTATTCTAATTCATTCGTACGATCCATTCTAATTCATTCGTACGATCCATTCGAATTCATTCGCACGATCCATTCTAATTCATTCATATGATCCATTCTAATTCATTCATACAATCCATTCTAATTCTTTCACACGATCCATTCTAATTCATTCGTACGATCCATTCTAATTCATTCGTACAATCCATTCTATTTCATTCGTACGATCCATTCTTACTCATTCGTATGATCCATTCTAATTCATTCGTATGATCCATTCTAATTCATTCGTACGATCCATTCTAATTCATTCGTACGATCCATTCTAATTCATTCGCACGAATGTATCCATTCTAGTTCATTCGTACGATCCATTCTAATTCATTCGTACGATCCATTCTAATTCTATCGCACGATCCATTCTAATTCATTCATACGATCCATTCTAATTGATTCGTATGATCCATTCTAATTCATTCGCACAATCTATTCTAATTCATTCGCACGAATGGATACATTCGTGTGAATGAATTAGAATGGATCGTACGAATGAGTACGAATGGATCGTACGAATGAAATAGAATGGATTGCACGAATGAATTAGAATGGATCGTACGAATGAATTAGAATGGATCGTGTGAAAGAATTAGAATGGATTGTATGAATGAATTAGAATGGATCGTACGAAGGAATTAGAATGGATCGTACGAATGAATTAGAATAGATCGTACGAATGAATTAGAATGGATCGTACGAATGAATTAGAATGGATCGTGTGAAAGAATTAGAATGGATCGTACGAATGAATTAGAATGGATCGTGCGAATGAATTAGAATGGATCGTACGAATGAATTAGAATGGATCATGCTAATGAATTAGAATTGATGGAACGAATGAATTAGAATGGATCGTGCATTCGTACGATCCATTCTAATTCATTCGTACGATCCATTCTAATTCATTCGTACGATCCATTCTAATAAATTAGTACGATTCATGCTAATTCATTCGCACGATCCATTCTAATTCATTCGTACGATCCATTCTTATTCATTCATACGATCCATTCTAATTCATTCGCATAATCCATTCTATTTCATTCGTACGATCCATTCTTACTCATTCGTATGATCCATTCTAATTCATTCGCACGAATGTATCCATTCTAATTTATTCTTACAATCCATTCTAATTCATTCCGTATGATTCATTCTAATTTATTCGTACGATCGTACGAATGAATTAGAATGGATCGTACGAATGAATTAGAATAGATTGTGCGAATGAATTAGAATGGATCGTACGAATGAATTAGAATGGATTGTACGAATGAATTAGAATGGATCATACGAATGAGTAAGAATGGATCGTACGAATGAATTAGAATGGATCGTACGGATGAATTAGAATGGATCGTACGAATAAATTAGAATGGATACATTCGTCCGAATGAGTTAGAATGGATCATACGAATGAGTAAGAATGGATCGTACGAATGAAATAGAATAGATTGTACGAATGAATTAGAATGGATCCTACAAATGAATTAGAATGGATCCTACAAATGAATTAGAATGGATCGTGTGAAAGAATTAGAATGGATTGTATGAATGAATTAGAATGGATCGTATGAATGAATTAGAATGGATCGTGCGAATGAATTCGAATTGATCGTACGAATTCATTCTAATTCATTCATACAATCCATTCTAATTCTTTCACACGGTCCATTCTAATTCATTCGTACGTTCCATTCTAATTCATTAGCACGATCCATGCTAATTCATTCGTTCGATCAATTCTAGTTCATTCGCACGATCCATTCTAATTCATTCATACGATCCATTCTAATTCATTCATACAATCCATTCTAATTCTTTCACACGGTCCATTCTAATTCATTCGTAGGATACATTCTAATTCATTCATACGATCTATTCTAATTCTTTCGCACGAATGTATCCATTCTAATTCATTCGCACGAATGTATCCATTCTAATTCATTCGTACGATCCATTCTAATTCATTCGTACGATCTATTCTAATTCATTCGTACGATCCATTCTAATTAATTCATACGATCAATTCTAATTCATTCATATAATCCATTCTAATTCTTTCACACGGTCCATTCTAATTCATTCGTACGATCCATTCTAATTCATTCGCACAATCCATTCTATTTCATTCGTACGATCCATTTTGGTACGATCCATTCTAATTCATTCGCACGAATGTATCCATTCTAATTCATTCGTAGGAATCCATTCTAATTCATTCGTACAATCTATTCTATTTCATTCGTACGATCCATTCTTACTCATTCGTATGATCCATTCTAATTCATTCGGACGAATGTATCCATTCTAATTCATTCGTACGATCCATTCTAATTCATTCGTACGATCCATTCTAATTCATTCATCCGATCCATTCTAATTCATTCGCACGAATGTATCCATTCTAATTCATTCGTACGATCCATTCTAATTCATTCGTACGATCCATTCTAATTCATTCGTAAGATCCATTCTAATTCATTCGTACGATCCATTCTAATTCACTCATACGATCCATTCTAATACATTCATACGATCCATTCTAATTCATTTGCACGAATATATCCATTCTAATTCATTCGTACGATCCATTCTAATTCATTCGTACGATCCATTCTAATTCATTCGTACGATCCATTCTAATTCATTTGCACAATCCATTCTATTTCATTCGTACGATCCATTCTTACTCATTCGTATGATCCATTCTAATTCATTCGCACGAATGTATCCATTCTAATTCATTCATACAATCCATTCTAATTCATTCCGTACGATCCATTCTAATTCATTCGTACGATCGTACGAATGAATTAGAATGGATCGTACGAATGAATTAGAATAGTTGTGCGAATGAATTAGAATGGATCGTACGAATGAATTAGAATGGATCGTACGAATGAATTAGAATGGATCATACGAATGAGTAAAAATGGATCGTATGAATGAATTAGAATGGATCGTACGAATGAATTAGAATGGATCGTACGAATAAATTAGAATGGATACATTCGTCCGAATGAATTAGAATGGATCATACGAATGAGTAAGAATGGATCGTACATATAAAATAGAATAGATTGTACGAATGAATTAGAATGGATCCTACGAATGAATTAGAATGGATCGTGTGAAAGAATTAGAATGGATTGTATGAATGAATTAGAATGGATCGTATGAATGAATTGGAAAGGATCGTGCGAATGAATTCGAATGGATCGTACGAATTCATTCAAATTCATTCATACAATCCATTTTAATTCTTTCAGACGATCTATTCTAATTCATTCGTACGTTCCATTCTAATTCATTAGCACGATCCATGCTAATTCATTCGTTCGATCAATTCTAATTCATTAGCACGATCCATTCTAATTCATTCGTACAATCCTTTCTAATTCATTCGCACGATCCATTCTAATTCATTCATAGGATCCATTCTAATTCATTCATACGATCTATTCTAATTCTTTCGCACGAATGTATCCATTCTAATTCATTCGCACGAATGTATCCATTCTAATTCATTCGTACGATCCATTCTAATTCATTCGTACGATCCATTCGAATTCATTCGCACGATCCATTCTAATTCATTCATATGATCCATTCTAATTCATTCATACAATCCATTCTAATTCTTTCACACGATCCATTCTAATTCATTCATACGATCCATTCTAATTCATTCGTACAATCCATTCTATTTCATTCGTACGATCCATTCTTACTCATTCGTATGATCCATTCTAATTCATTCGTATGATCCATTCTAATTCATTTGTACGATCAATTCTAATTCATTCGTACGATCCATTCTAATTCATTCGCACGAATGTATCCATTCTAGTTCATTTGTACGATCCATTCTAATTCGTTCGTACAATCTATTCTAATTCATTCGTACGAATGGATACATTCGTGTGAATGAATTAGAATGGATTGTACGAATGAGTAAGAATGGATCGTACGAATGAAATAGAATGGATTGCACGAATGAATTAGAATGGATCGTACGAATGAATTAAAATGGATCGTGTGAAAGAATTAGAATGGATGGTATGAATGAATTAGAATGGATCGTACGAAGGAATTAGAATGGATCGTACGAATGAATTAGAATGGATCGTACGAATGAATTAGAATAGATCGTACGAATGAATTAGAATGGATCGTACGAATGAATTACAATGGATCATATGAAAGAATTAGAATGGATCGTACGAATGAATTAGAATGGATCGTGCGAATGAATTAGAATGGATCGTACGAATGAATTAGAATGGATCGTGCTAATGAATTAGAATTGATCGAACGAATGAATTTGCATGGATTGTGCATTCGTACGATCCATTCTAATACATTCGTAAGATCCATTCTAATTCATTCGTACGATCCATTCTAATTCATTCGTACGATCCATTCTAATTCATTCGCACGAATGTATCCATTCTAGTTCATTCGTACAATCCATTATAATTCATTCGTACGATCCATTCTAATTCATTGATACGATCTATTCTAATTCATTCATACAATCCATTCTAATTCTTTCACACGATCCATTCTAATTCATTTGTATGATCCATTCTAATTCATTCGCACAATCCATTCTATTTCATTCGTACGATCCATTCTTACTCATTCGTATGATCCATTCTAATTCATTCGCACGAATGTATCCATAATGGATCATACGAATGAGTAAGAATGGATCGTACGAATGAAATAGAATGGATTGTGCGAATGAATTAGAATGGACCGTACGGATGAATTAGATTGGATACATTCGTGCGAATGAATTAGAATGGATCGGACGAATGAATTAGAATGGATCGTACGAATGAATTAGAATGGATCGTACGAATGAATTAGAATGGATCGTACGAATAAATTAGAATGGATACATTCGTCCGAATGAATTAGAATGGATCATACGAATGAGTATGAATGGATCGTACGAATGAAATAGAATAGATTGTACGAATGAATTAGAATGGATCCTACGAATGAATTAGAATAGATCGTGTGAAAGAATTAGAACGGATTGTATGAATGAATTAGAATGAATTCGTACGATCCATTCGAATTCATTCGCACGATCTATTCTAATTCATTCATACGATCCATTCTAATTCATTCATACAATCGATTCTAATTCTTTCACACGATCCATTCTAATTCATTCGTAGGATCCATTCTAATTCATTCGTACAATCTATTCTATTTCATTCGTACGATCCATTCTTACTCATTCGTATGATCCATTCTAATTCATTCGAACGAATGTATCCATTCTAATTTATTCGTACGATCCATTCTAATTCATTCGTACGATCCATTCTAATTCATTCGTACGATCCATTCTAATTCATTCATCCTATCCATTCTAATTCATTCGCACGAATGTATCCATTCTAATTCATTCGTAGGATCCATTCTAATTCATTCGTACGATCCATTCTAATTCATTCGTAAGATCCATTCTAATTCATTCATACAATCCATTCTAATTCATTCGTACGATCCATTCTAATTCATTCGCACGATCCATTCTAATACATTCATACGATCCATTCTAATTCATTTGCACGTGTGAATGAATTAGAATGGATCGTACAAATGAATTAGAATGGATACATTCGTGCGAATGAATTAGAATGGATCGTATGAATGAATTAGAATGGATCGTACGAATGAATTAGAATGGATCGTGCGAATGAATTAGAGTGGATCGTACGAATGAATTTGAATGGATCGTACGAATGAACTAGAATGGATACATTCGTGCGAATGAATTTGAATAGATCGTACGAATGAATTAGAATGGATCGTACGAATGAATTAGAATGGATCTTACGAATGAATTAGAATGGATCGTACGAATAAATTAGAATGGATACATTCGTCCGAATGAATTAGAATGGATCATACGAATGAGTAAGAATGGATCGTATGAATGAAATAGAATAGATTGTACGAATGAATTAGAATGGATCGTACGAATGAATTAGAATGGATCGTACGAATGAATTAGAATGGATACATTCGTGTGAATGAATTAGAATGGATCGGACGAATGAATTAGAATGGATCGTACGAATGAATTAGAATGGATCGTACGGAATAAATTAGAATGGATTGTATGAATGAATTAGAATGGATACATTCGTGCGAATGAATTAGAATGGATCATACGAATGAGTAAGAATGGATCGTACGAATGAAATAGAATGGATTGTACGAATGAATTAGAATGGATCGTACAAATGAATTAGAATGGATACATTCGTACGAATGAATTAGAATGGATCATACGAATGAGTAAGAATGGATCGTACAAATGAAATAGAATGGATTGTACGAATGAATTAGAATGGATCGTACGAATGAATTAGAATGGATCGTGTGAAAGAATTAGAATGCATTGTATGAATGAATTAGAATGGATCGTATGAATGAATTAGAATGGATCGTGCGAATGAATTCAAATGGATCGCATGATCCATTCGAATAGAATGGATCGTATGAATGAATTATAATGGATCGGGCGAATGAATTAGAATGGATTGTAGGAATGAATTAGAATGGATCGTATGAATGAATTTGAATGGATCGTATGAATGAATTTGAATGGATCGTGCGAATGAATTAGAATGGATCGTACGAATGAATTAGAATGGATCGTACGAATGAATTAGAATGGATCATACGAATGAATTAGAATGGATCATACGAATGAGTAAGAATGGATCGTACGAATAAAATAGAATGGATTGTACGAATGAATTAGAATGGATACATTCGTGCGAATGAATTAGAATGGATCGTACGAATGAATTAGAATGGATCGTACGAATGAATTAGAATGCATCATACGAAAGAATTAGAATGGATATATTCAAGCGAATGAATTAGACTGGATCGTACGAATGAATTTGAATGGATACATTTGTGCGAATGAATCTAAATGGATTGTATGAATGAATTACAATGGATCGTACGAATGAATTAGAATGGATCGTACGAATAAATTAGAATAGCTCATACGAATGAATTAGAATGAATCGTATGAATGAATTAGAATGGTTACATTCGTGCGAATGAATTAGAATAGATCATACGAATGAATTAGAATGGATCGTACGAATAAATTAGAATGGATCGTGGGAATGAATTAGAATGGATCGTACGAATGAATTAGAATGGATCCACCGAATGAGTTAGAATGGATCATACGAATGAATTAGAATGGATTGTACGAATGAATTAGAATGGATTGTGCGAATGAATTAGAATGGATCGTATGATTGAATAAGAATGGATCGTACGAATGAATTAGAATGGATCGTGCGAATGAATTAGCATGAATCGTACAAATGTATTAGAATGGATCGTACGAATGAATTAGAATGAATCGTACGATCCATTCTAATTCATTCGTACGATCCATTCTAATTCATTCGCACGAATGTATCCATTCTAGTTCATTCGAACGATCCATTCTAGTTCATTCGTACGATCCATTCTAATTCATTCGTACGATCCATTCTAATTCAATCGTATGATCCATTCTAATTAATTCGTATGATCCATTCTAATTCATTCTTACGATCCATTCTAATTCATTCATACAATCCATTCTAATTCATTCGCTTGAATGTATCCATTCTAATTAATTCGTATGATCCATTCTAATTCATTCGTATGATCCATTCTTATTCATTCGCACGATCCACTCTAATGGATTCGCACGATCCATTCTAATTCATTCGCACGAATGTATCCATTCTAATTCATTCGTACGATCCATTCTAATTCTTTAATATGATCCATTCTAAATCATTCGCACGATCCATTCTAATTCATTCGTACGATCCATTCTAATTCATTAATATGATCCATTCTAATTCATTCGCACGATCCATTCAAATTCATTCGCACGATCCATTCTAATTCATTCGGACGAATGTATCCATTCTAATTTATTCGTACGATCCATTCTAATTCATTCGTACGATCCATTCTAATTCATTCATACGATCCATTCTAATTCATTCATTCGATCCATTCTAATTCATTCGCATGAATGTATCCATTCTAATTCATTCGTATGGTCCATTCTAATTTATTCGCATAATCCATTCTATTTCATTCGTACGATCCATTATTACTCATTCGTATGATCCATTATGGATACATTCGTGCGAATGAATTAGAATGGATCATACGAATGAGTAAGAATGGATCGTACGAATGAAATAGAATGGATTGTGCGAATGAATTAGAATGGATCGTACGAATGAATTAGAATGGATCGTGTGAAAGAATTAGAATGGATTGTATGAATGAATTAGAATAGATCGTATGAATGAATTAGAATGGATCGTACGAATGAATTAGAATGGATCGTACGAATGAACTAGAATGGATACATTCGTGCGAATGAATTAGAATGGATTGTACGAATGAATTAGAATGGATCGTACGAATGAATTAGAATGGATCTTACAAATGAATTAGAATGGATCGTACGAATGCACGATCCATGCTAATTCATTCGTTCGATCAATTCTAATTCCTTAGCACGATCCATTCTAATTCATTCGTACGATCCATTCTAATTCATTCGCACGATCCATTCTAATTCATTCGTACGATCTATTCTAATTATTTCACATGATCCATTCTAATTCATTCGTACGATCCATTCTAATTCATTCGTACGATCTATTCTAATTCATTCGTACGATCCATTCTAATTTCATTCGTACGATCCATTCTAATTCATTCGCTCGAATGTATCCATTCTAATCCATTCGTACGATCCATTCTAATCCATTTGTATGATCCATTCTAATTCATTCGCATGAATGTAACCATTCTAATTCATTCATTTGATCCATTCTAATTCATTCGTACGATCCATTCTAATTCATTCGTCCGATCCATTCTAATTCATTCGCACGAATGTATCAATTCTAATCCATTCGTAAGATCCATTCTAATTCATTCGTACGATCCATTCTAATTCATTCGTACGATCCATTCTAATTCATTAATATGATCCATTCTAATTCATTCGTACGATCCATTCTAATTCATATGCACAAAGGTATCCATTCAAATTTATTCGTACGATCCATTCTAATTCAGGATCGTACGAATGAATTAGAATGGATACATTCGTGCGAATGAATTAGAATTGATCGTACGAATGAATTAGAATGGATCGTGCAAATGAATTTGAATGGATCGTACGAATGAATTAGAATGGATCGTACGAATGAACTAGAATGGATACATTCGTGCGAATGAATTACAATGGATCGTACGAATGAATTAGAATGGATCGTACGAATGAATTAGAATGGATCTTACGAATGAATTAGAATGGATCGTACGAATGAATTAGAATGGATAGTACGAATGAATTAGAATGGATACATTCGTGCGAATGAATTAGAATGGATCGGACGAATGAATTAGAATGGATCGTACGAATGAATTAGAATGGATCAAATGAATGAATTAGAATGGTTACATTTATGCGAATGAATTAGAATGGATCGTACGAATGGATTAGAATGGATACATTCGAGCGAATGAATTAGAATTAATGGATCGTACGAATGAAATTAGAATGGATCGTACGAATGAATTAGAATAGATCGTACGAATGAATTAGAATGGATCGTACGAATGAATTAGAATGGATCGTACGAATAAATTAGAATGGATACATTCGTCCGAATGAATTAGAATGGATCATACGAATGAGTAAGAATGGATCGTACGAATGAAATAGAATAGATTGTACGAATGAATTAGAATGGATCCTACGAATGAATTAGAATGGATCATGTGAAAGAATTAGAATGGATTGTATGAATGAATTAGAATGGATCGTATGAATGAATTAGAATGGATCATGCGAATGAATTCGAATGGATCGTACGAATTCATTCTAATTCATTCATACAATCCATTCTAATTCTTTCACACGATCCATTCTAATTCATTCGTACGTTCCATTCTAATTCATTAGCACGATCCATGCGAATTCATTCGTTCGATCAATTCTAATTCATTAGCACGATCCATTCTAATTCATTCGTACGATCCATTCTAATTCCTTCGTACGATCCATTCTAATTCATTCGTACGATCCATTCTAATTCATTCGTGCAATCCATTCTGTTTCATTCGTACGATCCATTCTTACTCATTCGTACGATCCATTCTAATTCATTCACACGAATGTATCCATTCGTACGAATGAATTAGAATAGATTGTACGAATGAATTAGAATGGATCGTACGAATGAATTAGAATGGATCGTACGAAGGAATTAGAATGGATCGTACGAATAAATTAGAATAGATCGTATGAAAGAATTAGAATGGATCGTACGAAGGAATTAGAATGGATCGTACGAATGAATTAGAATGGATCGTATGAGTGAATTAGAATGGATCGTGCAAATGAATTAGAATGGATCGTGCAAATGAATTAGAATGGATCGTATGAATGTATTAGAATGGATCGTATGAGTGAATTAGAATGGATCGTACTAATGAATTAGAATGGATTGTATGAACGAATTAGAATGGATCGTACGAATGAATTAGAATGGATCATACGAATTAATTAGAATGGATCGTACGAATGAATTAGAATGGATCGTACGAATGAATTAGAATGGATACATTCGTGTCGCATGAATGTAACCATTCTAATTCATTTATTTGATCCATTCTAATTCATTCGTACGATCCATTCTAATTTATTCGTCCGATCGATTCTAATTCATTCGCACGAATGTATCCATTCTAATTCATTCGTACGATCCATTCTAATTCATTCGTACGATCCATTCTAATTCATTCGTAAGATCCATTATAATTCATTCATACGATCCATTCTAATTCATTCGTACGATCCATTCTAATTCATTCGCACGAATGTATCCATTCTAGTTCATTCGTACGATCCATTCTAATTCATTCGTACGATCCATTCTAATTCATTCGCACGATCCATTTTAATTCATTCGTACGATCAATTCTAATTCATTCGCACGAATGTATCCATTCTAATTCATTCGTATGATCCTGAATTAGAATGGATTGTATGAATGAATTAGAATGGATACCTTTGTGCATATGAATTAGAATGGATCGTACGAATGAATTAGAATGGATCATATTAATTATTTAGAATGGATCGTACGAATGAATTAGAATGGATACATTCGTGCGAATGAATTAGAATGGATCGTGCATGAATGTATCCATTCTAATTCATTCGTACGATCCATTCTAATTCATTTGTATGATCCATTCTAATTCATTCGTACGATCCATTCTAATTCATTCATACGATCTATTCTAATTCATTCATACAATCCATTCTAATTCTTTCACACGATCCATTCTAATTCATTCATATGATCCATTCTAATTCATTCGTACGATCCATTCTAATTCATATGCACAAAGGTATCCATTCTAATCCATTCGTAGGATCCATTCTAATCCATTCGTACGATCCATTCTAATTCATTCATACGATCCATTCTAATTCATTCGCTCGAATGTATCCATTCTAATCCATTCGTACGATCCATTCTAATCCATTCGTACGATCCATTCTAATTCATTCGCATGAATGTAACCATTCTAATTCATTCATTTGATCCATTCTAATTCATTCGTACGATCCATTCTAATTCATTCGTCCGATCCATTCTAATTCATTCGCACGAATGTATCCATTCTAATTCATTCGTACGATCCATTCTAATTAATTCGTACGATCCGTTCTAATTCATTCGTAAGATCCATTCTAATTCATTCGTACGATCTATTCTAATTCATTCGTACGATCCATTCTAATTCATTCGCACGAATGTATCCATTCTAGTTCATTCGTACGATCCATTCTAATTCATTCGTACGATCCATTCTAATTCATTCGCACGATCCATTCTAATTCATTCGTATGATCAATTCTAATTCATTCATACGAATGTATCCATTCTAATTCATTCATACGATCCATTCTAATTCATTCGTACGATCCATTCTAATTCATTCGTCCGATCCATTCTAATTCATTCGTACGAATGTATCCATTCTAATTCATTCGTACGATCCATTCTAATTCATTCGTACGTCTAATTCATTCGTACGGTCCATTCTAATTCATTCGCACAATACATTCTATTTCATTCGTACAGCCCATTCTAATTCATTCGTACGATCCATTCTAATTCATTCGTCCGATCCATTCTAATTCATTCGCACGAATATATCCATTCTAATTCATTCGTACGATCCATTCTAATTCATTCGTACGATCCATTCTAATTCATTCGTAAGATCCATTCTAATTCATTCGTACGATCCATTCTAATTCATTCTTACAATCCATTCTAATACATTCGTATGATCCATTCTAATTCATTCGTACGATCCATTCTAATTCATTCATACAATCCATTCTAATTCATTCGCACGAATGTATCCATTCTAATTATTTCGTACGATCCATTCTAATTCATTCGTATGATCCATTCTTATTCATTTGCACGATCCAGTCTAATGGATTCGCACGATCCATTCTAATTCATTCGCACGAATGTATCCATTCTAATTCATTCGTACGATCCATTCTAATTCATTAATATGATCCATTCTAATTCATTCGCACGATCCATTCTAATTCATTCGTACGATCCATTCTAATTCATTCGTACGATCCATTCTAATTCATTCACACGATCCATTCTAATTAATTCGTACAATCTATTCTATTTCATTCGTACGATCCATTCTTACTCATTCGTATGATCCATTCTAATTCATTAGGACGAATATATCCATTCTAATTTATTCGTACGATCCATTCTAATTCATTCGTACGAACCATTCTAATTCATTCGTACGATCCATTCTAATTCATTCGTCCGATCCATTCTAATTCATTCGCACGAATGTAGCCATTCTAATTCATTCGTACGGTCCATTCTAATTCATTCGCATAATCCATTCTATTTCATTCGTATGATCCATTCTTACTCATTCGTATGATCCATTATGGATACATTCATGCGAATGAATTAGAATGGATCATACGAATGAGTAAGAATGGATTGTACGAATGAAATAGAATGGATTGTGCGAATGAATTAGAATGGATCGTACGAATGAATTAGAATGGATCGTGTGAAAGAATTAGAATGGATTGTATGAATGAATTAGAATAGATCGTATGAATGAATTAGAATGGATCGTACGAATGAATTAGAATGGATCGTACGAATGAACTAGAATGGATACATTCGTGTGAATAAATTAGAATGGATCGTACGAATGAATTAGAATGGATCGTACGAATGAATTAGAATGGATCTTACGAAGGAATTAGAATGGATCGTACGAATGCACGATCCATGCTAATTCATTCGTTCGATCAATTCTAATTCATTAGTACGATCCATTCTAATTCATTCGTACGATCCATTCTAATTCATTCGCACGATCCATTCTAATTCATTCATACGATCCATTCTAATTCTTTCACACGATCCATTCTAATTAATTCGTACGATCCATTCTAACTCATTCGTACGATCTATTCTAATTCATTCGTACAATCCATTCTAATTTCATTCGTACGATCCATTCTAATTCATTCGCTCGAATGTATCCAATCTAATCCATTCGTACGATCCATTCTAATCCATTCGTATGATCCATTCTAATTCATTCGCATGAATGTAACCATTCTAATTCATTCATTTGATCCATTCTAATTCATTCGTACGATCCATTCTAATTCATTCGTCCGATCCATTCTAATTCATTCGCACGAATGTATCCATTCTAATCCATTCGTAAGATCCATTCTAATTCATTCGTACGATCCCTTGTAATTCATTCGTACGATCCATTCTAATTCATTAATATGATCCATTCTAATTCATTCGTACGATCCATTCTAATTCATTCATTTGATCCATTCTAATTCATTCGTACGATCCATTCTAATTCATTCGTACAATCCATTCTATTTCATTCGTACGATCCATTCTTACTGATTCGTATGATCCATTCTAATTCATTCGTATGATCCATTCTAATTAATTCGTACGATCCATTCTAATTCATTCGTACGATCCATTCTAATTCATTCGCACGAATGGATCCATTCTAGTTCATTCGTACGATCCATTCTAATTCATTCGTATGATCCATTCTAATTCATTCGCACGATCCATTCTAATTCATTCGTACGATCCATTCTAATTCATTCATACGATCCATTCTAATTCATTCGTACGATCCATTCTAATTCATTCGTACAATCTATTCTAATTCATTCGTACGAATGGATACATTCTTGTGAATGAATTAGAATGGATCGTACGAATGAGTAAGAATGGATCGTACGAATGAAATAGAATGGATTGCACGATTGAATTAGAATGGATCGTACGAATGAATTAGAATGGATCGTGTGAAAGAATTAGAATGGATTGTATGAATGAATTAGAATGGATCGTGCGAATGAATTAGAATGGATCGTACGAATGAATTAGAATGGATCGTACGAATGAACTAGAATTGATCGTACGAATGAATTAGAATGGATCATACGAATTAATTAGAATGGATCGTACGAATGAATTAGAATGGATCGTACGAATGAATTAGAATGGATACATTCGTGCGAATGAATTAGAATGGATCGTACGAATGAATTAGAATGGATCGTACGAATGAATTAGAATGGATACATTTGTGCGAATGAATTAGAATGGATCGTACGAATGAATTAGAATGGATCGTATGAATGAAATAGAATGGATCGTACGAATGAATTAGAATGGATCGTGCGAATGAATTAGAATGGATCGTACGAATGAACTAGAATGGATACATTCGTGCGAATGAATTAGAATGGATCGTACGAATGAATTAGAATGGATCGTACGAATGAATTAGAATGGATACATTTGTGCGAATGAATTAGAATGGATTGGACGAATGAATTAGATTGGATGGTACGAATGAATTAGAATGGATCGTACGAATGAATTAGAATGGATCGTGTGAAAGAATTAGAATGGATTGTATGAATGAATTAGAATGGATCGTATGAATGAATTAGAATGGATTGTGCGAATGAATTCGAATGGATCTTACGAATTCATTCTAATTCATTCATACAATCCATTCTAATTCTTTCACACAATCCATTCTAATTCATTCGTACGTTCCATTCTAATTCATTAGCACGATCCATGCTAATTCATTCGTTCGATAAATTCTAATTCATTGGCACGATCCATTCTAACTCATTCGTACGATCCATTCTAATTTATTCGCACGATCCATTCTAATTCATTCATAGGATCCATTCTAATTCATTCATATGATCTATTCTAATTCTTTCGCACGAATGTATCCATTCTAATTCATTCGCACGAATGTATCTATTCTAATTCATTCGTACGATCCATTCTAATTCATTCGTACGATCCATTCGAATTCATTCGCACGATCCATTCGAATTCATTCATATGATCCATTCTAATTCATTCATACAATCCATTCTAATTCTTTCACACGATCTATTCTAATTCATTCGTACGATCCATTCTAATTCATTCGTACAATCCATTCTATTTCATTCGTACGATCCATTCTTACTCATTCGTATGATCCATTCTAATTCATTCGTATGATCCATTCTAATTCATTCGTACGATCCATTCTAATTCATTCGTACGATCCATTCTAATTCATTCGTATGATCCATTCTAATTCATTCGCACGAATGTATCTATTCTAGTTCATTCGTACGATCCATTCTAATTCATTCGTACGATCCATTCTAATTCAGGATCGTACGAATGAATTAGAATGGATACATTCGTGCGAATGAATTAGAATTGATCGTACGAATGAATTAGAATGGATTGTGCGAATGAATTAGAATGGATCGTACGAATGAATTAGAACGGATCGTACGAATGAATTAGAATGGATCGTACGAATGAATTAGAATGGATCTTACGAATGAATTAGAATGGATCGTACGAATGAGTAAGAATGTATCGTGCGAATGAATTAGAATGGATCGTACGAATGGATTAGAATGGATCGTACGAATGGATTAGAATGGATACATTCGAGCGAATGAATTAGAATGGATCGTATGAATGAATTAGAATGGATCATACGAATGAGTAAAAATGGATCGTACGAATGAAATAGAATGGATTGTAGGAATGAATTAGAATGGATCGTACGAATGAATTAGAATGGATCGTGTGAAAGAATTAGAATGGATTGTATGAATGAATTAGAATGGATCATATGAATGAATTAGAATGGATACATTCGTGCGAATGAATTAGAATTGATCGTACGAATGAATTAGAATGGATCGTACGAATGAATTAGAATGGATCGTACGAATGAATTAGAATGGATCGTATGAATGAATTAGAATGGTTACATTCATGCGAATGAATTAGAATGGATCGTACGAATGGATTAGAATGGATCGTACGAATGGATTAGAATGGATACATTCGAGCGAATGAATTAGAATGGATCGTACGAATGAATTAGAATGGATCGTATGAATGGATTAGAATGGAGCCTACGAATGGATTAGAATGGATACCTTTGTGCATATGAATTAGAATGGATCGTACGAATGAATTAGAATGGATCATATGAATGAATTAGAATGGATCGTGTGAAAGAATTAGAATGGATTGTATGAATGAATTAGAATAGATCGTATGAATGAATTAGAATGGATCGTACGAATGAATTAGAATGGATCGTACGAATGAATTAGAATGGATACATTCGTGCGAATGAATTAGAATGGATACATTCGTGCGAAATAATTAGAATAGATCGTATGAATGAATTAGAATGGATCCAATGAATGAATTAGAATAGATCGTGCAAATGAATTAGAATGGATTGTACGAATGAATTAGAGTGGATCGTGCTAATGAATTAGAATTGATCGAACGAATGAATTAGCATGGATCGTGCTAATGAATTAGAATGGAACGTACGAATGAATTAGAATGGATCGTGTGAAAGAATTAGAATGGATTGTATGAATGAATTAGAATGAATTCGTACGATCCATTCGAATTCATTCGCACGATCCATTCTAATTCATTCATATGATCCATTCTAATTCATTCGTACGATCCATTCTAATTCATATGCACAAAGGTATCCATTCTAATCCATTCGTAGGATCCATTCTAATCCATTCGTACGATCCTTTCTAATTCATTCGTACGATCCATTCTAATTCATTCGCTCGAATGTATCCATTCTAATCTATTCGTACGATCCATTCTAATTCATTCGTAAGATCCATTCTAATTCATTCGTATGATCCATTCTAATTCATTCGTACGATCCATTCTAATTCATTCGCACGAATGTATCCATTCTAGTTCATTCGTACGATCCATTATAATTCATTCGGAAGATCCATTCTAATTCATTCGCACGATCCATTCTAATTCATTCTTATGATCAATTCTAATTCATTCGCACGAATGTATCCATTCTAATTCATTCGTACGATCCTGAATTAGAATGGATCGTACGAATGAATTAGAATGGATCGTACGAATGAGTAAGAATGGATCGTACGAATGAAATAGAATGGATTGCACGAATGAATTAGAATGGATCGTACGAATGAATTAGAATGGATCGTGTGAAAGAATTAGAATGGATTGTATGAATGAATTAGAATGGATCGTACGAATGAATTAGAATGGATCGTACGAAGGAATTAGAATGGATCATACGAATAAATTAGAATAGATCGTACGAATGAATTAGAATGGATCGTACGAAGGAATTAGAATGGATCGTACGAATGAATTAGAATTGATATATTCATGCAAATGAATTAGAATGGATCGTATGAATGTATTAGAATGGATCGTCTGAGTGAATAAGAATGGATCGTACGAATGAATTAGAATGGATCGTATGAATGAATTAGAATGGATCGTGCGAAAGAAATAGAATGCATTGTATGAATGAATTAGAATGGATCGTATGAATGAATTAGAATGGATCGTGCGAATGAATTCGAATGGATCGCATGAACCATTCTATAGAATGGATCGTATGAATGAATTAGAATGGATCGGGCGAATGAATTAGAATGGATTGTAGGAATGAATTAGAATGGATCGTATGAATGAATTAGAATGGATCGTATGAATGAATTAGAATGGATCGTGCGAATGAATTAGAATGGATCGTACGAATGAATTAGAATGGATCGTACGAATGAATTAGAATGGATCATACGAATGAATTAGAATGGATCATACGAATGATAAAAATGGATCGTACGAATGAAATAGAATAGATTGTACGAATGAATTAGAATGGATGCATTCATGCGAATGAATTAGAATGGATCGTACGATTGAATTAGAATGGATCGTACGATTCATTCTAATTCATTCGTACGATCCATTCTAATACATTCGTACGATTCATGCTAATTCATTCGCACGATCCATTCTAATTCATTCGAACGATCCATTCTTATTCATTCATACGATCCATTCTAATTCATTCGCACAATCCATTCTAATTCATTCGTACAATCCATTCTAATTCATTCGTATGAATGGATCGTACGAATGAATTAGAATGGATCCTGTGAAAGAATTAGAATGGATTGTATGAATGAATTAGAATGGATCGTACGAATGAATTAGAATGGATCGTACGAAGAAATTAGAATGGATCGTACGAATGAATTAGAATGGATCGTACGAATGAATTAGAATAGATCGTACGAATGAAATAGAATGGATCGTACGAAGGAATTAGAATGGATCGTACGAATGAATTAGAATGGATATATTCGTGCAAATGAATTAGAATGGATCGTATGAATGTGTTAGAATGGATCGTATGAGTGAATTAGAATGGATCGTACGAATGAATTAGAATGGATCGTATGAATGAATTAGAATGGATACATTCGTCTGAATGAATTAGAATAGATCGTATGAATGAATTAGAATAGATTTTGTGAATGAATTAGAACTAATCGTACGAATGAATTAGAATGGATACATTCGTGCGAATGAATTAGAATGGATTGTATGAATGAATTAGAATGGATCGTACGAATGAACTAGAATGGATACATTCGTGCGAATGAATTAGAATGGATCGTACGAATGTATTAGAAAGGATCGTACGAATGAATTAGAAAGGATCTTAGGAATGAATTAGAATGGATCGTATGAATGAATTAGAATGGATCGTACGAATAAATTAGAATAGATACATTCGTGCGAATGAATTAGAATGGATCGGACGAATGAATTAGAATGGATCGTACGAATGAATTAGAATGGATCGTACGAATGAATTAGAATGGATCGTACGAATAAATTAGAATTGATACATTCGTCCGAATGAATTAGAATGGATCATACGAATGAGTAAGAATGGATCGTACGAATGAAATAGAATAGATTGTACGAATGAATTAGAATGGATCCTACAAATGAATTAGAATGGATCGTGTGAAAGAATTAGAATGGATTGTATGAATGAATTAGAATGTATCGTATGAATGAATTAGAATGGATTGTGCGAATGAATTCGAATGGATCGTACGAATTCATTCTAATTCATTCATACAATCCATTCTAATTCTTTAACACGATCCATTCTAATTCATTCGTACGTTCCATTCTAATTCATTAGCACGATCCTTGCTAATTCATTCGTTCGATCAATTCTAATTCATTAGCACGATCCATTCTAATTCATTCGTACGATTTATTCTAATTCATTCGCACGATCCATTCTAATTCATTCATAGGATCCATTCTAATTCATTCATACAATCCATTCTAATTCATTCGCACGAATGTATCCATTCTAATTCATTCGTACGATCAGTTCTAATTCATTCACAAAATCTATTCTAATTCATTCATACGATCCATTCTAATTCATTCACACGAATGTATCCATTCTAATTCATTCATACGATCCATTCTAATTCATTCGTACGATCCATTCTAATTCACTCATACGATCCATTCTAATACATTCATATGATCCATTCTAATTTATTTGCACGAATATATCCATTCTAATTCATTCGTACGATCCATTCTAATTCCTTCGTACGATCCATTCTAATTCATTCGTACGATCTATTCTATTTCATTCGTACGATCCATTCTTACTCATTCGTACGATCCATTCTAATTCATTCGTCCGATCCATTCTAATTCATTCGCACGAATGTATCCATTCTAATTCATTCGTTCGATCAATTCTAATTCATTAGCACGATCCATTTAATTCATTCGTACAATCCATTCTAATTCATTCGCACGATCCATTCTAATTCATTCGTAAGATCCATTCTAATTCATTCATACGATCCATTCTAATTCATTCGTACGATCCATTCTAATTCATTCGCACGAATGTATCCATTCTAGTTCATTCGTACGATCCATTCTAATTCATTCATACAATCCATTCTAATTCATTCGCACGAATGTATCCATTCTAATTCATTCATACGATCAGTTCTAATTCATTCATGCGAATGAATTAGAATGGATCCATCGAATGAGTTAGAATGGATCATACGAATGAATTAGAATGGATTGTACGAATGAATTAGAATGGATTGTGCGAATGAATTAGAATGGATCGTATGAATGAATAAGAATGGATCGTACGAATGAATTAGAATGGATCGTACGAATGAATTACAATGGATACATTCGTGCGAATGAATTAGAATGGATCATACGAATGAGTAAGAATGGATCGTACGAATGAAATAGAATGGATTGTACGAATGAATTAGAATGGATTCGTACGAATGAATTAGAATGGATACATTCGTGCGAATGAATTAGAATGGATCATACGAATGAGTAAGAATGGATCGTACGAATGAAATAGAATAGATTATACGAATGAATTAGAATGGATCCTACGAATGAATTAGAAAGGATCGTGTGAAAGAATTAGAATGGAATGTATGAATGAATTAGAATGGATCGTATGAATGAATTAGAATGGATCGTACGAATGAATTAGAATAGATCGTACGAATGAATTAGAATGGATCGTACGAAGGAATTAGAATGGATCGTACGAATGAATTAGAATGGATATATTCGTGCAAATTAATTAGAATGGATCGTATGAATATATTAGAATGGATCGTATGAGTGAATTAGAATGGATCGTACGAATGAATTAGAATGGATCGTATGAATGAATTAGAATGGATACATTCATGTGAATGAATTAGAATGGATCGTACGAATGAATTAGAATGGATCGTACGAATGAATTAGAATGGATCGTACGAAGGAATTAGAATGGATCGTACGAATGAATTAAAATGGATCGTACGATTGAATTAGAATGGATCATACGAATGAGTAAGAATGGATCGTATGAATGAATTAGATTGGATCGTACGATCGATTCTAATTCATTAGCATGGATCGTGCTAATGAATTAGAATGGAATATACGAATGCATTAGAATGGATCGTAGAATGGATCGTACGAATGAATTAGAATGAATTAGAATGGATCGTACGAATGAATTAGAATAGATCATATGAATGAATTAGAATGGATCGTGCAAATGAATTAGAATGGATACATTCGTGCGAATGAATTAGAATGGATCGTGCGAATGAATTAGAATGGATCGTACGAATGAATTAGAAAGGATATATTTGAACGAATAAATTAGAATGGATCATACGAATGAATTAGAATGGATCGTACGAATGAATTAGAATGGATAGTGCGAATGAATTAGAATCGATCGTACGAATGAATTAGAATGGATCGTACGAATGAATTAGATCATACGAATGAATTAGAATGGATCGTACGAATGAATTAAAATGGATACATTCGAGCGAATGAATTAGAATAGATCGTAGGAATGAATTAGAATGGATCGTACGAATGAATTAGAATGGATACATTTGTGAGAATGAATTAGAATAGATCGTACGAATGAATTTGAATGCATCGTACGAAAGAATTAGAATGGATATATTCGTGCGAATGAATTAGAATGGATCGTACGAATGAATTAGACTGGATCGTACGAATAAATTTGAATGGATACATTTGTGTGAATAAATCTAAATGGATTGCATGAATGAATTACAATGGATCGTACGAATGAATTAGAATGGATCGTACAAATGAATTAGAATAGCTCATACGAATGAATTAGAATGAATCGTATGAATGAATTAGAATGGTTACATTTGTGCGAATGAATTAGAATAGATCGTACGAATGAATTAGAATGGATCGTACGAATAAATTAGAATGGATCATGGGAATGAATTAGAATGGATCTTACAAATGAATTAGAATGGATCGTATGAATGAATTAGAATGGATCGTACGAATGAATTAGAATGGATACATTCGTGCGAATGAATTAGAATGGATCGGACGAATGAATTAGAATGGATCGTACGAATGAATTAGAATGGATCAAATGAATGAATTAGAATGGTTAAATTCATGCGAATAAATTAGAATGGATCGTACGAATGGATTAGAATGGATCGTACGAATGGATTAGAATGGATACATTCGTGCGAATGAATTAGAATGGATTGTATGAATGAATTAGAATGGGTCGTACGATCCATTCGAATTCATTCGCACGATCCATTCTAATTCATTCATACGATCCATTCTAATTCATTCATACAATCCATTCTAATTCTTTCACACGATCCATTCTAATTCATTCGTAGGATCCATTCTAATTCATTCGTACAATCTATTCTATTTCATTCGTACGATCCATTCTTACTCATTCGTATGATCCATTCTAATTCATTCGGACGAATATATCCATTCTAATTTATTCGTACAATCCATTCTAATTCATTTGCACGATCCATTCTAATCCATTCTTACTCATTCGTATAATCCATTCTAATTCCTTCGTACGATCCATTCTAATTCATTCGTACGATCCATTCTAATTCATTCATACGATCCATTCTAATTCCTTCGTACGATCCATTCTAATTCATTCGTACGATCCATTCTAATTCATTCGCGCAATCTATTCTAATTCATTCGTACGATCCATTCTAATTCATTCGTACGATCCATTCTAATTCATTCATACAATCCATTCTAGTTTATTCGCACGAATGTATCCATTCTAATTTATTCGTACGATCCATTCTAATTCATTCGCACAATCTATTCTAATTCATTCATACGATCCATTCTAATTCATTCGCACGAATATATCCATTCTAATTCATTCATACGATCCATTCTACTTCATTCGTACTATCCGTTCTAATTCACTCATACGATCCATTCTAATTCATTCATACGATCCATTCTAATTCATTTGCACGAATATATCCATTCTAATTCATTCGTACGATCCATTCTAATTCCTTCGTACGTTCCATTCTAATTCCTTCGTACGATTCATTCTATTTCATTCGTATGATCCATTCTAATTCTTTCGTACGATCCATTCTAATTCCTTCGTATCCATTCTAATTCACTCATACGATCCATTCTAATTCATTCGTACGATCCATTCTAATTCATTCATACAATCCATTCTAATTCTTCCACACGATCCATTCTTATTCATTCGTACGATCCATTCTAATTCATTCGCAAAATCCATTCTATTTCATTTGTACGATCCATTCTTACTCATTCGTATGATCCATTCTAATTCATTCGCACGAATGTATCCATAATGGATTAATACGAATGAGTAAGAATGGATCGTACGAATGAAATAGAATGGATTGTGCGAATGAATTAGAATGGACCGTACGAATGAATTAGAATGGATACATTCGTGCGAATGAATTAGAATGGATCGGACGAATGAATTAGAATGGATCGTACGAATGAATTAGAATGGATCGTACGAATGAATTAGAATGGATCGTACGAATAAATTAGAATGGATACATTCGTCCGAATGAATTAGAATGGATCATACGAATGAGTAAGAATGGATCGTATGAACGAAATAAAATAGATTGTACGAATGAATTCGAATGGATTCGTACGAATGAATTAGAATGGATACATTCGTGCGAATGAATTAGAATGGATCGTACCAATGAGTAAGAATGGATCGTACGAATGAAATAGAATGGATTGTGCAAATGAATTAGAATGGATCGTACGAATGAATTAGAATGGATCGTGTGAAAGAATTAGAATGGATTGTATGAATAAATTAGAATAGATCGTACGAATGAATTAGAATGGATCGTACGAATGAATTAGAATCGATACATTCGTGCGAATGAATTAGAATGGAACGTACGAATGAATTAGAATGGATCGTGTGAAAGAATTAGAATGGATTGTATGAATGAATTATAATGAATTCGTACGATCCATTCGAATTCATTCGCACGATCCATTCCAATTCATTCATATGATCCATTCTAATTCATTCGTACGATCCATTCTAATTCATATGCACAAAGGTATCCATTCTAATCCATTCGTAGGATCCATTCTAATCCATTCGTACGATCCATTCTAATTCATTCGTACGATCCATTCTAATTCATTCGCACGATCCATTCTAATTCATTCGTACGATCCATTCTAATTCATTCGCACGAATGTATCCATTCTAATTCATTCGTACAGACGATCCATTCTAATTCATTCGCACGAATGTATCCATTACGATCTATTCTAATTCATTCATACAATCCATTCTAATTATTTCACACGATCCATTCTAATTCATTCGTACGATCCATTCTAATTCATTCGCACAATCCATTCTTTTTCATTCGTACGATCCATTCTTACTCATTGGTACGATCCATTCTAATTCATTCGCACGAATGTATCCATTCTAATTCATTCGTACGAATCCATTCTAATTCATTCGTACAATCTATTCTATTTTATTTGTACGATCCATTCTTACTCATTCGTATGATCCATTCTAATTCATTCAGACGAATGTATCCATTCTAATTTATTCGTACGATCCATTCTAATTCATTCGTACGATCCATTCTAATTCATTCGTACGATCCATTCTTACTCATTCGTATGATCCATTCTAATTCATTCGTACGATCCATTCTAATCCATTCTAATTCATTCGTATGATCTATTCTTATTCATTCGCATGATCCATTCTAATTCATTCATACAATCCATTCTAATTCTTTCGCACGAATGTATCCATTCTAATTCATTCGCACGAATGTATCCATTCTAATTTATTCGTACGATCCATTCTAATTCATTCGTACGATCCATTCTAATTCATTCGTCCGATCCATTCTAATTCATTCGCACGAATGTATCCATTCTAATTCATTCGTACGATCTATTCTAATTCATTCGTACGATCCATTCTAATTCATTCTTAAGATCCATTCTAATTCATTCGTACGATCCATTCTAATTCATTCGTACGATCCATTCTAATTCATTCGCACGAATGTATCCATTCTAGTTCATTCGTACGATCCATTCTAATTTTTTCGTACGATCCATTCTAATTCATTCACACGATCCATTCTATTTCATTCGTACGATCCATTCTAATTCATTCATACGATCCATTCTAATTCATTCGTACGATCCATTCTAATTCATTCGCACAAATGTATCCATTCTAATTCATTCGTACGATCCATTCTAATTCATTCGCACGATCCATTCTAATTCATTCGTACGATCCATTCTAATTCTTTCACACGATCCATTCTAATTCATTCGTACGATCCATTCTAATTCATTCGCACGATCCATTCTAATTCATTCGTACGATCTATTCTAATTCATTCATACGATCCATTCTAATTCATTCGTACGATCCATTCTAATTCATTCGCACAGATGTATCCATTCTAATTCATTCGTACGATCCATTCTAATTCATTTGCACGATCCATTCTAATTCATTCGTACGATCTATTCTAATTCATTCGTACGATCCATTCTAATTCATTCGTACGATCAATTCTAATTCATTCGTATGATCCATTCTAATTAATTCGTATGATCCATTCTAATTCATTCGCACGAATGTATCCATTCTAATTAATTCATACGATCCATTCTAATTCATTCGTATGATCTATTGTTATTCATTCGCACGATCCAGTCTAATTGATTCGCACGATCCATTCTAATTCATTCGCATGAATGTATCCATTCTAATTCATTCGTACGATCCATTCTAATTCATTAATATGATCCATTCTAATTCATTCGTACGATCCATTCTAATTTATATGCACAAAGGTATCCATTCTAATTCATTCGCACGAAAGAATTAGAATGGATTGTATGAAAGAATTAGAATGGATCGTGCGAATGAATTAGAATGGATCGTACGAAGGAATTAGAATGGATCGTACGAAGGAGTAAGAATGGATCGTACGAATGAGTAAGAATGGATCATACGAATGAATTAGAATGGATCATACGAATGAATTAGAATGGATCGTACGAATTAATTAGAATGGATCGTACGAATGAATTAGAATGGATCGTACGAATGAATTAGAATGGATACATTCGTGCGAATGAATTAGAATGTATCGTACGAGTAAATTAGAATGGATCGTACGAATGAATTAGAATGGATACATTTGGGCGAATAAATTAGAATGGATCGTACGAATGAATTAGAATGGATCGTATGAATGAATTAGAATGGATCGTACGAATGAATTAAAATGGATCGTGCGAATGAATTAGAATGGATCATACGAATGAATTAGAATGGATCGTACGAATGAACTAGAATGGATACATTCGTGCTAATGAATTAGAATGGATCATACGAATGAATTAGAATGGATCTTACGAATGAATTAGAATGGATCGTACGAATGAATTTAATGGATCGTACGAATGAATTAGAATGGATACATTCGTGCGAATGAATTAGAATGGATCGGACGAATGAATTAGAATGGATCGTACGAATGAATTAGAATGGATGATACGAATGAATTAGAATGGATCGTACGAATAAATTAGAATGGATACATTCGTCCGAATGAATTAGAATGGATCATACGAATGAGTAAGAATGGATCGTACGAATGAAATAGAATAGATTGTACGAATGAATTAGAATGGATCCTACGAATGAATTAGAATGGATCGAGTGAAAGAATTAGAATGGATTGTAGGAATGAATTAGAATGGATCGTGCGAATGAATTAGAATGGATCGTACGAGTGAATTAGAATGGATACATTTGTGCGAATGAATTAGAATGGATTGTACGAATGAATTAGAATGGATCGTATGAATGAATTAGAATGGATCATACGAATGAATTAGAATGGATCGTGCGAATGAATTAGAATGGATCGTACGAATGAATTAGAATGGTTACATTCATGCGAATGAATTAGAATAGATCGTACGAATGAATTAGAATGGATCGTACGAATAAATTAGAATGGATCGTGGGAATGAATTAGAATGGATCGTACGAATGAATTAGAATGGATCGTGTGAAAGAATTAGAATGGATCGTACGAATGAATTAGAATGGATCGTGCGAATGAATTAGAATGGATCGTACGAATGAATTAGAATGGATACATTTGTGTGAATGAATTAGAATGGATCGTACGAATGAATTAGAATGGATCGTGCTAATGAATTAGAATTGATCGAACAAATGAATTAGCATGGCTCGTGCTAATGAATTAGAATGGATCGTACGAGTGAATTAGAATGGATCGTGCGAATGAATTAGAATGGATCGTATGAATGAATTAGAATGGATACATTTGTGCGAATGAATTAGAATGGATTGTACGAATGAATTAGAATGGATCGTATGAATGAATTAGAATGGATCGTGCGAATGAATTCGAATAGATCGTACGAATTTATTCGAATTCATTCATACAATCCATTCTAATTCTTTCACACGATCCATTCTAATACATTCATACGTTCCATTCTAATTCATTAGCACGATCATGCTAATTCATTCGTTCGATCAATTCTAATTCATTAGCACGATCCATTCTAATTCTTTCGTACGATCCATTCTAATTCATTCGCACGATCCATTCTAATTCATTCATAGGATCCATTCTAATTCATTCATACGATCTATTCTAATTCTTTCGCACGAATGTATCCATTCTAATTCATTCGCACGAATGTATCCATTCTAATTCATTCGTACGATCCATTCTAATTCATTCGTACGATCCATTCTAATTCATTCGTACGATCCATTCTAATTCATTCATACGATCTATTTTAATTCATTCATACAATCCATTCTAATTCTTTCACACGATCCATTCTAATTCATTTGTACGATCCATTCTAATTCCTTCGTACGATCCATTCTAATTCATTCGTACGATCTATTCTAATTCATTCGTACGACCCATTCTAATTCATTCGTACGATCCATTCTAATTCCTTCGTACGATCCATTCTAATTCATTCGTACGATCCATTCTAATTCATTCGTACAATCTATTCTAATTCATTCGTACGAATGGATACATTCGTGTGAATGAATTAGAATGGATCGTACGAATGAGTAAGAATGGATCGTACGAATGAAATAGAATGGATTGCACGAATGAATTAGAATGGATCGTACAAATGAATTAGAATGGATCATGTGAAAGAATTAGAATGTATTGTATGAATGAATTAGAATGGATCGTACGAATGAATTAGAATGGATCGTACTGGGATCCATTCTAATTCATTCGTACAATCTATTCTATTTCATTCGTACGATCCATTCTTACTCATTCGTATGATCCATTCTAATTCATTCGGACGAATGTATCCATTCTAATATATTCGTACGATCCATTCTAATTCATTCTTACGATCCATTCTAATTCATTCGTACGATCCATTCTTACTCATTCGTATGATCCATTCTAATTCATTCGTACGATCCATTCTAATTCATTCGTACGATCGATTCTAATTCATTCGCACTATCTATTCTAATTCATTCGTACGATCCATTCTAATTCATTCGTATGATCCATTCTAAGTTATTAGTTCAAATATATCCATTCTAATTCATTCGTACGATCCATTCTAATTCATTCGCACGATCCATTCTAATTCATTCGCACGAATGTATCCATTCTAATTCATTTGCACGATCCATTCTAATTCATTCCTATGATCTATTCTAATTCATTCGTACGATCCATTCTAATTCATTCTAATTCATTCGTACGATCCATTCTAATTTATTCGTATATTCCATTCTAATTCATTAGCACGATCCATGCTAATGAATTAGAATGGATCGTACGATCCAATATAATTCATTCATACGATCCATTCTTACTCATTCGTATGATCCATTCTAATTCAATCGTACGATCCATTCTAATTCATTCGTACGATCCATTCTAATTCCTTCGTACGATCCATTCTAATTCATTCGTACGATCCATTCTAATTCCTTCGTACAGTCCATTCTAATTCATTTGTACGATCCATTCTAATTCATTCGCGCAATCTATTTTAATTCATTCGTGCGATCCATTCTAATTCATTCATACGATCCATTCTAATTCATTCCTACAATCCATTCTAATTTATTCGCACCAATGTATCCATTCTAATTCATTCGTACGATCCATTCTAATTCATTCGCACAATCTATTCTAATTCATTCATACGATCCATTCTAATTCATTCGCATGAATGTATCCATTCTAATTCATTAATACGATCCATTCTACTTCATTCGTACTATCCGTTCTAATTCACTCATACGATCCATTCTAATTCATTCATACGATCCATTCTAATTCATTTCCACGAATATATCCATTCTAATTCCTTCGTACGATCCATTCTAATTCCTTCGTACGATCCATTCTAATTCCTTCATACGATCCATTCTATTTCATTCGTATGATCCATTCTAATTCCTTCGTACGATCCATTCTAATTCCTTCGTATCCATTCTAATTCACTCATACGATCCATTCTAATTCATTCGTATGATCCATTCTAATTCATTCATACAATCCATTCTAATTCATTCGCACGAATGTATCCATTCTAATTCATTCGTACGATCAGTTCTAATTCATTCGTACGATCTATACTAATTCATTCGTACGATCTATTCTAATTCATTCGTACGATCCATTCTAATTCATTCGTACGATCTATTCTAATCCATTCGTACGATCCATTGTCATTGATTCGTACGATCCATTCTAATTCATTCGTACGATCCATTCTAATTCACTAATACGATCCATTCTAATTTATTCGTACGATCCATTCTAATTCACTCATACGATCCATTCTAATACATTCATACGATCCATTCTAATTAATTTGCACGAATATATCCATTCTAATTCAATTGTACGATCCATTCTAATTCCTTTGTACGATCCATTCTAATTCATTCGTACGATCTATTCTTATTCATTCGTACGATCCATTCTAATTCATTCATACGATCCATTCTAATTTATTCATACAATCCATTCTAATTCTTTCACACGATCCATTCTAATTCATTCGTAGGATCCATTCTAATTCATTCGTACAATCTATTCTATTTCATTCGTACGATCCATTCTAATTCATTCGTGCAATCCATTCTATTTCATTCGTACGATCCATTCTTACTCATTCGTACGATCCATTCTAATTCATTCACACGAATGTATCCATTCGTACGAATGAATTAGAATAGATTGTACGAATGAATTAGAATGGATCGTACGAATGAATTAGAATGGATCGTACGAAGGAATTAGAATGGATCGTACGAATGAATTAGAATGGATCGTACGAATGAATTAGAATAGATCGTACGAATGAATTAGAATAGATCGTACGAAGGAATTTGAATGGATCGTACGAATGAATTAGAATGGATATATTCGTGCAAATGAATTAGAATGGATCGTATGAATGTATTAGAATGGATCGTATGAGTGAATTAGAATGGATCGTATGAATGAATTAAAATGGATTGTATGAATGAATTAGAAAGGATCGTACATATGAATTAGAATGGATCATTCAAAATATTTAGAATGGATCATACGAATGAATTAGAATGGATCGTGCGAATGAATTAGAATGGATCGTACGAATGAATTAGAATGGATCGTGCGAATGAATTAAAATGGATTGTACGAATGAATTAGAATGGATACATTTGTGCGAATGAATTAGAATGGATAGTATGAATGAATTAGAATGGATCGTATGAATGAATTAGAATGGATCGTACGAATGAACTAGAATGGATCGTGCGAATGAATTAGAATGGATCGTACGAATGAATTAGAATGGATCGTGTGAAAGAATTAGAATGGATCGTACGAATGAATTAGAATGGATCGTGCGAATGAATTAGAATGGATCGTATGAATGAATTAGAATGGATATATTTGTGCGAATGAATTAGAATGGATCGTACGAATGAATTAGAATGGATCGTATGAATGAATTAGAATGGATCGTACGAATGAATTAGAATGGATCGTGCGAATGAATTAGAATGGATCGTACGAATGAATTAGAATGGATCGTACGAATGAACTAGAATGGATACATTCGTGCGAATGAATTAGAATGGATCGTACGAATGAATTAGAATGGATCGTACGAATGAATTAGAATGGATCTTACGAATGAATTAGAATGGATCGTACGAATAAATTAGAATGGATCGTATAAATGGTTTAGAATGGATGCATTCGTGCGAATGAATTAGAATGGATCGGACGAATGAATTAGAATGGATCATACGAATGAATTAGAATGGATCAAATGAATGAATTAGAATGGTTACATTCATACGAATGAATTAGAATGGATCGTACGAATGGATTAGAATGGATCGTACGAATGGATTAGAATGGATACATTCGTGCGAATGAATTAGAATGGATCTTACGAATGAGTAAGAATGGATCGTACGAATAAAATAGAATGGATTGTACGAATGAATTAGAATGGATCGTGCGAATGAATTTGAATGGATCGTACGAATGAATTAGAATGGATCGTGCTAATGAATTAGAATTGATCGTACGAATGAAATAGAATGGATTGTACGAATGAATTAGAATGGATCGTACAAATGATTTAGAATGGATACATTCGTGCGAATGAATTAGAATGGATCATACGAATGAGTAAGAATGGATCGTACGAATAAAATAGAATGGATTGTACGAATGAATTAGAATGGATTCGTACGAATGAATTAGAATGGATACATTCGTGCGAATGAATTAGAATGGATCTTACCAATGAGTAAGAATGGATCGTACGAATGAAATAGAATGGATTGTGCGAATGAATTAGAATGGATCGTACGAATGAATTAGAATGGATCGTGTGAAAGAATTAGAATGGATTGTATGAATGAATTAGAATGGATCGTATGAATGAATTAGAATGGATCGTACGAATGAATTAGAATGGATCGTACGAATGAATTAGAATGGATATATTCGTGCGAATGAATTAGAATGGATACATTCGTGCGAAAGAATTAGAATAGATCGTATGAATGAATTAGAATGGATCCCATGAATGAATTAGAATGGATCGTGCGAATGAATTAGAATGGATCATACGAATGAATTAGAATGGATCGTGCTAATGAATTAGAATTGATCGAACGAATGAATTAGCATGGATCGTGCTAATGAATTAGAATGGAACGTACGAATGAATTAGAATGGATCGTGTGAAAGAATTAGAATGGATTGTATGAATGAATTAGAATGAATTCGTACGATCCATTAGAATTCATTCGCACAATCCATTCTAATTCATTCATACGATCCATTCTAACTCATTCATACAATCCATTCTAATTCTTTCACACGATCCATTCTAATTCATTAGTAGGATCCATTCTAATTCATTCATACAATCTATTCTATTTCATTCGTACGATCCATTCTTACTCATTCGTATGATCCATTCTAATTCCTTCGTACGATCCATTCTAATTCCTTCGTACGATCCATTCAGATTCATTCGCACGATCCATTCTAATTCTTTCATACAATCCATTCTAATTCTTTCGTGCGAATGAATTAGAATGGATACCTTTGTGCATATGAATTAGAATGGATCGTACGAATGAATTAGAATGGATCATATTAATGAATTAGAATGGATCGTACGAATGAATTAGAATGGATACATTCGTGCGAATGAATTAGAATGGATCGTGCGAATCAATTAGACTGGATCGTGCGAATGAATAAGAAAAGATCATATGAATGAATTAGAATGGATCGTACGAATTAATTAGAATGGATACATTCATGCGAATGAATTAGAATGGATTGTATGAATGAATTAGAATGGATCGTACGAATGAATTAGAATGGATCATACGAATGAATTAGATTGGATCGTACGAATGAATTAGAATAGATCGTACGAATGAATTAGAATGGATCGTGCGAATGAATTAGAATGGATCGTACGAATGAATTAGAATGGATACATTTGTGCGAATGAATTAGAATGGATCGTACGAATGAATTAGAATGGATCGTATGAATAAATTAGAATGGATCGTACGAATGAATTAGAATGGATCATGCGAATGAATTAGAATGGATCGTACAAATGAATTAGAATGGATCATGTGAAAGAATTAGAATGGATCGTACGAATGAATTAGAATGGATCGTGCGAATGAATTAGAATGGATCGTACGAATGAATTAAAATGGATACATTTGTGCGAATGAATTAGAATGGATCGTACGAATGAATTAAAATGGATCGTATGAATGAATTAGAATGGATCGTACGAATGAATTAGAATGGATCGTGCGAATGAATTAGAATGGATCATACGAATGAATTAGAATGGATCGTACGAATGAACTAGAATGGATACATTTGTGCGAATGAATTAGAATGGATCGTACGAATGAATCAGAATGGATCTTACGAATGAATTAGAATGGATCGTACGAATAAATTAGAATGGATCGTATGAATGAATTAGAATGGGTACATTCGTGCGAATGAATTAGAATGGATCGGACGAATGAATTAGAATGGATCATATTAATGAATTAGAATGGATCATACGAATGAATTAGAATGGATACATTCGTACGAATGAATTAAAATGGATCGTGCGAATGAATTAGCATGAATCGTACGAATGTATTAGACTGGATCGTACGAATGAATTAGAATGAATCGTACGATCCATTCTAATTCAATCGTCCGATCCATTCTAATTCATTCGCATGAATGTATCCATTCTAATTCATTCATACAATCCATTCTATTTTATTCGTACGATCCATTCTTACTCATTCGTATGATCCATTCTAATTCATTCGTATGATCCATTCTAATCCATCTAATTCATTTGTACGATCCATTCTAATTCATTCGTACAATCCATTCTATTTCATTCGTACGATCCATTCTTACTCATTCGTATGATCCATTCTAATTCATTCGCACGAATGTATCCATTCTAATTCATTCATACAATCCATTCTAATTCATTCCGTACGATCCATTCTAATTCATTCGTACGATCGTACGAACGAATTAGAATGGATCGTACGAATGAATTAGAATGGATCGTACGAATGAATTAGAATGGATCGTACGAATGAATTAGAATGGTTCGTACGAATGAATTAGAATGGATCATACGAATGAGTAAGAATGGATCGTACGAATGAATTAGAATGGATCGTACAAATGAATTAGAATGGATTGTACGAATAAATTAGAATGGATACATTCGTCCGAATGAATTAGAATGGATCATACGAATGAATAAGAATGGATCGTACGAATGAAATGGAATAGATTGTACGAATGAATTAGAATGGATCCTATGAATGAATTAGAATGGATCGTGTGAAAGAATTAGAATGGATTGTATGAATGAATTAGAATGGATCGTATGATTGAATTAGAATGGATCGTGCGAATGAATTCGAATGGATCATACGAATTCATTCTAATTCATTCCTACAATCCATTCTAATTCTTTAACACGATCCATTCTAATTCATTCGTACATTCCATTCTAATTCATTAGCACGATCCATGCTAATTTATTCGTTCGATCAATTCTAATTCATTAGCACGATCCATTCTAATTCATTCGTACGATCCATTCTAATTCATTCGTATGATCCATTCTAATTCATTCATAGGATCCATTCTAATTCATTCATACGATCTATTCTAATTCTTTCACATGAATGTATCCATTCTAATTCATTCGCACGAATGTATCCATTCTAATTCATTCGTACGATCCATTCTAATTCATTCGTACAATCCATTCGAATTCATTCGAACGATCCATTCTTATTCATTCATATCATCCATTCTAATTCATTCATACAATGCATTCTAATTCTTTCACACGATCCATTCTAATTCATTCGTACGATCCATTCTAATTCATTCGTACAATCCATTCTATTTCATTCGTACGATCCATTCTTACTCATTCGTATGATCCATTCTAATTCATTCGTATGATCCATTCTAATTCATTCGTACGATCCATTCTAATTCATTCGTACGATCCATTCTAATTCATTCGTACGATCCATTCTAATTCATTCGCACGAATGTATCCATTCTAGTTCATTCGTACGATCCATTCTAATTCATTCGTACGATCCATTCTAATTCAGGATCGTACGAATGAATTAGAATGGATACATTCGTGCGAATGAATTAGAATTGATCGTACGAATAAATTAGAATGGATCGTGCGAATGAATTAGAATGGATCGTACGAATGAATTAGAATGGATCGTACGAATGAACTAGAATGGATAAATTCGTGCGAATGAATTAGAATGGATCGTACGAATGAATTAGAATGGATCGTACGAATGAATTAGAATGGATCTTACGAATGAATTAGAATGGATCGTACGAATGAATTAGAATGGATCGTACGATCGCACAATCTATTCTAATTCATTCATACGATCCATTCTAATTCATTCGCACGAATGTATCCATTCTAATTCATTCGTACGAATCCATTCTAATTCATTCGTACAATCCATTCTATTTCATTCGTACGATCCATTCTTACTCATTCGTATGATCCATTCTAATTCATTCGCACGAATGTATCCATTCTAAATCATTCGTACGATCCATTCTAATTCATTCGTACGATCCATTCTAAATCATTCGTACAATCCATTCTATTTTATTCGTACGATCAATTCTAATTCATTAGCACGATCCATTCTAATTCATTCGTACGATCCATTCTAATTCATTCGTACAATCCATTCTATTTCATTCGTACGATCCATTCTTACTCATTTGTATGATCCATTCTAATTCATTCGCATGAATGTGTCCATTCTAAACCATTCGTACGATCCATTCTAATCCATTCGTACGATCCATTCTAATTCATTCGCATGAATGTAACCATTCTAATTCATTCATTTGATCCATTCTAATTCATTCGTACGATCCATTCTAATTCATTTGTCCGATCCATTCTAATTCATTCGCACGAATCGATCCATTCTAAATCATTCATACGATCCATTCTAATTTATTCGTACGATCCATTCTAATTCATTCGTAAGATCCATTCTAATTCATTCATACGATCCATTCTAATTCATTCGTATGATCCATTCTAATTCATTCGTAAGATCCATTCTAATTCATTCGTATGATCCAATCTAATTCATTCGTACGATCCATTCTAATTCATTCGCACGAATGTATCCATTCTAGTTCATTCGTACGATCCATTCTAACTCAATCGTACGATCCATTCTAATTCATTCGCACGATCCATTCTAATTATTTCGTACGATCGATTCTAATTCATTCATATGATCCATTCTAATTCATTCGTATGATCCATTCTAATTCATTCGCACAAATGTATCCATTCTAATTCATTCGCCATTCTAATTCTTTCACACGATCCATTCTAATTCATTCGTACGATCCATTCTAATTCATTCGCACAATCCATTCTATTTCATTCGTACGATCCATTCTTACTCATTCGTATGATCCATTCTAATTCATTCGCACGAATGTATCCATAATGGATCATACGAATGAGTAAGAATGGATCGTACGAATGGATTAGAATGGATCGTACGAATGAATTAGAATGGACGAATGAATTAGAATGTATCGTACGAATAAATTAGAATGGATCGTATGAATGGTTTAGAATAGATACATTCGTGCGAATGAATTAGAATGGATCGGAGGAATGAATTAGAATGGATCAAACGAATGAATTAAAATGGATCAAATGAGTGAATTAGAATGGTTACATTCATGCGAATGAATTAGAATGGATCGTATGAATGGAATAGAATAGATCATACGAATTGATTAGAATGGATACATTCGTGCGAATGAATTAGAATGGATCATACGAATGAGTAAGAATGGATCGTACGAATGAAATAGAATGGATTATACGAATGAATTAGAATGGATCGTGCGAATGAATTTGAATGGATCGTACGAATGAATTAGAATGGTTTGTGCTAATGAATTAGAATTGATCGTAAGAATGAAATAGAATGGATTGTACGAATGATTTAGAATGGATCGTACGAATGAATTAGAATGGATCGTACGAATGATTTAGAATGGATACATTCGTGCGAATGAATTAGAATGGATCATACGAATGAGTAAGAATGGATCGTACAAATGAAATAGAATGGATTGTACGAATGAATTAGAATGGATTCGTACGAATGAATTAGAATGGATACATTCGTGCGAATGAATTAGAATGGATCATACCAATGAGTAAGAATGGATTGTGCGAATGAATTAGAATGGATCGTACGAATGAATTAGAATGGATCGTGTGAAAGAATTAGAATGGATTGTATGAATGAATTAGAATAGATCGTATGAATGAATTAGAATGGATCGTACGAATGAATTAGAATGGATCGTACGAATTAATTAGAATGGATCGTACGAATGAATTAGAATGGATACATTCGTGCGAATGAATTAGAATGGATACATTCGTGCGAAAGAATTAGAATAGATCGTATGAATTAATTAGAATGGATCCTATGAATGAATTAGAATGGATCGTGCGAATGAATTAGAATGGATCATACGAATGAATTAGAATGGATCATGCTAATGAATTAGAATTGATCAAACGAATGAATTAGCATGGATCGTGCTAATGAATTAGAATGGAATGTACGAATGAATTAGAATGGATCGTGTGAAAGAATTAGAATGGATTGTATAAATGAATTAGAATGAATTCGTACGATCCATTCGAATTCATTCGCACGATCCATTCTAATTCATTCATACGATCCATTCTAATTCATTCATACAATCTATTCTAATTCTTTCACACGATCCATTCTAATTCATTCATAGGATCCATTCTAATTCATTCGTACAATCTGTTCTATTTCATTCGTACGATCCATTCTTACTCATTCGTATGTTCCATTCTAATTCATTCGGACAAATGTATCCATTCTAATTTATTTGTACGATCCATTCTAATTCATTCGTACGATCCATTCTAATTCATTCGTACGATCCACTCTAATTCATTCGTCCGATCCATTCTAATTCATTCGCACGACTGTATCCATTCTAATTCATTCGTACGATCCATTCTAATTCATTCGTACGATCCATTCTAATTCATTCGTAAGATACATTCTAATTCATTCGTACGATCCATTCTAATTCATTCGTACGATCCATTCTAATTCATTCGCACGAATGCATCCATTCTAGTTCATTCGTACGATCCATTCTAATTCATTCGTACGATCCATTCTAATTCATTCGCACGATCCATTCTAATTCATTCGTACGATCCATTCTAATTCATTCATACGATCCATTCTAATTCATTTGTACGATCCATTCTAATTCATTCGCACAAATGTATCCATTCTAATTCATTCGTACGATCCATTCTAATTCATTCGCACGATCCATTCTAATTCATTCGTACGATCCATTCTAATTCATTCGCACGATCTGTTCTTATTCATTCACACAATCCATTTTAATTCATTCGCACGAATGTATCCATTCTAATTCATTCGTACGATCCATTCTAATTCATTCGTACGATCCATTCTAATTCATTCGTATGATCCATTCTAATTAATTCGTATGATCCATTCTAATTCATTCGTACGATCCATTCTAATTCATTCATACAATCCATTCTAATTCATTCGCACGAATGTATCCATTCTAATTAATTCGTATGATCCATTCTAATTCATTCGTATGATCTATTCTTATTCATTCGCACGATCCAGTCTAATTGATTCGCACGATCCATTCTAATTCATTCGCACGAATGTATCCATTCTAATTCATTCGTACGATCCATTCTAATTCATTAATATGATCCATTCTAATTCATTCGTACGATCCATTCTAATTCATATGCACAAAGGTATCCATTCTAATCCATTCGTAGGATCCATTCTAATCCATTCGTACGATCCATTCTAATTCATTCGTACGATCCATTCTAATTCATTCGCTCGAATGTATCTATTCTAATCCATTCGTACGATCCATTCTAATCCATTCGTACGATCCATTCTAATTCATTCGCATGAATGTAACCACTCTAATTCATTCATTTGATCCATTCTAATTCATTCATACGATCTATTCTAATTCATTCGTCCGATCCATTCTAATTCATTCGCACGAATGAATCCATTCTAATTCATTCGTACGATCCATTCTAATTCATTCGTACGATCCATTCTAATTCATTCGAAAGATCCATTCTAATTCATTCGTAAGATCCATTCTAATTCATTCGCACGAATGTATCCATTCTAGTTCATTCGTACGATTCATTCGAATTCATTCGTGCGATCCATCCTAATTCATTCACACAATCCATTCTAATTCATTCGTACGATCAATTCTAATTCATTCGCACGAATGTATCCATTCTAATTCATTCGTACGATCCTGAATTAGAATGGATCGTACGAATGAATTAGAATGGATACCTTTGTGCATATGAATTAGAATGGATCGTACGAATGAATTAGAATGGATCATATTAATGAATTAGAATGGATCGTACGAATGAATTAGAATGGATACATTCGTGCGAATGAATTAGAATGGATCGTGCACGAATGTATCCATTCTAATTCATTCGTACGATCCATTCTAATTCATTAATATGATCCATTCTAATTCATTCGTACGAACCATTCTAATTCATATGCACAAAGGTATACATTCTAATCCATTCGTAGGATCCATTCTAATCCATTCGTACGATCCATTCTAATTCATTCGTACGATCCATTCTAATTCATTCGCTCGAATGTATCCATTCTAATCCATTCGTACGATCCATTCTAATTCATTCGTATGATCCATTCTAATTCATTCGTAAGATCCATTCTAATTCATTTGTACGATCCATTCTAATTCATTCGTCCGATCCATTCTAATTCATTCGCACGAATGTATCCATTCTAATTCATTCGTACGATCCATTCTAATTCATTCGTACGATCCATTCTAATTCATTCGTAAGATCCATTCTAATTCATTTGTACGATCCATTCTAATTCATTCGTACGATCAATTCTAATTCATTCGCACGAATGTATCCATTCTAGTTCATTCGTACGATCCATTCTAATTCATTCGTACGATCCATTCTAATTCATTCGCACGATCCATTCTAATTCATTAGTACGATCCATTCTAATTCATTCGTACGAATGTATCCATTCTAATTCATTCGTACGATCCATTCTAATTCATTCGTACGATCCATTCTAATTCATTCGCACAATCCATTCTAATTCATTCGCACGAATGTATCCATTCTAATTCATTCGTACGATCCATTCTAATTCATTCGTACGATCCATTCTAATTCATTTGTACGATCCATTCTAATTCATTCGTACAATCTATTCTACGAATGAATTAGAATGGATTGCACGAATGAATTAGAATGGATTGCACGAATGAATTAGAATGGATCGTACGAATGAATTAGAATGGATCGTGTGAAAGAATTAGAATGGATTGTATGAATGAATTAGAATGGATCGTACGAATGAATTAGAATGGATCGTACGAAGGAATTAGAATGGATCGTACGAATGAAATAGAATGGATTGCACGAATGAATTAGAATGGATCGTACGAATGAATTAGAATGGATCGTGTGAAAGAATTAGAATGGATTGTATGAATGAATTAGAATGGATCGTACGAATGAATTAGAATGGATCGTACGAAGGAATTAGAATGGATCGTACGAATGAATTAGATTGGATCGTACGAAGGAATTAGAATAGATCGTACGAATGAATTAGAATGGATCGTACGAAGGAGTTAGAATGGATCGTACGAATGAATTAGAATGGATATATTCGTGCAAATGAATTAGAATGGATCGTATGAATGTTTTAGAATGGATCGTATGAGTGAATTAGAATGGATCGTACGAATGAATTAGCATGGATCGTATGAATGAATTAGAATGGATACATTCGTGTGAATGAATTAGAATGGATCGTATGAATGAATTAGAATAGATTTTGTGAATGAATTAGAACTGATCGTACGAATGAATTAGAATGGATACATTCGTGCGAATGAATTAGAATGGATTGTATGAATGAATTAGAATGGATCGTATGAATGAATTAGAATGGATCGTATGAGTGAATTAGAATGGATACGAAGGAATTAGAATGGATCGTACAAAGGAATTAGAATGGATCATACGAATGAAATAGAATGGATCGTACGAAGGAATTAGAATGGATCGTACGAATGAATTAGAATGGATATATTCGTGCAAATGAATTAGAATGGATCGTATGAATGAATTAGAATGGATCGTATGAGTGAATTAGAACGGATAGTACGAATGAAGTAGAATGGATCGTATGAATGAATTAGAATGGATACATTCGTGCGAATGATTTAGAATGGATCTTATGAATGAATTAGAATAGATTGTGCGAATGAATTAGAATGGATCGTACGAATGAATTAGAATGGATACATTCGAGCGAATGAATTAGAATGGATCGTACGAATGAATTAGAATAGATCATAGGAATGAATTAGAATGGATCGTGCAAATGAATTAGAATGGATAGATTCGTGCGAATGAATTAGAATAGATCGTGCGAATGAATTAGAATGGATCGTATGAATGAATTAGAATGGATATATTTGAACGAATAAATTAGAATGGATCATACGAATGAATTAGAATAGATCGTACGAATGAATTAGAATGGATAGTGCGAATGAATTAGAATCGGTCGTACGAATGAATTAGAATAGATCGTACGAATGAATTAGATCGAAAGAATCAATTAGAATGGATCGTACGAATGAATTAAAATGGATACATTCGTGCAAATGAATTAGAATAGATCGTAGGAATTCTAATCCATTCGTACGATCCATTCGTACGATCCATTCTAATTCATTCGCATGAATGTAACCATTCTAATTCATTCATTTGATCCATTCTAATTCATTCGTACGATCCATTCTAATTCATTCGTCCGATCCATTCTAATTCATTCGCACGAATGTATCCATTCTAATTCATTCGTACGATCAATTCTAATTCGTTCGTACGATCCATTCTAATTCATTCGCACGAATGCATCCATTTTAGTTCATTCGTACGATCCATTCTAATTCATTCGTACGATCCATTCTAATTCATTCGCACGATCCATTCTAATTCATTCGTACGATCCATTCTAATTCATTCATACGATCCATTCTAATTTATTCGTACGATCCATTCTAATTCATTCGCACAAATGTATCCATTCTAATTCATTCGTACGATCCATTCTAATTCATTCGCACGATCCATTCTAATTCATTTGTACGATCCATTTTAATTCATTCGCACGATCTGTTCTTATTCATTCGCACAATCTATTTTAATTCATTCGCACGAATGTATCCATTCTAATTCATTCGTACGATCCATTCTAATTCATTCGTACGATCCATTCTAATTCATTCGTATGATCCATTCTAATTAATTCGTATGATCCATTCTAATTCATTCGTACGATCCATTCTAATTCATTCATACAATCCATTCTAATTCATTCGCACGAATGTATCCATTCTAATTAATTCGTACGATCCATTCTAATTCATTCGTATGATCTATTCTTATTCATTCGCACGATCCAGTCTAATTGATTCGCACGATCCATTCTAATTCATTCGCACGAATGTATCCATTCTAATTCATTCGTACGATCCATTCTAATTCATTAATATGATCCATTCTAATTTATTCGTACGATCCATTCTAATTCATATGCACAAAGGTATCCATTCTAATCCATTCGTAGGATCTATTCGAATCCATTCGTACGATCCATTCTAATTCATTCGTACGATCCATTCTAATTCATTCGCTCGAATGTATCCATTCTAATCCATTCGTACGATCCATTCTAATCCATTCGTACGATCCATTCTAATTCATTCGCATGAATGTAACCTCTCTAATTCATTCATTTGATCCATTCTAATTCATTCATACGATCCATTCTAATTCATTCGTCCGATCCATTCTAATTTATTCGCACGAATGAATCCATTCTAATTCATTCGTACGATCCATTCTAATTCATTCGTACGAGCCATTCTAATTCATTCGTAAGATCCATTCTAATTCATTCGTATGATCCATTCTAATTCATTCGTACGATCCATTCTAATTCATTCGCACGAATGTATCCATTCTAGTTCAATCGTACGATCCATTCGAATTCATTCGTGCGATCCATCCTAATTCATTCGCACGATCCATTCTAATTCATTCGTACGATCAATTCTAATTCATTCGCACGAATGTATCCATTCTAATTCATTCGTACAATCCTGAATTAGAATGGATCGTACGAATGAATTAGAATGGATACCTTTGTGCATATGAATTAGAATGGATCGTATGAATGAATTAGAATGGATCATATTAATGAATTAGAATGGATCGTACGAATGAATTAGAATTGATACATTCGTGCGAATGAATTAGAATGGATCGTGCACGAATGTATCCATTCTAATTCATTCGTACGATCCATTCTAATTCATTAATATGATCCATTCTAATTCATTCGTACGAACCATTCTAATTCATATGCACAAAGGTATACATTCTAATCCATTCGTAGGATCCATTCTAATCCATTCGTACGATCCATTCTAATTCATTCGTACGATCCATTCTAATTCGTTCGCTCGAATGTATCCATTCTAATCCATTCGTACGATCCATTCTAATCAATTCGAACGATCCATTCTAATTCATTCGCATGAATGTAACCATTCTAATTCATTCATTTGATCCATTCTAATTCATTCGTACGATCTATTCTAATTCATTCGTCCGATCCATTCTAATTCATTCGCACGAATGTATCCATTCTAATTCATTCGTACGATCCATTCTAATTCATTCGTACGATCCATTCTAATTCATTCGTAAGATCCATTCTAATTCATTTGTACGATCCATTCTAATTCATTCGTACGATTCATTCTAATTCATTCGCACGAATGTATCCATTCAAGTTCATTCGTACGATCCATTCTAATTCATTCGTACGATCCATTCTAATTCATTCGCACGATGCATTCTAATTCATTCGTACGATCCATTCTAATTCATTCGCATGAATGTATCCATTCTAATTCATTCGTACGATCCTTTCTAATTCATTCGCACAATCCATTCTAATTCATTCGCACGAATGTATCCATTCTAATTCATTCGTACGATCCATTCTAATTCCTTCGTACGATCCATTCTAATTCATTCGTACGATCGTGCACGAATGGATCGTGCACGAATGAATTAGAATGGATTGCACGAATGAATTAGAATGGATCGTACGAATGAATTACAATGGATCGTGTGAAAGAATTAGAATGGATTGTATGAATGAATTAGAATGGATCGTACGAATGAATTAGAATGGATCGTACGAAGGAATTAGAATGGATCGTACGAATGAAATAGAATGGATTGCACGAATGAATTAGAATGGATCGTACGAATGAATTAGAATGGATCGTGTGAAAGAATTAGAATGGATTGTATGAATGAATTAGAATAGATCGTACGAATGAATTAGAATGGATCGTACGAAGGAATTAGAATGGATCGTACGAATGAATTAGATTGGATCGTACGAAGGAATTAGAATAGATCGTACGAATGAATTAGAATGGATCGTACGAAGGAATTAGAATGGATCGTACGAATGAATTAGAATGGATATATTTGTGCAAATGAATTAGAATGGATCGTATGAATGTATTAGAATGGATCGTATGAGTGAATTAGAATGGATCGTACGAATGAATTAGAATGGATCGTATGAATGAATTAGAATGGATACATTCGTGTGAATGAATTAGAATGGATCGTATGAATGAATTAGAATAGATTTTGTGAATGAATTAGAACTGATCGTACGAATGAATTAGAATGGATACATTCGTGCGAATGAATTAGAATGGATTGTATGAATGAATTAGAATGGATCGTACGAATGAATTAGAATAGATCGTATGAGTGAATTAGAATGGATACGAAGGAATTAGAATGGATCGTACGAAGGAATTAGAATGGATCATACGAATGAAATAGAATGGATCGTACGAAGGAATTAGAATGGATCGTACGAATGAATTAGAATGGATATATTCGTGCAAATGAATTAGAATGGATCGTATGAATGAATTAGAATGGATCGTATGAGTGAATTAGAACGGATAGTACGAATGAAGTAGAATGGATCGTACGAATGAATTAGAATGGATACATTCGTGCGAATGATTTAGATTGGATCTTATGAATGAATTAGAATAGATTGTGCGAATGAATTAGAATGGATCGTACGAATGAATTAGAATGGATACATTCGAGTGAATGAATTAGAATGGATCGTACGAATGAATTAGAATAGATCATAGGAATGAATTAGAATGGATCGTGCAAATGAATTTGAATGGATACATTCGTGCGAATGAATTAGAATAAATCGTGCGAATGAATTAGAATGGATCGTACGAATGAATTAGAATGGATATATTTGAACGAATAAATTAGAATGGATCATACGAATGAATTAGAATGGATCGTATGAATGAATTAGAATGGATAGTGCGAATGAATTAGAATCGGTCGTACGAATGAATTAGAATGGATCGTACGAATGAATTAGATCGTACGAATGAATTAGAATGGATCGTACGAATGAATTAAAATGGATACATTCGAGCAAATGAATTAGAATAGATCGTAGGAATTCTAATCCATTCGTACGATCCATTCTAATCCATTAGTACGATCCATTCTAATTCATTCGCATGAATGTAACCATTCTAATTCATTCATTTGATCCATTCTAATTCATTCGTACGATCTATTCTAATTCATTCGTCCGATCCATTTTAATTCATTCGCACGAATGTATCCATTCTAATTCATTTGTACGATCCATTCTAATTCATTCGTTCGATCAATTCTAATTCATTCGCACGATCCATTCTAATTCATTCGTATGATCCATTCTAATTTTTTCACACGATCCATTCTAATTCATTCGTACGATCTATTCTAATTCATTTGTTCGATCAATTCTAATTCATTAGCACGATCCATTCTAATTCATTCGTACGATCCATTCTAATTCATTCGCACGATCCATTCTAATTCATTCGTATGATCCAATCTAATTCTTTCACACGATCCATTCTAATTCATTCGTACGATCTATTCTAATTCATTCGTACGATCAATTCTAATTCATTCGTACGATCCATTCTAATTCCTTCGTACGATCCATTATAATTCATTCATACAATCCATTCTAATTCTTTCACACGATCCATTCTAATTCATTCGTACGATCCATTCTAATTCATTCGTGCAATCCATTCTATTTCATTCGTACGATCCATTCTTACTCATTCGTACGATCCATTCTAATTCATTTACACGAATGTATCCATTCGTACGAATGAATTAGAATAGATTGTACGAATGAATTAGAATGGATCGTACGAATGAATTAGAATGGATCGTACGAAGGAATTAGAATGGATCGTACGAATGAATTAGAATGGATCGTACGAATGAATTAGAATGGATCGTACAAAGGAATTAGAATGGATCGTACGAATGAATTAGAATGGATATATTCGTGCAAATGAATTAGAATGGATCGTATGAATATATTAGAATGGATCGTATGAGTGAATTAGAATGGATCGTACGAATGAATTAGAATGGATTGTATGAATGAATTAGAATGGATCGTACGAATGAAATAGAATGGATCGTATGAATGAATTAGAATGGATCGTACGAATAAATTAGAATGGATCGTGCGAATGAATTAGAATGGATCGTACGAATGAATTAGAATGGATCGTACGAATAAATTAGAATGGATACATTCGTCCGAATGAATTAGAATGGATCATACGAATGAGTAAGAATGGATCGTACGAATGAAATAGAATAGATTGTACGAATGAATTAGAATGGATCCTACCAATGAATTAGAATGGATCGTGTGAAAGAATTAGAATGGATTGTATGAATGAATTAGAATGGATCGTATGAATGAATTAGAATGGATCGTGCGAATGAATTCGAATGGATAGTATAAATTCATTCTAATTCATTCATACAATCCATTCTAATTCTTTCACACGATCTATTCTAATTCATTCGTAGGATCCATTCTAATTCATTCGTACAATCTATTCTATTTCATTCGTACGATCCATTCTTACTCATTCGTATGATCCATTCTAATTCATTCGCACGAATGTATCCATTCTAATTTATTCGTACGATCCATTCTAATTCATTCGTACGATCCGTTCTAATTCATTCGTACAATCCATTCTAATTCATTCGTACGATCCATTCTAATTTATTCGTACGATTCATTCTAATTCATTCATACGATCTATTCTGATTCATTCATACAATCCATTCTAATTCTTTCACACGATCCATTCTAATTCATTCCTATGATCCATTCTAATTCATTCGCACAATCCATTCTATTTCATTCGTACGATCCATTCTTACTCATTCGTATGATCCATTCTAATTCATTCGCATGAATGTATCCATAATGGATCATACGAATGAGTAAGAATGGATCGTACGAATGAAATAGAATGGATTGCGCGAATTAATTAGAATGGACCGTACGAATGAATTAGAATGGATACATTCGTGCGAATGAATTAGAATGGATCGGATGAATGAATTAGAATGGATCGTACGAATGAATTAGAATGGATCGTACGAATAAATTAGAATGGATCGTACGAATAAATTAGAATGGATACATTCGTCCGAATGAATTAGAATGAAACATACGAATGAGTAAGAATGGATCCTACGAATGAAATAGAATAGATTGTACGAATGAATTAGAATGGATCCTACGAATGAATTAGAATAGATCGTGTGAAAGAATTAGAATGGATTGTATGAATGAATTAGAATGAATTCGTACGATCCATTCGAATTCATTCGCACGATCCATTCTAATTCATTCATACGATCCATTCTAATTCATTCATACAATCCATTCTAATTCTTTCACACGATCCATTCTAATTAATTCGTAGGATCCATTCTAATTCATTCGTACAATCTATTCTATTTCATTCATACGATCCATTCTTACTCATTCGTATGATCCATTCTAATTCATTCGGATGAATGTATCCATTCTAATTTATTCGTACGATCCATTCTAATTCATTCGTATGATCCATTCTAATTTATTCGTACGATCCATTCTAATTCATTCGTCCGATCCATTCTAATTCATTCGCACAATTGTATCCATTCTAATTCATTCGTACGATCCATTCTAATTCATTCGTACGATCCATTCTAATTCATTCGTAAGATCCATTCTAATTCATTCGTACGATCCATTCTAATTCATTCGTACGATCCATTCTAATTCATTCGCACGAATGTATCCATTCTAGTTCATTCGTACGATCCATTCTAATTCATTCGTACGATCCATTCTAATTCATTCGCACGATCCATTCTAATTCATTCGTACGATACATTCTAATTCATTCATACGATCCATTCTAATTCATTTGTACGATCCATTCTAATTCATTCGCACAAATGTATCCATTCTAATTCATTCGTACGATCCATTCTAATTCATTCGCACGATCCATTCTAATTCATTCGTACGATCCATTCTAATTCATTCGCACGATCTGTTCTTATTCATTCGCACAATCCATTCTAATTCATTCCCACGAATGTATCCATTCTAATTCATTCGTACGATCTATTCTAATTCATTCGTACGATCCATTCTAATTCATTCGTATGATCCATTCTAATTAATTCGTATGATCCATTCTAATTCATTCATACAATCCATTCTAATTCATTCGCACGAATGTATCCATCATAATTAATTCGTACGATCCATTCTAATTCATTCGTATGATCTATTCTTATTCATTCGCACGATCCAGTCTAATTGATTCGCACGATCCATTCTAATTCATTCGCATGAATGTATCCATTCTAATTCATTCGTACGATCCATTCTAATTCATTAATATGATCCATTCTAATTCATTCGTACGATCCATTCTAATTCATTCGTACGATCCATTCTAATTCATTCGTACGATCCATTCTAATTCATTCGCTCGAATGTATCCATTATAATCCATTCGTACGATCCATTCTAATCCATTCGTACGATCCATTCTAATTCATTCGCATGAATGTAACCATTCTAATTCATTCATATGATCCAATCTAATTCATTCGTACGATCCATTCTAATTCATTCGTCCGATCCATTCTAATTCATTCGCACGATTGTATCCATTCTAATTCATTCGTACGATCCATTCTAATTCATTCGTACGATCCATTCTAATTCATTCGTAAGATCCATTCTAATTCATTCGTACGATCCATTCTAATTCATTCGTACGAATGAATTAGAATGGATCGTACGAATGAATTAGAATGGATCGTACGAATGAATTAGAATGGATCATATTAATGAATTAGAATGGATCGTACGAATGAATTAAAATGGATACATTCGTGCGAATAAATTAGAATGGATCGTGCGAATCAATTAGACTGGATCGTGCGAATGAATAAGAATAGATCATACGAATGAATTAGAATGGACCGTACGAATTAATTAGAATGGATACATTCGTGCGAATGAATTAGAATGGATTGCATGAATGAATTAGAATGGATCGTACGAATGAATTAGAATGGATCATACGAATTAATTAGAATGGATCATACGAATGAATTAGAATGGATCGTACGAATTAATTAGAATGGATCGTACGAATGAATTAGAATGGATACATTCGTGCGAATGAATTAGAATGGATTGTGCGAATGAATAAGAACAGATCGTGCGAATGAATTAGAATGGATCGTACGAATTAATTAGAATGGATCGTGCGAATGAATTAGAATGGATCGTACAAATGAATTAGAATGGATACATTTGTGCGATTGAATTAGAATGGATCGTACGAATGAATTAGAATGGATCGTATGAATAAATTAGAATGGATCATACAAATGAATTAGAATGGATCGTGCGAATGAATTAGAATGGATCGTTCGAATGAATTAGAATGGATCGTACGAATGAACTAGAATGGATCGTACGAATGAACTAGAATGGATACATTCGTGTGAATGAATTAGAATGGATCGTACGAATGAATTAGAATGGATCGTGCGAATGAATTAGAATGGATCGTACGAATGAATTAGAATGGATCGTGTGAAAGAATTAGAATGGATCGTACGAATGAATTAGAATGGATCGTGCGAATGAATTAGAATGGATCGTACGAATTAATTAGAATGGATACATTTGTGCGAATGAATTAGAATGGATCGTACGAATGAATTAGAATGGATCGTATGAATGAATTAGAATGTATCGTATGAATGAATTAGAATGGATCGTGCGAATGAATTAGAATGGATCGTACGAATGAAGTAGAATGGATCGTACGAATGAACTAGAATGGATACATTCGTGCGAATGAATTAGAATGGATCGTACGAATGAATTAGAATGGATCGTACGAATGAATTAGAATGGATCTTACGAATGAATTAGAATGGATCGTACGAATGAATTAGAATGGATCGTACGAATGAATTAGAATGGATATATTCGTGCGAATGAATTAGAATGGATCGGACGAATGAATTAGAATGGATCGTACGAATGAATTAGAATGGATCGTACGAATGAATTAAAATGGATCGTACGAATAAATTAGAATGGATACATTCGTCCGAATGAATTTGAATGGATCATACGAATGAGTAAGAATGGATCGTACGAATGAAATAGAATAGATTGTGCGAATGAATTAGAATGGATCATACGAATGAATTAGAATGGATCGTACCAACGAGTAAGAATGGATCGTACGAATGAAATAGAATGGATTGTGCGAATGAATTAGAATGGATCATACGAATAAATTAGAATGGATCTTGTGAAAGAATTAGAATGGATTGTATGAATGAATTAGAATAGATCGTATAAATGAATTAGAATGGATCGTACGAATGAATTAGAATGGATCGTACGAATGAATTAGAATGGATCGTACAAATGAATTAGAATGGATACTTTCGTGCGAATGAATTAGAATGGATACATTCGTGCGAAAGAATTAGAATAGATCATATGAATGAATTAGAATGGATCCTATGAATGAATTAGAATGGATCGTGCGAATGAATTAGAATGGATCGTACGAATGAATTAGAATGGATCGTGCTAATGAATTAGAATTGATCGAACGAATGAATTAGCATGGATCGTGCTAATGAATTAGAATGGAACGTACGAATGAATTAGAATGGATCGTGTGAAAGAATTAGAATGGATTGTATGAATGAATTAGAATGAATTCGTACAATCCATTCAAATTCATTCACACGATCCATTCTAATTCATTCATACGATCCATTCTAATTCATTCATACAATCCATTCTAATTCTTTCACGCGATCCATTCTAATTCATTCGTAGGATCCATTCTAATTCATTCGTACAATCTATTCTATTTCATTCGTACGATCCATTCTTACTCATTCGTATGATGCATTCTAATTCATTCGGACGAATGTATCCATTCTAATTTTTTCGTACGATCCATTCTAATTCATTCGTACGATCCATTATAATTCATTCGTACGATCCATTCTTACTCATTCGTATGATCCATTCTAATTCATTTGTACGATCCATTCTAATTCATTCGTACGATCGATTCTAATTCATTCGCACTATCCATTCTAATTCATTCGTACGACCATTCTAATTCATTCGTATGATCCATTCTAATTTATTCGTTCAAATATATCCATTCTAATTCATTCGTACGATCCATTCTAATTCATTCGCACGATCCATTCTAATTCATTCGCACGAATGTATCCATTCTAATTCATTTGCACGATCCATTCTAATTCATTCCTATGATCTATTCTAATTCATTCGTACGATCCATTCTAATTCATTCTAATTCATTCGTACGATCCATTCTACGATCCATTCAAATTCATTCGTATATTCCATTCTAATTCATTAGCACGATCCATGCTAATGAATTAGAATGGATCGTACGATCCAATCTAATTCATTCATACGATCCATTCTTACTCATTCGTATGATCCATTCTAATTCAATCGTACGATCCATTCTAATTCATTCGTACGATCTATTCTATTTCCTTCGTACGATCCATTCTAATTCATTCGTACGATCCATTCTAATTCATTCTTCGATCCATTCTAATTCCTTCGTACGATCCATTCTAATTCATTCGTACGATCCATTCTAATTCATTCGCGCAATCTATTATAATTCATTCGTACGATCCATTCTAATTCATTCGTACGATCCATTCTAATTCATTCATACAATCCATTCTAATTTATTCGCACGAATGTATCCATTCTAATTCATTCGTACGATCCATTCTAATTCATTCGCATAATCTATTCTAATTCATTCATACGATCCATTCTAATTCATTCGCACGAATGTATCCATTCTAATTCATTCATACGATCCATTCTACTTCATTCGTACTATCCGTTCTAATTCACTCATACGATCCATTCTAATTCATTCATACGATCCATTCTAATTCATTAGCAAAAATATATCCATTCTAATTCATTTGTACGATCCATTCTAATTCCTTCGTACGATCCATTCTAATTCATTAACAAAATCTATTCTAATTCATTCATACGATCCATTCTAATTCATTCACACGAATGTATCCATTCTAATTCATTCATACGATCCATTCTAATTCATTCGTACGATCCATTCTAATTCACTCATACGATCCATTCTAATACATTCATACGATCCATTCTAATTCATTTGCACGAATATATCCATTCTAATTCATTCGTACGATCCATTCTAATTCCTTCGTACGATCCATTCTAATTCATTCGTACGATCTATTCTAATTCATTCGTCCGATCCATTCTAATTCATTTGTACGATCCATTCTAATTCCTTCGTACGATCCATTCTAATTCATTCGTACGATCCATTCTAATTCATTCATACAATCCATTCTAATTCTTTCACATGATCCATTCTAATTCATTCGTACGATCCATTCTAATTCATTCGTGCAATCCATTCTATTTCATTCGTACGATCCATTTTTACTCATTCGTACGATCCATTCTAATTCATTCACACGAATGTATCCAGTCGTACGAATGAATTAGAATAGATTGTACGAATGAATTAGAATAGATCGTACGAATGAATTAGAATGGATCGTACGAAGGAATTAGAATGGATTGTACGAATGAATTAGAATGGATCGTATGAAGGAATTAGAATGGATCGTACGAATGAATTAGAATGGATATATTCGTGCAAATGAATTAGAATGGATCGTATGAATGTATTAGAATGGATCGTATGAGTGAATTAGAATGGATCGTACGAATGAATTAGATTGGATTGTATGAATAAATTAGAATGGATCGTACGAATAAATTAGAATGGATCATACGAATTAATTAGAATGGATCATACGAATTAATTAGAATGGATCGTACGAATGAATTAGAATCGATACATTCGTGCGAATGAATTAGAATGGATTGTGCGAATGAATAAGAACAGATCGTGCGAATGAATTAGAATGGATCGTACGAATGAATTAGAATGGATCGTGCGAATGAATTAGAATGGATCGTACGAATGAATTAGAATGGATACATTTATGTGAATGAATTAGAATGGATCGTACGAATGAATAATAATTGATCGTATGAATAAATTAGAATGGATCATACGAATGAATTAGAATGGATCGTGCGAATGAATTAGAATGGATCGTATGAATGAATTAGAACGGATCGTGTGAAAGAATTAGAATGGATCGTACGAATGAATTAGAATGGATCGTGCGAATGAATTAGAATGGATCGTACGAATGAATTAGAATGGATACATTTGTGCGAATGAATTAGAATGGATCGTACGAATGAATTAGAATGGATCGTATGAATGAATTAGAATGGATCGTACGAATGAATTAGAATGGATCGTGCGAATGAATTAGAATGGATCATACGAATGAATTAGAATGGATCGTACGATCGAAATAGAATGGATACATTCGTGCGAATGAATTAGAATGGATCGTACGAATGAATTAGAATGGATCGTACGAATGAATTAGAATGGATCTTACGAATGAATTAGAATGGATCGTACGAATGAATTAGAATGGATCGTACGAATGAATTAGAATTGATACATTCGTGCGAATGAATTAGAATGGATCGGACGAATGAATTAGAATGGATCGTACAAATGAATTAGAATGGATCGTACGAATGAATTAGAATGGATCGTACGAATAAATTAGAATGGATACATTCGCCCGAAGGAATTAGAATGGATCATACGAATGAGTAAGAATGGATCGTACGAATGAAATAGAATAGATTGTACGAATGAATTAGAATGGATCCTACGAATGAATTAGAATGGATCGTGTGAAAGAATTAGAATGAATTGTATGAATTAATTAGAATGGATCGTATGAATGAATTAGAATGGATCGTGCGAATGAATTCGAATGGATCGTACGAATTCATTCTAATTCATTCATACAATCCATTCTAATTCTTTCACACAATCCATTCTAATTCATTCGTACGTTCCATTCTAATTCATTAGCACGATCCATGCTAATTCATTCGTTCGATCAATTCTATTTTATTAGCACAATTCATTCTAATTTATTCGTACGATCCATTCAAATTCATTCGCATGATCCATTCTAATTCATTCATAGGATCCATTCTAATTCATTCATACGATCTATTCTAATTCTTTTGCACGAATGTATCCATTCTAATTCATTCGCACGAATGTATCCATTCTAATTCATTCGTACGATCCATTCTAATTCATTCGTACGATCCATTCTAATTCATTCGTTCGATCCATTCTAATTCATTCATACGATCTATTCAAATTCATTCATACAATCCATTCTAATTCTTTCACACAATCCATTCTAATTCATTCGTACGATCCATTCTAATTCATTCGCACAATCCATTCTATTTCATTCGTACGATCCATTCTTACTCATTCGTATGATCCATTCTAATTCATTCGCACGAATGTAGCCATAATGGATCATATGAATGAGTAAGAATGGATCGTACGAATGAAATAGAATGGATTGTGCGAATGAATTGGAATGGACCGTACGAATGAATTAGACGTACGAATGAATTAGAATGGATACATTCATGCGAATAATTTAGAATGGATCATACGAATAAGTAAGAATGGATCGTCATTCTAATTCATTCGTATGATCCATTCTAATTCATTTGTATCCATTCTATTTCATTCGCATGATCCATTCTAATTCATTCGTGCAATCTATTCTAATTCATTTGTACGATCCATTCTAATTCATTCGTACGATTCATTCTAATTCCTTCGTACGATCCATTCTAATTCATTCGTACGATCCATTCTAATTCATTCATACAATCCATTCTAATTCTTTCACACGATCCATTCTAATTCATTCGTACGAATGAATTAGAATGGATCGTACGAAGGAATTAGAATGGATCGTACGAATGAATAAGAATAGATCGCACGAAGGAATTAGAATAGATCGTACGAATGAATTAGAATGGATATATTCGTGCAAATGAATTAGAATGGATCGTATGAATGTATTAGAATGGATCGTATGAGTGAATTAGAATGGAACGTACGAATGAATTAGAATGGATTGTATGAATGAATTAGAATGGATCGTACGAATGAATTAGAATGGATCATACGAATTAATTAGAATGGATCATACGAATGAATTAGAATGGATCGTACGAATGAATTAGAATGGATAATACGAATGAATTAGAATGGATACATTCGTGTGCATGAATTAGAATGGATTGTGCGAATGAATAAGAACAGATCGTGCGAATGAATTAGAATGGATCGTACGAATGAATTAGAATAGATCGTGCGAATGAATTAGAATGGATCGTACGAATGAATTAGAATGGATATATTTGGGTGAATGAATTAGAATGGATCGTACGAATAAATTAGAATTGATCGTATGAATAAATTAGAATGGATCGTACGAATGAATTAGAATGGATCGTGCGAATGAATTAGAATGGATCGTACGAATGAATTAGAATGGATTGTGTTAAAGAATTAGAATGGGTCGTACGAATGAATTAGAATGGATCGTGTGAATGAATTAGAATGGATCGTACGAATGAATTAGAATGGATACATTTGTGCGAATGAATTAGAATGGATCGTATGAATGAATTAGAATGGATCGTATGAATGAATTAGAATGGATCGTACGAATGAATTAGAATGGATCGTGCGAATTAATTAGAATGGATCATAGGAATGAATTAGAATGGATCGTACGAATGAACTAGAATGGATACATTCATACGAATGAATTAGAATGGATCCTACGAATGAATTAGAATGGATCGTGTGAAAGAATTAGAATGGATTGTATGAATGAATTAGAATGAATTCGTACGATCCATTCGAATTCATTCGCACGATCCATTCTAATTCATTCATACGATCCATTCTAATTCTTTCGTACGATCCATTCTAATTCATTCGCACGATTCATTCTAATTCATTCGTACGATCCATTCTAATTCATTCGTGCAATCCATTCTATTTCATTCGTACGATCCATTCTTACTCATTCATACGATCCATTCTAATTCATTCACACGAATGTATCCATTCGTACGAAATAATTAGAATAGATTGTACGAATGAATTAGAATGGATCGTACGAATGAATTAGAATTGATCTTACGAAGGAATTAGAATGGATCGTACGAATGAATTAGAATGGATCGTACGAATGAATTAGAATAGATCGTACGAATGAATTAGAATGGATCGTACGATGGAATTAGAATGGATCGTACGAATGAATTAGAATGGATATATTCGTGCAAATGAGTTAGAATGGATCGTATGAATGTATTAGAATGGATCGTATGAATGAATTAGAATGGATCATACGAATTAATTAGAATGGATCATACGAATGAATTAGAATGGATCGTACGAATGAATTAGAATGGATCGTACGAACGAATTAGAATGGATACATTCGTGCGAATGAATTAGAATGGATTGTGCGAATGAATAAGAACAGATCGTGCGAATGAATTAGAATGGATCGTACGAATGAATTAGAATGGATCGTGTGAATGAATTAGAATGGATTGTACGAATGAATTAGAATGGATACATTTGAGCGAATGAATTAGAATGGATCGTACGAATGAATTAGAATGGATCGTATGAATGAATTAGAATGGATCGTGCGAATGAATTAGAATGGATCGTGTGAATGAATTAGAATGGATCGTACGAATGAATTAGAATGGATCCTACGAATGAACTAGAATAGATACATTCGTGCGAATGAATTAAAATGGATCGTACGAATGAATTAGAATGGATCTTACGAATGAATTTGAATGGATCGTACGAATGAATTAGAATGGATCGTACGAATGAATTAGAATGGATACATTTGTGCGAATGAATTAGAATGGATCGAACGAATGAGTTAGAATGGATTGTACGAATGAATTAGAATGGATCGTACGAATGAACTAGAATGGATACATTCGTGCGAATGAATTAGAATGGATCGTACGAATGAATTAGAATGGATCGTACGAATAAATTAGAATGGATCTTACGAATGAATTAGAATGGATCGTACGAATGAATAAGAATGGATCATACGAATGAATTAGAATGGATACATTCTTGCGAATGAATCAGAATGGATCGGACGAATGAATTAGAATGGATCGTACGAATGAATTCGAATGGATCGTACGAATGAATTAGAATGGATCGTACGAATAAATAAGAATGGATACATTCGTCCGAATGAATTAGAATGGATCATACGAATGAGTAAGAATGGATCGTACGAATGAAATAGAATAGATTGTATTAATGAAATAGAATGGATTCGTACGAATGAATTAGAATGGATACATTCGTGTGAATGAATTAGAATGGATCGTACCAATGAGTAAGAATGGATCGTACGAATGAAATAGAATGGATTGTGCAAATGAATTAGAATGGATCGTACGAATGAATTAGAATGGATCGTGTGAAAGAATTAGAATGGATTGCATGAATGAATTAGAATAGATCGTATGAATGAATTAGAATGGATCGTATGAGTGAATTAGAATGGATACGAAGGAATTAGAATGGATCGTACGAATGAGTAAGAATGGATCGTACGAATGGATAAGAATGGATCGTACGAATGAAATAAAATGGATTGCACGAGTGAATTAGAATGGATCGTACGAATGAATTAGAATAGATCGTGTGAAAGAATTAGAATGGATTGTATGAATGAATTAGAATGAATTCGTACGATGCATTCGAATTCATTCGCACGATCCATTCTAATTCATTCATACGATCCATTCTAATTCATTCATACAATCCATTCTAATTCACTCATACGATCTATTCTATTTCATTCGTACGATCCATTCTTACTCATTCCTATGATCCATTCTAATTCATTCGGACGAATGTATCAATTCTAATTTATTCATACGATCCATTCTAATTCATTCGTACGATCCATTCTAATTCATTCGTACGATCCATTCTAATTCATTTGTCCGATCCATTCTAATTCATTCGCACGAATGTATCCATTCTAATTCATTCGTACGATCCATTCTAATTCATTCGTACGATCCATTCTAATTCATTCGTAAGATCCATTCTAATTCATTCGTAAGATCCATTCTAATTCATTCATAAGATCCATTCTAATTCATTCATATGATCCATTCTAATTCATTCGTATGTTCCATTCTAATTCATTCTCATGAATGTATCCATTCTAGTTCATTCGTACGATCCATTCTAATTCATTCGTACGATCCATTCTAATTCATTCATACGATCCATTCTAATTCATTCGCACGAATGTATCCATTCTAGTTCATTCGTACGATCCATTCTATTTCATTCGTACGATCCATTCTAATTCATTCGCACGATCCAATCTAATTCATTCGTACGATCCATTCTAATTCATTCATACGATCCATTCTAATTAATTTGTACGATCCATTCTAATTCATTCATACGATCCATCCAAATTTATTCGTACGATCCATTCTAATCCATTCTAGTTCATTCGTACGATCCATTCTAATTCCTTCGTACGATCCATTCTAATTCATTCGTACGATCTATTCTAATTCATTCGTCCGATCCATTCTAATTCATTCGCACGAATGTATCCATTCTAATACATTCATACGATCCATTCTAATTCATTTGCACGAATATATCCATTCTAATTTATTCGTACGATCCATTCTAATTCCTTCGTATGATCCATTCTAATTCATTCGTACGATCTATTCTAATTCATTCGTCCGATCCATTCTAATTCATTCGCACGAATGTATCCATTCTAATTCATTCGTACGATCCATTCTAATTCATTCGTACGATCCATTCTAATTAATTCGTATGATCCATTCTAATTCATTCGTACGATCCATTCTAATTCATTCATACAATCCATTCTAATTCATTTGCACGCATGTATCCATTCTAATTAATTCGTACGATCCATTCTAATTCATTCGTATGATCTATTCTTATTCATTCGCACGATCCAGTCTAATTGATTCGCACGATCCATTCAAATTCATTCGCACGATTGTATCCATTCTAATTCATTCGTACGATCCATTCTAATTCATTAATATGATCCATTCTAATTCATTCGTACGATCCATTCTAATTCATATGCACAAAGGTATCCATTCTAATTCATTCGTACGATCCATTCTAATTCAGGATCGTACGAATGAATTAGAATGGATACATTCGTGCGAATGAATTAGAATTGATCGTACGAATGAATTAGAATGGATCGTGCGAATGAATTAGAATGGATCGTACGAATGAATTAGAATGGATCGTACGAATGAACTAGAATGGATACATTCGTGCGAATGAATTAGAATGGATCAAACGAATGAATTAGAATGGATCGTATGAATGAATTAGAATGGATCGTACGAATGAATTAGAATGGATACATTCGTGCGAATGAATTAGAATGGATCGGACGAATGAATTAGAATGGATCGTACGAATGAATTAGAATGGATCAAATGAATTAATTAGAATGGATCGTATGAATGAATTAGAATGGATCGTACGAATGAATTAGAATGGATACATTCGTGCGAATGAATTAGAATGGATCGGACGAATGAATTAGAATGGATCGTACGAATGAATTAGAATGGATCGTACGAATGAATTAGAATGGATATATTAGTGCAAATGAATTAGAATGGATCGTATGAATGTATTAGAATGGATCGTATGAGTGAATTAGAATGGATCGTATGAATGAATTAGAATGGATCGTATGAATGAATTAGAATGGATACATTCGTGTGAATAAATTAGAATGGATCGTATGAATGAATTAGAATAGATTTTGTGAATGAATTAGATCTGATCGTACGAATGAATTAGAATGGATACATTCGTGCGAATGAATTAGAATGGATTGTATAAATGAATTAGAATGGATCGTACGAATGAATTAGAATGGATCGTATGGGTGAATTAGAATGGATACGAAGGAATTAGAATGGATCGTATGAAGGAATTAGAATGAATCATACGAATGAAATAGAATGGATCGTACGAAGGAATTAGAATGGATCATACGAAGGAATTAGAATGGATCGTACGAAGGAATTAGAATGGATCGTACGAATGAATTAGAATGGATATATTCGTGCAAATGAATTAGAATGGATCGTATGAATGAATTAGAATGGATGGTATGAGTGAATTAGAACGGATAGTACGAATGAAGTAGAATGGATTGTATGAATGAATTAGAATGGATACATTCGTGCGAATGAATTAGAATGGATCGTACGAATGAATTAGAATGGATCGTACGAATGAATTAGAATGGATCTTACGAATGAACTAGAATGGATCGTACGAATAAATTAGAATGGATCGTACGAATGAATTAGAATGGATACATTCGTGCGAATGAATTAGAATGGATCGGATGAATTAATTAGAATGGATCGTACGAATGAGTTAGAATGGATCAAATGAATGAATTAGAATGGTTACATTCATGCGAATGAATTAGAATGGATCGTACGAATGGATTAGAATGGATACATTCGAGCGAATGAATTAGAATGGATCGTACGAATGAATTAGAATGGATCGTACGATTGGATTAGAATGGATCCTACGAATGGATTAGAATGGATACCTTTGTGCATATGAATTAGAATGGATCGTACGAATGAAATAGAATGGATCGTACGAATGAATTAGAATGGATCGTACGAATGAATTAGAATGGATCGTGCTAATGAATTAGAATTGATCGAACGAATGAATTAGCATGGATCGTGCTAATGAATTAGAATGGAACGTACGAATGAATTAGAATGGACCGTGTGAAAGAATTAGAATGGATTGTATGAATGAATTAGAATGAATTCGACGATCCATTCGAATTCATTCGCACGATCCATTCTAATTCATTCATACGATCCATTCTAATTCATTCATACAATCCATTCTAATTCATTCATACGATCTATTCTAATTCTTTCGCACGAATGTATCGATTCTAATTCATTCGTACGATCCATTCTAATTCATTCGCACGATCCATTCTAATTCATTCGTACGATCAATTCTAATTCATTCGCACGAATGTATCTATTCTAATTCATTCGTACGATCCATTCTAATTCATTCATAGGATCCATTCTAATTCATTCATACAATCCTTTCTAATTCATTCGCCAAATGTATCCATTCTAATTCATTCGTAAGATCAGTTCTAATTCATCCACAAAATCTATTCTAATTCATTCATACGATCCATTCTAATTCATTCACATGAATGTATCCATTCTAATTCATTCATACGATCCATTCTAATTCATTCGTACGATCCATTCTAATTCACTCATACGATCCATTCTAATACATTCATACGATCCATTCTAATTCATTTGCACGAATATATCCATTCTAATTCATTCGTACGATCCATTCTAATTCCTTCGTACGATCCATTCTAATTCGTTCGTACGATCTATTCTATTTCATTTGTACGATCCATTCTTACTCATTCGTACGATCCATTCTAATTCATTCATCCGATCCATTATAATTCATTCGCACAAATGTATCCATTCTAATTCATTCGTACGATCCATTCTAATTCATTCGCACGATCTATTCTAATTCATTAGTACGATCCATTCTAATTCTTTCACACGATCCATTCTAATTCATTCGTACGATCCATTCTAATTCATTCGCACGATCCATTCTAATTCATTTGTACGATCCATTCTAATTCAGTCATACGATCCATTCTAATTCATTCGTACGATCCATTTTAATTCATTCGCACAAATGTGTCCATTCTAATTCATTCATACGATCCATTCTAATTCATTCGCACGATCCATTCTAATTCATTCGTACGATCCATTCTAATTCATTCGTATGATCCATTCTAATTCATTCGTACGATCCATTCTAATTCATTTGTATGATCCATTCTAATTAATTCATATGATCCATTCTAATTCATTCGTATATTCCATTCAAATTCATTCGCACGATCCATTCATTCGTACGATCCATTCTAATTCAGGATCGTACGAATGAATTAGAATGGATACATTCGTGCAAATGAATTAGAATTGATCGTACGAATGAATTAGAATGGATCGTGCGAATGATTTAGAATGGATCGTACGAATAAATTAGAATGGATCGTATGAATGAACTAGAATGGATACATTCGTGCGAATGAATTAGAATGGATCGTACGAATGAATTAGAATGGATCGTACGAATGAATTAGAATGGATCTTACGAATGAATTAGAATGGATCGTACGAATGAATTAGAATGGATCGTACGAATGAATTAGAATGCATACATTCGTGCGAATGAATTAGAATGGATCGGATGAATGAATTAGAATGGATCGTACGAATGAATTAGAATGGATCAAATGAATGGATTAGAATGGATCGTACGAATGAATTAGAATGCATTGTACGAAAGAATTAGAATGGATATATTCGTGCGAATGAATTAGAATGGATCGTATGAATGAATTAGACTGGATCGTACGAATGAATTTGAATGGATACATTTGTGCGAATGAATCTAAATGGATTGTATGAATGAATTACAATGGATCGTACGAATGAATTAGAATGGATCGTACGAATGAATTAGAATAGCTCATACGAATGAATAAGAATGAATCGTATGAATGAATTAGAATGGTTACATTCATGCGAATGAATTAGAATAGGTCGTACGAATGAATTAGAATGGATCGTACGAATAAATTAGAATGGATCGTGGGAATGAATTAGAATGGATCGTACTACTGAATTAGAATGGATCCACCGAATGAGTTAGAATGGATCATACGAATGAATTAGAATGGATTGTACGAATGAACTAGAATGGATTGTGCGAATGAATTAGAATGGATCGAATGAATGAATAAGAATGGATCGTACGAATGAATCAGAATGGATCGTGCGAATGAATTAGCATGAATCGTACGAATGTATTAGAATGGATCGTACGAATGAATTAGAATGAATCGTACGATCCATTCTAATTCATTCGTACGATCCATTCTAATTCATTCGCACGAATGTATCCATTCTAGTTCATTCGTACGATCCATTCTAGTTCATTCGTACGTTCCATTCTAATTCATTCGTACGATCCATTCTAATTCATTCGTATGATCCATTCTAATTAATTCGTATGATCCTTTCTAATTCATTCGTACGATCCATTCTAATTCATTTATACAATCCATTCTAATTCATTCGCACGAATGTATCCATTCTAACTAATTCTTACGATCCATTCTAATTCATTCGTATGATCCATTCTTATTCATTCGCACGATCCAGTCTAAAGGATTCGCACGATCCATTCTAATTCATTCGCACGAATGTATCCATTCTAATTCATACGATCGTGTGATTGAATTAGAATGGTTACATTCATGCGAATGAATTAGAATGGATCGTACGAATGGATTAGAATGGATCGTACGAATGGATTAGAATCGATACATTCGTGCGATTGAATTAGAATGGATTGTATGAATGAATTAGAATGGATCGTACGATCCATTTGAATTCATTCGTACGATCCATTCTAATTCATTCGTACGATCCATTCTAATTCATTCGTACAAATGTATCCATTCTAATTCATTTGCACGATCCATTCTAATTCATTCCTATGATCTATTCTAATTCATTCGTACGATCCATTCTAATTCATTCGTATATTCCATTCTAATTCATTAGCACGATCCATGCTAATGAATTAGAATGGATCGTACGATCCAATCTAATTAATTCATACGATCCATTCTTACTCATTTGTATGATCCATTCTAATTCAATCGTACGATCCATTCTAATTCATTCATACGATCCATTCTAATTCCTTCGTACGATCCATTCTAATTCATTCTTACGATCCATTCTAATTCATTCGTACGATCCATTCTAATTCATTCGTACGATCCATTCTAATTCATTCGCGCAATCTATTCTAATTCATTCGTACGATCCATTCTAATTCATTCGTACGATCCATTCTAATTCATTCATACAATCCATTCTTATTTATTCGCACGAATGTATCCATTCTAATTTATTCGTACGATCCATTCTAATTCATTCGCACAATCTATTCTAATTCTTTCATACGATCCATTCTAATTCATTCGCACGAATGTATCCATTCTAATTCATTCATATGATCCATTCTACTTCATTCGTACTATCCGTTCTAATTCACTCATACGATCCAATCTAATTCATTCATACGATCCATTCTAATTCATTTGCATGAATATATCCATTCTAATTCATTCGTACGATCCATTCTAATTCCTTCGTACGATCCATTCTAATTCCTTCGTACGATCCATTCTATTTCATTCGTATGATCCATTCTAATTAGAATGGATCGTATGAGTGAATTAGAATGGATACGAAGGAATTAGAATGGATCGTACGAATGAGTAAGAATGGATCGTACAAATGAAATAGAATGGATTGTACGAATGAATTAGAATGGATCCTACGAATGAATTAGAATAGATCGTGTGAAAGAATTAGAATGGATTGTATGAATGAATTAGAATGAATTCGTACGATCCATTCGAATTCATTCGCACGATCCATTCTAATTCATCCATACGATCCATTCTAATTCATTCATACAATCCATTCTAATTCACTCATACGATCTATTCTATTTCATTCGTACGATCCATTCTTACTCATTCCTATGATCCATTCTAATTCATTCGGACGAATGTATCAATTCTAATTTATTCATATGATCCATTCTAATTCATTCGTACGATCCATTCTAATTCATTCGTACGATCCATTCTAATTCATTCGTCCGATCCATTCTAATTCATTCGCACGAATGTATCCATTCTAATTCATTCGTACGATCCATTCTAATTCATTCGTACGATCCATTCTAATTCATTCGTAAGATCCATTCTAATTCATTCGTAAGATCCATTCTAATTCATTCGTAAGATCCATTCTAATTCATTCATACGATCCATTCTAATTCATTCGTATGTTCCATTCTAATTCATTCTCATGAATGTATCCATTCTAGTTCATTCGTACGATCCATTCTAATTCATTCGTACGATCCATTCTAATTCATTCATACGATCCATTCTAAGTCATTCGCACGAATGTATCCATTCTAGTTCATTCGTACGATCCATTCTAATTCATTCGTACGATCCATTCTAATTCATTCGCACGATCCAATCTAATTCATTCGTACGATCCATTCTAATTCATTCATACGATCCATTCTAATTAATTTGTACGATCCATTCTAATTCATTCATACGATCCATTCAAATTTATTCGTACGATCCATTCTAATCCATTCTAGTTCATTCGTACGATCCATTCTAATTCCTTCGTACGATCCATTCTAATTCATTCGTACGATCTATTCTAATTCATTCGTCCGATCCATTCTAATTCATTCGCACGAATGTATCCATTCTAATACATTCATACGATCCATTCTAATTCATTTGCACGAATATATCCATTCTAATTCATTCGTACGATCCATTCTAATTCCTTCGTATGATCCATTCTAATTCATTCGTACGATCTATTCTAATTCATTCGTCCGATCCATTCTAATTCATTCGCACGAATGTATCCATTCTAATTCATTCGTACGATCCATTCTAATTCATTCGTACGATCCATTCTAATTAATTCGTATGATCCATTCTAATTCATTCGTACGATCCATTCTAATTCATTCATACAATCCATTCTAATTCATTTGCACGCATGTATCCATTCTAATTAATTCGTACGATCCATTCTAATTCATTCGTATGATCTATTCTTATTCATTCGCACGATCCAGTCTAATTGATTCGCACGATCCATTCAAATTCATTCGCACGAATGTATCCATTCTAATTCATTCGTACGATCCATTCTAATTCATTAATATGATCCATTCTAATTCATTCGTACGATCCATTCTAATTCATATGCACAAAGGTATCCATTCTAATTCATTCGTATGATCCATTCTAATTCAGGATCGTACGAATGAATTAGAATGGATACATTCGTGCGAATGAATTAGAATTGATCATATGAATGAATTAGAATGGATCGTGCGAATGAATTAGAATGGATCGTACGAATTAATTAGAATGGATCGTACGAATGAACTAGAATGGATACATTCGTGCGAATGAATTAGAATGGATCAAACGAATGAATTAGAATGGATCGTACGAATGAATTAGAATGGATCGTACGAATGAATTAGAATGGATACATTCGTGCGAATGAATTAGAATGGATCGGACGAATGAATTAGAATGGATCGTACGAATGAATTAGAATGGATCAAATGAATTAATTAGAATGGATCGTATGAATGAATTAGAATGGATCGTACGAATGAATTAGAATGGATACATTCGTGCGAATGAATTAGAATGGATCGGACGAATGAATTAGAATGGATCGTACGAATGAATTAGAATGGATCGTACGAATGAATTATAATGGATCGTACTAATGAATTAGAATGGATATATTAGTGCAAATGAATTAGAATGGATCGTATGAATGTATTAGAATGGATCGTATGAGTGAATTAGAATGGATCGTATGAATGAATTAGAATGGATCGTATGAATGAATTAGAATGGATACATTCGTGTGAATGAATTAGAATGGATCGTATGAATGAATTAGAATAGATTTTGTGAATGAATTAGAACTGATCGTACGAATGAATTAGAATGGATACATTCGTGCGAATGAATTAGAATGGATCGTACGAATGAATTAGAATGGATCGTACGAATGAATTAGAATGGATCGTATGAGTGAATTAGAATGGATACGAAGGAATTAGAATGGATCGTACGAAGGAATTAGAATGAATCATACGAATGAAATAGAATGGATCGTACGAAGGAATTAGAATGGATCATACGAAGGAATTAGAATGGATCTTACGAAGGAATTAGAATGGATGGTACGAATGAATTAGAATGGATATATTCGTGCAAATGAATTAGAATGGATCGTATGAATGAATTAGAATGGATGGTATGAGTGAATTAGAACGGATAGTACGAATGAAGTAGAATGGATTGTATGAATGAATTAGAATGGATACATTCGTGCGAATGAATTAGAATGGATCGTACGAATGAATTAGAATGGATCATACGAATGAATTAGAATGGATCTTACGAATGAACTAGAATGGATCGTTCGAATGAATTAGAATGGATCGTACGAATGAATTAGAATGGATACATTCGTGCAAATGAATTAGAATGGATCGGATGAATGAATTAGAATGGATCGTACGAATGAGTTAGAATGGATCAAATGAATGAACTAGAATGGTTACATTCATGCGAATGAATTAGAATGGATCGTACGAATGGATTAGAATGGATCGTACGAATGGATTAGAATGGATACATTCGAGCGAATGAATAAGAATGGATCGTACGAATGAATTTGAATGGATCGTACGAATGGATTAGAATGGATCCTACGAATGGATTAGAATGGATACCTTTGTGCATATGAATTAGAATGGATCGTACGAATGAATTAGAATGGATCGTACGAATGAATTAGAATGGATCGTACGAATGAATTAGAATGGATCGTGCTAATGAATTAGAATTGATCGAACGAATGAATTAGCATGGATCGTGCTAAAGAATTAGAATGGAACGTACGAATGAATTAGAATGGACCGTGTGAAAGAATTAGAATGGATTGTATGAATGAATTAGAATGAATTCGACGATCCATTCGAATTCATTCGCACGATCCATTCTAATTCATTCATACGATCCATTCTAATTCATTCATACAATCCATTCTAAATCATTCATACGATCTATTCTAATTCTTTCGCACGAATGTATCGATTCTAATTCATTCGTACGATCCATTCTAATTCATTCGCACGATCCATTCTAATTCATTCGTACGATCAATTCTAATTCATTCGCACGAATGTATCTATTCTAATTCATTCGTACGATCCATTCTAATTCATTCATAGGATCCATTCTAATTCATTCATACAATCCTTTCTAATTCATTCGCCAAATGTATCCATTCTAATTCATTCGTAAGATCAGTTCTAATTCATCCACAAAATCTATTCTAATTCATTCATACGATCCATTCTAATTCATTCACATGAATGTATCCATTCTAATTCATTCATACGATCCATTCTAATTCATTCGTACGATCCATTCTAATTCACTCATACGATCCATTCTAATACATTCATATGATCCATTCTAATTCATTTGCACGAATATATCCATTCTAATTCATTCGTACGATCCATTCTAATTCCTTCGTACGATCCATTCTAATTCATTCGTACGATCTATTCTATTTCATTTGTACGATCCATTCTTACTCATTCGTACGATCCATTCTAATTCATTCGTCCGATCCATTATAATTCATTCGCACAAATGTATCCATTCTAATTCATTCGTACGATCCATTCTAATTCATTCGCACGATCTATTCTAATTCATTCGTACGATCCATTCTAATTCTTTCACACGATCCATTCTAATTCATTCGTACGATCCATTCTAATTTATTCGCACGATCCATTCTAATTCATTTGTACGATCCATTCTAATTCAGTCATACGATCCATTCTAATTCATTCGTAGGATCCATTCTAATTCATTCGCACAAATGTGTCCATTCTAATTCATTCATACGATCCATTCTAATTCATTCGCACGATCCATTCTAATTCATTCGTACGATCCATTCTAATTCATTCGTACGATCCATTCTAATTCATTTGTATGATCCATTCTAATTAATTCATACGATCCATTCTAATTCATTCGTATATTCCATTCAAATTCATTCGCACGATCCATTCATTCGTACGATCCATTCTAATTCAGGATCGTACGAATGAATTAGAATGGATACATTCGTGCAAATGAATTAGAATTGATCGTACGAATGAATTAGAATGGATCGTGCGAATGATTTAGAATGGATCGTACGAATGAATTAGAATGGATCGTACGAATGAACTAGAATGGATACATTCGTGCGAATGAATTAGAATGGATCGTACGAATGAATTAGAATGGATCTTACGAATGAATTAGAATGGATCGTACGAATGAATTAGAATGGATCGTACGAATGAATTAGAATGCATACATTCGTGCGAATGAATTAGAATGGATCGGACGAATGAATTAGAATGGATCGTACGAATGAATTAGAATGGATCAAATGAATGGATTAGAATGGATCGTACGAATGAATTAGAATGCATTGTACGAAAGAATTAGAATGGATATATTCGTGCGAATGAATTAGAATGGATCGTATGAATTAATTAGACTAGATCGTACGAATGAATTTGAATGGATACATTTGTGCGAATGAATCTAAATGGATTGTATGAATGAATTACAATGGATCGTATGAATGAATTAGAATGGATCGTACAAATGAATTAGAATAGCTCATACGAATGAATAAGAATGAATCGTATGAATGAATTAGAATGGTTACATTCGTGCGAATGAATTAGAATAGGTCGTACGAATGAATTAGAATGGATCGTACGAATAAATTAGAATGGATCGTGGGAATGAATTAGAATGGATCGTACGAATGAATTAGAATGGATCCACCGAATGAGTTAGAATGGATCATACGAATGAATTAGAATGGATTGTACGAATGAACTAGAATGGATTGTGCGAATGAATTAGAATGGATCGAATGAATGAATAAGAATGGATCGTACGAATGAATCAGAATGGATCGTGCGAATGAATTAGCATGAATCGTACGAATGTATTAGAATGGATCGTACGAATGAATTAGAATGAATCGTACGATCCATTCTAATTCATTCGTACGATCCATTCTAATTCATTCGCACGAATGTATCCATTCTAGTTCATTCGTACGATCAATTCTAGTTCATTCGTACGTTCCATTCTAATTCATTCGTACAATCCATTCTAATTCATTCGTATGATCCATTCTAATTAATTCGTATGATCCATTCTAATTCATTCGTACGATCCATTCTAATTCATTTATATAATCCATTCTAATTCATTCGCACGAATGTATCCATTCTAACTAATTCTTACGATCCATTCTAATTCATTCGTATGATCCATTCTTATTCATTCGCACGATCCAGTCTAAAGGATTCGCACGATCCATTCTAATTCATTCGCACGAATGTATCCATTCTAATTCATACGATCGTGTGAATGAATTAGAATGGTTACATTCATGCGAATGAATTAGAATGGATCGTACGAATGGATTAGAATGGATCGTACGAATGGATTAGAATGGATACATTCGTGCGATTGAATTAGAATGGATTGTATGAATGAATTAGAATGGATCGTACGATCCATTTGAATTCATACGTACGATCCATTCTAATTCATTCGTACGATCCATTCTAATTCATTCGTACAAATGTATCCATTCTAATTCATTTGCACGATCCATTCTAATTCATTCCTATGATCTATTCTAATTCATTCGTACGATCCATTCTAATTCATTCTAATTAATTCGTATATTCTATTCTAATTCATTAGCACGATCCATGCTAATGAATTAGAATGGATCGTACGATCCAATCTAATTCATTCATACGATCCATTCTTACTCATTTGTATGATCCATTCTAATTCAATCGTACGATCCATTCTAATTCATTCATACGATCCATTCTAATTCCTTCGTACGATCCATTCTAATTCATTCGTACGATCCATTCTAATTCATTCGTACGATCCATTCTAATTCATTCGTACGATCCATTCTAATTCATTCGCGCAATCTATTCTAATTCATTCGTACGATCCATTCTAATTCATTCGTACGATCCATTCTAATTCATTCATACAATCCATTCTTATTTATTCGCACGAATATATCCATTCTAATTCATTCGTACGATCCATTCTAATTCCTTCGCACAATCTATTCTAATTCTTTCATACGATCCATTCTAATTCATTCGCACGAATGTATCCATTCTAATTCATTCATATGATCCATTCTACTTCATTCGTACTATCCGTTCTAATTCACTCATACGATCCAATCTAATTCATTCATACGATCCATTCTAATTCATTTGCATGAATATATCCATTCTAATTCATTCGTACGATCCATTCTAATTCCTTCGTACGATCCATTCTAATTCCTTCGTACGATCCATTCTATTTCATTCGTATGATCCATTCTAATTCCTTCGTACGATCCATTCTAATTCCTTCGTATCCATTCTAATTCACTCATACGATCCATTCTAATTCATTCGTACGATCCATTCTAATTCATTCATACAATCCATTCTAATTCATTCGCACGAATGTATCCATTCTAATTCATTCGTACGATCAGTCCTAATTCATTCACAAAATCTATTCTAATTCATTCATATGATCCATTCTAATTTATTCAGACGAATGTATCCATTCTAATTCATTCATACGATCCATTCTAATTCATTCGTACGATCCATTCTAATTCACTCATACGATCCATTCTAATACATTCATACGATCCATTCTAATTCATTTGCACGAATATATCCATTCTAATTCCTTCGTACGATCCATTCTAATTCATTCGTACGATCTATTTTATTTCATTCGTACGATCCATTCTTACTCATTCGTACGATCCATTCTAATTCATTCGTCCGATCCATTCTAATTCATTCGCACGAATGTATCCATTCTAATACATTCGTTCGATCAATTCTAATTCATTACCACGATCCATTCTAATTCATTCGTACGATCCATTCTAATTCATTCGCATGATCCATTCTAATTCATTCATAGGATCCATTCTAATTCATTCATACGATCTATTCTAATTCTTTCGCACGAATGTATCCATTCTAATTCATTCGCACGAATGTATCCATTCTAATTCATTCGTACGATCCATTCTAAGTCATTCGTACGATCCATTCTAATTCATTCATACGATCCATTCTAATTAATTCGCACGAATGTATCCTTTCTAGTTCATTCGTACGATCTATTCTAATTCATTCGCATGGATCGTGCATTCGTACAATCCATTCTAATTCATTCGTAAGATCCATTCTAATTCATTCGTACGATCCATTCTAATTCATTCGTACGATCCATTCTAATTCATTCGCACGAATGTATCCATTCTAGTTCATTCGTACGATCCATTATAATTCATTCGTACGATCCATTCTAATTCATTCATACGATCTATTCTAATTCATTCATACAATCCATTCTAATTCATTCACACGATCCATTCTAATTCATTCGTACGATCCATTCTAATTCATTCGCACAATCCATTCTATTTCATTCGTACGATCCATTCTTACTCATTCGTATGATCCATTCTAATTCATTCGCACGAATGTATCCATAATGGATCATACGAATGAGTAAGAATGGATCGTACGAATGAAATAGAATGGATTGTGCAAATGAATTAGAATGGACCGTACGAATGAATTAGAATGGATACATTCGTGCGAATGAATTAGAATGGATCGGACGAATGAATTAGAATGGTTCATACGAATGAATTAGAATGGATCGTACGAATGAATTTGAATGGATCGTACGAATAAATTAGAATGGATATATTCGTCCGAATGAATTAGAATGGATCATACGAATGAGTAAGAATGGATCGTACGAATGAAATAGAATAGATTGTACGAATGAATTAGAATGGATCCTACGAATGAATTAGAATAGATCGTGTGAAAGAATTAGAATGGATTGTATGAATGAATTAGAATGAATTCGTACGATCCATTCGAATTCATTCACACGATCCATTCTAATTCATTCATACGATCCATTCTAATTCATTCATACAATCCATTCTAATTCTTTCACACGATCCATTCTAATTCATTCGTAGGATCCATTCTAATTCATTCGTACAATCTATTCTATTTCATTCGTACGATCCATTCTTACTCATTCGTATGATCCATTCTAATTCATTCGGACGAATGTATCCTTTCTAATTTATTCGTACGATCCATTCTAATTCATTCGTACGATCCATTCTAATTCATTCGTACGATCCATTCTAATTCATTCGTCCGATCCATTCTAATTCATTCGCACGAATGTACCCATTCTAATTCATTCGTACGATCCATTCTAATTCATTCGTACGATCCATTCTAATTCATTCGTAAGATGCATTCTAATTCATTCGTACGATCCATTCTAATTCATTCGTATGATCCATTCTAATTCATTCGCACGAATGTATCCATTCTAGTTCATTCGTACGATCCATTCTAATTCATTCGTACAATCCATTCTAATTCATTCGCACGATCCATTCTAATTCATTTGTACGATCCATTCTAATTCATTCATACGATCCATTCTAATTCATTCGTACGATCCATTCTAATTCATTCGCACAAATGTATCCATTCTAATTCATTCATACGATCCATTCTAATTCATTCGCACGATCCATTCTAATTCATTCGTACGATCCATTCTAATTCATTCGCACGATCTGTTCTTATTCATTCGTACAATCCATTCTAATATATTCGCACGAATGTATCCATTCTAATTCATTCGTACGATCCATTCTAATTCATTCGTACAATCCATTCTAATTCATTCGTATGATTAATTCTAATTAATTCGTATGATCCATTCTAATTCATTCGTACGATCCATTCTAATTCATTCATACAATCTATTCTATTTCATTAGTACGATCCATTCTTACTCATTCGTATGATCTATTCTAATTCATTCGGATGAATGTATCCATTCTAATTTATTCGTACGATCCATTCTAATTCATTCGTACGATCCATTCTAATTCATTCGTACGATCCATTCTAATTCATTCGTCCGATCCGTTCTAATTCATTCTCACGAATGTATCTATTCTAATTCATTTGTACGATCCATTCTAATTCATTCGTACGATCCATTCTAATACATTCGCACGAATGTATCCATTCTAGTTCATTCGTACGATCTATTCTAATTCATTCGCATGGATCGTGCATTCGTACGATCCATTCTAATTCATTCGTAAGATCCATTCTAATTCATTCGAACGAACCATTCTAATTCATTCGTACGATCCATTCTAATTCATTCGCACGAATGTATCCATTCTAGTTCATTCGTACGATCCATTCTAATTCATTCGTACGATCCATTCTAATTCATTCGTACGATCCATTCTAATTCATTTATACGATTTTTTCTAATTCATTTATACAATCCATTCTAATTCTTTCACATGATCCATTCTAATTCATTCGTACGATCCAATCTAATTCATTCGCACAATCCATTCTAATTCATTCGCACGATCCATTCTAATTCACTCATACGATCCATTCTAATACATTCATACGATCCATTCTAATTCATTTGCACGAATATATCCATTCTAATTCATTCGTACGATCCATTCTAATTCATTCGCACGAATGTAACCATTCTAAATCATTCGTACGATCCATTCTAATTCATTCGCACAAATGTATCCATTCTAATTCATTCGTACGATCCATTCTAATTCATTCGCACGATCCATTCTAATTCATTCGTACGATCCATTCAAATTCTTTCGTACGATCCATTCTAATTCATTCGCACGATCCATTATAATTCATTCATAGGATCCATTCTAATTCATTCATACGAACTATTCTAATTCTTTCGCACGAATGTATCCATTCTAATTCATTCGCACGAATGTATCCATTCTAATTCATTCGTACGATCCATTCTAATTCATTCATACGATCCATTCTAATTCATTCATACAATGCATTCTAATTTATTCATACGATCCATTCTAATTCATTTGCACGAATATATCCATTCTAATTCATTCGTACGATCCATTCTAATTCCTTCGTACGATCCATTCTAATTCATTCGTACGATCTATTCTAATTCATTCGTACGATCCATTCTAATTCATTCGTACAAATGTATTAGAATGGATTGTAATAATGAATTAGAATAGATCGTATGAATGAATTAGAATGGATCGTACGAATGAATTAGAATGGATCGTACGAATGAACTAGAATGGATACATTCGTGCGAATGAATTAGAATGGATCGTACGAATGAATTAGAATGGATCTTACGAATGAAATAGAATAGATTGTATGAATGAATTAGAATGGATTCGTACGAATGAATTAGAATGGATCATACGAATGAATTAGAATGGATCGTACGAATTAATTAGAATGGATACATTCGTGCGAATGAATTAGAATGGATTGTATGAATGAATTAGAACGGATCGTACGAATGAATTAGAATGGATCATACGAATTAATTAGAATGGATCATATGAATGAATTAGAATGGATCGTACGAATGAATTAGAATGGATCGTACGAATGAACTAGAATGGATTGTACGAATGAACTAGAATGGATACATTCGTGCGAATGAATTAGAATGGATCGTACGAATGAATTAGAATGGATCGTACGAATGAACTAGAATGGATACATTCGTGCGAATGAATTAGAATGTATCGTACGAATGAATTAGAATGGATATATTCGTGCAAATGAATTAGAATGGATCGTATGAATGTATTAGAATGGATCGTATGAGTGAATTAGAATGGATCGTGCGAATGAATTAGAATGGATTGTGCGAATGAATTAGATTGGATCGTACGAATGAATTAGAATGGATCATGTGAAAGAATTAGAATGGATTGTATAAATGAATTAGAAAAAATCGTATAAATGAATTAGAATGGATCGTACGAATGGATTAGAATGGATCGTACGAATGGATTAGAATGGATCGTACGAATGAATTAGAATGGATCGTACGAATGGATCCTACGAATGGATTAGAATGGATACCTTTGTACATATGAATTAGAATGGATGGTACGAATGAATTAGAATGGATCATATTAATGAATTAGAATGGATCGTACGAATGAATTAGAATGGATATATTCGTGCGAATGAATTAGAATGGATCGTGCGAATCCATTAGACTGGATCGTGCGAATGAATATGAATGGATCATACGAATGAATTAGAATGGATCGTAAGAATTAATTAGAATGGATACATTCGTGCGAATGAATTAGAATAGATTGTATGAATGAATTAGAATGGATCGTACGAATGAATTATAATGGATCATACGAATTAATTAGAATAGATCGTACGAATGAATTAGAATGGATCGTACGAATGAATTAGAATGGATCGTACGAATGAATTAGAATGGATACATTCGTGCGAATGAATTAGAATGGATACATTCGTGTGAAAGAATTAGAATAGATCGTATGAATGAATTAGAATGGATTCTATGAATAAATTAGAATGGATCGTGCGAATGAATTAGAATGGATCGTACGAATGAATTAGAATGGATTGTGTGAAAGAATTAGAATGGATCGTACGAATGAATTAGAATGGATCGTGCGAATGAATTAGAATGGATCGTACGAATGAATTAGAATGGATACATTTGTGCGAATGAATTAGAATGGATCGTACGAATAAATTAGAATGGTTACATTCGTGCGAATGAATTAGAATGGATCGTACGAATGAATTAGAATGGATCCTACGAATGAGTAAGAATGGATCGTATGAATGAATTAGAATGGATCGTACGAATGAATTAGAATGGATCGTGCGAATGAATTAGAATGGATCGTACGAATGAATTAGAATGGATACATTTGTGCGAATGAATTAGAATGGATCGTACGATTGTGAATGAATTAGAATGGATCGTACGAATGAATTAGAATGGATCGTGCGAATGAATTAGAATGGATCGTACGAATGAATTAGAATGGATCGTACGAATGAATTAGAATGGATACATTCGCGCGAATGAATTAGAATGGATCATACGAATGAATTAGAATGGATCGTGCGAATGAATTAGAATGGATCGTACGAATGAATTAGAATGGATCGTACGAATGAACTAGAATGGATACATTCGTGCGAATGAATTAGAATAGATCGTACGAATGAATTAGAATGGATCGTACGAATGAATTAGAATGGATCTTACGAATGAATTAGAATGGATCGTACGAATAAATTAGAATAGATCGTATGAATGGTTTAGAATGGATACATTCGTGCGAATGAATTAGAATGGATCGGACAAATGAATTAGAATGGATCGGACAAATGAATTAGAATGGATCAAATGAATGAATTAGAATGGTTATATTCATGCGAATGAATTAGAATGGATCGTACGAATAGATTAGAATGGATACATTCGTGCGAATGAATTAGAATGGATCATACGAATGAGTAAGAATGGATCGTACGAATGAAATAGAATGGATTGTACGAATGAATTAGAATGGATCGTGCGAATGAATTTGAATGGATCGTACGAATGATTTAGAATGGATCGTGCTAATGAATTAGAATTGATCGTACAAATGAAATAGAATGGATTGTACGAATGATTTAGAATGGATCGTACGAATGAATTAGAATGGATCGTATGAATGATTTAGAATGGATACATTCGTGCGAATGAATTAGAATGGATGATACGAATGAGTAAGAATGGATCGTACGAATGAAATAGAATGGATTGTACGAATGAATTAGAATGGATTCATACGAATGAATTAGAATGGATACATTCATGCGAATGAATTAGAATGGATCGTACCAATGAGTAAGAATGGATCGTACGAATGAAATAGAATGGATTGTGCGAATGAATTAGAATGGATCGTACGAATGAATTAGAATGGATCGTGTGAAAGAATTAGAATGGATTGTATGAATGAATTAGAATAGATCGTATGAATGAATTAGAATGGATCATACGAATGAATTAGAAAGGATCGTACGAATGAATTAGAATGGATCGTACGATCGCACAATCTATTCTAATTCATTCATACGATCCATTCTAATTCATTCGCACGAATGTATCCATTCTAATTCATTCGTACGAATCCATTCTAATTCATTCGTACAATCCATTCTATTTCATTCGTACGATCCATTCTTACTCATTCGTATGATCCATTCTAATTCATTCGCACGAATGTATCCATTCTAAATCATTCGTACGATCCATTCTAATTCATTCGTACGATCCATTCTAAATCATTCGTACAATCCATTCTATTTTATTCGTACGATCAATTCTAATTCATTAGCACGATCCATTCTAATTCATTCGTACGATCCATTCTAATTCATTCGTACAATCCATTCTATTTCATTTGTACGATCCATTCTTACTCATTTGTATGATCCATTCTAATTCATTCGCATGAATGTGTCCATTCTAATCCATTCGTACGATCCATTCTAATCCATTCGTACGATCCATTCTAATTCATTCGCATGAATGTAACCATTCTAATTCATTCATTTGATCCATTCTAATTCATTCGTACGATCCATTCTAATTCATTTGTCCGATCCATTCTAATTCATTCGCACGAATCGATCCATTCTAAATCATTCATACGATCCATTCTAATTTATTCGTACGATCCATTCTAATTCATTCGTAAGATCCATTCTAATTCATTCATACGATCCATTCTAATTCATTCGTATGATCCATTCTAATTCATTCGTAAGATCCATTCTAATTCATTCGTATGATCCAATCTAATTCATTCGTACGATCCATTCTAATTCATTCGCACGAATGTATCCATTCTAGTTCATTCGTACGATCGATTCTAACTCAATCGTACGATCCATTCTAATTCATTCGCACGATCCATTCTAATTATTTCGTACGATCGATTCTAATTCATTCATATGATCCATTCTAATTCATTCGTATGATCCATTCTAATTCATTCGCACAAATGTATCCATTCTAATTCATTCGCCATTCTAATTCTTTCACACGATCCATTCTAATTCATTCGTACGATCCATTCTAATTCATTCGCACAATCCATTCTATTTCATTCGTACGATCCATTCTTACTCATTCGTATGATCCATTCTAATTCATTCGCACGAATGTATCCATAATGGATCATACGAATGAGTAAGAATGGATCGTACGAATGGATTAGAATGGATCGTACGAATGAATTAGAATGGACGAATGAATTAGAATGTATCGTACGAATAAATTAGAATGGATCGTATGAATGGTTTAGAATAGATACATTCGTGCGAATGAATTAGAATGGATCGGAGGAATGAATTAGAATGGATCAAACGAATGAATTAAAATGGATCAAATGAGTGAATTAGAATGGTTACATTCATGCGAATGAATTAGAATGGATCGTATGAATGGAATAGAATAGATCATACGAATTGATTAGAATGGATACATTCGTGCGAATGAATTAGAATGGATCATACGAATGAGTAAGAATGGATCGTACGAATGAAATAGAATGGATTATACGAATGAATTAGAATGGATCGTGCGAATGAATTTGAATGGATCGTACGAATGAATTAGAATGGTTTGTGCTAATGAATTAGAATTGATCGTAAGAATGAAATAGAATGGATTGTACGAATGATTTAGAATGGATCGTACGAATGAATTAGAATGGATCGTACGAATGATTTAGAATGGATACATTCGTGCGAATGAATTAGAATGGATCATACGAATGAGTAAGAATGGATCGTACGAATGAAATAGAATGGATTGTACGAATGAATTAGAATGGATTCGTACGAATGAATTAGAATGGATACATTCGTGCGAATGAATTAGAATGGATCATACCAATGAGTAAGAATGGATTGTGCGAATGAATTAGAATGGATCGTACGAATGAATTAGAATGGATCGTGTGAAAGAATTAGAATGGATTGTATGAATGAATTAGAATAGATCGTATGAATGAATTAGAATGGATCGTACGAATGAATTAGAATGGATCGTACGAATTAATTAGAATGGATCGTACGAATGAATTAGAATGGATACATTCGTGCGAATGAATTAGAATGGATACATTCGTGCGAAAGAATTAGAATAGATCGTATGAATTAATTAGAATGGATCCTATGAATGAATTAGAATGGATCGTGCGAATGAATTAGAATGGATCATACGAATGAATTAGAATGGATCATGCTAATGAATTAGAATTGATCAAACGAATGAATTAGCATGGATCGTGCTAATGAATTAGAATGGAATGTACGAATGAATTAGAATGGATCGTGTGAAAGAATTAGAATGGATTGTATAAATGAATTAGAATGAATTCGTACGATCCATTCGAATTCATTCGCACGATCCATTCTAATTCATTCATACGATCCATTCTAATTCATTCATACAATCTATTCTAATTCTTTCACATGATCCATTCTAATTCATTCATAGGATCCATTCTAATTCATTCGTACAATCTGTTCTATTTCATTCGTACGATCCATTCTTACTCATTCGTATGATCCATTCTAATTCATTCGGACAAATGTATCCATTCTAATTTATTTGTACGATCCATTCTAATTCATTCGTACGATCCATTCTAATTCATTCGTACGATCCACTCTAATTCATTCGTCCGATCCATTCTAATTCATTCGCACGACTGTATCCATTCTAATTCATTCGTACGATCCATTCTAATTCATTCGTACGATCCATTCTAATTCATTCGTAAGATACATTCTAATTCATTCGTACGATCCATTCTAATTCATTCGTACGATCCATTCTAATTCATTCGCACGAATGCATCCATTCTAGTTCATTCGTACGATCCATTCTAATTCATTCGTACGATCCATTCTAATTCATTCGCACGATCCATTCTAATACATTCGTACGATCCATTCTAATTCATTCATACAATCCATTCTAATTCATTTGTACGATCCATTCTAATTCATTCGCACAAATGTATCCATTCTAATTCATTCGTACGATCCATTCTAATTCATTCGCACGATCCATTCTAATTCATTCGTACGATCCATTCTAATTCATTCGCACGATCTGTTCTTATTCATTCACACAATCCATTTTAATTCATTCGCACGAATGTATCCATTCTAATTCATTCGTACGATCCATTCTAATTCATTCGTACGATCCATTCTAATTCATTCGTACGATCCATTCTAATTCATTCGTATGATCCATTCTAATTAATTCGTATGATCCATTCTAATTCATTCATACAATCCATTCTAATTCATTCGCACGAATGTATCCATTCTAATTAATTCGTACGATCCATTCTAATTCATTCGTATGATCTATTCTTATTCATTCGCACGATCCAGTCTAATTGATTCGCACGATCCATTCTAATTCATTCGCACGAATGTATCCATTCTAATTCATTCGTACGATCCATTCTAATTCATTAATATGATCCATTCTAATTCATTCGTACGATCCATTCTAATTCATATGCACAAAGGTATCCATTCTAATCCATTCGTAGGATCCATTCTAATCCATTCGTACGATCCATTCTAATTCATTCGTATGATCCATTCTAATTCATTCGCTCGAATGTATCCATTCTAATCCATTCGTACGATCCATTCTAATCCATTCGTACGATCCATTCTAATTCATTCGCATGAATGTAACCACTCTAATTCATTCATTTGATCCATTCTAATTCATTCATACGATCTATTCTAATTCATTCGTCCGATCCATTCTAATTCATTCGCACGAATGAATCCATTCTAATTCATTCGTACGATCCATTCTAATTCATTCGTACGATCCATTCTAATTCATTCGAAAGATCCATTCTAATTCATTCGTAAGATCCATTCTAATTCATTCGCACGAATGTATCCATTCTAGTTCATTCGTACGATTCATTCGAATTCATTCGTGCGATCCATCCTAATTCATTCACACAATCCATTCTAATTCATTCGTACGATCAATTCTAATTCATTCGCACGAATGTATCCATTCTAATTCATTCGTACGATCCTGAATTAGAATGGATCGTACGAATGAATTAGAATGGATACCTTTGTGCATATGAATTACAATGGATCGTACGAATGAATTAGAATGGATCATATTAATGAATTAGAATGGATCGTACGAATGAATTAGAATGGATACATTCGTGCGAATGAATTAGAATGGATCGTGCACGAATGTATCCATTCTAATTCATTCGTACGATCCATTCTAATTCATTAATATGATCCATTCTAATTCATTCGTACGAACCATTCTAATTCATATGCACAAAGGTATACATTCTAATCCATTCGTAGGATCCATTCTAATCCATTCGTACGATCCATTCTAATTCATTCGTACGATCCATTCTAATTCATTCGCTCGAATGTATCCATTCTAATCCATTCGTACGATCCATTCTAATTCATTCGTACGATCCATTCTAATTCATTCGTAAGATCCATTCTAATTCATTTGTACGATCCATTCTAATTCATTCGTCCGATCCATTCTAATTCATTCGCACGAATGTATCCATTCTAATTCATTCGTACGATCCATTCTAATTCATTCGTACGATCCATTCTAATTCATTCGTAAGATCCATTCTAATTCATTTGTACGATCCATTCTAATTCATTCGTACGATCAATTCTAATTCATTCGCACGAATGTATCCATTCTAGTTCATTCGTACGATCCATTCTAATTCATTCGTACGATCCTTTCTAATTCATTCGCACGATCCATTCTAATTCATTAGTACGATCCATTCTAATTCATTCGTACGAATGTATCCATTCTAATTCATTCGTACGATCCATTCTAATTCATTCGTACGATCCATTCTAATTCATTCGCACAATCCATTCTAATTCATTCGCACGAATGTATCCATTCTAATTCATTCGTACGATCCATTCTAATTCATTCGTACGATCCATTCTAATTCATTTGTACGATCCATTCTAATTCATTCGTACAATCTATTCTACGAATGAATTAGAATGGATTGCACGAATGAATTAGAATGGATTGCACGAATGAATTAGAATGGATCGTACGAATGAATTAGAATGGATCGTGTGAAAGAATTAGAATGGATTGTATGAATGAATTAGAATGGATCGTACGAATGAATTAGAATGGATCGTACGAAGGAATTAGAATGGATCGTACGAATGAAATAGAATGGATTGCACGAATGAATTAGAATGGATCGTACGAATGAATTAGAATGGATCGTGTGAAAGAATTAGAATGGATTGTATGAATGAATTAGAATGGATCGTACGAATGAATTAGAATGGATCGTACGAAGGAATTAGAATGGATCGTACGAATGAATTAGATTGGATCGTACGAAGGAATTAGAATAGATCGTACGAATGAATTAGAATGGATCGTACGAAGGAGTTAGAATGGATCGTACGAATGAATTAGAATGGATATATTCGTGCAAATGAATTAGAATGGATCGTATGAATGTTTTAGAATGGATCGTATGAGTGAATTAGAATGGATCGTACGAATGAATTAGCATGGATCGTATGAATGAATTAGAATGGATACATTCGTGTGAATGAATTAGAATGGATCGTATGAATGAATTAGAATAGATTTTGTGAATGAATTAGAACTGATCGTACGAATGAATTAGAATGGATACATTCGTGCGAATGAATTAGAATGGATTGTATGAATGAATTAGAATGGATCGTATGAATGAATTAGAATGGATCGTATGAGTGAATTAGAATGGATACGAAGGAATTAGAATGGATCGTACGAAGGAATTAGAATGGATCATACGAATGAAATAGAATGGATCGTACGAAGGAATTAGAATGGATCGTACGAATGAATTAGAATGGATATATTCGTGCAAATGAATTAGAATGGATCGTATGAATGAATTAGAATGGATCGTATGAGTGAATTAGAACGGATAGTACGAATGAAGTAGAATGGATCGTATGAATGAATTAGAATGGATACATTCGTGCGAATGATTTAGAATGGATCTTATGAATGAATTAGAATAGATTGTGCGAATGAATTAGAATGGATCGTACGAATGAATTAGAATGGATACATTCGAGCGAATGAATTAGAATGGATCGTACGAATGAATTAGAATAGATCATAGGAATGAATTAGAATGGATCGTGCAAATGAATTAGAATGGATAGATTCGTGCGAATGAATTAGAATAGATCGTGCGAATGAATTAGAATGGATCGTATGAATGAATTAGAATGGATATATTTGAACGAATAAATTAGAATGGATCATACGAATGAATTAGAATGGATCGTACGAATGAATTAGAATGGATAGTGCGAATGAATTAGAATCGGTCGTACGAATGAATTAGAATAGATCGTACGAATGAATTAGATCGAAAGAATCAATTAGAATGGATCGTACGAATGAATTAAAATGGATACATTCGAGCAAATGAATTAGAATAGATCGTAGGAATTCTAATCCATTCGTACGATCCATTCGTACGATCCATTCTAATTCATTCGCATGAATGTAACCATTCTAATTCATTCATTTGATCCATTCTAATTCATTCGTACGATCCATTCTAATTCATTCGTCCGATCCATTCTAATTCATTCGCACGAATGTATCCATTCTAATTCATTCGTACGATCAATTCTAATTCGTTCGTACGATCCATTCTAATTCATTCGCACGAATGCATCCATTTTAGTTCATTCGTACGATCCATTCTAATTCATTCGTACGATCCATTCTAATTCATTCGCACGATCCATTCTAATTCATTCGTACGATCCATTCTAATTCATTCATACGATCCATTCTAATTTATTCGTACGATCCATTCTAATTCATTCGCACAAATGTATCCATTCTAATTCATTCGTACGATCCATTCTAATTCATTCGCACGATCCATTCTAATTCATTTGTACGATCCATTTTAATTCATTCGCACGATCTGTTCTTATTCATTCGCACAATCCATTTTAATTCATTCGCACGAATGTATCCATTCTAATTCATTCGTACGATCCATTCTAATTCATTCGTACGATCCATTCTAATTCATTTGTATGATCCATTCTAATTAATTCGTATGATCCATTCTAATTCATTCGTACGATCCATTCTAATTCATTCATACAATCCATTCTAATTCATTCGCACGAATGTATCCATTCTAATTAATTCGTACGATCCATTCTAATTCATTCGTATGATCTATTCTTATTCATTCGCACGATCCAGTCTAATTGATTCGCACGATCCATTCTAATTCATTCGCACGAATGTATCCATTCTAATTCATTCGTACGATCCATTCTAATTCATTAATATGATCCATTCTAATTTATTCGTACGATCCATTCTAATTCATATGCACAAAGGTATCCATTCTAATCCATTCGTAGGATCTATTCGAATCCATTCGTACGATCCATTCTAATTCATTCGTACGATCCATTCTAATTCATTCGCTCGAATGTATCCATTCTAATCCATTCGTACGATCCATTCTAATCCATTCGTACGATCCATTCTAATTCATTCGCATGAATGTAACCTCTCTAATTCATTCATTTGATCCATTCTAATTCATTCATACGATCCATTCTAAATCATTCGTCCGATCCATTCTAATTTATTCGCACGAATGAATCCATTCTAATTCATTCGTACGATCCATTCTAATTCATTCGTACGAGCCATTCTAATTCATTCGTAAGATCCATTCTAATTCATTCGTATGATCCATTCTAATTCATTCGTACGATCCATTCTAATTCATTCGCACGAATGTATCCATTCTAGTTCAATCGTACGATCCATTCGAATTCATTCGTGCGATCCATCCTAATTCATTCGCACGATCCATTCTAATTCATTCGTACGATCAATTCTAATTCATTCGCACGAATGTATCCATTCTAATTCATTCGTACAATCCTGAATTAGAATGGATCGTACGAATGAATTAGAATGGATACCTTTGTGCATATGAATTAGAATGGATCGTATGAATGAATTAGAATGGATCATATTAATGAATTAGAATGGATCGTACGAATGAATTAGAATGGATACATTCGTGCGAATGAATTAGAATGGATCGTGCACGAATGTATCCATTCTAATTCATTCGTACGATCCATTCTAATTCATTAATATGATCCATTCTAATTCATTCGTACGAACCATTCTAATTCATATGCACAAAGGTATACATTCTAATCCATTCGTAGGATCCATTCTAATCCATTCGTACGATCCATTCTAATTCATTCGTACGATCCATTCTAATTCGTTCGCTCGAATGTATCCATTCTAATCCATTCGTACGATCCATTCTAATCAATTCGAACGATCCATTCTAATTCATTCGCATGAATGTAACCATTCTAATTCATTCATTTGATCCATTCTAATTCATTCGTACGATCCATTCTAATTCATTCGTCCGATCCATTCTAATTCATTCGCACGAATGTATCCATTCTAATTCATTCGTACGATCCATTCTAATTCATTCGTACGATCCATTCTAATTCATTCGTAAGATCCATTCTAATTCATTTGTACGATCCATTCTAATTCATTCGTACGATTCATTCTAATTCATTCGCACGAATGTATCCATTCAAGTTCATTCGTACGATCCATTCTAATTCATTCGTACGATCCATTCTAATTCATTCGCACGATGCATTCTAATTCATTCGTACGATCCATTCTAATTCATTCGCATGAATGTATCCATTCTAATTCATTCGTACGATCCTTTCTAATTCATTCGCACAATCCATTCTAATTCATTCGCACGAATGTATCCATTCTAATTCATTCGTACGATCCATTCTAATTCCTTCGTACGATCCATTCTAATTCATTCGTACGATCGTGCACGAATGGATCGTGCACGAATGAATTAGAATGGATTGCACGAATGAATTAGAATGGATCGTACGAATGAATTACAATGGATCGTGTGAAAGAATTAGAATGGATTGTATGAATGAATTAGAATGGATCGTACGAATGAATTAGAATGGATCGTACGAAGGAATTAGAATGGATCGTACGAATGAAATAGAATGGATTGCACGAATGAATTAGAATGGATCGTACGAATGAATTAGAATGGATCGTGTGAAAGAATTAGAATGGATTGTATGAATGAATTAGAATAGATCGTACGAATGAATTAGAATGGATCGTACGAAGGAATTAGAATGGATCGTACGAATGAATTAGATTGGATCGTACGAAGGAATTAGAATAGATCGTACGAATGAATTAGAATGGATCGTACGAAGGAATTAGAATGGATCGTACGAATGAATTAGAATGGATATATTCGTGCAAATGAATTAGAATGGATCGTATGAATGTATTAGAATGGATCGTATGAGTGAATTAGAATGGATCGTACGAATGAATTAGAATGGATCGTATGAATGAATTAGAATGGATACATTCGTGTGAATGAATTAGAATGGATCGTATGAATGAATTAGAATAGATTTTGTGAATGAATTAGAACTGATCGTACGAATGAATTAGAATGGATACATTCGTGCGAATGAATTAGAATGGATTGTATGAATGAATTAGAATGGATCGTACGAATGAATTAGAATAGATCGTATGAGTGAATTAGAATGGATACGAAGGAATTAGAATGGATCGTACGAAGGAATTAGAATGGATCATACGAATGAAATAGAATGGATCGTACGAAGGAATTAGAATGGATCGTACGAATGAATTAGAATGGATATATTCGTGCAAATGAATTAGAATGGATCGTATGAATGAATTAGAATGGATCGTATGAGTGAATTAGAACGGATAGTACGAATGAAGTAGAATGGATCGTACGAATGAATTAGAATGGATACATTCGTGCGAATGATTTAGATTGGATCTTATGAATGAATTAGAATAGATTGTGCGAATGAATTAGAATGGATCGTACGAATGAATTAGAATGGATACATTCGAGTGAATGAATTAGAATGGATCGTACGAATGAATTAGAATAGATCATAGGAATGAATTAGAATGGATCGTGCAAATGAATTTGAATGGATACATTCGTGCGAATGAATTAGAATAAATCGTGCGAATGAATTAGAATGGATCGTACGAATGAATTAGAATGGATATATTTGAACGAATAAATTAGAATGGATCATACGAATGAATTAGAATGGATCGTATGAATGAATTAGAATGGATAGTGCGAATGAATTAGAATCGGTCGTACGAATGAATTAGAATGGATCGTACGAATGAATTAGATCGTACGAATGAATTAGAATGGATCGTACGAATGAATTAAAATGGATACATTCGAGCAAATGAATTAGAATAGATCGTAGGAATTCTAATCCATTCGTACGATCCATTCTAATCCATTAGTACGATCCATTCTAATTCATTCGCATGAATGTAACCATTCTAATTCATTCATTTGATCCATTCTAATTCATTCGTACGATCTATTCTAATTCATTCGTCCGATCCATTTTAATTCATTCGCACGAATGTATCCATTCTAATTCATTTGTACGATCCATTCTAATTCATTCGTTCGATCAATTCTAATTCATTCGCACGATCCATTCTAATTCATTCGTATGATCCATTCTAATTTTTTCACACGATCCATTCTAATTCATTCGTACGATCTATTCTAATTCATTCGTTCGATCAATTCTAATTCATTAGCACGATCCATTCTAATTCATTCGTACGATCCATTCTAATTCATTCGCACGATCCATTCTAATTCATTCGTATGATCCATTCTAATTCTTTCACACGATCCATTCTAATTCATTCGTACGATCTATTCTAATTCATTCGTACGATCAATTCTAATTCATTCGTACGATCCATTCTAATTCCTTCGTACGATCCATTATAATTCATTCATACAATCCATTCTAATTCTTTCACACGATCCATTCTAATTCATTCGTACGATCCATTCTAATTCATTCGTGCAATCCATTCTATTTCATTCGTACGATCCATTCTTACTCATTCGTACGATCCATTCTAATTCATTTACACGAATGTATCCATTCGTACGAATGAATTAGAATAGATTGTACGAATGAATTAGAATGGATCGTACGAATGAATTAGAATGGATCGTACGAAGGAATTAGAATGGATCGTACGAATGAATTAGAATGGATCGTACGAATGAATTAGAATGGATCGTACAAAGGAATTAGAATGGATCGTACGAATGAATTAGAATGGATATATTCGTGCAAATGAATTAGAATGGATCGTATGAATATATTAGAATGGATCGTATGAGTGAATTAGAATGGATCGTACGAATGAATTAGAATGGATTGTATGAATGAATTAGAATGGATCGTACGAATGAATTAGAATGGATCGTATGAATGAATTAGAATGGATCGTACGAATAAATTAGAATGGATCGTGCGAATGAATTAGAATGGATCGTACGAATGAATTAGAATGGATCGTACGAATAAATTAGAATGGATACATTCGTCCGAATGAATTAGAATGGATCATACGAATGAGTAAGAATGGATCGTACGAATGAAATAGAATAGATTGTACGAATGAATTAGAATGGATCCTACCAATGAATTAGAATGGATCGTGTGAAAGAATTAGAATGGATTGTATGAATGAATTAGAATGGATCGTATGAATGAATTAGAATGGATCGTGCGAATGAATTCGAATGGATAGTATAAATTCATTCTAATTCATTCATACAATCCATTCTAATTCTTTCACACGATCTATTCTAATTCATTCGTAGGATCCATTCTAATTCATTCGTACAATCTATTCTATTTCATTCGTACGATCCATTCTTACTCATTCGTATGATCCATTCTAATTCATTCGCACGAATGTACCCATTCTAATTTATTCGTACGATCCATTCTAATTCATTCGTACGATCCGTTCTAATTCATTCGTACAATCCATTCTAATTCATTCGTACGATCCATTCTAATTTATTCGTACGATTCATTCTAATTCATTCATACGATCTATTCTGATTCATTCATACAATCCATTCTAATTCTTTCACACGATCCATTCTAATTCATTCCTATGATCCATTCTAATTCATTCGCACAATCCATTCTATTTCATTCGTACGATCCATTCTTACTCATTCGTATTATCCATTCTAATTCATTCGCATGAATGTATCCATAATGGATCATACGAATGAGTAAGAATGGATCGTACGAATGAAATAGAATGGATTGCGCGAATTAATTAGAATGGACCGTACGAATGAATTAGAATGGATACATTCGTGCGAATGAATTAGAATGGATCGGATGAATGAATTAGAATGGATCGTACGAATGAATTAGAATGGATCGTACGAATAAATTAGAATAGATCGTACGAATAAATTAGAATGGATACATTCGTCCGAATGAATTAGAATGAAACATACGAATGAGTAAGAATGGATCCTACGAATGAAATAGAATAGATTGTACGAATGAATTAGAATGGATCCTACGAATGAATTAGAATAGATCGTGTGAAAGAATTAGAATGGATTGTATGAATGAATTAGAATGAATTCGTACGATCCATTCGAATTCATTCGCACGATCCATTCTAATTCATTCATACGATCCATTCTAATTCATTCATACAATCCATTCTAATTCTTTCACACGATCCATTCTAATTAATTCGTAGGATCCATTCTAATTCATTCGTACAATCTATTCTATTTCATTCATACGATCCATTCTTACTCATTCGTATGATCCATTCTAATTCATTCGGATGAATGTATCCATTCTAATTTATTCGTACGATCCATTCTAATTCATTCGTATGATCCATTCTAATTTATTCGTACGATCCATTCTAATTCATTCGTCCGATCCATTCTAATTCATTCGCACAAATGTATCCATTCTAATTCATTCGTACGATCCATTCTAATTCATTCGTACGATCCATTCTAATTCATTCGTAAGATCCATTCTAATTCATTCGTACGATCCATTCTAATTCATTCATACGATCCATTCTAATTCATTCGCACGAATGTATCCATTCTAGTTCATTCGTACGATCCATTCTAATTCATTCGTACGATCCATTCTAATTCATTCGCACGATCCATTCTAATTCATTCGTACGATACATTCTAATTCATTCATACGATCCATTCTAATTCATTTGTACGATCCATTCTAATTCATTCGCACAAATGTATCCATTCTAATTCATTCGTACGATCCATTCTAATTCATTCGCACGATCCATTCTAATTCATTCGTACGATCCATTCTAATTCATTCGCACGATCTGTTCTTATTCATTCGCACAATCCATTCTAATTCATTCCCACGAATGTATCCATTCTAATTCATTCGTACGATCTATTCTAATTCATTCGTACGATCCATTCTAATTCATTCGTATGATCCATTCTAATTAATTCGTATGATCCATTCTAATTCATTCATACAATCCATTCTAATTCATTCGCACGAATGTATGCATCATAATTAATTCGTACGATCCATTCTAATTCATTCGTATGATCTATTCTTATTCATTCGCACGATCCAGTCTAATTGATTCGCACGATCCATTTTAATTCATTCGCATGAATGTATCCATTCTAATTCATTCGTACGATCCATTCTAATTCATTAATATGATCCATTCTAATTCATTCGTACGATCCATTCTAATTCATTCGTACGATCCATTCTAATTCATTCGTACGATCCATTCTAATTCATTCGCTCGAATGTATCCATTATAATCCATTCGTACGATCCATTCTAATCCATTCGTACGATCCATTCTAATTCATTCGCATGAATGTAACCATTCTAATTCATTCATATGATCCAATCTAATTCATTCGTACGATCCATTCTAATTCATTCGTCCGATCCATTCTAATTCATTCGCACGATTGTATCCATTCTAATTCATTCGTACGATCCATTCTAATTCATTCGTACGATCCATTCTAATTCATTCGTAAGATCCATTCTAATTCATTCGTACGATCCATTCTAATTCATTCGTACGAATGAATTAGAATGGATCGTACGAATGAATTAGAATGGATCGTACGAATGAATTAGAATGGATCATATTAATGAATTAGAATGGATCGTACGAATGAATTAAAATGGATACATTCGTGCGAATGAATTAGAATGGATCGTGCGAATCAATTAGACTGGATCGTGCGAATGAATAAGAATAGATCATACGAATGAATTAGAATGGACCGTACGAATTAATTAGAATGGATACATTCGTGCGAATGAATTAGAATGGATTGCATGAATGAATTAGAATGGATCGTACGAATGAATTAGAATGGATCATACGAATTAATTAGAATGGATCATACGAATGAATTAGAATGGATCGTACGAATTAATTAGAATGGATCGTACGAATGAATTAGAATGGATACATTCGTGCGAATGAATTAGAATGGATTGTGCGAATGAATAAGAACAGATCGTGCGAATGAATTAGAATGGATCGTACGAATTAATTAGAATGGATCGTGCGAATGAATTAGAATGGATCGTACAAATGAATTAGAATGGATACATTTGTGCGATTGAATTAGAATGGATCGTACGAATGAATTAGAATGGATCGTATGAATAAATTAGAATGGATCATACAAATGAATTAGAATGGATCGTGCGAATGAATTAGAATGGATCGTTCGAATGAATTAGAATGGATCGTACGAATGAACTAGAATGGATCGTACGAATGAACTAGAATGGATACATTCGTGTGAATGAATTAGAATGGATCGTACGAATGAATTAGAATGGATCGTGCGAATGAATTAGAATGGATCGTACGAATGAATTAGAATGGATCGTGTGAAAGAATTAGAATGGATCGTACGAATGAATTAGAATGGATCGTGCGAATGAATTAGAATGGATCGTACGAATTAATTAGAATGGATACATTTGTGCGAATGAATTAGAATGGATCGTACGAATGAATTAGAATGGATCGTATGAATGAATTAGAATGTATCGTATGAATGAATTAGAATGGATCGTGCGAATGAATTAGAATGGATCGTACGAATGAAGTAGAATGGATCGTACGAATGAACTAGAATGGATACATTCGTGCGGATAAATTAGAATGGATCGTACGAATGAATTAGAATGGATCGTACGAATGAATTAGAATGGATCTTACGAATGAATTAGAATGGATCGTACGAATGAATTAGAATGGATCGTACGAATGAATTAGAATGGATATATTCGTGCGAATGAATTAGAATGGATCGGACGAATGAATTAGAATGGATCGTACGAATGAATTAGAATGGATCGTACGAATGAATTAAAATGGATCGTACGAATAAATTAGAATGGATACATTCGTCCGAATGAATTTGAATGGATCATACGAATGAGTAAGAATGGATCGTACGAATGAAATAGAATAGATTGTGCGAATGAATTAGAATGGATCATACGAATGAATTAGAATGGATCGTACCAACGAGTAAGAATGGATCGTACGAATGAAATAGAATGGATTGTGCGAATGAATTAGAATGGATCATACGAATAAATTAGAATGGATCTTGTGAAAGAATTAGAATGGATTGTATGAATGAATTAGAATAGATCGTATAAATGAATTAGAATGGATCGTACGAATGAATTAGAATGGATCGTACGAATGAATTAGAATGGATCGTACAAATGAATTAGAATGGATACTTTCGTGCGAATGAATTAGAATGGATACATTCGTGCGAAAGAATTAGAATAGATCATATGAATGAATTAGAATGGATCCTATGAATGAATTAGAATGGATCGTGCGAATGAATTAGAATGGATCGTACGAATGAATTAGAATGGATCGTGCTAATGAATTAGAATTGATCGAACGAATGAATTAGCATGGATCGTGCTAATGAATTAGAATGGAACGTACGAATGAATTAGAATGGATCGTGTGAAAGAATTAGAATGGATTGTATGAATGAATTAGAATGAATTCGTACAATCCATTCGAATTCATTCACACGATCCATTCTAATTCATTCATACGATCCATTCTAATTCATTCATACAATCCATTCTAATTCTTTCACGCGATCCATTCTAATTCATTCGTAGGATCCATTCTAATTCATTCGTACAATCTATTCTATTTCATTCGTACGATCCATTCTTACTCATTCGTATGATGCATTCTAATTCATTCGGACGAATGTATCCATTCTAATTTATTCGTACGATCCATTCTAATTCATTCGTACGATCCATTATAATTCATTCGTACGATCCATTCTTACTCATTCGTATGATCCATTCTAATTCATTTGTACGATCCATTCTAATTCATTCGTACGATCGATTCTAATTCATTCGCACTATCCATTCTAATTCATTCGTACGACCATTCTAATTCATTCGTATGATCCATTCTAATTTATTCGTTCAAATATATCCATTCTAATTCATTCGTACGATCCATTCTAATTCATTCGCACGATCCATTCTAATTCATTCGCACGAATGTATCCATTCTAATTCATTTGCACGATCCATTCTAATTCATTCCTATGATCTATTCTAATTCATTCGTACGATCCATTCTAATTCATTCTAATTCATTCGTACGATCCATTCTACGATCCATTCAAATTCATTCGTATATTCCATTCTAATTCATTAGCACGATCCATGCTAATGAATTAGAATGGATCGTACGATCCAATCTAATTCATTCATACGATCCATTCTTACTCATTCGTATGATCCATTCTAATTCAATCGTACGATCCATTCTAATTCATTCGTACGATCTATTCTATTTCCTTCGTACGATCCATTCTAATTCATTCGTACGATCCATTCTAATTCATTCTTCGATCCATTCTAATTCCTTCGTACGATCCATTCTAATTCATTCGTACGATCCATTCTAATTCATTCGCGCAATCTATTATAATTCATTCGTACGATCCATTCTAATTCATTCGTACGATCCATTCTAATTCATTCATACAATCCATTCTAATTTATTCGCACGAATGTATCCATTCTAATTCATTCGTACGATCCATTCTAATTCATTCGCATAATCTATTCTAATTCATTCATACGATCCATTCTAATTCATTCGCACGAATGTATCCATTCTAATTCATTCATACGATCCATTCTACTTCATTCGTACTATCCGTTCTAATTCACTCATACGATCCATTCTAATTCATTCATACGATCCATTCTAATTCATTAGCAAAAATATATCCATTCTAATTCATTTGTACGATCCATTCTAATTCCTTCGTACGATCCATTCTAATTCATTAACAAAATCTATTCTAATTCATTCATACGATCCATTCTAATTCATTCACACGAATGTATCCATTCTAATTCATTCATACGATCCATTCTAATTCATTCGTACGATCCATTCTAATTCACTCATACGATCCATTCTAATACATTCATACGATCCATTCTAATTCATTTGCACGAATATATCCATTCTAATTCATTCGTACGATCCATTCTAATTCCTTCGTACGATCCATTCTAATTCATTCGTACGATCTATTCTAATTCATTCGTCCGATCCATTCTAATTCATTTGTACGATCCATTCTAATTCCTTCGTACGATCCATTCTAATTCATTCGTACGATCCATTCTAATTCATTCATACAATCCATTCTAATTCTTTCACACGATCCATTCTAATTCATTCGTACGATCCATTCTAATTCATTCGTGCAATCCATTCTATTTCATTCGTACGATCCATTTTTACTCATTCGTACGATCCATTCTAATTCATTCACACGAATGTATCCAGTCGTACGAATGAATTAGAATAGATTGTACGAATGAATTAGAATAGATCGTACGAATGAATTAGAATGGATCGTACGAAGGAATTAGAATGGATTGTACGAATGAATTAGAATGGATCGTATGAAGGAATTAGAATGGATCGTACGAATGAATTAGAATGGATATATTCGTGCAAATGAATTAGAATGGATCGTATGAATGTATTAGAATGGATCGTATGAGTGAATTAGAATGGATCGTACGAATGAATTAGATTGGATTGTATGAATAAATTAGAATGGATCGTACGAATAAATTAGAATGGATCATACGAATTAATTAGAATGGATCATACGAATTAATTAGAATGGATCGTACGAATGAATTAGAATCGATACATTCGTGCGAATGAATTAGAATGGATTGTGCGAATGAATAAGAACAGATCGTGCGAATGAATTAGAATGGATCGTACGAATGAATTAGAATGGATCGTGCGAATGAATTAGAATGGATCGTACGAATGAATTAGAATGGATACATTTATGTGAATGAATTAGAATGGATCGTACGAATGAATAATAATTGATCGTATGAATAAATTAGAATGGATCATACGAATGAATTAGAATGGATCGTGCGAATGAATTAGAATGGATCGTATGAATGAATTAGAACGGATCGTGTGAAAGAATTAGAATGGATCGTACGAATGAATTAGAATGGATCGTGCGAATGAATTAGAATGGATCGTACGAATGAATTAGAATGGATACATTTGTGCGAATGAATTAGAATGGATCGTACGAATGAATTAGAATGGATCGTATGAATGAATTAGAATGGATCATACGAATGAATTAGAATGGATCGTGCGAATGAATTAGAATGGATCATACGAATGAATTAGAATGGATCGTACGATCGAAATAGAATGGATACATTCGTGCGAATGAATTAGAATGGATCGTACGAATGAATTAGAATGGATCGTACGAATGAATTAGAATGGATCTTACGAATGAATTAGAATGGATCGTACGAATGAATTAGAATGGATCGTACGAATGAATTAGAATTGATACATTCGTGCGAATGAATTAGAATGGATCGGACGAATGAATTAGAATGGATCGTACAAATGAATTAGAATGGATCGTACGAATGAATTAGAATGGATCGTACGAATAAATTAGAATGGATACATTCGCCCGAAGGAATTAGAATGGATCATACGAATGAGTAAGAATGGATCGTACGAATGAAATAGAATAGATTGTACGAATGAATTAGAATGGATCCTACGAATGAATTAGAATGGATCGTGTGAAAGAATTAGAATGAATTGTATGAATTAATTAGAATGGATCGTATGAATGAATTAGAATGGATCGTGCGAATGAATTCGAATGGATCGTACGAATTCATTCTAATTCATTCATACAATCCATTCTAATTCTTTCACACAATCCATTCTAATTCATTCGTACGTTCAATTCTAATTCATTAGCACGATCCATGCTAATTCATTCGTTCGATCAATTCTATTTTATTAGCACAATTCATTCTAATTTATTCGTACGATCCATTCAAATTCATTCGCATGATCCATTCTAATTCATTCATAGGATCCATTCTAATTCATTCATACGATCTATTCTAATTCTTTTGCACGAATGTATCCATTCTAATTCATTCGCACGAATGTATCCATTCTAATTCATTCGTACGATCCATTCTAATTCATTCGTACGATCCATTCTAATTCATTCGTTCGATCCATTCTAATTCATTCATACGATCTATTCAAATTCATTCATACAATCCATTCTAATTCTTTCACACAATCCATTCTAATTCATTCGTACGATCCATTCTAATTCATTCGCACAATCCATTCTATTTCATTCGTACGATCCATTCTTACTCATTCGTATGATCCATTCTAATTCATTCGCACGAATGTAGCCATAATGGATCATATGAATGAGTAAGAATGGATCGTACGAATGAAATAGAATGGATTGTGCGAATGAATTGGAATGGACCGTACGAATGAATTAGACGTACGAATGAATTAGAATGGATACATTCATGCGAATAATTTAGAATGGATCATACGAATAAGTAAGAATGGATCGTCATTCTAATTCATTCGTATGATCCATTCTAATTCATTTGTATCCATTCTATTTCATTCGCATGATCCATTCTAATTCATTCGTGCAATCTATTCTAATTCATTTGTACGATCCATTCTAATTCATTCGTACGATTCATTCTAATTCCTTCGTACGATCCATTCTAATTCATTCGTACGATCCATTCTAATTCATTCATACAATCCATTCTAATTCTTTCACACGATCCATTCTAATTCATTCGTACGAATGAATTAGAATGGATCGTACGAAGGAATTAGAATGGATCGTACGAATGAATAAGAATAGATCGTACGAAGGAATTAGAATAGATCGTACGAATGAATTAGAATGGATATATTCGTGCAAATGAATTAGAATGGATCGTATGAATGTATTAGAATGGATCGTATGAGTGAATTAGAATGGATCGTACGAATGAATTAGAATGGATTGTATGAATGAATTAGAATGGATCGTACGAATGAATTAGAATGGATCATACGAATTAATTAGAATGGATCATACGAATGAATTAGAATGGATCGTACGAATGAATTAGAATGGATAATACGAATGAATTAGAATGGATACATTCGTGTGCATGAATTAGAATGGATTGTGCGAATGAATAAGAACAGATCGTGCGAATGAATTAGAATGGATCGTACGAATGAATTAGAATAGATCGTGCGAATGAATTAGAATGGATCGTACGAATGAATTAGAATGGATATATTTGGGTGAATGAATTAGAATGGATCGTACGAATGAATTAGAATTGATCGTATGAATAAATTAGAATGGATCGTACGAATGAATTAGAATGGATCGTGCGAATGAATTAGAATGGATCGTACGAATGAATTAGAATGGATTGTGTTAAAGAATTAGAATGGGTCGTACGAATGAATTAGAATGGATCGTGTGAATGAATTAGAATGGATCGTACGAATGAATTAGAATGGATACATTTGTGCGAATGAATTAGAATGGATCGTATGAATGAATTAGAATGGATCGTATGAATGAATTAGAATGGATCGTACGAATGAATTAGAATGGATCGTGCGAATTAATTAGAATGGATCATAGGAATGAATTAGAATGGATCGTACGAATGAACTAGAATGGATACATTCATACGAATGAATTAGAATGGATCCTACGAATGAATTAGAATGGATCGTGTGAAAGAATTAGAATGGATTGTATGAATGAATTAGAATGAATTCGTACGATCCATTCGAATTCATTCGCACGATCCATTCTAATTCATTCATACGATCCATTCTAATTCTTTCGTACGATCCATTCTAATTCATTCGCACGATTCATTCTAATTCATTCGTACGATCCATTCTAATTCATTCGTGCAATCCATTCTATTTCATTCGTACGATCCATTCTTACTCATTCATACGATCCATTCTAATTCATTCACACGAATGTATCCATTCGTACGAAATAATTAGAATAGATTGTACGAATGAATTAGAATGGATCGTACGAATGAATTAGAATTGATCTTACGAAGGAATTAGAATGGATCGTACGAATGAATTAGAATGGATCGTACGAATGAATTAGAATAGATCGTACGAATGAATTAGAATGGATCATACGATGGAATTAGAATGGATCGTACGAATGAATTAGAATGGATATATTCGTGCAAATGAGTTAGAATGGATCGTATGAATGTATTAGAATGGATCGTATGAATGAATTAGAATGGATCATACGAATTAATTAGAATGGATCATACGAATGAATTAGAATGGATCGTACGAATGAATTAGAATGGATCGTACGAACGAATTAGAATGGATACATTCGTGCGAATGAATTAGAATGGATTGTGCGAATGAATAAGAACAGATCGTGCGAATGAATTAGAATGGATCGTACGAATGAATTAGAATGGATCGTGTGAATGAATTAGAATGGATTGTACGAATGAATTAGAATGGATACATTTGAGCGAATGAATTAGAATGGATCGTACGAATGAATTAGAATGGATCGTATGAATGAATTAGAATGGATCGTGCGAATGAATTAGAATGGATCGTGTGAATGAATTAGAATGGATCGTACGAATGAATTAGACTGGATCCTACGAATGAACTAGAATAGATACATTCGTGCGAATGAATTAAAATGGATCGTACGAATGAATTAGAATGGATCGTACGAATGAATTAGAATGGATCTTACGAATGAATTAGAATGGATCGTACGAATGAATTAGAATGGATCGTACGAATGAATTAGAATGGATACATTTGTGCGAATGAATTAGAATGGATCGAACGAATGAGTTAGAATGGATTGTACGAATGAATTAGAATGGATCGTACGAATGAACTAGAATGGATACATTCGTGCGAATGAATTAGAATGGATCGTACGAATGAATTAGAATGGATCGTACGAATAAATTAGAATGGATCTTACGAATGAATTAGAATGGATCGTACGAATGAATAAGAATGGATCATACGAATGAATTAGAATGGATACATTCTTGCGAATGAATCAGAATGGATCGGACGAATGAATTAGAATGGATCGTACGAATGAATTCGAATGGATCGTACGAATGAATTAGAATGGATCGTACGAATAAATAAGAATGGATACATTCGTCCGAATGAATTAGAATGGATCATACGAATGAGTAAGAATGGATCGTACGAATGAAATAGAATAGATTGTATTAATGAAATAGAATGGATTCGTACGAATGAATTAGAATGGATACATTCGTGTGAATGAATTAGAATGGATCGTACCAATGAGTAAGAATGGATCGTACGAATGAAATAGAATGGATTGTGCAAATGAATTAGAATGGATCGTACGAATGAATTAGAATGGATCGTGTGAAAGAATTAGAATGGATTGCATGAATGAATTAGAATAGATCGTATGAATGAATTAGAATGGATCGTATGAGTGAATTAGAATGGATACGAAGGAATTAGAATGGATCGTACGAATGAGTAAGAATGGATCGTACGAATGGATAAGAATGGATCGTACGAATGAAATAAAATGGATTGCACGAGTGAATTAGAATGGATCGTACGAATGAATTAGAATAGATCGTGTGAAAGAATTAGAATGGATTGTATGAATGAATTAGAATGAATTCGTACGATGCATTCGAATTCATTCGCACGATCCATTCTAATTCATTCATACGATCCATTCTAATTCATTCATACAATCCATTCTAATTCACTCATACGATCTATTCTATTTCATTCGTATGATCCATTCTTACTCATTCCTATGATCCATTCTAATTCATTCGGACGAATGTATCAATTCTAATTTATTCATACGATCCATTCTAATTCATTCGTACGATCCATTCTAATTCATTCGTACGATCCATTCTAATTCATTCGTCCGATCCATTCTAATTCATTCGCACGAATGTATCCATTCTAATTCATTCGTACGATCCATTCTAATTCATTCGTACGATCCATTCTAATTCATTCGTAAGATCCATTCTAATTCATTCGTAAGATCCATTCTAATTCATTCATAAGATCCATTCTAATTCATTCATACGATCCATTCTAATTCATTCGTATGTTCCATTCTAATTCATTCTCATGAATGTATCCATTCTAGTTCATTCGTACGATCCATTCTAATTCATTCGTACGATCCATTCTAATTCATTCATACGATCCATTCTAATTCATTCGCACGAATGTATCCATTCTAGTTCATTCGTACGATCCATTCTATTTCATTCGTACGATCCATTCTAATTCATTCGCACGATCCAATCTAATTCATTCGTACGATCCATTCTAATTCATTCATACGATCCATTCTAATTAATTTGTACGATCCATTCTAATTCATTCATACGATCCATCCAAATTTATTCGTACGATCCATTCTAATCCATTCTAGTTCATTCGTACGATCCATTCTAATTCCTTCGTACGATCCATTCTAATTCATTCGTACGATCTATTCTAATTCATTCGTCCGATCCATTCTAATTCATTCGCACGAATGTATCCATTCTAATACATTCATACGATCCATTCTAATTCATTTGCACGAATATATCCATTCTAATTTATTCGTACGATCCATTCTAATTCCTTCGTATGATCCATTCTAATTCATTCGTACGATCTATTCTAATTCATTCGTCCGATCCATTCTAATTCATTCGCACGAATGTATCCATTCTAATTCATTCGTACGATCCATTCTAATTCATTCGTACGATCCATTCTAATTAATTCGTATGATCCATTCTAATTCATTCGTACGATCCATTCTAATTCATTCATACAATCCATTCTAATTCATTTGCACGCATGTATCCATTCTAATTAATTCGTACGATCCATTCTAATTCATTCGTATGATCTATTCTTATTCATTCGCACGATCCAGTCTAATTGATTCGCACGATCCATTCAAATTCATTCGCACGATTGTATCCATTCTAATTCATTCGTACGATCCATTCTAATTCATTAATATGATCCATTCTAATTCATTCGTACGATCCATTCTAATTCATATGCACAAAGGTATCCATTCTAATTCATTCGTACGATCCATTCTAATTCAGGATCGTACGAATGAATTAGAATGGATACATTCGTGCGAATGAATTAGAATTGATCGTACGAATGAATTAGAATGGATCGTGCGAATGAATTAGAATGGATCGTACGAATGAATTAGAATGGATCGTACGAATGAACTAGAATGGATACATTCGTGCGAATGAATTAGAATGGATCAAACGAATGAATTAGAATGGATCGTATGAATGAATTAGAATGGATCGTACGAATGAATTAGAATGGATACATTCGTGCGAATGAATTAGAATGGATCGGACGAATGAATTAGAATGGATCGTACGAATGAATTAGAATGGATCAAATGAATTAATTAGAATGGATCGTATGAATGAATTAGAATGGATCGTACGAATGAATTAGAATGGATACATTCGTGCGAATGAATTAGAATGGATCGGACGAATGAATTAGAATGGATCGTACGAATGAATTAGAATGGATCGTACGAATGAATTAGAATGGATATATTAGTGCAAATGAATTAGAATGGATCGTATGAATGTATTAGAATGGATCGTATGAGTGAATTAGAATGGATCGTATGAATGAATTAGAATGGATCGTATGAATGAATTAGAATGGATACATTCGTGTGAATAAATTAGAATGGATCGTATGAATGAATTAGAATAGATTTTGTGAATGAATTAGATCTGATCGTACGAATGAATTAGAATGGATACATTCGTGCGAATGAATTAGAATGGATTGTATGAATGAATTAGAATGGATCGTACGAATGAATTAGAATGGATCGTATGGGTGAATTAGAATGGATACGAAGGAATTAGAATGGATCGTATGAAGGAATTAGAATGAATCATACGAATGAAATAGAATGGATCGTACGAAGGAATTAGAATGGATCATACGAAGGAATTAGAATGGATCGTACGAAGGAATTAGAATGGATCGTACGAATGAATTAGAATGGATATATTCGTGCAAATGAATTAGAATGGATCGTATGAATGAATTAGAATGGATGGTATGAGTGAATTAGAACGGATAGTACGAATGAAGTAGAATGGATTGTATGAATGAATTAGAATGGATACATTCGTGCGAATGAATTAGAATGGATCGTACGAATGAATTAGAATGGATCGTACGAATGAATTAGAATGGATCTTACGAATGAACTAGAATGGATCGTACGAATAAATTAGAATGGATCGTACGAATGAATTAGAATGGATACATTCGTGCGAATGAATTAGAATGGATCGGATGAATTAATTAGAATGGATCGTACGAATGAGTTAGAATGGATCAAATGAATGAATTAGAATGGTTACATTCATGCGAATGAATTAGAATGGATCGTACGAATGGATTAGAATGGATACATTCGAGCGAATGAATTAGAATGGATCGTACGAATGAATTAGAATGGATCGTACGATTGGATTAGAATGGATCCTACGAATGGATTAGAATGGATACCTTTGTGCATATGAATTAGAATGGATCGTACGAATGAATTAGAATGGATCGTACGAATGAATTAGAATGGATCGTACGAATGAATTAGAATGGATCGTGCTAATGAATTAGAATTGATCGAACGAATGAATTAGCATGGATCGTGCTAATGAATTAGAATGGAACGTACGAATGAATTAGAATGTCCGTGTGAAAGAATTAGAATGGATTGTATGAATGAATTAGAATGAATTCGACGATCCATTCGAATTCATTCGCACGATCCATTCTAATTCATTCATACGATCCATTCTAATTCATTCATACAATCCATTCTAATTCATTCATACGATCTATTCTAATTCTTTCGCACGAATGTATCGATTCTAATTCATTCGTACGATCCATTCTAATTCATTCGTACGATCAATTCTAATTCATTCGCACGAATGTATCTATTCTAATTCATTCGTACGATCCATTCTAATTCATTCATAGGATCCATTCTAATTCATTCATACAATCCTTTCTAATTCATTCGCCAAATGTATCCATTCTAATTCATTCGTAAGATCAGTTCTAATTCATCCACAAAATCTATTCTAATTCATTCATACGATCCATTCTAATTCATTCACATGAATGCATCCATTCTAATTCATTCATACGATCCATTCTAATTCATTCGTACGATCCATTCTAATTCACTCATACGATCCATTCTAATACATTCATACGATCCATTCTAATTCATTTGCACGAATATATCCATTCTAATTCATTCGTACGATCCATTCTAATTCCTTCGTACGATCCATTCTAATTCGTTCGTACGATCTATTCTATTTCATTTGTACGATCCATTCTTACTCATTCGTACGATCCATTCTAATTCATTCGTCCGATCCATTATAATTCATTCGCACAAATGTATCCATTCTAATTCATTCGTACGATCCATTCTAATTCATTCGCACGATCTATTCTAATTCATTAGTACGATCCATTCTAATTCTTTCACACGATCCATTCTAATTCATTCGTACGATCCATTCTAATTCATTCGCACGATCCATTCTAATTCATTTGTACGATCCATTCTAATTCAGTCATACGATCCATTCTAATTCATTCGTACGATCCATTTTAATTCATTCGCACAAATGTGTCCATTCTAATTCATTCATACGATCCATTCTAATTCATTCGCACGATCCATTCTAATTCATTCGTACGATCCATTCTAATTCATTCGTATGATCCATTCTAATTCATTCGTACGATCCATTCTAATTCATTTGTATGATCCATTCTAATTAATTCATATGATCCATTCTAATTCATTCGTATATTCCATTCAAATTCATTCGCACGATCCATTCATTCGTACGATCCATTCTAATTCAGGATCGTACGAATGAATTAGAATGGATACATTCGTGCAAATGAATTAGAATTGATCGTACGAATGAATTAGAATGGATCGTGCGAATGATTTAGAATGGATCGTACGAATGAATTAGAATGGATCGTATGAATGAACTAGAATGGATACATTCGTGCGAATGAATTAGAATGGATCGTACGAATGAATTAGAATGGATCGTACGAATGAATTAGAATGGATCTTACGAATGAATTAGAATGGATCGTACGAATGAATTAGAATGGATCGTACGAATGAATTAGAATGCATACATTCGTGCGAATGAATTAGAATGGATCGGATGAATGAATTAGAATGGATCGTACGAATGAATTAGAATGGATCAAATGAATGGATTAGAATGGATCGTACGAATGAATTAGAATGCATTGTACGAAAGAATTAGAATGGATATATTCGTGCGAATGAATTAGAATGGATCGTATGAATGAATTAGACTGGATCGTACGAATGAATTTGAATGGATACATTTGTGCGAATGAATCTAAATGGATTGTATGAATGAATTACAATGGATCGTACGAATGAATTAGAATGGATCGTACGAATGAATTAGAATAGCTCATACGAATGAATAAGAATGAATCGTATGAATGAATTAGAATGGTTACATTCATGCGAATGAATTAGAATAGGTCGTACGAATGAATTAGAATGGATCGTACGAATAAATTAGAATGGATCGTGGGAATGAATTAGAATGGATCGTACGACTGAATTAGAATGGATCCACCGAATGAGTTAGAATGGATCATACGAATGAATTAGAATGGATTGTACGAATGAACTATAATGGATTGTGCGAATGAATTAGAATGGATCGAATGAATGAATAAGAATGGATCGTACGAATGAATCAGAATAGATCGTGCGAATGAATTAGCATGAATCGTACGAATGTATTAGAATGGATCGTACGAATGAATTAGAATGAATCGTACGATCCATTCTAATTCATTCGTACGATCCATTCTAATTCATTCGCACGAATGTATCCATTCTAGTTCATTCGTACGATCCATTCTAGTTCATTCGTACGTTCCATTCTAATTCATTCGTACGATCCATTCTAATTCATTCGTATGATCCATTCTAATTAATTCGTATGATCCTTTCTAATTCATTCGTACGATCCATTCTAATTCATTTATACAATCCATTCTAATTCATTCGCACGAATGTATCCATTCTAACTAATTCTTACGATCCATTCTAATTCATTCGTATGATCCATTCTTATTCATTCGCACGATCCAGTCTAAAGGATTCGCACGATCCATTCTAATTCATTCGCACGAATGTATCCATTCTAATTCATACGATCGTGTGATTGAATTAGAATGGTTACATTCATACGAATGAATTAGAATGGATCGTACGAATGGATTAGAATGGATCGTACGAATGGATTAGAATCGATACATTCGTGCGATTGAATTAGAATGGATTGTATGAATGAATTAGAATGGATCGTACGATCCATTTGAATTCATTCGTACGATCCATTCTAATTCATTCGTACGATCCATTCTAATTCATTCGTACAAATGTATCCATTCTAATTCATTTGCACGATCCATTCTAATTCATTCCTATGATCTATTCTAATTCATTCGTACGATCCATTCTAATTCATTCTAATTCATTCGTATATTCCATTCTAATTCATTAGCACGATCCATGCTAATGAATTAGAATGGATCGTACGATCCAATCTAATTAATTCATACGATCCATTCTTACTCATTTGTATGATCCATTCTAATTCAATCGTACGATCCATTCTAATTCATTCATACGATCCATTCTAATTCCTTCGTACGATCCATTCTAATTCATTCTTACGATCCATTCTAATTCATTCGTACGATCCATTCTAATTCATTCGTACGATCCATTCTAATTCATTCGCGCAATCTATTCTAATTCATTCGTACGATCCATTCTAATTCATTCGTACGATCCATTCTAATTCATTCATACAATCCATTCTTATTTATTCGCACGAATGTATCCATTCTAATTCATTCGTACGATCCATTCTAATTCATTCGCACAATCTATTCTAATTCTTTCATACGATCCATTCTAATTCATTCGCACGAATGTATCCATTCTAATTCATTCATATGATCCATTCTACTTCATTCGTACTATCCGTTCTAATTCACTCATACGATCCAATCTAATTCATTCATACGATCCATTCTAATTCATTTGCATGAATATATCCATTCTAATTCATTCGTACGATCCATTCTAATTCCTTCGTACGATCCATTCAAATTCCTTCGTACGATCCATTCTATTTCATTCGTATGATCCATTCTAATTAGAATGGATCGTATGAGTGAATTAGAATGGATACGAAGGAATTAGAATGGCTCGTACGAATGAGTAAGAATGGATCGTACAAATGAAATAGAATGGATTGTACGAATGAATTAGAATGGATCCTACGAATGAATTAGAATAGATCGTGTGAAAGAATTAGAATGGATTGTATGAATGAATTAGAATGAATTCGTACGATCCATTCGAATTCATTCGCACGATCCATTCTAATTCATCCATACGATCCATTCTAATTCATTCATACAATCCATTCTAATTCACTCATACGATCTATTCTATTTCATTCGTACGATCCATTCTTACTCATTCCTATGATCCATTCTAATTCATTCGGACGAATGTATCAATTCTAATTTATTCATACGATCCATTCTAATTCATTCGTATGATCCATTCTAATTCATTCGTACGATCCATTCTAATTCATTCGTCCGATCCATTCTAATTCATTCGCACGAATGTATCCATTCTAATTCATTCGTACGATCCATTCTAATTCATTCGTACGATCCATTCTAATTCATTCGTAAGATCCATTCTAATTCATTCGTAAGATCCATTCTAATTCATTCGTAAGATCCATTCTAATTCATTCATACGATCCATTCTAATTCATTCGTATGTTCCATTCTAATTCATTCTCATGAATGTATCCATTCTAGTTCATTCGTACGATCCATTCTAATTCATTCGTACGATCCATTCTAATTCATTCATACGATCCATTCTAAGTCATTCGCACGAATGTATCCATTCTAGTTCATTCGTACGATCCATTCTAATTCATTCGTACGATCCATTCTAATTCATTCGCACGATCCAATCTAATTCATTCGTACGATCCATTCTAATTCATTCATACGATCCATTCTAATTAATTTGTACGATCCATTCTAATTCATTCATACGATCCATTCAAATTTATTCGTACGATCCATTCTAATCCATTCTAGTTCATTCGTACGATCCATTCTAATTCCTTCGTACGATCCATCCTAATTCATTCGTACGATCTATTCTAATTCATTCGTCCGATCCATTCTAATTCATTCGCACGAATGTATCCATTCTAATACATTCATACGATCCATTCTAATTCATTTGCACGAATATATCCATTCTAATTCATTCGTACGATCCATTCTAATTCCTTCGTATGATCCATTCTAATTCATTCGTACGATCTATTCTAATTCATTCGTCCGATCCATTCTAATTCATTCGCACGAATGTATCCATTCTAATTCATTCGTACGATCCATTCTAATTCATTCGTACGATCCATTCTAATTAATTCGTATGATCCATTCTAATTCATTCGTACGATCCATTCTAATTCATTCATACAATCCATTCTAATTCATTTGCACGCATGTATCCATTCTAATTAATTCGTACGATCCATTCTAATTCATTCGTATGATCTATTCTTATTCATTCGCACGATCCAGTCTAATTGATTCGCACGATCCATTCAAATTCATTCGCACGAATGTATCCATTCTAATTCATTCGTACGATCCATTCTAATTCATTAATATGATCCATTCTAATTCATTCGTACGATCCATTCTAATTCATATGCACAAAGGTATCCATTCTAATTCATTCGTATGATCCATTCTAATTCAGGATCGTACGAATGAATTAGAATGGATACATTCGTGCGAATGAATTAGAATTGATCATATGAATGAATTAGAATGGATCGTGCGAATGAATTAGAATGGATCGTACGAATGAATTAGAATGGATCGTACGAATGAACTAGAATGGATACATTCGTGCGAATGAATTAGAATGGATCAAACGAATGAATTAGAATGGATCGTACGAATGAATTAGAATGGATCGTACGAATGAATTAGAATGGATACATTCGTGCGAATGAATTAGAATGGATCGGACGAATGAATTAGAATGGATCGTACGAATGAATTAGAATGGATCAAATGAATTAATTAGAATGGATCGTATGAATGAATTAGAATGGATCGTACGAATGAATTAGAATGGATACATTCGTGCGAATGAATTAGAATGGATCGGACGAATGAATTAGAATGGATCGTACGAATGAATTAGAATGGATCGTACGAATGAATTATAATGGATCGTACTAATGAATTAGAATGGATATATTAGTGCAAATGAATTAGAATGGATCGTATGAATGTATTAGAATGGATCGTATGAGTGAATTAGAATGGATCGTATGAATGAATTAGAATGGATCGTATGAATGAATTAGAATGGATACATTCGTGTGAATGAATTAGAATGGATCGTATGAATGAATTAGAATAGATTTTGTGAATGAATTAGAACTGATCGTACGAATGAATTAGAATGGATACATTCGTGCGAATGAATTAGAATGGATCGTACGAATGAATTAGAATGGATCGTACGAATGAATTAGAATGGATCGTATGAGTGAATTAGAATGGATACGAAGGAATTAGAATGGATCGTACGAAGGAATTAGAATGAATCATACGAATGAAATAGAATGGATCGTACGAAGGAATTAGAATGGATCATACGAAGGAATTAGAATGGATCTTACGAAGGAATTAGAATGGATGGTACGAATGAATTAGAATGGATATATTCGTGCAAATGAATTAGAATGGATCGTATGAATGAATTAGAATGGATGGTATGAGTGAATTAGAACGGATAGTACGAATGAAGTAGAATGGATTGTATGAATGAATTAGAATGGATACATTCGTGCGAATGAATTAGAATGGATCGTACGAATGAATTAGAATGGATCATACGAATGAATTAGAATGGATCTTACGAATGAACTAGAATGGATCGTACGAATGAATTAGAATGGATCGTACGAATGAATTAGAATGGATACATTCGTGCAAATGAATTAGAATGGATCGGATGAATGAATTAGAATGGATCGTACGAATGAGTTAGAATGGATCAAATGAATGAACTAGAATGGTTACATTCATGCGAATGAATTAGAATGGATCGTACGAATGGATTAGAATGGATCGTACGAATGGATTAGAATGGATACATTCGAGCGAATGAATAAGAATGGATCGTACGAATGAATTTGAATGGATCGTACGAATGGATTAGAATGGATCCTATGAATGGATTAGAATGGATACCTTTGTGCATATGAATTAGAATGGATCGTACGAATGAATTAGAATGGATCGTACGAATGAATTAGAATGGATCGTACGAATGAATTAGAATGGATCGTGCTAATGAATTAGAATTGATCGAACGAATGAATTAGCATGGATCGTGCTAAAGAATTAGAATGGAACGTACGAATGAATTAGAATGGACCGTGTGAAAGAATTAGAATGGATTGTATGAATGAATTAGAATGAATTCGACGATCCATTCGAATTCATTCGCACGATCCATTCTAATTCATTCATACGATCCATTCTAATTCATTCATACAATCCATTCTAAATCATTCATACGATCTATTCTAATTCTTTCGCACGAATGTATCGATTCTAATTCATTTGTACGATCCATTCTAATTCATTCGCACGATCCATTCTAATTCATTCGTACGATCAATTCTAATTCATTCGCACGAATGTATCTATTCTAATTCATTCGTACGATCCATTCTAATTCATTCATAGGATCCATTCTAATTCATTCATACAATCCTTTCTAATTCATTCGCCAAATGTATCCATTCTAATTCATTCGTAAGATCAGTTCTAATTCATCCACAAAATCTATTGTAATTCATTCATACGATCCATTCTAATTCATTCACATGAATGTATCCATTCTAATTCATTCATACGATCCATTCTAATTCATTCGTACGATCCATTCTAATTCACTCATACGATCCATTCTAATACATTCATACGATCCATTCTAATTCATTTGCACGAATATATCCATTCTAATTCATTCGTACGATCCATTCTAATTCCTTCGTACGATCCATTCTAATTCATTCGTACGATCTATTCTATTTCATTTGTACGATCCATTCTTACTCATTCGTACGATCCATTCTAATTCATTCGTCCGATCCATTATAATTCATTCGCACAAATGTATCCATTCTAATTCATTCGTACGATCCATTCTAATTCATTCGCATGATCTATTCTAATTCATTCGTACGATCCATTCTAATTCTTTCACACGATCCATTCTAATTCATTCGTACGATCCATTCTAATTCATTCGCACGATCCATTCTAATTCATTTGTACGATCCATTCTAATTCAGTCATACGATCCATTCTAATTCATTCGTAGGATCCATTCTAATTCATTCGCACAAATGTGTCCATTCTAATTCATTCATACGATCCATTCTAATTCATTCGCACGATCCATTCTAATTCATTCGTACGATCCATTCTAATTCATTCGTACGATCCATTCTAATTCATTCGTACGATCCATTCTAATTCATTTGTATGATCCATTCTAATTAATTCATACGATCCATTCTAATTCATTCGTATATTCCATTTAAATTCATTCGCACGATCCATTCATTCGTACGATCCATTCTAATTCAGGATCGTACGAATGAATTAGAATGGATACATTCGTGCAAATGAATTAGAATTGATCGTACGAATGAATTAGAATGGATCGTGCGAATGATTTAGAATGGATCGTACGAATGAATTAGAATGGATCGTACGAATGAACTAGAATGGATACATTCGTGCGAATGAATTAGAATGGATCGTACGAATGAATTAGAATGGATCTTACGAATGAATTAGAATGGATCGTACGAATGAATTAGAATGGATCGTACGAATGAATTAGAATGCATACATTCGTGCGAATGAATTAGAATGGATCGGACGAATGAATTAGAATGGATCGTACGAATGAATTAGAATGGATCAAATGAATGGATTAGAATGGATCGTACGAATGAATTAGAATGCATTGTACGAAAGAATTAGAATGGATATATTCGTGCGAATGAATTAGAATGGATCGTATGAATTAATTAGACTAGATCGTACGAATGAATTTGAATGGATACATTTGTGCGAATGAATCTAAATGGATTGTATGAATGAATTACAGTGGATCGTATGAATGAATTAGAATGGATCGTACAAATGAATTAGAATAGCTCATACGAATGAATAAGAATGAATCGTATGAATGAATTAGAATGGTTACATTCGTGCGAATGAATTAGAATAGGTCGTACGAATGAATTAGAATGGATCGTACGAATAAATTAGAATGGATCGTGGGAATGAATTAGAATGGATCGTACGAATGAATTAGAATGGATCCACCGAATGAGTTAGAATGGATCATACGAATGAATTAGAATGGATTGTACGAATGAACTAGAATGGATTGTGCGAATGAATTAGAATGGATCGAATGAATGAATAAGAATGGATCGTACGAATGAATCAGAATGGATCGTGCGAATGAATTAGCATGAATCGTACGAATGTATTAGAATGGATCGTACGAATGAATTAGAATGAATCGTACGATCCATTCTAATTCATTCGTACGATCCATTCTAATTCATTCGCACGAATGTATCCATTCTAGTTCATTCGTACGATCAATTCTAGTTCATTCGTACGTTCCATTCTAATTCATTCGTACAATCCATTCTAATTCATTCGTATGATCCATTCTAATTAATTCGTATGATCCATTCTAATTCATTCGTACGATCCATTCTAATTCATTTATATAATCCATTCTAATTCATTCGCACGAATGTATCCATTCTAACTAATTCTTACGATCCATTCTAATTCATTCGTATGATCCATTCTTATTCATTCGCACGATCCAGTCTAAAGGATTCGCACGATCCATTCTAATTCATTCGCACGAATGTATCCATTCTAATTCATACGATCGTGTGAATGAATTAGAATGGTTACATTCATGCGAATGAATTAGAATGGATCGTACGAATGGATTAGAATGGATCGTACGAATGGATTAGAATGGATACATTCGTGCGATTGAATTAGAATGGATTGTATGAATGAATTAGAATGGATCGTACGATCCATTTGAATTCATACGTACGATCCATTCTAATTTATTCGTACGATCCATTCTAATTCATTCGTACAAATGTATCCATTCTAATTCATTTGCACGATCCATTCTAATTCATTCCTATGATCTATTCTAATTCATTCGTACGATCCATTCTAATTCATTCTAATTAATTCGTATATTCTATTCTAATTCATTAGCACGATCCATGCTAATGAATTAGAATGGATCGTACGATCCAATCTAATTCATTCATACGATCCATTCTTACTCATTTGTATGATCCATTCTAATTCAATCGTACGATCCATTCTAATTCATTCATACGATCCATTCTAATTCCTTCGTACGATCCATTCTAATTCATTCGTACGATCCATTCTAATTCATTCGTACGATCCATTCTAATTCATTCGTACGATCCATTCTAATTCATTCGCGCAATCTATTCTAATTCATTCGTACGATCCATTCTAATTCATTCGTACGATCCATTCTAATTCATTCATACAATCCATTCTTATTTATTCGCACGAATATATCCATTCTAATTCATTCGTACGATCCATTCTAATTCCTTCGCACAATCTATTCTAATTCTTTCATACGATCCATTCTAATTCATTCGCACGAATGTATCCATTCTAATTCATTCATATGATCCATTCTACTTCATTCGTACTATCCGTTCTAATTCACTCATACGATCCAATCTAATTCATTCATACGATCCATTCTAATTCATTTGCATGAATATATCCATTCTAATTCATTCGTACGATCCATTCTAATTCCTTCGTACGATTCATTCTAATTCCTTCGTACGATCCATTCTATTTCATTCGTATGATCCATTCTAATTCCTTCGTACGATCCATTCTAATTCCTTCGTATCCATTCTAATTCACTCTACGATCCATTCTAATTCATTCGTACGATCCATTCTAATTCATTCATACAATCCATTCTAATTCATTCGCACGAATGTATCCATTCTAATTCATTCGTACGATCAGACCTAATTCATTCACAAAATCTATTCTAATTCATTCATATGATCCATTCTAATTTATTCAGACGAATGTATCCATTCTAATTCATTCATACGATCCATTCTAATTCATTCGTACGATCCATTCTAATTCACTCATACGATCCATTCTAATACATTCATACGATCCATTCTAATTCATTTGCACGAATATATCCATTCTAATTCCTTCGTACGATCCATTCTAATTCATTCGTACGATCTATTTTATTTCATTCGTACGATCCATTCTTACTCATTCGTACGATCCATTCTAATTCATTCGTCCGATCCATTCTAATTCATTCGCACGAATGTATCCATTCTAATACATTCGTTCGATCAATTCTAATTCATTACCACGATCCATTCTAATTCATTCGTACAATCCATTCTAATTCATTCGCATGATCCATTCTAATTCATTCATAGGATCCATTCTAATTCATTCATACGATCTATTCTAATTCTTTCGCACGAATGTATCCATTCTAATTCATTCGCACGAATGTATCCATTCTAATTCATTCGTACGATCCATTCTAAGTCATTCGTACGATCCATTCTAATTCATTCATACGATCCATTCTAATTAATTCGCACGAATGTATCCTTTCTAGTTCATTCGTACGATCTATTCTAATTCATTCGCATGGATCGTGCATTCGTACAATCCATTCTAATTCATTCGTAAGATCCATTCTAATTCATTCGTACGATCCATTCTAATTCATTCGTACGATCCATTCTAATTCATTCGCACGAATGTATCCATTCTAGTTCATTCGTACGATCCATTCTAATTCATTCGTACGATCCATTCTAATTCATTCATACGATCTATTCTAATTCATTCATACAATCCATTCTAATTCATTCACACGATCCATTCTAATTCATTCGTACGATCCATTCTAATTCATTCGCACAATCCATTCTTTTTCATTCGTACGATCCATTCTTACTCATTCGTATGATCCATTCTAATTCATTCGCACGAATGTATCCATAATGGATCATACGAATGAGTAAGAATGGATCGTACGAATGAAATAGAATGGATTGTGCAAATGAATTAGAATGGACCGTACGAATGAATTAGAATGGATACATTCGTGCGAATGAATTAGAATGGATCAGACGAATGAATTAGAATGGTTCATACGAATGAATTAGAATGGATCGTACGAATGAATTTGAATGGATCGTACGAATAAATTAGAATGGATATATTCGTCCGAATGAATTAGAATGGATCATACGAATGAGTAAGAATGGATCGTACGAATGAAATAGAATAGATTGTACGAATGAATTAGAATGGATCCTACGAATGAATTAGAATAGATCGTGTGAAAGAATTAGAATGGATTGTATGAATGAATTAGAATGAATTCGTACGATCCATTCGAATTCATTCACACGATCCATTCTAATTCATTCATACGATCCATTCTAATTCATTCATACAATCCATTCTAATTCTTTCACACGATCCATTCTAATTCATTCGTAGGATCCATTCTAATTCATTCGTACAATCTATTCTATTTCATTCGTACGATCCATTCTTACTCATTCGTATGATCCATTCTAATTCATTCGGACGAATGTATCCTTTCTAATTTATTCGTACGATCCATTCTAATTCATTCGTACGATCCATTCTAATTCATTCGTACGATCCATTCTAATTCATTCGTCCGATCCATTCTAATTCATTCGCACGAATGTACCCATTCTAATTCATTCGTACGATCCATTCTAATTCATTCGTACGATCCATTCTAATTCATTCGTAAGATCCATTCTAATTCATTCGTACGATCCATTCTAATTCATTCGTATGATCCATTCTAATTCATTCGCACGAATGTATCCATTCTAGTTCATTCGTACGATCCATTCTAATTCATTCGTACAATCCATTCTAATTCATTCGCACGATCCATTCTAATTCATTTGTACGATCCATTCTAATTCATTCATACGATCCATTCTAATTCATTCGTACGATCCATTCTAATTCATTCGCACAAATGTATCCATTCTAATTCATTCATACGATCCATTCTAATTCATTAGCACGATCCATTCTAATTCATTCGTACGATCCATTCTAATTCATTCGCACGATCTGTTCTTATTCATTCGTACAATCCATTCTAATATATTCGCACGAATGTATCCATTCTAATTCATTCGTACGATCCATTCTAATTCATTCGTACAATCCATTCTAATTCATTCGTATGATTAATTCTAATTAATTCGTATGATCCATTCTAATTCATTCGTACGATCCATTCTAATTCATTCATACAATCTATTCTATTTCATTAGTACGATCCATTCTTACTCATTCGTATGATCTATTCTAATTCATTCGGATGAATGTATCCATTCTAATTTATTCGTACGATCCATTCTAATTCATTCGTACGATCCATTCTAATTCATTCGTACGATCCATTCTAATTCATTCGTCCGATCCGTTCTAATTCATTCTCACGAATGTATCTATTCTAATTCATTTGTACGATCCATTCTAATTCATTCGTACGATCCATTCTAATACATTCGCACGAATGTATCCATTCTAGTTCATTCGTACGATCTATTCTAATTCATTCGCATGGATCGTGCATTCGTACGATCCATTCTAATTCATTCGTCAGATCCATTCTAATTCATTCGAACGAACCATTCTAATTCATTCGTACGATCCATTCTAATTCATTCGCACGAATGTATCCATTCTAGTTCATTCGTACGATCCATTCTAATTCATTCGTACGATCCATTCTAATTCATTTATACGATTTTTTCTAATTCATTTATACAATCCATTCTAATTCTTTCACATGATCCATTCTAATTCATTCGTACGATCCATTCTAATTCATTCGCACAATCCATTCTAATTCATTCGCACGATCCATTCTAATTCACTCATACGATCCATTCTAATACATTCATACGATCCATTCTAATTCATTTGCACGAATATATCCATTCTAATTCATTCGTACGATCCATTCTAATTCATTCGCACGAATGTAACCATTCTAAATCATTCGTACGATCCATTCTAATTCATTCGCACAAATGTATCCATTTTAATTCATTCGTACGATCCATTCTAATTCATTCGCACGATCCATTCTAATTCATTCGTACGATCCATTCTAATTCATTCGCACGATCCATTATAATTCATTCATAGGATCCATTCTAATTCATTCATACGAACTATTCTAATTCTTTCGCACGAATGTATCCATTCTAATTCATTCGCACGAATGTATCCATTCTAATTCATTCGTACGATCCATTCTAATTCATTCATACGATCCATTCTAATTCATTCATACAATGCATTCTAATTTATTCATACGATCCATTCTAATTCATTTGCACGAATATATCCATTCTAATTCATTCGTACGATCCATTCTAATTCCTTCGTACGATCCATTCTAATTCATTCGTACGATCTATTCTAATTCATTCGTACGATCCATTCTAATTCATTCGTACAAATGTATTAGAATGGATTGTAATAATGAATTAGAATAGATCGTATGAATGAATTAGAATGGATCGTACGAATGAATTAGAATGGATCGTACGAATGAACTAGAATGGATACATTCGTGCGAATGAATTAGAATGGATCGTACGAATGAATTAGAATGGATCTTACGAATGAAATAGAATAGATTGTATGAATGAATTAGAATGGATTCGTACGAATGAATTAGAATGGATCATACGAATGAATTAGAATGGATCGTACGAATTAATTAGAATGGATACATTCGTGCGAATGAATTAGAATGGATTGTATGAATGAATTAGAATGGATCGTACGAATGAATTAGAATGGATCATACGAATTAATTAGAATGGATCATATGAATGAATTAGAATGGATCGTACGAATGAATTAGAATGGATCGTACGAATGAACTAGAATGGATTGTACGAATGAACTAGAATGGATACATTCGTGCGAATGAATTAGAATGGATCGTACGAATGAATTAGAATGGATCGTACGAATGAACTAGAATGGATACATTCGTGCGAATGAATTAGAATGTATCGTACGAATGAATTAGAATGGATCGTACGAATAAATTAGAATGGATCTTACGAATGAATTAGAATGGATCGTACGAATGGATTAGAATGGATCGTACGAATGGATTAGAATGGATCGTACGAATGAATTAGAATGGATCGTACGAATGGATCCTACGAATGGATTAGAATGGATACCTTTGTACATATGAATTAGAATGGATGGTACGAATGAATTAGAATGGATCATATTAATGAATTAGAATGGATCGTACGAATGAATTAGAATGGATATATTCGTGCGAATGAATTAGAATGGATCGTGCGAATCCATTAGACTGGATCGTGCGAATGAATATGAATGGATCATACGAATGAATTAGAATGGATCGTAAGAATTAATTAGAATGGATACATTCGTGCGAATGAATTAGAATAGATTGTATGAATGAATTAGAATGGATCGTACGAATGAATTATAATGGATCATACGAATTAATTAGAATAGATCGTACGAATGAATTAGAATGGATCGTACGAATGAATTAGAATGGATCGTACGAATGAATTAGAATGGATACATTCGTGCGAATGAATTAGAATGGATACATTCGTGTGAAAGAATTAGAATAGATCGTATGAATGAATTAGAATGGATTCTATGAATAAATTAGAATGGATCGTGCGAATGAATTAGAATGGATCGTACGAATGAATTAGAATGGATTGTGTGAAAGAATTAGAATGGATCGTACGAATGAATTAGAATGGATCGTGCGAATGAATTAGAATGGATCGTACGAATGAATTAGAATGGATACATTTGTGCGAATGAATTAGAATGGATCGTACGAATAAATTAGAATGGTTACATTCGTGCGAATGAATTAGAATGGATCGTAAGAATGAATTAGAATGGATCATACGAATGAGTAAGAATGGATCGTATGAATGAATTAGAATGGATCGTACGAATGAATTAGAATGGATCGTGCGAATGAATTAGAATGGATCGTACGAATGAATTAGAATGGATACATTTGTGCGAATGAATTAGAATGGATCGTACGATTGTGAATGAATTAGAATGGATCGTACGAATGAATTAGAATGGATCGTGCGAATGAATTAGAATGGATCGTACGAATGAATTAGAATGGATCGTACGAATGAATTAGAATGGATACATTCGCGCGAATGAATTAGAATGGATCATACGAATGAATTAGAATGGATCGTGCGAATGAATTAGAATGGATCGTACGAATGAATTAGAATGGATCGTACGAATGAACTAGAATGGATACATTCGTGCGAATGAATTAGAATAGATCGTACGAATGAATTAGAATGGATCGTACGAATGAATTAGAATGGATCTTACGAATGAATTAGAATGGATCGTACGAATAAATTAGAATAGATCGTATGAATGGTTTAGAATGGATACATTCGTGCGAATGAATTAGAATGGATCGGACAAATGAATTAGAATGGATCGGACAAATGAATTAGAATGGATCAAATGAATGAATTAGAATGGTTATATTCATGCGAATGAATTAGAATGGATCGTACGAATAGATTAGAATGTATACATTCGTGCGAATGAATTAGAATGGATCATACGAATGAGTAAGAATGGATCGTACGAATGAAATAGAATGGATTGTACGAATGAATTAGAATGGATCGTGCGAATGAATTTGAATGGATCGTACGAATGATTTAGAATGGATCGTGCTAATGAATTAGAATTGATCGTACAAATGAAATAGAATGGATTGTACGAATGATTTAGAATGGATCGTACGAATGAATTAGAATGGATCGTATGAATGATTTAGAATGGATACATTCGTGCGAATGAATTAGAATGGATGATACGAATGAGTAAGAATGGATCGTACGAATGAAATAGAATGGATTGTACGAATGAATTAGAATGGATTCATACGAATGAATTAGAATGGATACATTCATGCGAATGAATTAGAATGGATCGTACCAATGAGTAAGAATGGATCGTACGAATGAAATAGAATGGATTGTGCGAATGAATTAGAATGGATCGTACGAATGAATTAGAATGGATCGTGTGAAAGAATTAGAATGGATTGTATGAATGAATTAGAATAGATCGTATGAATGAATTAGAATGGATCATACGAATGAATTAGAAAGGATCGTACGAATGAATTAGAATGGATCGTACGAATGAATTAGAATGGATACATTCGTGCGAATGAATTAGAATGGATACATTCGTGCGAAAGAATTAGAATAGATAGTATGAATGAATTAGAATGGATCCTATGAATGAATTAGAATGGATCGTGCGAATGAATTAGATTGGATCATACGAATGAATTAGAATGGATCGTGCTAATGAATTAGAATTGATCGAACGAATGAATTAGCATGGATCGTGCTAATGAATTTGAATGGAACGTACGAATGAATTAGAATGGATCGTGTGAAAGAATTAGAATGGATTGTATGAATGAATTAGAATGAATTCGTACGATCCATTCAAATTCATTCGCACGATCCATTCTAATTCATTCATACGATCCATTCTAATTCATTCATACAATCCATTTTAATTCTTTCACACGATCCATTCTATTTCATTCGTAGGATCCATTCTAATTCATTCGTACAATCTATTCTATTTCATTCGTACGATCCATTCTTATTCATTCGTATGATCCATTCTAATTCATTCGGACGAATGTATCCATTCTAATTTATTCGTACGATCCATTCTAATTCATTCGTACGATCCATTCTAATTCATTCGTACGATCCATTCTAATTCATTCATCCGATCCATTCTAATTCATTCGCACGAATTTATCCATTATAATTCATTCGTACGATCCATTCTAATTCATTCGTACGATGCATTTTAATTCATTCGTAAGATCCATTCTAATTCATTCGTACGATCCATTCTAATTAATTCGTACGATCCATTCTAATTCATTCGCATGAATGTATCCATTCTAGTTCATTCGTACGATCCATTCTAATTCATTCGTACGATCCATTCTAATTCATTCGCACGATCCATTCTAATTCATTCATACGATCCATTCTAATTCATTCATACGATCCATTCTAATTCATTCGTACGATCCATTCTAATTCATTCGCACAAATGTATCCATTCTAATTCATTCGTACGATCCATTCTAATTCATTCGCACGATCCATTCCAATTCATTCGTACGATCCATTCTAATTCATTCGCACGATCTATTCTTATTCATTCGCACAATCCATTCTTATTCATTCGCAGAGATGTATCCATTCTAATTCATTCGTACGATCCATTCTAATTCATTCGTACGATCCATTCTAATTCATTCGTATGATCCATTCTAATTAATTCGTATGATCTATTCTAATTCATTCGTACGATCCATTCTAATTCATTCATACAATCCATTCTAATTCATTCGCACGAATGTATCCATTCTAATTAATTCGTACGATCCATTTTAATTCATTCGTATGATCTATTCTTATTCATTCGCACGATCCAGTCTAATTGATTCGCACGATCCATTCTAATTCATTCGCACGAATGTATCCATTCTAATTCATTCGTACGATCCATTCTAATTCATATGCACAAAGGTATCCATTCTACTCCATTCGTAGGATCCATTCTAATCCATTCGTACGATCCATTCTAATTCATTCGTACGATCCATTCTAATTCATTCGCTCGAATGTATCCATTCTAATCCATTCGTACGATCCATTCTAATCCATTCGTACGATCCATTCTAATTCATTCGCATGAATGTAACCATTCTAATTCATTCATTTGATCCATTCTAATTCATTCGTACGATCCATTCTAATTCATTCGTCCGATCCATTCTAATTCATTCGCATGAATGTATCCATTCTAATTCATTCGTACGATCTATTCTAATTCATTCGTACGATCCATTCTAATTCATTCGTAAGATCCATTCTAATTCATTCGTACGATCCATTCTAATTCATTCGTACGATCCATTCTAATTCATTCGCACGAATGTATCCATTCTAGTTCATTCGTATGATCCATTCTAATTCATTCGTACGATCCATTCTAATTCATTCGCACGATCCATTCTAATTCATTCCTATGATCAATTCTAATTCATTCGCACGATTGTATCCATTCTAATTCATTTGTACGATCCTGAATTAGAAGGGTTCGTACGAATGAATTAGAATGGATACCTTTGTGCATCTGAATTAGAATGGATCGTACGAATGATTTAGAATGGATCATATTAATAAATTAGAATGGATCGTACGAATGAATTAGAATGGATACATTCGTGCGAATGAATTAGAATGGATCGTGCATGAATGTATCCATTCTAATTCATTCGTACGATCCATTCTAATTCATTAATATGATCCATTCTAATTCATTCGTACGATCCATTCTAATTCATATGCACAAAGGTATCCATTCTAATCCATTTGTAGGATCCATTCTAATCCATTCGTACGATCCATTCTAATTCATTCGTACGATCCATTCTAATTCATTCGCTCGAATGTATCCATTCTAATCCATCTGTATGATCCATTCTAATCCATTCGTACGATCCATTCTAATTCATTCGCATGAATGTAACCATTCTAATTTATTCATTTGATCCATTCTAATTCATTTGTACGATCCATTCTAATTCATTCGTCCGATCCATTCTAATTCATTCGCACGAATGTATCTTTTCTAATTCATTCGTACGATCCATTATAATTCATTCGCACGATCCATTCTAATTCATTCGTACGATCAATTCTAATTCATTCGCACGAATGTATCCATTCTAATTCATTCGTACGATCCATTCTAATTCATTCGTACGATCCATTCTAATTCATTCGTCCGATCCATTCTAATTCATTCGCACGAATGTATCGATTCTAATTCATTTAGTACGATACATTCTAATTCATTCGTACGATCTATTCTAATTCATTCGCACGAATGTATCCATTCTTGTTCATTCGTACGATCCATTCTAATTCATTCGTACGATCCATTCTAATTCATTCGCACGATCCATTCTAATTCATTCGTACGATCCATTCTAATTCATTCGTTCGATCAATTCTAATTCATTAGCACGATCCATTCTAATTCATTTGTACGATCCATTCTAATTCATTCGCACGATCCATTCTAATTCATTTATAGGATCCATTCTAATTCATTCTTACGATCTATTCTAATTCTTTCGAACGAATGTATCCATTCTAATTCATTCACACGAATGTATCCATTCTAATTCATTCGTACGATCCATTCTAATTCATTTATACGATTTATTCTAATTCATTCATACAATCCATTCTAATTCTTTCACACGATCCATTCTAATTCATTCGTACGATCCATTCTAATTCATTCGCACAATACATTCTATTTCATTCGTACGATCCATTCTTACTCATTGGTACGATCCATTCTAATTCATTCACACGAATGTATCCAGTCTAATTCATTCGTACGAATCCATTCTAATTCATTCGTACAATCTATTCTATTTCATTCGTACGATCCATTCTGACTCATTCGTATGATCCATTCTAATTCATTCGGACGAATGTATCCATTCTAATTTATTCGTACGATCCATTCTAATTCATTCGTACGATCCATTCTAATTCATTCGTACGATCCATTTTTATTCATTCGTCCGATCCATTCTAATTCATCCGCACGAATGTATCCATTCTAATTCATTCGTATGGTCCATTCTAATTCATTCACACAATCCATTCTATTTCATTCATACGATCCATTCTTACTCATTCGTATGATCCATTATGGATACATTCGTGCGAATGAATTAGAATGGATCATACGAATGAGTAAGAATGGATCGTACGAATGAAATAGAATGGATTGTGCGAATGAATTAGAATGGATCGTACGAATGAATTAGAATGGATCGTGTGAAAGAATTAGAATGGATTGTATGAATGAATTAGAATGGATCGTACGAATGAATTAGAATGGATCGTATGAGTGAATTAGAATGGATACGAAGGAATTAGAATGGATCGTACGAAGGAATTAGAATGGATCATACGAATGAAATAGAATGGATCGTACGAAGGAATTAAAATGGATCGTACGAAGGAATTAGAATGGATCGTACGAAGGAATTAGAATGGATCGTACGAATGAATTAGAATGGATATATTCGGGCAAATGAATTAGAATGGATCGTATGAATGAATTAGAATGGATCGTATGAGTGAATTAGAATGGATAGTACGAATGAAGTAGAATGGATCGTATGAATGAATTAGAATGGATACATTCGTGCGAATGAATTAGAATGGATCGTATGATTGAATTAGAATAGATTGTGCGAATGAATTAGAATGGATCATACGAATGAATTAGAATGGATACATTCGTGCGAATAAATTAGAATGGATTTTATGAATGAATTAGAATGGATCGTACGAATGAATTAGAATGGATCGTACGAATGAATTAGAATAGATTGCGCGAATGAATTAGAATGGATCGTACGAATGAATTAGAATGGATCGTACGAAGGAATTAGAATGGATCGTAGGAATGAATTAGAATGGATCGTACGAATGAATTAGAATGGATCGTACGAAGGAATTAGAATGGATCGTACGAATGAATTAGAATGGATCGTGCGATTGAATTAGAATGGATCATACGAATGAGTAAGAATGGATCGTATGAATGAATTAGATTGGATCGTATGATCCATTCTAATTCATTAGCATGGATCGTGCTAATGAATTAGAATGGAATATACAAATGAATTAGAATGGATCGTAGAATGGATCGTACGAATGAATTAGAATGAATTAGAATGGATCGTACGAATGAATTAGAATAGATCATAGGAATGAATTAGAATGGATCGTGCAAATGAATTAGAATGGATACATTCGTGCGAATAAATTAGAATGGATCGTGCGAATGAATTAGAATGGATCGTACGAATGAATTAGAATGGATATATTTGAACGAATAAATTAGAATGGATCATACGAATGAATTAGAATGGATCGTACGAATGAATTAGAATGGATAGTGCGAATGAATTAGAATCGATCGTACGAATGAATTGGAATGGATCGTACGAATGAATTAGATCGTACGAATGAATTAGAATGGATCGTACGAATGAATTAAAATGGATACATTCGAGCGAATGAATTAGAATAGATCGTAGGAATGAATTAGAATGGATCGTACGAATGAATTAGAATGGATACATTTGTGAGAATGAATTAGAATGGATCGTATGAATGAATTAGAATGCATCGTACGAAAGAATTAGAATGGATATATTCGTGCGAATGAATTAGAATGGATCGTACGAATGAATTAGACTGGATCGTACGAATGAATTTGAATGGATACATTTGTGCGAATGAATCTAAATGGATTGTATGAATGAATTATAATGGATCGTACGAATGAATTAGAATGGATCGTACGAATGAATTAGAATAGCTCATACGAATGAATTAGAATGAATCGTATGAATGAATTAGAATGGTTACATTCGTGCGAATGAATTAGAATAGATCGTACGAATGAATTAGAATGGATCGTACGAATAAATTAGAATGGATCGTGGGAATGAATTAGAATGGATCTTATGAATGAATTAGAATGGATCGTACAGATGAATTAGAATGGATCGTACGAATGAATTAGAATAGATACATTCGTGCGAATGAATTAGAATGGATCGGACGAATGAATTAGAATGGATTGTACGAATGAATTAGAATGGATCAAATGAATGAATTAGAATGGTTACATTCATGCGAATGAATTAGAATGGATCATACGAATGAGTAAGAATGGATCGTACGAATGAAATAGAATGGATTGTGCGAATGAATTAGAATGGATCATACGAATGAATTAGAATGGATCGTGTGAAAGAATTAGAATGGATTGTATGAATGAATTAGAATGGATCGTACGAATGAATTAGAATGGATCGTATGAGTGAATTAGAATGGATACGAAGGAATTAGAATGGATCGTACGAAGGAATTAGAATGGATCATACGAATGAAATAGAATGGATCGTACGAAGGAATTAAAATGGATCGTACGAAGGAATTAGAATGGATCGTACGAAGGAATTAGAATGGATCGTACGAATTAATTAGAATGGATATATTCGTGCAAATGAATTAGAATGGATCGTATGAATGAATTAGAATGGATCGTATTAGTGAATTAGAACTGATAGTACGAATGAAGTAGAATGGATCGTATGATTGAATTAGAATGGATACATTCGTGCGAATGAATTAGAATGGATCATATGAATGAATTAGAATAGATTGTGCGAATGAATTAGAATGGATCATACGAATGAATTAGAATGGATACATTCGTGAGAATAAATTAGAATGGATTTTATGAATGAATTAGAATGGATCGTACGAATGAATTAGAATAGATTGCGCGAATGAATTAGAATGGATCGTACGAATGAATTAGAATGGATCGTACGAAGGAATTAGAATGGATCGTAGGAATGAATTAGAATGGATCGTACGAATGAATTAGAATGGATCGTACGAAGGAATTAGAATGGATCGTACGAATAAATTAGAATGGATCGTACGATTGAATTAGAATGGATCATACGAATGAGTAAGAATGGATCGTATGAATGATTTAGATTGGATCGTACGATCCATTCTAATTCATTAGCATGGATCGTGCTAATGAATTAGAATGGAATATACGAATGAATTAGAATGGATCGTAGAATGGATCGTACGAATGAATTAGAATGAATTAGAATGGATCGTACGAATGAATTAGAATAGATCATAGGAATGAATTAGAATGGATCGTGCAAATGAATTAGAATGGATACATTCGTGCGAATGAATTAGAATGGATCGTGCGAATGAATTAGAATGGATCGTACGAATGAATTAGAATGGATATATTTGAATGAATAAATTAGAATGGATCATACGAATGAATTAGAATAAATCGTACGAATGAATTAGAATGGATAGTGCGAATGAATTATAATCGATCGTACGAATGAATTGGAATGGATCGTACGAATGAATTAGATCGTACGAATGAATTAGAATGGATCGTACGAATGAATTAAAATGGATACATTCGAGCGAATGAATTAGAATAGATCGTAGGAATGAATTAGAATGGATCGTACGAATGAATTAGAATGGATACATTTGTGAGAATGAATTAAAATGGATCGTATGAATGAATTAGAATGCATCGTACGAAAGAATTAGAATGGATATATTCGTGCGAATGAATTAGAATGGATCGTACGAATGAATTAGACTGGATCGTACGAATGAATTTGAATGGATACATTTGTGCGAATGAATCTAAATGGATTGTATGAATGAATTATAATGGATCGTACGAATGAATTAGAATGGATCGTACGAATGAATTAGAATAGCTCATACGAATGAATTAGAATGAATCGTATGAATGAATTAGAATGGTTACATTCGTGCGAATGAATTAGAATAGATCGTACGAATGAATTAGAATGGATCGTACGAATAAATTAGAATGGATCGTGGGAATGAATTAGAATGGATCTTACGAATGAATTAGAATGGATCGTACAAATGAATTAGAATGGATCGTACGAATGAATTAGAATGGATACATTCGTGCGAATGAATTAGAATGGATCGGACGAATGAATTAGAATGGATTGTACGAATGAATTAGAATGGATCAAATGAATGAATTAGACTGGTTACATTCATGCAAATGAATTAGAATGGATCGTATGAATGGATTAAAATGGATCGTACGAATGGATTAGAATGGATACATTCGTGCGAATGAATTAGAATGGATTGTATGAATGAATTAAAAAGGATCGTACGATCCATTCGAATTCATTCGCACGATCCATTCTAATTCATTCATACGATCCATCCTAATTCATTCATACAATCCATTCTAATTCTTTCACACGATCCATTCTAATTCATTCGTAGGATCCATTCTAATTCATTCGTACAATCTATTCTATTTCATTCGTACGATCCATTCTTACTCATTCGTATGATCCATTCTAATTCATTCAGACGAATGTATCCATTCTAATTTATTCGTATGATCCATTCTAATTCATTCACACGATCCATCCATTCTAATTCATTCGTACGATCTATTCTAATTCATTCGCACGATCCATTCTAATTCATTCGTACGACCCATTCTAATTCATTCATACAATCCATTCTAATTCATTCGTCCGATCCATTCTAATTCACTCATACGATCCATTCTAATACATTCATATGATCCATTCTAATTCATTTGCACGAATATATCCATTCTAATTCATTCGTACGATCCATTCTAATTCCTTCGTACGATCCATTCTAATTCATTCGTATGATCTATTCTAATTCATTCGTACAATCTATTCTAATTCATTCGTACCAATGGATACATTCGTGTGAATGAATTAGAATGGATCGTACGAATGAAATAGAATGGATCGTACGAATGAAATAGAATGGATTGCACGAATGAATTAGAATGGATCGTACGAATGAATTAGAATAGATCGTGTGAAAGAATTAGAATGGATTGTATGAATGAATTAGAATGGATCGTACGATGGAATTAGAATGGATCGTACGAATGAATTAGAATGGATCGTACGAATGAATTAGAATAGATCGTACAAATGAATTAGAATGGATCGTACGAATGAATTAGAATGGATCGTGTGAAAGAATTAGAATGGATCGTATGAATGAATTAGAATGGATCGTGCGAATGAATTAGAATGGATCGTACGAATGAATTAGAATGGATCGTGCTAATGAATTAGAATTGATCGAACGAATGAATTAGCATGGATCGTGCATTCGTACGATCCATTCTAATTCATTCGTAAGATCCATTCTAATTCATTCGTACGATCCATTCTAATTCATTCGCACAAATGTATCCATTCTAGTTCATTCGTACGATCCATTCTAATTCATTCGTACGAACCATTCTAATTCATTCATACGATCTATTCTAATTCATTCATACAATCCATTCTAATTCTTTCACACGATCCATTCTAATTCATTCGTACGATCCATTCTAATTCATTCGCACGAATGTATCCATATTGGATCATACGAATGAGTAAGAATGGATCGTACGAATGAAATAGAATGGATTGTGCGAATGAATTAGAATGGACCGTACGAATGAATTAGAATGGATGCATTCGTGCGAATGAATTAGAATGGATCGGACGAATGAATTAGAATGGATCGTACGAATGAATTAGAATGGATCGTACGAATGAATTTGAATGGATCGTACGAATGAATTAGAATGGATCGTACGAATAAATTAGAATGGATACATTCGTCCGATCCATTCTTTCACACGATCCATTCTAATTCATTCGTAGGATCCATTCTAATTCATTCGTACAATCTATTCTATTTCATTCGTACGATCCATTCTTACTCATTCGTATGATCCATTCTAATTCATTCGGACGAATGTATCCATTCTAATTTATTCGTACGATCCATTCTAATTCATTTGTACGATCCATTCTAATTCATTCGTACGATCCATTGTAATTCATTCACACGCAGCCAGGGTCTGCTTCGGGCGTGCTTGGGCGCCTGCCGTGGGCGGTCTTCGCCGAGAGTTTTGACTCCTAGTATTTCACAAACCTGGGCGGGCCATGAGCATCAGCCACGAGCGATCTCCTTCCAGTGCGTACGATCCAATCTAATTCATTCGCACGAATGTATCCATTCTAGTTCATTCGTACGATCCATTCTAATTCATTCGTACGATCCATTCTAATTCATTCGCACGATCCATTCTAATTCATTCGTATGATCCATTCTAATTCATTCATACGATCCATTCTAATTCATTCGTACGATCCATTCTAATTCATTCGCACAAATGTATCCGTTCTAATTCATTCGTACAATCCATTCTAATTCATTCGCACGATCCATTCTAATTCATTCGTACGATCCATTCTAATTTTTTCACACGATCCATTCTAATTCATTCATACGATCCATTCTAATTCATTCGCACGATCCATTCTAATTCATTCGTACGATCCATTCTAATTCATTCGCACGAATGTATCCATTCTAGTTCATTCGTACGATCCATTCTAATTCATTCGTACGATCCATTCTAATTCATTCGCACGATCCATTCTAATTCATTCGTACGATCCATTCTAATTCATTCATACGATCCATTCTAATTCATTCGTACGATCCATTCTAATTCATTCACACAAATGTATCCATTCTAATTCATTCGTACGATCCATTCTAATTCATTCGCACGATCCATTCTAATTCATTCGTACGATCCATTCTAATTCTTTCACACGATCCATTCTAATTCATTCGTACGATCCATTCTAATTCATTCGCACGATCCATTCTAATTCATTCGTACGATCCATTCTAATTCATTCGTACGATCCATTCTAATTCCTACGTACGATCCATTCTAATTCATTCGTACGATCCATTCTAATTCATTCGTACAATCTATTCTAATTCATTCGTACGAATGGATACATTCGTGTGAATGAATTAGAATGGATCGTACGAATGAGTAAGAATGGATCGTACGAATGAAATAGAATGGATTGCACGAATGAATTAGAATGGATCGTACGAATGAATTAGAATGGATCGTGTGAAAGAATTAGAATGGATCGTACGAATGAATTAGAATGGATCGTGCGAATGAATTAGAATGGATCGTACGAATAGAATGGATACATTTGTGCGAATGAATTAGAATGGATCGTACGAATGAATTAGAATGGATCGTATGAATGAATTAGAATGGATTGTACGAATGAATTAGAATGGATCGTGCGAATGAATTAGAATGGATCGTACGAATGAATTAGAATGGATCGTACGAATGAACTAGAATGGATACATTCGTGCGAATGAATTAGAATGGATCGTACGAATGAACTAGAATGGATACATTCGTGCGAATGAATTAGAATGGATCGTACGAATGAATTAGAATGGATCGTACGAATTAATTAGAATGGATGTTACGAATGAATTAGAATGGATCGTATGAATAAATTAGAATGGATACATTTGTCCGAATGAATTAGAATGGATCATACGAATGAGTATAAATGGATCGTACGAATGAAATAGAATAGATTGTACGAATGAATTAGAATTGATCCTACGAATGAATTAGAATGGATCGTGTGAAAGAATTAGAATGGATTAGAATGGATCGTACGAATGAATTAGAATGGATACATTCGTGCGAATGAATTAGAATGGATCGGACGAATGAATTAGAATGGATCGTACGAATGAATTAGAATGGATCAAATGAATGAATTAGAATGGTTACACTCATCCGAATGAATTAGAATGGATCGTACGAATGGATTAGAATGGATCGTACGAATGGATTAGAATGGATACATTCGTGCGAATGAATTAGAATGGATTGTTTCCTTCGTACGATCCATTCTAATTCATTCGTACGATCCATTCTAATTCATTCATACAATCCATTCTAATTCTTTCACACGATCCATTCTAATTCATTCGTACGATCCATTCTAATTCATTAGCACGATTCATGCTAATTCATTCGTTCGATCAATTCTAATTCATTAGCACGATCCATTCTAATTCATTCATAGGATCCATTCTAATTCATTCATACGATCTATTCTAATTCTTTCGCACGAATGTATCCATTCTAATTCTTTCGCACGAATGTATCCATTCGAGAATGGATCGTATGAATGTATTAGAATGAATCGTGCTAATTAATTAGAATGGATCATACAAATGAATTAGAATGGATCGTACGAATGAATTAGAATGGATCGTACGAATGAATTAGAATGGATCGTGCGAATGAATTAGAATGGATCGTACGAATGTATTAGAATGGATACATTTGTGCGAATGAATTAGAATGGATCGTACGAATGAATTAGAATGGATCGTATGAATGAATTAGAATGGATCGTACGAATGAATTAGAATGGATCGTGCGAATAAATTAGAATGGATCGTACGAATGAATTAGAATGGATCGTACGAATAAATTAGAATGGATACATTCGTCCGAATGAATTAGAATGGATCATAGGAATGAGTAAGAATGGATCGTACGAATAAAATAGAATGGATTGTACGAATGAATTAGAATGGATCGTGCGAATGAATTTGAATGGATCGTACGAATGAATTAGAATGGATCGTGCTAATGAATTAGAATTGATCATACGAATGAAATAGAATGGATTGTACGAATGATTTAGAATGGATCGTACGAATGAATTAGAATGGATCGTACGAATAATTTAGAATGGATACATTCGTGCGAATGAATTAGAATGGATCATACGAATGAGTAAGAATGGATCGTACGAATGAAATAGAATAGATTATATGAATGAATTAGAATGGATTCGTACGAATGAATTAGAATGGATACATTCGTGCGAATGAATTAGAATGGATCGTACCAATGAGTAAGAATGGATCATACGAATGAAATAGAATGGATTGTGCGAATGAATTAGAATGGATCGTACGAATGAATTAGAATGGATCGTGTGAAAGAATTAGAATGGATTGTATGAATAAATTAGAATAGATCGTATGAATGAATTAGAATGGATCGTACGAATGAATTAGAATGGATCGTACGAATGAATTAGAATGGATACATTCGTGCGAATGAATTAGAATGGATACATTCATTCGAAAGAATTAGAATAGATCGTATGAATGAATTAGAATGGATCCTATGAATGAATTAGAATGGATCGTGCGAATGAATTAGAATGGATCGTATGAATGAATTAGAATGGATCGTGCTAATGAATTAGAATTGATCGAACGAATGAATTAGCATGGATCGTGCTAATGAATTAGAATGGAACGTACGAATGAATTAGAATGGATCGTGTGAAAGAATTAGAATGGATTGTATTAATGAATTAGAATGGATCGTACGAATGAATTAGAATGGATCGTGTGAAAGAATTAGAATGGATTGTATGAATGAATTAGAATAGATTGTATGAATGAATTAGAATGGATCGTACGAAGGAATTAGAATGGATCGTACGAATGAATTAGAATGGATCGTACGAATGAATTAGAATAGATCGTACGAATGAATTAGAATGGATCGTACGAATGAATTAGAATGGATCGTGTGAAAGAATTAGAATGGATCGTACGAATGAATTAGAATGGATCGTGCTAATGAATTAGAATGGATCGTACGAATGAATTAGAATGGATCGTGCTAATGAATTAGAATTGATCGAACGAATGAATTAGCATGGATCGTGCATTGATACGATCCATTCTAATTCATTCGTAAGATCCATTCTAATTCATTCGTACGATCCATTATAATTCATTCGTACGATCCTTTCTAATTCATTCGCACGAATGTATCCATTCTAGTTCATTCATACGATCCATTCTAATTCATTCGTACGATCTATTCTAATTCATTCATACGATCTATTCTAATTCATTCATACAATCCATTCTAATTCTTTCACACGATCCATTCTAATTCATTCGTATGATCCATTCTAATTCATTCGTACGATCCATTCTAATTCATTTGTACGATCCATTCTAATTCATTCGTACAATCCATTCTATTTCATTCGTACGATCCATTCTTACTCATTCGTATGATCCATTCTAATTCATTCGCACGAATGTATCCATTCTAATTCATTCATACAATCCATTCTAATTCATTCCGTACAATCCATTCTAATTCTTTCACACAATCCATTCTAATTCATTCGTACGTTTCATTCTAATTCATTAGCACGATCCATGCTAATTCATTCGTTCGATCAATTCTAATTCATTAGCACGATCCATTCTAATTCATTCGTACGATCCATTCTAATTCATTCGTACGATCCATTCTAATTCATATGCACAAAGGTATCCATTCTAATCCATTCGTAGGATCCTTTCTAATCCATTCGTACGATCCATTCTAATTCATTCGTACGATCTATTCTAATTCATTCGCTCGAATGTATCCATTCTAATCCATTCGTACGATCCATTCTAATCCATTCGTACGATCCATTCTAATTCATTCGCATGAATGTAACCATTCTAATTCATTCATTTGATCCATTCTAATTCATTCGTCCGATCCATTCTAATTCATTCGTCCGATCCATTCTAATTCATTCGCACGAATGTATCCATTCTAATTCATTCGTACGATCCATTCTAATTCATTCGAACGATCCATTCTAATTCATTCGTAAGATCCATTCTAATTCATTTGTACGATCCATTCTAATTCATTCGTACGATCCATTCTAATTCATTCGCACGAATGTATCCATTCTAATTCATTCATACGATCCATTCTACTTCATTCGTACTATCCATTCTAATTCACTCATACGATCCATTCTAATTCATTCATACGATCCATTCTAATTCATTTGCACGAATATATCCATTCTAATTCATTCGTACGATCCATTCTAATTCCTTCGTACGATCCATTTTAATTCCTTCGTACGATGCATTCTAATTCTTTCGTACGATCCATTCTATTTCATTCGTATGATCCATTCTAATTCCTTCGTACGATCCATTCTAATTCCTTCGTATCCATTCTAATTCACTCATACAATCCATTCTAACTCATTCGTACGATCCATTCTAATTCATTCATACAATCCATTCTAATTCATTCGCACGAATGTATCCATTCTAATTCATTCGTACGATCAGTTCTAATTCATTCACAAAATCTATTCTAATTCATTCATGCGATCCATTCTAATTCATTCACACGAATGTATCCATTCTAATTCATTCATACGATCCATTCTAATTCATTCGTACGATCCATTCTAATTCACTCATACGATCCATTCTAATACATTCATACAATCCATTCTAATTCATTTGCACGAATATATCCATTCTAATTCATTCGTACGATCCATTCTAATTCCTTCGTACGATCCATTCTAATTCATTCGTACGATCTATTCTAATTCATTCGTCCGATCCATTCTAATTCATTCGCACGAATATATCCATTCTAATTCATTCGTACGATCCATTCTAATTCATTCATTTGATCCATTCTAATTCATTCGTACGATCCATTCTAATTCATTCGTCCGATCCATTCTAATTCATTCGCACGAATGTATCCATTCTAATTCATTCGTACGATCCATTCTAATTCATTCGTACGATCCATTCTAATTCATTCGTAAGATCCATTCTAATTCATTCGTACGATCCATTCTAATTCATTCGTACGATCCATTCTAATTCATTCGCACGAATGTATCCATTCTAGTTCATTCGTATGATCCATTCTAATTCATTCGTACGATCCATTCTAATTCATTCGCACGATCCATTCTAATTCATTCGTACGATTAATTCTAATTCATTCGCACGAATGCATCCATTCTAATTCATTCGTATGATCCTGAATTAGAATGGATCGTACGAATGAATTAGAATGGATACCTTTGTGCATATGAATTAGAATGGATCGTACGAATGAATTAGAATGGATCATATTAATGAATTAGAATGGATCATACGAATGAATTAGAATGGATACTTTCGTGCGAATGAATTAGAATGGATCATGCGAATCAATTAGACTGGATCGTGCGAATGAATAAGAATAGATCATACGAATGAATTAGAATGGATCGTACGGATTAATTAGAATGGATACATTCGTGCGAATGAATTAGAATGGATCGTACGAATGAATTAGAATGGATCATACGAATTAATTAGAATGGATCATACGAATGAATTAGAATGGATCGTACGAATGAATTAGAATGGATCGTACGAATGAATTAGAATGGATCGTGCGAATGAATTAGAATGGATCGTACGAATGAATTAGAATGGATACATTTGTGAGAATGAATTAGAATGGATCGTACGAATGAATTAGAATGGATTGTATGAATGAATTAGAATGGATCGTACGAATGAATTAGAATGGATCGTGCGAATGAATTAGAATGGATCGTACGAATGAATTAGAATGGATCGTGTGAAAGAATTAGAATGGATCGTACGAATGAATTAGAATGGATCGTGCGAATGAATTAGAATGGATCGTACGAATGAATTAGAATGGATACATTTGTGTGAATGAATTAGAATGGATCGTACGAATGAATTAGAATGGATCGTATGAATGAATTAGAATGGATCGTACGAATGAATTAGAATGGATCGTGCGAATGAATTAGAATGGATCGTACGAATGAATTAGAATGGATCGTACGAATGAACTAGAATGGATACATTCGTGCGAATGAATTAGAATGGATCGTACGAATGAATTAGAATGGATCGTGCGAATGATTTAGAATGGATCGTATGAATGAATTAGAATGGATCGTGTGAAAGAATTAGAATGGATCATACTAATGAATTAGAATGGATCGTGCGAATGAATTAGAATGGATTGTACGAATGAATTAGAATGGATACATTTGTGCGAATGAATTAGAATGGATCGTACGAATGAATTAGAATGGATCGTATGAATGAATTAGAATGGATCATACGAATGAATTAGAATGGATCGTGCGAATGAATTAGAATGGATCGTACGAATGAATTAGAATGGATCGTATGAATGAACTAGAATGGATACATTCGTGCGAATGAATTAAATTGGATCGTACACACTGGAAGGAGATCGCTCGTGGCTGATGCTCGTGGCCCGCCCAGCGTTTGTGAAATACTAGGAGTCAAAACTCTCGGCTCAGACCGCCCACGGCAGGCGCCCAAGCTCGCCCGAAGCAGACCCTGGCTGCGTGTGAATGAATTACAATGGATCGTACGAATGAATTAGAATGGATTGTACGAATGAATTAGAATGGATCGTACGAATAAATTAGAATGGATACATTCGTCCGAATGAATTAGAATGGATCATACGAATGAGTAAGAATGGATCGTACGAATGAAATAGAATAGATTGTACGAATGAATTAGAATGGATCCTACGAATGAATTAGAATGGATCGTGTGAAAGAATTAGAATGGATTGTATGAATGAATTAGAATGGATCGTATGAATGAATTAGAATGGATCGTGCGAATTAATTCGAATGGATCGTACGAATTCATTCTAATTCATTCATACAATCCATTCTAATTCTTTCACACGATCCATTCTAATTCATTCGTACGTTCCATTCTAATTCATTAGCACGATCCATGCTAATTCATTCGTTCGATTAATTCTAATTCATTAGCACGATCCATTCTAATTCATTCGTACGATCCATTCTAATTCATTCGCACGATCCATTCTAATTCATTCTTAGGATCCATTCTAATTCATTCGTACGATCCATTCTAATTCATTCGTCCGATCCATTCTAATTCATTCGCACGAATGTATCCATTCTAATTCATTCGTACGATCCATTCTAATTCATTCGTACGATCCATTCTAATTCATTCATTTGATCCATTTTAATTCATTCGTACGATCCATTCTAATTCATTTGTCCGATCCATTCTAATTCATTCGCACAAATGTATCCATTCTAATTCATTCGTACGATCCATTCTAATTCATTCGCACGAATGTATCCATTCTAGTTCATTCGTACGATCCATTCTAATTCATTCGTATGATCCATTCTAATTCATTCGTACAATCAATTCTAATTCATTCGCACGAATGTATCCATTCTAATTCATTCATACGATCCTGAATTAGAATGGATCGTACGAATGAATTAGAATGGATACCTTTGTGCATATGAATTAGAATGGATCGTACGAATGAATTAGAATGGATCATATTAATGAATTAGAATGGATCGTACGAATGAATTAGAATGGATACATTCGTGCGAATGAATTAGAATGGATCGTGCGAATCAATTAGACTGGATCGTGCGAATGAATAAGAATAGATCATACAAATGAATTAGAATGGATCGTACGAATTAATTAGAATGGATACATTCGTGCGAATGGATTAGAATGGATTGTATGAATGAATTAGAATGGATCGTACGAATGAATTAGAATGGATCATACGAATGAATTAGAATGGATCGTACGAATGAATTAGAATGGATCGTACGAATGAATTAGAATGGATCGTATGAATGAATTAGAATGGATCGTGCGAATGAATTAAAATAGATCGTACGAATGAATTAGAATGGATACATTTGTGCGAATGAATTAGAATGGATCGTACGAATGAATTAGAATGGATCGTATGAATGAATTAGAATGGATCGTACGAATGAATTAGAATGGATCGTGCGAATGAATTAGATTGGATCGTGTTAGGGGTAGCTGAAATCTGCCTTGGAGTTCGCACCCCCCCTCCGCGCTCACCAAATCACCTTGACAGCGAGCGAGATCCACATTGGGCTGAAGGGGCCTTAGGCTAAAAGCTCGCTCAGGAGCTCGCCCAAGCTCGCGCAGGAGTTCGCTGGAGATGGCAGCGGAAGTTAGACCGTCATGCATATAAAGATACCGGCACCACAAACGCCCCTAGCTCATGCAGGAGCTCGCCCAAGCTCGCGCAGGAGCTCGCCCAAGCTCGCGCAGGAGCTTACCCAAGTTCGCCCTTGCCTGTGGATCTCATAGACCCCAGGATTCCAAGGGGTGGGAAACTCGCCCAGGAGCTCGCCCTCCCCCCCCCCATGCTAACCAAATCACCTTGACAGGGAGCGAGCTCCACATTGGGCCGAAGGGGCCTTAGGCAAAGAGCTCGCTCAAGAGCTCGCCCAAGCTCGCTCAGGAGCTCGCCCAAGCTCGCTCAGGAGCTCACCCAAGTTCGCTCAGGAGCTCGATCAAGCTCGCTCAGGAGCTCGCCCAAGCTCGCCAGAACTCCCCAGTTTATCGAAGAGGTCGCTCCCGCGAGGTCCGACTCTTGATAGATATGGAAGAGAAGGCGGAGCAATGGAGGGCGAGCTCGCCCTGGCTTCCCACCGGAGGTCGCCCACAGTGCACGAAGATCTCCCAGACTTGAATATTCCAGAATAGCCACCTGGCAGCAACAAGAAAGATGCTCTCCCCTACTCAAACCGCCTGGCAGGCTCGACGACAAAGAATGTCAGGGATGCGAGTACCAAGGACTGTCAGAGACCCACGCGAGCCAGAACGTGGGGGTCTAGAAGGCTCTGGAAAGAATCTCCATGTGTCGGGCCACGGTAGGTCGCCAATGTCTATAAATGCTTACCCCCAGGCTCCAGAGTACAGGTTCGAAACCCTTTTCCCTACCACTTTCGTCCACTAAAGCTCGCCGTTGTGCACCTGAGACTGACTTGAGCGTCGGAGGGTCTGCGCTCCTAAGGGAGCCAGCCGTTCTCACGCTTTTTCTTTGTCTTGCAGGTAGCCCGCACGGACCAGCGAAAAAATCCCCATAACATTTGGCACCGTCTGTGGGATCTTTCGACTGGTTCCAGCGAGAACGCCCACGACCACACGGTTAGACACCGGAGGCTCTCGTAACCCAAAGATGGCTCCGGCGACAAGGGGATGCCGGCGACCGAGGACCCGTGCGAGGTCTGCGCGCAGCGAACCTCCTATTGAGACCCCCCAGCCCCATGTCCCGCTCAGTGACCAGCTCCTGTTGGAGATGCTGGCTACCCAGCGGGCAATGATGGATGAACTGACGCGACTCCGTCAGGTTCCAGCGGCCAGCCGACGGTCTGGGCCGGCAAAAACGACGTCTCCGGTGCGACCACCAGCATCAACATTGCGCCCGCCCACGACCATTTCGGCTCGGCAGGTTTCCCGTCCGGAACCCCCGGTCGAGAGAGCGGCCGTGCGCGGGGTGCCGGAAACCCCGCTTACGAGGTTGCAGAAGCTAGTAACCCAGCGGTCTAGCAACCAGGCGACCTCGCGGGCGACCATCTTTCGCCGCCGTAGCCGGAGCGTCGATTCTAACGAGTCGGAGGCAAGGTCTCTAGAGCGGGATCGTGACCCGCGTCATCGGCGACGTGGGAAAGAGCCTGCTGTGGCTATACCTTTCGAAGCTCGAGAGGCAACGGCCTCCCATAGACCAACCGCCACGATGAAGGAATCCACGGGCGAACAACGAGGAGGCCGCTGAGCGGTAGCCCCCGAGGGTCACCGCGGGGCGGATCCGAACCTCCCTCGAGGGAGCGCGCACGGCCGCCTAGGACCTGCGCAGTAGCCTCTGGGAGTTTTCCCCGGGCACTGGCAGCGACCTAACGCGACGGTAGACCTGCTGGAGGACCTCGCCGCCCACAGGGGTAGCTCGCCCTTCACGAGCAAGGTGCACCAAGGAGGTTTCCCTCACCATTGGACCCCGCCTAAGTTTGTAATGTTCGATGGATCGCAAGATCCAGTCGACCACCTATTGGCTTACCGGAAGCTGTTATTCTTCCGGGACCAAGATCATGTTTTGTGCCGGGCTTTCCCTAGCAGCTTGACAGGCTCGACGTTAAATTAGTTCCACAAATTGCCGTCGGGCACCATTCCAGACTTCCCAACTCTCTCCAAGTTATTTCTGGAGTAGTACCGGTGCAACAGACAGCCCCCTAAGAGGATCGAGTCCCTCTTCACTTTGTCCATGGGAGCCCGCGAAACTCTTCGAAGCTTCGCGACGCGCTTTCGAAGCGCCTACCTCGCTCTGGAGGATGCTGTCGGCCAAGATCGCACGACGGTGAGCGCGTTCTGGAACGCCCTCCCCGAGGGAAGCAAGCTTCATGACGCCCTGGTAATCAAGGATCCCCGCACGATCGTCGAGCTATTCGCCCTTGTCCAGCAGCACATTAAGCTCGAAGATGCGGTGTTAGACCGGAAGGGAAAGGCAGTCGAGCAGCGACCTCCTTCGGCTCTGCGACCTCTCGTCGTTAAGGCCGTGGAGAGGCGGGAGGTGCCACAGGTGGCACCTTTGCCCGGACCACCCGCAGCTCCTACCGTACAGCCCGCGGAAGCCCCCCTGGTGGTCGCTGGAAGGCCGGCGAACTGGCGCCTGCCTCCGGGACCCGGGGATCGGGATTTCACCGTGTTAACCCACTCGCCAGGGCAAATCTTTCACCAAATTCGGAACGAACCATTCTTTCAGTATCCACCCCCCCTGCAGGTCGGGGAGCCCGGCTCAATCGATAATTCGCGGCGGTGCGCCTTTCATCGCAGCCCCGGGCATCACACCAACAGATGCCGGGCTCTGAAGAACCACCTCGAGGACTTGGTCACCCAGGGCCATTTGGATCAGTTTATTTTGCCTCCAAGGAGGTTCGAGGTGATACCAGCACGGGCTCCTCGGGAGGGAGATCGCCCGGGGCCCGCTGAGCCCGCCCTGCCTCCACCTCCCCCGGGAGGGCCGACGGTCTGTCACACCATCAGCGGGCGCCTGAACGGCCCAAGATCCAGCAACGAGGTTCGGCGACAAGTTAGAGAGATGGAGCGGGCTCAGAAGGTATTCTCCGTTTCTCTAACTCCTGTACTGCACCGAACGCTGAGGGTAGAAGCCCGAGACTTTATTTGGTTCTCGGAGGAGGACATGGCCGGGGTCGTTACCCCCCATAATGACCCCCTCATCATACGCCTAATGATGGCAAACATCGAAGTAAGGCGGGTCCTGGTTGACCCAGGAAGTGCCGTAGACATCCTGTTCTTGTCGGCCTTCCAGCGAATGGGACTGAGACAAATTGATCTGTCCCCCTCAACGGGCTCGCTCATCGGTTTTACTAGCGAGGTCGCTAAGGTGGTAGGGGAGATAACCCTCACCGTAACGGTGGGCCCGGAGGTACGTCAAGTCCGTTTTGCGGTGGTGGATGGGCAGTCCGCTTTCAATGCCATCCTAGGGCGACCCTGGTTGAGGCAGATGAAAGCGGTGTCCTCGCCTAATCACCAGGCCCTCAAGTTTCCCACAAACGGAGGGGTCGTGGTAATTCGAGGAGACCAGGTCGCTGCTACCAGGTGCGAGCAGGACGTCTTTCACCTCGCAGACATGGAGGTCGCTGAGGCCAAGAGGCCCGCGCCCTCCTAGCAATTAACGCCCACCTCAAGCGGGCTCCCTCAAAGCCCGAGAGAGGTCGCCTCGCTTAGATCCCCCACTCCACCCCCGGGTGGGAGCGGTGTGGATTTTGAGCTCGAGGAGAAAGGCCGCCTACCAGGGACCCAGAGAGAAAGTTTTCCCATTGCCGAGCCGCTACAAGAAGTCAACATCGGAAGCGAGGACGGACCGAGGATTGTTAGTCTCGGGACCTCGCTAACCAAGGGCGAGGTCCTGGCCTTGACCGACATACTCAGGGAATACCGTGACGTATTCGCCTGGAGCTTCACGGACATGCCAGGGATTGACCCGGAGGTCGCCTGTCATCTTCTGTACACCATGAAAGAGTTCCCGCCGATCAAGCAAAAAGCTCGGCACATACCGGCTGCGAAGTCCATCGCAGTGGCGACGGAGATAGACAAGGTAGAGCGAGCTGGCTTTATTCGCGAGGTGCACTTTCCCGAGTGGATCTCCAATATTATGGCGGTGCCAAAGAAGAGCGGGGCGGTCAGAGTGTGCATTGACTTCTCCGACCTCAATAAAGCATGCCCGAAGGACGGTTTTCCCCTTCCACGGATAGGCACACTGGTCGACGGAGCTGTCGGGTTCCAGGCCCTGTCCTTCATGGATGGATATTCTGGGTATAACCAGATACCTCTCCACGTCGACGATCAAGAGAAGACCGCCTTCTATTCTGGGGTGGGCTAACAGAAGCTATTCTGCTATCGAGTGATGCCTTTTGGACTTAAGAACGCTGGAGCCACCTACCAAAGGTTAGTCACTCAGATGTTCAAGGGTCAGATCGGCAGGAATGTCGAAGTTTATGTAGACGACCTCCTGGTGAAAAGTCGAGAGCGAGAGGGGCATGTCGCCGATCTCCGTGAAACCTTCGAAGTGCTAAGAAAGTACCAAATGAGGCTGAACCCGGCAAAGTGTGCATTCGGGGTGACTTCTGAGAAATTCCTAGGGTACCTGGTCACCCACAAGGGGATCGAGGCGGACCCTGGGCAAATCCGAGCACTTGTCGAGATGCCTGCACCAAGAACCCGGCAGGAAGTCCAGAGGTTGAGCGGGCGAATCACCGCGCTCAATCGATTCATCTCCAAATCCTTAGACAACTGCCGACCTTTTTTCGAGCTACTACGAAAAGGAGCGAGCATTTGTTGGGATGAAAAGTGCGAGCACGCCTTTCAAAAGATCAAGGATTATCTGGCGAGCCCGCCAATCCTAGCGGCACCAAAAGATGGCGCCGAGCTTGGCGTGTATCTCGCGGTCACAGAGAATGCGGTAAGCGGGGTCCTTGTTGTGGAAGAAGCAAAGGTGGAGCGGCCTGTCTACTTTGTAAGCTACACAATGCTTCCCGCCGAGCTCCGGTATCGACCAATCGAGAAGGTCGCATTGGCCTTGGTCCTTACCGCAAGGAAGCTTCACCCCTACTTCTCGGTGCACACTGTTAAGGTCATCACGGAGCACCCTCTGAAGAGCGCGCTCTCTTGACCCTCGGTAGCCGGCAGGCTTTACCGATGGTCCGCCGAGCTCGCCGCCTATGGTTTGGAGTATGTCCCTCGAGTTGCCGTCAAAGGGCAGGCTCTCGCCGATTTCTTGGCGGACTTCCCCATAGAAGAACCGGTCCACTACCAAGAGGATGAGCCAACTGAGGCACACCCTGGGAAGGCAAGGTTCTTGGACAACCTAGGCGAGCTTCCTCCAACTAAGCATTCAGAGATGGGGGGCTGGGAGTTATTCGTCGACGGATCCTCTAATGCTTTGGGGGCCGGAATCGGGGTTGCACTGATCGCCCAGTCGATACTTCTTGAGAAATCAGTCCGGCTGGATTTCGCGGCAACCAACAATGAGGCAGAGTATGAGGCACTGCTCGCCGGACTAGAGCTCGCTCAAGAAGTAGGCGCCAAACGATTAAAGGTTTTCAGTGATTCCCAGCTGATCATTTGTCAAATCAATGGAGAGTACGCCTCCTGGGATACGCGAATGGCGGGCTACGTGGATCTGGTAAAAGGAAAGGTCATAGAGTTCGAAAAGATCTCCTTCGAGCAAATCCCTCGAGCCGATAATAGGCGAGCTGATGCATTGGCAAGCGCTGCCTCCCTGCTGGGAACATCAGATGCTCGCCAGATTCTCATCGAGGTCCAGAATCAGTCTCGGCTCCGACTGATAGAGCTCGCTGTTAACCAAGTCTCTACCGACGTATCACTCGGCGGGTGGACCGCCCCCATTCTTCGTTTTCTCCAGAAGGGCGAGCTTCCAGAGGATAGAGAGGAAGCCCGGTGAGTGGAGAAACGCGCTGGGCGCTACCTCATTCGCTGGGATTGCCTTTTTCAAAGATCTTTTGGCGGGCCAAATCTTCGTTGCGTCGAGAGCCCGGAGACCGAAGAAGTTTTGAATTGCATTCACTCGGGCGAGCTGGGAAACCACGCTGGTGGGCGGTCTCTAGCTGCGAAAGTACGAAGGCAAGGATACTGGTGGCCCACTTTGGAGCGAGATGCCTTGAAGGTCACACAAAGCTGCATCCACTGTCAGAAGCACGCCACGACAAATCATATGCCCGCAGAAGAACTGCATCCTCTGGCGAGCCCCTGGCCATTTCAACAATGGGGGTTAGATATTGTGGGACCTTTCCCCGTATCAGCCCGGCAGAAGAAATTCATCTTAGTAGCTACGGACTACTTCACCAAATGGGTGGAAGCGGTCCCGCTAGCTAAGATAGGTGAGAAACAAGTGAAAGACTTCCTTTGGAAGAATATTTTCTGTCGTTTCGGGCTGCCCCGAGTACTTATCACCGATAATGGTCGCCAGTTCGACAATCGCTTGATCAGAGGCTTTTGCGCTGAATTTGGAGTCGACCTAAGGTTTTGTTCCCCAAGGTACCCTCAAAGCAACGGGCAGGCCGAAGCTACGAATCGTGTAATCCTAGACAACCTCAAGAAAAGGCTGGAAGGGAAGAAAGGATTGTGGGAGCAGGAGCTCGATGGAGTCTTATGGGCCTATCGCACTACTCCACGTCGCTCAACTAACGAGTCCCCTTTCAGTCTCACTTTTGGTTGCGAAGCCGTGCTACCCGTAGAAGCCGAACTGCCCACTGAAAGAATTCTTGTGTCAAAGGAGGTCGACAACGACAAACTGCTCGCCGACTCCCTCGATCAACTCGAAGAAAGACGAGAGCGCACCAATCTACACCTCGCCAGATATAGGTAGGAAATGAAGCGCGCATATGACAAAAGAGTCCGCCATCGGGCATTCAAGGCTGGTGACATATTGATGAGAAAGGTGTTCGCAAACACGCAAGAGCCTAATGCAGGAAAGCTCGCGGCGAACTGGGAAGGCCCCTACATAGTACACGAAGCAGGAAGCTCGGGGGCTTACCGGTTGATGACCGCTGAAGTCGACCTGTTAGAGCGACCTTGGAATGCTTTGCACCTTCGCAAGTTTTATGCATAAGACCAAGGGATTATGTAAATCAACTTCTGAAGAAGTTATGAATGAACAATGGAGGTTACAACGAAGAATTTAACTCGGAAGCTCGGCGCAACAAGAGCCCGCATGATCTATAAAGTGTAGTCCGCCGTTGTGCGGACTTAAAGCAAGACCGGGATCCTCAGAGGCAGCCAGTGGGCGACCTTGAGCTTCCCGGGGCAGTCCGCCGTTGTGCGGAATTAAAGCAAGACCGGGATCCTCAGAGGCGGCCAGTGGGCGACCTTGAGCTTCCCGGGGCAGTCCGCCGTTGTGCGGACTTAAAGCAAGACCGGGATCCTCAGAGGCGGCCAGTGGGTGACCTTGAGCTTCCCGGGGCAGTCCGCCGTTGCGCGGACTTAAAGCAAGACCGAGATCCTCAGAGGCAGCCAGTGGGCGACCTTGAGCTTCCCGGGGCAGTCCGCCGTTGTGCGGACTTAAAGCAAGACCGGGATCCTCAGAGGCAGCTAGTGGGCGACCTTGAGATTCCTGGGGAAGTCTGCTGCCTAGTGGACTCTAAACCTAACCGGGATTCTTCACGTTCACCTGCCATGAACGGAAGCATCCTGGCACGGGCATACCCCTCAAAGGGCAAGTCCGCCAAACAGGATCATCGAGGGAAATTAACCGGGCAGGGGGCAGCTAGCACTTATTAGTTTCCTTTTAAAATAAAAATGGTTTAAGTCTCTGAGTGTAGGGAAGTTTTTTTTGAAGTCATTTGGTTCGCTTATCGTTTTCCGGGCTCAGAGACTGTTGAGTTTTAGCGAGCATGCCGAGTTTTTCGTTTGCATATACTTTAAAATAAAAAGGTTGAATCGAATTAGCTGCCTCGCCCGGGGTATCACTCTCGAGATCGCTGCGAAACTCCTAAAGCGGACTCATGAGCAACACAGAGAGAGAAAGAAACGCATAGGCGAGCTCAAAAAGTATTTTCATTCATTGTTTAAAAGTACATTGAAGGGGTTACAAAAGGATGGAACCTAGGTAGGGCCAGCACCCGCGCCGTCGTCATCGCCGCGCTTCCTATTCTTTGACCTTTCGGCCTTATACTTCTCAATGGCGTCCAGCGCGCCCTTCTGAAGGAGCTCGCCCAGCTGCGACTGGAGGCGCTCTCGCTGGGTGTTGAGGTCGCGGAGATGTGCCTCCTTCAGCACCGCGATCTCGTCCCTGGAGGCCGCCACCAGGCTGCGGAGCTCGAGGACCTCTTTCTGGGCGGCCTCTTTGGCTTTGGTCGCCTCTTGTAGGTCCGCGAGGGCACGGGCACGAGCATCCTCGACCGAGGTGAGCCCAGTGGTGAGGGTTACAGCCCGCTGGCGTAGCTGGGCAACCTCTGTGTCAACAGAGGCGGCCTACTGGCGCAGCCGGTCCACCTCAGCTCGGAGCTCGCCGGAGTGGTCCATCTGGTGAAGCCGGTGGATGTGCTCGTCTACTCTCCTCTCCGAGTCGTGGAGAGTGTCATCATAGAGAGCAACCGTGTCCCCCGCAACGCCAGCGACCTCATCGGCGAGGGCCCGGCTGACCCGCTCCACCTATGCCAAGGTGAAACAGTTAGAGAAAGTCTTAGGAGAAATTTCAAACAGAGAGGGATTTAAGGCGAAGAAGTGTGAAAGTAATCTTACCTCGAGGAGCCGGTTGATGAGGGCGATGTAGGGAGTCCGGGCGAAAATGTTGCGCCCCAGGATCTCCCGCGTGAAGTAGGGGGCGCGCTCAGGGTCGCCTGAAGAGGAGCCCGCCTGGCTCACCTCGGTTGGGGCAGCCGGGGGAGGCGCATCGACGGCAGTAGCGGCGGGCTCGCCCCCTTGAGCGTCAGCACCCCCTTCCTTGATAAGGAAAGGCACGGCGGATCCCCCTTGCCCGGGGAAGTCTGGGTCCGAGGCTTCCGAGCTGGAGCTCGGAAGGTCGTCCAGGATGGCCCCCAGGTCCGGAGACCAGTAAACCAACCCGCCCAGCTCCGGGAGGATAGGAGCCTCGAGAACAGAGGGAGCGGAGGGGGCAGTGGGCGCAGGCGCGCTGGAAGCGGCAGGAGCGGGCTCGGGCGCGGGCGCGCTGGGAGCCATAGGCGCGGGCGCGGGCGTGGGCGCGGGAGCACTGGAATCAGCAGGCGCGGGCGCGGGCACGCTGGCAGCAGAGGGCACGGGCGCGCTGGGAGCCATAGGCGCGGGCGCGGGCGTGGGCGCGGGCGCACTGGAAGCAGTGGGCGCAGGCGCGCTGGAAGCGGCAGGCGCGGGCTCGGGCGCGGGCACGCTGGGAGCCATAGGCACGGGCGCACTGGAATCAGCGGGCGCAGGTGTGGGCGCGGGCGCGGGGGCGCTGGCAGCAGAGGGCGCGGGTGCGCTGGGAGCCATAGGCACGGGCGCGGGCGTGGCCACGGGCGCGCTAGCAGAAGAGGGCGCGAGCGCGCTAGCAGTAGCGGGCGCGGGCACACTGCAGCCAGACGCATCCGGTATAGAGGGCGCGGGCGCGATGGGGGGCGCAGGCACGCTGGAAGCAGCGTGCGCGGGCGCACTGGGAGCAGACGCAGCCGGTGCGGCGGGCTCGGCAGCGCGGGCCGGCGCTTCTCCTTCTTCTTCCTCTTCCTCGGCCGAGCTGGAATCCTCGCAGGATCCCAGGCCCGCTTCCTCCAGAGCGGCATTCCTCCTCCGCTCCTCAGCGGCTCGCGCAAAGGCTTCGTGAGCTTTGCGGACGACATCGTCTTCCCCCGTCGGGCGGGCCACCGGAGCCCTCTTCTTCTTCTTCTTCTTTATGTGGGCGCCCTCCATCTCTGGGGTCATTACCGTGACAAAGAGGGGTTTAGAGAGGTCGCCCGGGAACCCGCACATCAGCACCTCGGTCATTGGGGTTTCCACCTCCGCCATGCCAAGAAGGAGCTCGACGCGTGGGTCCTCAGGGTCGACCATCACAACTTGACGTCGTGGGGTTCCGAAATTGAGGAGTGCGTAAGGAGATTGAAACCTAAGGGAGAGTTTGCCTGACCTGGGGCAACCTCGCGGGATGGAGGCGGCGGCGAGGGAATATCCTCCTCGCGGAGCATGTCGATGGTGTCTTCATTGGCAAGCCTAATCGGGGAAGCCCGCTTCTTCTTCCCCTTCGTCGTCGAAGAGGTGCCGGCACCAGGGGTCGTGGGAGCCGCCTTGGAGGTCGCCCCGGCGCGGCGAGAGACCGCCACCTTCTGGCGCATATTCTTCTGGCGGGTGGTGATGGCGCCAGTCCGGAGATCCTTCCAAAGGAAGGAGAAGTCCGGAGCCAGGATCTTCTCGGGAGTTCGCCCGTCGAGGAACTCCAAGATCGCCTTGTCGAGCGTTTGTTCTTGGGCCTCAGAGATACACTTCTTCCCTTTGGCACGATACTCAGCGATCGCTTTGAAGTTGGGGAGGGGCGGCCTTCCGGGGTGAGCAGGAATGCCTGTGCAGGGACCTCGCCACTCCCCCGCGACGACGAAGGGGTACTCTTTCCAGTACCTATCCTTGTTTTCGACCGCGGAGAAAGGGAGCACCTCGCCGGAGCGGCCTGTGAGGTAGAACAGGTCGCAGCCCACCTCGTTGAAGACGGGCCCCGGCTTGAGGAACCACTTCTTCAGGAGGTAGGCAAGGGGGATCCTCACTTTAAGGGCTTCCTCGATTCGAGAAAGCCCGTAGAGGATCCCCCATGAGTTTCCCGAAAGCTGGGCGGGGCATAAGCCCGCCAGCTCCAGTAGCTCACTGGCCAAATGGTTCAGGGGGAGCCGGAGCCCTGACCATACCTGCCCCACGGAGACTGCGGTGCCAGAGAGCGGCCTCCCCGAGCGAGGGAGGGGCAAAATGGTGAGCTCCCGGGGAATTCCCACCACAGTCCGCAGACTGTCGGGGACAGGCGCGCCCCCGATGTCGTGCAGCTAGATGACGGCGGGCACCTTGTGGGGAGCCTCGCCCTCAGTGCCGGAAGCGCGCACTGAGAGAGGAGCGACATCGAGAGGCTCCTCTTGGGAGAGCGCAGCGGCAGCAGCAGTAGAAGAAGAAGCGGCAGCAGAGGAAGCAATAAGTGCGAGAGGGTGCTAGCGAGCTGCGAGCTGAAAGCTAATGAGGAAGGGAGAGCTGTTTTTTATGCAGCGGTAAAAATCGCCCCCCCATCTCCTATTTATAGGCAGGCATGAGACAAGTGAATCGGGCCGCAGTTAATGCCCGAGCATGCCCAACGAGGCGATATGACGGTTGTCGAAGCGACAGCTCGTTTCTTTCCAATCATCAAGCGCCACATGGGCCATGCGTGGAAAAGGCTGCGCCGGCACCGACGCTGTCCTTTACTGACAGAAAAAGGAGCGAATAAGAAGAAGACACGTGTCTCACGCCGATCGGGAGCTCATGATGAGATTCATTGTATCAGCATCGAGCCTCGCACCGCATTTAAGCTGAGGCGACCGTCGGAGATTCGGAGCGATACCCAAGTCACAAGATCGCCCGTGGCTGGTGCCCGCAGCTCGCCCGAAGCAGACCCTGGCCACGTGTGACAAGCTCGCACCGGAAGGAGATCGCTCGTGGCTGACGCTCCCGGCCCGCCCAGCGTTTGTGAAATACTGGGAGTCAAAACTCTCGACGCAGATCGCCCACGGCTGGTGCCCAAGCTCGCCCGAAGCAGACCCTGGCCGCGTGTGACAAGCTCGCACCGGAAGGAGATCGCTCGTGGCTGACGCTCCCGGCCCGCCTAGCGTTTGTGAAATACTGGGAGTCAAAACTCTCGACGCAGATCGCCCACGGCTGGTGCCCAAGCTCGCCCGAAGCAGACCCTGGCCGCGTGTGACAAGCTCGCACCAGAAGGAGATCGCTCGTGGCTGATGCACCCGGCCTGCCCAGCGTCTGTGAAATACTGGCAGTCAAAGCTCTCGGTGTAGATCGCCCACGGCTGGCGCCCAAGCTCGCCCGAAGCAGACCCTGACCGTGTGTGACAAGCTCGCACCGGAAGGAGATCGCTCGTGGCTGATGCTCCGGCCCGCCCAGCGTTTGTGAAATACTGGGAGTCAAAACTCTCGACGCAGATCGCCCACGGCTGGTGCCCAAGCTCGCCCGAAGCAGACCCTGGCCGCGTGTGACAAGCTCGCACCGGAAGGAGATCGCTCGTGGCTGACGCTCCCGGCCCGCCCAGTATTTGTGAAATACTGGGAGTCAAAACTCTCGACGCAGATCGCCCACGGCTGGTGCCCAAGCTCGCCCGAAGCAGACCCTGGCCGCGTGTGACAAGCTCGCACCAGAAGGAGATCGCTCGTGGCTGACGCACCCGGCCCGCCCAGCGTCTGTGAAATACTGGCAGTCAAAGCTCTCGGCGCAGATCGCCCACGGCTGGCGCCCAAGCTCGCCCAAAGCAGACCCTGGCCGTGTGTGACAAGCTCGCACTGGAAGGAGATCGCTCGTGGCTGATGCTCCGGCCCACCCAGCATTTGTGAAATACTGACAGTCAAAGCTCTCGGCGCAGACCGCCCACGGTTGGTGCCCGCAGTCCGCCAGGTGGAGGTCGCAAATGACTAGAACTCCCAATTCGACCGTCGTGTGCGATAAGACTCCTGAGCAAGCGCCAAAGTCTCCTTGGTCGCTCCCTCAGGAGGGGGTAATGTTGGGGGTAGTTGAAATCTGCCCTGGAGTTCGCACCCCCCCTCCGCGCTCACCAAATCACCTTGACAGGGAGCGAGATCCACATTGGGCTGAAGGGGCCTTAGGCTATAAGCTCGCTCAGAAGCTCGCCCAAGCTCGCGCAGGAGTTTGCTGGAGATGGCAGCGGGAGTTAGACCGTCATGCATATAAAGATACCGGCACCACAAACGCCCCTAGCTCATGCAGGAGCTCGCCCAAGCTCGCGTAGGAGCTCGTCCAAGCTCGCGCAGGAGCTAGCCCAAGCTCGCGCAGGAGCTCGCCCAAGTTCGCCCTTGCCTGTGGATCTCATAGACCCTAGGATTCCAAGGGGTGGGGAACTCGCCCAGGAGCTCACTCTCCCCCCCCCATGCTAACCAAATCACCTTGACAGGGAGCGAGCTCCACATTGGGCCGAAGGGGCCTTAGGCAAAGAGCTCAAGGAGCTCGCCCAAGCTCGCTCAGGAGCTCGCCCAAGCTTGCTCAGGAGCTCGCCCAAGCTCGCTCAGGAGCTCGATCAAGCTCGCTCAGGAGCTCGCCCAAGCTCACCAGAACTCCCCAGTTTATCGAAGAGGTCGCTCCCGTGAGGTTCGACTCTTGATAGATATGGAAGAGAAGGCGGAGCAATGGAGGGCGAGCTCGCCCTGGCTTCCCACCGGAGGTCGCCCACAGTGCACGAAGATCTCCCAGACTTGAATATTCCAGAATAGCCACCTGGCAGCAACAAGAAAGATGCTCTCCCCCACTCAAACCGCCTGGCAGGCTCGACGATAAAGAATGTCCGGGACACGAGTACCAAGGACTGTCAGAGACCCACGCGAGCCAGAACGTGGGGGTCTAGAAGGCTCTGGAAAGAATCTCCACGTGTCGGGCCGCGGTAGGTCGCCAATGTCTATAAATGCTCACCCCCAGGCTCCAGAGTACAGGTTCGAAACCCTTTTCCCTACCACTTTCGTCCACTAAAGCTCGCCGTTGTGCACCTGAGACTGACTTGAGCGTCGGAGGGTCTGCGCTCCTAAGGGAGCCAGCCGTTCTCACGCTTTTTCTTTGTCTTGCAGGTAGCCCGCACGGACCAGCGAAAAAATCCCCCGAATAGATCGTACGAATGAATTAGAATGGATCGTGTGAAAGAATTAGAATGGATCGTACGAATGAATTAGAATGGATCGTGCGAATGAATTAGAATGGATCGTACGAATGAATTAGAATGGATACATTTGTGCGAATGAATTAGAATGGATCGTATGAATGAATTAGAATGGATCGTATGAATGAATTAGAATAGTCGTACGATCCATTCTAATTCATTCATACGATCTATTCTAATTCATTCATACAATCCATTCTAATTCTTTCACACGATCCATTCTAATTCATTCGTGCGATCCATTCTAATTCATTCGCACAATCCATTCTATTTCATTCGTACGATCCATTCTTACTCATTGGTACGATCCAGTCTAATTCATTCGCACGAATGGATCCATTCTAATTCATTCGTACGAATCCATTCTAATTCATTCGTACAATCCATTCTATTTCATTCCTACGATCCATTCTTACTCATTCGTATGATCCATTCTAATTCATTCGCACGAATTGATCGAACGAATGAAATAAAATGGATTGTGCGAATGAATTAGAATGGATCGTACGAATGAATTAGAATGGATCGTATGAATGAATTAGAATGGATCGTACGAATGAATTAGAATGGATCGTACGAATGAACTAGAATGGATACATTCGTGCGAATGAATTAGAATGGATCGTACGAATGAATTAGAATGGATCATACGAATAAATTAGAATGGATCTTACGAATGAATTAGAATGGATCGTACGAATGAATTAGAATGGATCGTACGAATGAATTAGAATGGATACATTCGTGCGAATGAATTAGAATGGATCGGACGAATGAATTAGAATGGATCGTACGAATGAATTAGAATGGATCGTACGAATGAATTAGAATGGATCGTACAAATAAATTAGAATGGATACATTCGTCCGAATGAATTAGAATGGATCATACGAATGAGTAAGAATGGATCGCACGAATAAAATAGAATAGATTGTACGAATGAATTAGAATGGATCCTACGAATGAATTAGAATGGATCGTGTGAAAGAATTAGAATGGATTGTATGAATGAATTAGAATGGATCGTATGAATGAATTAGAATGGATCATGCGAATGAATTCGAGTGGATCGTACGAATTCATTCTAATTCATTCATACAATCCATTCTAATTGTTTCACACGACCTATTCTAATTCATTCGTAGGATCCATTCTAATTTATTCGTACAATCTACTCTATTTCATTCGTACGATCCATTCTTACTCATTCGTATGATCCATTCTAATTCATTCGCACGAATGTATCCATAATGGATTATACGAATGAGTAAGAATGGATCGTACAAATGAAATAGAATGGATTGTGCGAATGAATTAGAATGGACCGTACGAATGAATTAGAATGGATACATTCGTGCGAATGAATTAGAATGGATCGGACGAATGAATTAGCATGGATCGTGCTAATGAATTAGAATGGAACGTACGAATGAATTAGAATGGATCGTGTGAAAGAATTAGAATGGATTGTATGAATGAATTAGAATGGATCGTACGAATGAATTAGAATTGATCGAACGAATGAATTAGCATGGATCGTGCTAATGAATTAGAATGGATCATGCGAATGAATTAGAATGGATCGTACGAATGAATTAGAATGGATCGTACGAATGAACTAGAATGGATACATTCGTGCGAATGAATTAGAATGGATCGTATGAATGAATTAGAATGGATCGTACGAATGAATTAGAATGGATCGTACGAATGAATTAGAATGGATACATTCGTACGAATGCATTAGAATGGATCGTACGAATGAATTAGAATGGATCGTGCAAATGAATTAGAATGGATCGTACGAATGAATTAGAATGGATTCGTACGAATGAATTAGAATGGATACATTCGTGCGAATGAATTAGAATGGATCGTACCAATGAGTAAGAATGGATCGTACGAATGAAATAGAATGGATTGTGCGAATGAATTAGAATGGATCGTAAATGGATATATTTGAACGAATAAATTAGAATGGATCATACGAATGAATTAGAATGGATCGTACGAATGACTTAGAATGGATAGAGCGAATGAATTAGAATCGATCTTACGAATGAATTAGGATGGATCGTACGAATGAATTAGAATGGATCATACGAATGAGTAAGAATGGATCGTACGAATGAATTAGAATGGATGGTACGAATGAATTAGAATGGATCGTTCGAATAAATTAGAATGGATACATTCGTCCGAATGAATTAGAATGGATCATACGAATGAGTTAGAATAGATCGTACAAATGAATTAGAATGGATCGTACGAAGGAATTAGAATGGATCATACGAATGAATTAGAATGGATATATTCGTGCAAATGAATTAGAATGGATCATACGAATGAGTAAGAATGGATCGTACGAAAAAAATAGAATAGATTGTACGAATGAATTAGAATGGATCCTACGAATGAATTAGAATAGATCGTGTGAAAGAATTAGAATGGATTGTATGAATGAATTAGAATGGATCGTACGAATGAATTAGAATGGATCGTACGAAGGAATTAGAATTGATCGTGCGAATGAATTAGAATAGATCGTACGAATGAATTAGAATAGATCGTACAAATGAATTAGAATGGATCGTACGAAGGAATTAGAATGGATCGTATGAATGAATTAGAATGGATATATTCGTGCAAATGAATTAGAATGGATTGTATGAATGTATTAGAATGGATCATACGAATGAATTAGAATGGATCGTGTGAAAGAATTAGAATGGATCGTACGAATGAATTAGAATGGATCGTGCGAATGAATTAGAATGGATCGTACCAATGAATTAGAATGGATACATTTGTGCGAATGAATTAGAATGGATCGTACGAATGAATTAGAATGGATCGTATGAATGACTTAGAATGGATACATTCGTGCGAATGAATTAGAATGGATCGGACGAATGAATTAGAATGGATCGTATGAATGAATTAGAATGGATCAAATGAATGAATTAGAATGGTTACATTCATGCGAATGAATTAGAATGTATCGTACGAATGGATTAGAATGAATCGTACGAATGGATTAGAATGGATACATTCGAGCAAATGAATTAGAATGGATCGTACGAATGAATTAGAATGGATCGTACGAATGGATTAGAATGGATCCTACGAATGGATTAGAATGGATACCTTTGTGCATATGAATTAGAATGGATCGTACGAATGAATTAGAATGGATCATATTAAAGAATTAGAATGGATCGTACGAATGAATTAGAATGGATACATTCATGCACGATCCATTCTAATTCATTCGCACGAATGTATCCATTCTAATTCATTCGTACGATCCATTATAATTCATTCATACGATCCATTCTAATTCATTCGTAAGATCCATTCTAATACATTCGTACGATCCATTCTAATTCATTCATACAATCCATTCTAATTCTTTCACACGATCCATTCTAATTCATTCACACGATCCATTCTAATTCATTCGTACGATCCATTCTAATTCATTCGTACGATCCATTCTAATTCATTCGTCCGATCCATTCTAATTCATTCGCACGAATGTATCCATTCTAATTCATTCGTACGATCCATTCTAATTCATTCGTACGATCCATTCTAATTCATTCGTAAGATCCATTCTAATTCTTTCGTACGATCCATTCTAATTCATTCGTACGATCCATTCTAATTCATTCGCACGAATGTATCCATTCTAGTTCATTCGTACGATCCATTCTAATTCATTTGTACGATCCATTCTAATTCATTCGCACGATCCATTCTAATTCATTCGTACGATCCATTCTCATTCATTCATACGATCCATTCTAATTCATTCGTACGATCCATTCTAATTCATTCGCACAAATGTATCCATTCTAATTCATTCGTACGATCCATTCTAATTCATTCGCACGATCCATTCTTACTCATTCGTATGATCCATTCTAATTCATTCGGACGAATGTATCCATTCTAATTTATTCGTACGATCCATTCTAATTCTTTCGTACGATCCATTCTAATTCATTCGTAAGATCCATTCTAATTCATTCGTACGATCCATTCTAATTCATTCGTACGATCCATTCTAATTCATTCGTACGATCCATTCTAATTCATTCATACGATCCATTCTAATTCATTCATACGATCCATTCTAATTCATTCATACGATCCATTCTAATTCATTCGTACGATCCATTCTAATCCATTCTAGTTCATTCATACGATCCATTCTAATTCCTTCGTACGATCCATTCTAATTCATTCGTACGATCTATTCTAATTCATTCGTCCGATCCTTTCTAATTCATTCGCACAAATGTATCCATTCGAATACATTCATACGATCCATTCTAATTCATTTGCACGAATATATCCATTCTAATTCATTCGTATGATCCATTCTAATTTCCTCGTACGATCCATTCTAATTCATTCGTACGATCTATTCTAATTCATTCGTTCGATCCATTCTAATTCATTCGCACGAATGTATCCATTCTAATTCATTCGTACGATCCATTCTAATTAATTCGTATGATCCATTCTAATTCATTCGTACGATCCATTCTAATTCATTCATACAATCCATTCTAATTCATTCGCACGAATGTATCCATTCTAATTAATTCGTACGATCCATTCTAATTCATTCGTATGATCTATTCTTATTCATTCGTACGATCTATTCTAATTCATTCGTACGATCCATTTTAATTCATTCGTACGATCCATTCTAATTCCTTCGTACGATCCATTCTAATTCATTCGTACGATCCATTCTAATTCATTCGTGCAATCCATTCTATTTCATTCGTACGATCCATTCTTACTCATTCGTACGATCCATTCTAATTCATTCACACAAAAGTATCCATTCGTACGAATGAATTAGAATAGATTGTAGGAATGAATTAGAATGGATCGTACGAATGAATTAGAATGGATCGTACGAAGGAATTAGAATGGATCGTACGAATGAATTAGAATGGATCGTACGAATGAATTAGAATAGATCGTACGAATGAATTAGAATGGATCGTACGAAGGAATTAGAATGGATCGTACGAATGAATTAGAATGGATATATTCGTGCAAATGAATTAGAATGGATCGTATGAATGTATTAGAATGGATCGTATGAGTGAATTAGAATGGATCGTACGAATGAATTAGAATGGATCGTATGAATGAATTAGAATGGATCGTACGAATGAATTAGAATGGATCGTACGAATTAATTTGAATGGATCATACGAATGAATTAGAATGGATCGTACGAATGAATTAGAATGGATCGTACAAATGAATTAGAATGGATACATTCGTGCGAATGAATTAGAATGGATTGTGCGAATGAATAAGAACAGATCGTGCGAATGAATTAGAATGGATCGTACGAATGAATTAGAATGGATCGTGAGAATGAATTAGAATGGATCGTACGAATGAATTAGAATAGATACATTTGCGGATCCATGCTAATTCATTCATACAATCCATTCTAATTCTTTCACACGATCTATTCTAATTCATTCGTAGGATCCATTCTAATTCATTCGTACAATCTATTCTATTTCATTCGTACGATCTATTCTTACTCATTCGTATGATCCATTCTAATTCATTTGGACGAATGTATCCATTCTAATTTATTCGTACGATCCATTCTAATTCATTCGTACGATCCATTCTTACTCATTCGTACGATCCATTCTAATTCCTTCGTACGATCCATTCTAATTCCTTCGTACGATCCATTCTAATTCATTCGCACAATCAATTCTAATTCTTTCATACAATCCATTCTAATTCTTTCGTGCGAATGAATTAGAATGGATACCTTTGTGCATATGAATTAGAATGGATCGTACGAATGAATTAGAATGGATCATATTAATGAATTAGAATGGATCGTACGAATGAATTAGAATGGATACATTCGTGCGAAAAAATTAGACTGGATCGTGCGAATCAATTAGACTGGATCGTGCGAATGAATAAGAATAGATCATACGAATGAATTAGAATGGATCGTATGAATTAATTAGAATGGATACATTCGTGCGAATGAATTAGAATGGATTGTATGAATGAATTAGAATGGATCGTACGAATGAATTAGAATGGATCATACGAATTAATTAGAATGGATCATACGAATGAATTAGAATGGATCATACGAATGAATTAGAATGGATAAATTTGTGCGAATGAATTAGAATGGATCGTACGAATGAATTAGAATGGATCGTATGAATGAATTAGAATGGATCGTACGAATGAATTAGAATGGATCATGCGAATGAATTAGAATAGATCGTACGAATGAATTAGAATGGATCGTGTGAAAGAATTAGAATGGATCGTACGAATGAATTAGAATGGATTGTGCGAATGAATTAGAATGTATCGTATGAATGAATTAGAATAGATTTTGTGAATGAATTAGAACTGATCGTACGAATGAATTAGAATGGATCGTACGAATTAATTAGAATGGATACATTTGTGCGAATGAATTAGAATGGATCGTACGAATGAATTAGAATGGATCGTATGAATGAATTAGAAAGGATACATTCGTGCGAATGAATTAGAATGGATCGTGCGAATCCATTAGACTGGATCGTGCGAATGAATAAGAATGGATCATACGAATGAATTAGAATGGATCGTACGAATTAATTAGAATGGATACATTCGTGCGAATGAATTAGAATGGATTGTATGAATGAATTAGAATGGATCGTACGAATGAATTAGAATGGATCATACGAATTAATTAAAATGGATCATACGAATGAATTAGAATGGATCGTACGAATGAGTTAGAATGGATCGTACGAATGAACTAGAATGGATCGTACGAATGAACTAGAATGGATACATTCGTGCGAATGAATTAGAATGGATCGTACGAATGAATTAGAATGGATCGTACGATTCATTCTAATTCATTCATACGATCCATTTTAATACATTCGTACGATTCATGCTAATTCATTCGCACGATCTATTAGAATGGATCGTGTGAAAGAATTAGGAAGGATTGTATGAATGAATTAGAATGAATTCGTATGATCCATTCGAATTCATTCGCACGATCCATTCTAATTCATTCATACGATCCATTCTAATTCATTAATACAATCCATTCTAATTCTTTCACACGATCCATTCTAATTCATTCGTATGATCCATTCTAATTCATTCGTACAATCTATTCTATTTCATTCGTATGATCCATTCTTACTCATTCGTATGATCCATTCTAATTCATTCGGACGAATGTATCCATTCTAATTTATTCGTACGATCCATTCTAATTCATTCGTACGATCCATTCTAATTCATTCGTACGATCTATTCTTACTCATTCGTATGATCCATTCTAATTCATTCGTACGATCCATTCTAATTCATTCGTACGATCCTTTCTAATTCATTCGCACAATCTATTCTAATTCATTCGTACGATCCATTCTAATTCATTTGTACGATCCATTCTAATTCATTCGTACGATCGTACGAATGAATTAGAATGGATCGTACGGAATGAATTAGAATGGATTGTAGGAATGAATTAGAATGGATCGTACGAATGAACTAGAATGGATACATTCGTGCGAATGAATTAGAATGTATCGTACGAATGAATTAGAATGGATCGTACGAATGAATTAGAATGGATCTTACGAATGAATTAGAATGGATCGTACGAATGAATTAAAATGGATCGTACAAATGAATTAGAATGGATACATTCGTGCGAATGAATTAGAATGGATCGAACGAATGAATTAGAATAGATCGTACGAATGAATTAGAATGGATCAAATGAATGAATTAGAATGGATCGTACGAATGAATTAGAATGCATCGCACGAAAGAATTAGAATGGATATATTCGTGCGAATGAATTAGAATGGATCGTACGAATGAATTAGACTGGATCGTACGGATGAATTTGAATGGATACATTTGTGCGAATGAATCTAAATGGATTGTATGAATGAATTACAATGGATCGTACGAATGAATTAGAATGGATCGTACGAATGAATTAGAATAGCTCATACGAATGAATTACAATGAATCGTATGAATGAATTAGAATGGTTACATTCGTGCGAATGAATTAGAATAGATTGTACGAATGAATTAGAATGGATCATACGAATAAATTAGAATGGATCGTGGGAATGAATTAGAATGGATCGTATGAATGAATTAGAATGGATCCACCGAATGAGTTAGAATGGATCATACGAATGAATTAGAATGGATTGTACGAATGAATTAGAATGGATTGTGCGAATGAATTAGAATGGATCGTATAAATGAAAAAGAATGGATCGTACGAATGAATAAGAATGGATCGTGCGAATGAATTAGCATGAATCGTACGAATGTATTAGAATGGATCGTACGAATGAATTAGAATGAATCGTACGATCCATTCTAATTCATTCGTACGATCCATTCTAATTCATTCGCACGAATGTATCCATTCTAGTTCATTCGTACGATCCATTCTAATTCATTCGCACGATCCATTCTATTTCATTCGCACGATCCATTCTAATTCATTCGGACGAATGTATCTATTCTAATTTATTCGTACGATCCATTCTAATTCATTTGTACGATCCATTCTAATTCATTCATACCATTCATTCATACGATCCACCGAATGAGTTAGAATGGATCATACGAATGAATTAGAATGGATTTTCCGAATGAATTAGAATGGATTGTACGAATGAATTAGAATGGATCGTATGAATGAAAAAGAATGGATCGTACGAATGAATTAGAATGGATCGTGCGAATGAATTAGCATGAATCGTACGAATGTATTAGAATGGATCGTACGAATGAATTAGAATGAATGGTACGATCCATTCTAATTCATTCGTACGATCCATTCTAATTCATTCGCACGAATGTATCCATTCTAGTTCATTCGTACGATCCATTCTAATTCTTTCGCACGATCCATTCTAATTCATTCGCACGATCCATTCTAATTCATTCGGACGAATGTATCTATTCTAATTTATTCGTACGATCCATTCTAATTCATTTGTACGATCCATTCTAATTCATTCATACGATCCATTCTAATTCATTCGTTCAATCCATTCTAATTCATTCGCACGAATGTATCCATTCTAATTCATTCGTACGATCCATTCTAATTCATTCATACGATCCATTCTAATTCATTCATACAATCCATTCTAATTCATTCGTACGATCCATTCTAATTCACTCATACGATCCATTCTAATACATTCATACGATCCATTCTAATTCATTTGCACGAATATATCCATTCTAATTCATTCGTACGATCCATTCTAATTCCTTCGTACGATCCATTCTAATTCTTTCGTACGATCTATTCTAATTCATTCGTACGATCCATTCTAATTCATTCGCACGACCCATTCTAATTCATTCATAGGATCCATTCTAATTCATTCATACGTTCTATTCTAATTTATTCGCACGAATGTATCCATTCTAATTCATTCGCACGAATGTATCCATTCTAATTCATTCGTACGATCCATTCTAATTCATTCCTACGATCCATTCTAATTCATTCGTACGATCCATTCTAATTCATTTATACAATCTATTCTAATTCATTCATACAATCCATTCTAATTCTTTCACACGATCCATTCAAATTCATTCGTACGATCCATTCTAATTCATTCGCACGAATGTATCCATTCTAGTTCATTCTTACGATCCATTCTAATTCATTCGTAAGATCCATTCCAATTCATTCGTACGATCCATTCTAATTCATTCGTACGATCCATTCTAATTCATTCGTAAGATCCATTTTAATTCATTCGTACGATCCATTCTAATTCACTCGTACGATCCATTCTAATTCATTCGCACGAATGTATCCATTCTAGTTCATTTGTACGATCCATTCTAATTCATTCGTACGATCCATTCTAATTCATTCGCACGATCCATTCTAATTCATTCGTATGATCCATTCTAATTCATTCATACGATCCATTCTAATTCATTCGTACGATCCATTCTAATTCATTCGCACAAATGTATCCATTCTAATTCATTCGTACGATCCATTCTAATTCATTCGCACGATCCATTCTAATTCATTCGTACGATCCATTCTAATTCTTTCACACGATCCATTCTAATTCATTCGTACGATCCATTCTAATTCATTCGCACGATCCATTCTAATTCATTCGTATTAGAATGGATCGTATGAGTGAATTAGAATGGATCGTATGAATGAATTAGAATGGATACATTCGTGTGAATGAATTAGAATGGATCGTATACGAATGAATTATAATGGATACATTCGTGCGAATGAATTAGAATGGATTGTATGAATGAATTAGAATGGATCATACAAATGAATTAGAATGGATCGTGCGAATGAATTAGAATGGATCGTACAAATGAATTAGAATGGATCGTACGAATGAACTAGAATGGATACATTCGTGCGAATGAATTAGAATGGATCGTACGAATGAATTAGAATGGATCGTACAAATGAATTAGAATGGATCTTACGAATGAATTAGAATGGATCGTACGAATGAATTAGAATGGATCGTACGAATGAATTAGAATGGATACATTCGTGCGAATGAATTAGAATCGATCGGACGAATGAAATAGAATCGATCGTACGAATGAATTAGAGTGGATCGTACGAATGAATTAGAATGGATCGTACGAATAAATTAGAATGGATACATTCGTCCGAATGAATTAGAATGGATCATACGAATGAGTAAGAATGGATCGTACGAATGAAATAGAATAGATTGTACGAATAAATTAGAATGGATCCTACGAATGAATTAGAATGGATCGTCTGAAAGAATTTGAATGGATTGTATGAATGAATTAGAATGGATCGTATGAATGAATTAGAATGGATCGTGCGAATGAATTCGAATGGATCGTACGAATTCATTCTAATTCATTCATACAATCCATTCTAATTCTTTCACACGATCCATTCTAATTCATTCGTACGTTCCATTGTAATTCATTAGCACGATCCATGCTAATTCATTCGTTCGATCAATTCTAATTCATTAGCACGATCCATTCTAATTCATTCGTACGATCCATTCTAATTCATTCGCACGATCCATTCTAATTCATTCATAGGATCCATTCTAATTCATTCATACGATCTATTCTAATTCTTTCGCACGAATGTATCCATTCTAATTCATTCGCACGAATGTATCCATTCTAATTCATTCGTACGATCCATTCTAATTCATTCGTACGATCCATTCTAATTCATTCGCACAATCCATTTTATTTCATTCGTACAATCCATTCTTACTCATTCGTATGATCCATTAAAACAGAATGAATTAGAATTAGAATGGATCGTATGAATGAATTAGAATGGATCGTACGAATGAATTAGAATGGATCGTGCGAATGAATTAGAATGGATCGTACGAATGAATTAGAATGGATCGTACGAATGAACTAGAATGGATACATTCGTGCGAATGAATTAGAATGGATCGTACGAATGAATTAGAATGGATCGTACGAATAAATTAGAATGGATCGTACGAATGAATTAGAATGGATCATACGAATGAATTAGAATGGATCATACGAATGAGTAAGAATGGATCGTACGAATGTAATAGAATGGATTGTACGAATGAATTAGAATGGATCGTACGAATGAATTAGAATGGATCAAATGAATGAATTAGAATGGATCGTACGAATGAATTAGAATGGATCATATTAATGAATTAGAATGGATCGTACGAATGAATTAGAATGGATCGTACGAATGAATTAGAATTGATCTTACGAATGGATTAGAATGGATACATTCGTGCGAATGAATTAGAATGGTTCGGACGAATGAATTAGAATGGATCGTACGAATGAATTTGAATGGATCAAATGAATGAATTAGAATGGTTACATTCATGCGAATGAATTAGAATGGATCGTACGAATGGATCGTACGAATGGATTAGAATTGATACATTCGAGCGAATGAATTAGAATAGATCATACGAATGAAATTAAAATGGATCGTACGAATGAATTAGAATAGATCGTACGAATGAATTAGAATGGATCGTACGAATGAATTAGAATGGATCGTACGAATGAATTAGAATGGATCGTACGAATGAATTAGAATGGATCGTACGAAGGAATTAGAATGGATCGTACGAATGAATTAGAATGGATCGTACGAATGAATTAGAATGGATCGTACGAATGAATTAGAATGGATACATGCGTGCGAATGAATTAGAATGGATATTCATGCGAAAGAATTAGAATAGATCGTATGAATTAATTAGAATGGATCCTATGAATGAATTAGAATGGATCGTGCGAATGAATAAGAATGGATCGTATGAATGAATTAGAATGGATCTTGCTAATGAATTAGAATTGATCGAACGAATGAATTAGCATGGATCGTGCTAATGAATTAGAATGGAACGTACGAATGAATTAGAATGGATCGTGTGAAAGAATTAGAATGGATTGTATGAATTAATTAGAATAAATTTGTACGATCCATTCGAATTCATTCGCACGATCCATTCTAATTCATTCATACGATCCATTCTAATTCATTCGTACGATCCATTCTAATTCATTCGCACAAATGTATCCATTCTAATTCATTCGTACGATCCATTCTAATTCATTCGCACGATCCATTCTAATTCATTCGTGCAATCCATTCTATTTCATTCGTACGATCCATTCTTACTCATTCGTACGATCCATTCTAATTCATTCACACGAATGTATCCATTCGTACGAATGAATTAGAATAGATTGTACGAATGAATTAGAATGGATCGTACGAATGAATTAGAATGGATCGTACGAAAGAATTAGAATGGATCGTACGAATGAATTAGAATGGATCGTACGAATGAATTAGAATAGATCGTACGAATGAGTTAGAATGGATCGTACGAAGGAATTAGAATGGATCGTGTTGGGGGTAATCAAAAACCACATATCTTGGATAGCCCGCCCAGGAGTTGGAACCATCGTCAGGGGCTCGCCTTCACATGGAGCGGGATGGACACCTTGTATCTGAGTACAGCTCACACCTCCAGTCCCCCACAGAAGCACGCCCAAATTCGATAAATTGCTTAGACAAAGAGCGCGAAGGAGCTCGCCCAAGCTCATCCAGGAGCTCGCCATACTCGCCCATATTCGACAAATGGCTTAGACAAAGAGCGCGAAGGAGATCGCCCAAGCTCGTCCAGGAGCTCGTCATGCTCGCTCAGGAGCTCGCTTAGCTCGTCCAGGAGCTCGAAACGCTCGCTCAGGAGCTCGCCTAGCTCGTCCAGGAGCTCGCCATGCTCGCTCAGGAGCTCGCCTAGCTCGCCCAATAGCTCGCCATGTTCACTAATGAGCCCGCCTAGCTTGCATAGGAGCTCGCCCAAGCTCATTTAGGAGCACGCCATGCTCACTCAGGAGCTCGCCTAGCTCGCTCAGGAGCTCGCCTAGCTCGCCCAGGAGTTCGCCCAAACTCGCTCAGAAGCTCGCCCAGAAGCTCGCCTAGACCCCTGTTTATCGAAGAGGTTGCTCCCGCGAGGTCCAACTCTTGATAAATATGGGCGAAAGGACGGAGCAGTATTGGGCAAGCTGGCCTTTGCTTTTTCCCTGAGATTGCCAGGTGTCGAGAACCCACTGAAGCTACGTGGACGATTGCAGTCCATGGAAGCCAGTCAGAGTCGGTTTGAGACCTCCTGGACTTGAACATTCTGGAAGATCCCTATGGCGGCAACAGAATAGCAGCTGCTGTTCCCCACTACTGCGTCAGAAGAGCTAGACGACAAAGAATGTCAGGGATCCAAGTTCCAAGAACTGTCAGAAACTATTGAAGGCTAGAACGTGGGGGCCTAGAAGGTGCCGGAAAGAGCCTCCACGCGTCATAGCTCGATAGGTCGCCCATGTCTATAAATGCACACCCCCAGGCTCCAAAGTAGAGGTTCGAAATCCCTTTCACTACCACTTTGGTATACAACAGCTCTCCGTTGTGTTACCATAACTGACTTGAGCGTCGGAGGGTCTGCGCTCCTAAGGGAGCCAGCCGTTCTCACGTTTCTTTTTTCTTGATCTTACAGGTGGCTCGCAAGGACCAGGAAAAATCCCCCAAACATTTGGCGCCGTCTGTGGGATTTCGACTGGTTCCTGTGAGAACGCTCACGACCATACGGCTGTGCGTCGACGGCCTTAGAAACCCCAAAGATGGCTCCGGCGACAAGGGGGCGTAGGCGGGCGAGGGCCCGTATGGGGTCTGTGCACAGCGAACCCCCCGCTGAGACTCCCCAGCCCTTTGTCCCGCTCAGTGACCAGCTCCTGTTGGAGATGTTGGCCACCCAGCGGGCGATGATGGAGGAGTTGACGCGCTTGCGTCAGGCTCCGGCGGCTAGCCGGCGGTCAGGACCTTCGAGGCCTGCGTCCCCCGCGCGACCTCCCGTCTCGTCGCGTCTGCCCACGACCGTCCCAGCACGGCGAACTTCCCGACCGGAACCCCCGGTTGAGAGGACGGCCGTGCGTGGAGCGAAGGAGACCCCGCTCACAAGGTTACAGAAGCTGGTAACCCAGCGGTCCAGCAACCAGGCGACCTCGCGCGCGACCATCCCTCGCCGACGTAGCCGGAGCGTCGACTCTGACGGATCGGAGGCGAGGTCTCAAGAGAGGGATCGCGACCCGCGCCATCGGCGACGAGGGAAAGAGCCCGCGGTGACTCTACCTTCCGAACCTCGAGAGGTGACGGCCTCCCACAGACCAACCGCCTCGCTGAAGGGATCCGCGCGCGAGCAGCCAGGAGGCCGCCGATTGGTGGCTCCCGAGGGTCGCCGTGGGGTGGATCCGACCCTTCCTAGAGGGAGTGCGCACGAGCGCCTAGGACCTGCGCAGCCGCCTTTGGGATTTCTCCCCGGGCACTGGCAGCGACCTAGTGCGCCAGTGGATTTACTGGAGGACCTCGCCGCCCACGGAGGAAGCTCGCCTTTCACCAGCGAGGTCCATCAAGGGGGTTTTCCGCACCACTGGACCCCCCCGAAGTTTGTATTGTTTGACGGATCGCAAGATCCCGTCGACCATCTCTTGGCCTACAGGAAACTTCTATTTTTCCGGGACCAGGACCATGTCTTGTGTCGCGCGTTTCCAAGCAGTCTGACCGGATCGGCATTGAATTGGTTCCACAAGCTGCCGTCCGGCGTGATCCCCAACTTTCCAACTCTCTCTAGGCTATTCCTGGAGCAGTATCGCTGCAACAGGCAGCCCCCGAAGAGGATCGAATCTCTGTTTACTCTGGCCATGGGAGCTCGCAAAACGCTCCGATGCTTCGCAACGCGATTCCGAAGCGCTTACCTCGCTCTGGAAGACGCGGCGGGCCAGGATCGTACCGCGGTGAGCGCCTTCAGAAGCGCCCTCCCCGAGGGGGGCAAGCTTCATGACGCCTTAGTAATCAAGGACCCTCGCACAATGGTCGAACTATTCGCCCTGGTCCAGCAGCACATCAAGCTCGAGGATGCAGTGCTAGATCGGAAGGGAAAGGCAGTACAGCAGCGACCTCCTCCGGCTTTGCGACCTCTTGTCGTTAAGGCCGTGGAGAGGAGGGAGGTGCCACTTTCGGTACCATTGCCCGGACCGTCCGCAGCTCCTGCAATACCGTCCGCTGAAGCTCCCGCGGTGGTCGCTGGAAGGCCAGCAAACTGGCGCCTGCCTCCGGGACCCGGGGAGCGGGACTTCACCGTGCTGACCCACTCGCCGGGGCAAATTTTCCATCAGATTCGGAATGAGCCTTTCTTCCAGTACCCGCCACCCCTACAGGTCGGAGAACCTGGCTCGACCGACAACTCGCGGCGGTGCGCTTTTCATCGAAGCCCGGGGCATCACACTAATAGATGCCGGGCTCTGAAAAACTACCTGGAGGATTTGGTCACCTTGGGACACTTGAGCCAGTTCATCTCGCTCCCGAGGAGGTTCGAAGTGATTCCAGAGCGAGCACCTCGGGAGGGAGATCGCCCAGGACTCGCGGAGCCCGCCTTACCTCCTCCTCCCCCGGGAGGACCGGCGATCTGCCACACCATTAGCGGGCGGCTGAGCGGCCCCAGATCAAGTAATGAAGCCCGCCGGCGAGTAAGGGAGATGGAGCGGGCGCAGAAGGTATTTTCTGTCTCGCTAACTCCTACTTTACTTCAAGCGCCGAGGGCAGAAGCCCGCGATTTCCTATGGTTTTCGGAGGATGACATGGCTGGGGTTGTCGCGCCCCACAATGACCCCCTCGTCATACGCCTGATGATGGCAAACATCGAGGTAAGGCGAGCTCTGGTGGATTCAGGGAGCGCCGTTGACATCCTCTTTCTGTCGGCCTACCTACGAATGGGTTTGAGACTTGCCGACTTGTCTCCCTCGACGAGCTCCCTCAGCGGATTCACCGGTGAGGTCGCTAAAGTAGCGGGAGAGATAACCCTCACCGTGACAGCGGGCCCGGAAGCTCGCCAAGTCCGCTTCGCGGTAGTCGACGGGAGTTCGGCCTTTAACGCCATTCTTGGGCGGCCTTGGCTAAGGCAGATGAAGGCAGTATCTTCACCCAACCATCAGGCCCTCAAATTCCCAACCACGGGTGGGGTCGTGGTCATTCGGGGAGATCAGGTAGCCGCAACCAGATGCGAGCAGGATGCTCCTCACCTTATGGACGTGGAGGTCGCCGAGGCCAAGAGGCCCGCACCCTCCTAGCAATTACCGCCCGGTACAAGCAAGCTCCTGGGGAGCCCGTTGGGGGCCTCTTCGTTTAAGTCCCCTACTCCATCTTCGGGTGGGAGCGGTGTGGATCTTAAGTTGGAGGAAGGCCGCCTAACAACCCCCAAGAGAGGTAGTTTTCCGGTTGCCGAAGCACTTCAAGAGATCGATATTGGCGGCAAAGAAGGGCCAAGAATTGTTAGTCTTGGGACCTCGTTAACCGAGGGCGAGGTCCAAGCCATAACCAGCTTGCTCAGGGAATACCGCGACGTATTTGCCTGGAGCTTCGCGGACATGCCAGGGATTGACCCGGAGGTCGCCTGTCATCGTCTGCACACCATGAAGGAGTTCCCGCCGGTCAAACAGAAAGCTCGGCACGTACCTGCTGCAAAGTCCGTAGCAGTGGCAGCGGAGATAGATAAGCTGGAGCGAGCCGGCTTCATCCGCGAGGCGCACTTCCCCGAGTGGATCTCCAATATCGTGGCGGTGCCTAAGAAGAGCGGAGCGGTCAGGGTGTGCATTGACTTCTCCGACCTCAACAAGGCATGCCCGAAGGACGGATTTCCTCTTCCGAGAATCGGCGCACTGGTCGACGCAGCTGTCGGGTTCCGAGCTCTGTCATTCATGGATGGATACTCAGGGTACAACCAAATACCCCTCCATCCCGAGGATCAAGAGAAGACCGCTTTCTACTCCGGAGCGGGCTATCAGAAGCTGTACTGCTATCAAGTGATGCCCTTCGGACTCAAGAACGCTGGAGCGACCTACCAAAGGTTGGTCACTCAAATGTTTAAAAATCAGATCGGCAGAAATGTCGAGGTGTATGTTGACGACCTTCTGGTCAAAAGTCGAGAGCGAGGAGGGCATGTAGCCGACCTCCGCGAAACCTTCGAGATACTGAGAAAGTACCGAATGAGGCTGAACCCGGTGAAGTGCGCATTCGGAGTGACGTCGGGGAAATTCCTCGGGTACCTGGTCACCCACAGGGGGATCGAGGCCGACCCTGGGCAAATTCGAGCACTTGTCGAAATGCCCGCACCAAGAACCCGGCAAGAAGTCCAGAGATTGAGCGGACGAATCGCCGCGCTCAACCGGTTTATATCCAAATCCTCAGACAATTGCCGACCTCTTTTCGAGCTGCTGCGAAAAGGAGCAAGCATTTGCTGGGATGAAAATTGCGAGCGCGCCTTTCAGAAGATCAAAGACTATCTTGCGAGCCCGCCGATCCTAGCGGCACCAAAAGATGGCGCCGAGCTTGGCGTGTATCTCGCAGTCACGGAGAACGCCGTAAGCGGGGTCCTGGTAGTGGAAGAAGCAAAGGTAGAGCGACCTGTCTATTTTGTGAGCCATACGATGCTTCCCGCCGAGCTCCGGTATCGACCAATCGAGAAGGTCGCATTGGCCTTGGTCCTTACCACGAGAAAGCTTCATCCCTACTTCTCAGCGCATATCGTCAAAGTCATCACGGAGCATCCCCTGAAGAGCGCTCTCTCCAGGCCTTCGGTAGCCGGCAGGTTGTATCGATGGTCTGCCGAGCTCGCCGCCTATGGATTGGAATATGTCCCTCGAGTTGCTGTCAAAGGACAGGCTCTCGCTGATTTCTTGGCGGACTTCCCCATAGAAGAACCAGTCCAGTACCAGGAGGATGAGCCAACTGAGGCGCACCCTGGGAAGGCGAGGTTCTTGGACAACCAAGGCGAGCGTCCTCCCAATGAGCATCCAGAGGCGATGGGATGGGAATTGTTCGTAGATGGTTCCTCCAACGCTTTGGGGGCTGGGATTGGGGTCGCTCTGATCGCCCAAGAGATGCTGCTCGAGAAATCAGTCCGACTGGATTTCGCCGCTACTAACAATGAAGCAGAGTACGAGGCGTTACTGGCCGGTCTGGAGCTCGCTCAAGAGGTAGGCGCCAAACGCTTAAAAGTCTTTAGTGATTCCCAGCTAATTATTTGCCAAATCAATGGGGAGTACGCCTCCCGGGATGCACGAATGGCGATCTACGTTGATCTGGTGAAAAGCAAGGCCGCGGAGTTCGAAAAGATCTCTTTCGAGCAAATTCCGCGAGCCGATAATAGGCGAGCTGATGCCTTGGCAAACGCCGCCTCCTTGCTGGGAACATCGGAAGCTCGCCATATTCTCATTGAAGTCCAGAATCAGTCTCGGCTCCAGCTGGCGGAGCTCGCAGTTAACCAAGTTTCTGCCGACGTATCTCCTGGCGGGTGGATCGCTCTCATTCTTCGTTTCCTTCAGAAGGGCGAGCTTCCCGAAGGTAAAGAGGAAGCCCGGCGATTGGAGAAATGCGCTGGTCGCTATCTCATTCGCTGGGATCGCCTTTTTCGGAGGTCGTTTGGCGGGCCAAACCTTCGTTGCATCGAAAGCCCGGAGACCGAAGAAGTTCTGAATTGCATCCACTCTGGCGAGCTGGGAAACCACGCTGGTGGGCGATCTCTAGCTGCGAAAGTTCGAAGGCAAGGGTACTGGTGGCCCACTCTGGAGCAGGACGCTTTGAAGACCGCCCTGAGGTGCATCCAATGCCAGAAGCACGCCACGACGAACCATATGCCCGCAGAAGAACTTCACCCATTGGCGAGCCCCTGGCCTTTCCAGCAATGGGGAATGGATATAGTGGGACCTTTCCCTGTGTCTACCCGGCAGAAGAAATTCATCTTGGTAGCTACGGACTACTTCACCAAATGGGTGGAAGCGGTCCCACTAGCTAAGATTGGTGAGAAACAAGTCAAGGACTTCCTCTGGAAGAATATCTTCTGCCGCTTTGGGCTGCCCCGAGTGCTCATCACCGACAATGGTCGCCAGTTCGACAATCGCTTGATCAGAAGCTTTTGTGTTGAATATGGAGTCGATTTAAGATTCTCGTCCCCGAGGTACCCTCAAAGCAACGGGCAGGCCGAAGCTACGAATCGAGTAATCTTAGACAACCTCAAGAAAAGGTTGGAAGGAAAGAAAGGATTGTGGGAGCAGGAGCTCGACGGCGTGCTGTGGGCTTATCGTACCACTCCACGTCGCTCAACCGATGAATCGCCTTTCAGCCTAACTTACGGGTGTGAAGCCGTGCTGCCCATCGAAGCCGAGCTGCCAACAGAAAGGAAGCTTGCTGCAGGTGAGGTCGATAACGACGCTCTGCTCGCCGACTCTCTCGACCAGCTCGAAGAAAAACGAGAGCGCGCCAATCTACATCTCGCTGGGTACCGACAAGAAATGAAGCGCGCCTACAACAAACGAGTCTGCCATCGGGCATTCAAAGCCGGGGACATGGTGATGAGAAAGGTGTTCGCAAACACGCAGGAACCTAATGCAGGGAAGCTCGCGGCGAACTGGGAGGGCCCCTACATAATACGCGAAGCGCGTGGCTCGGGGGCTTACCAGTTGATGACCGCTGAAGGCGACCTGTTAGAGCGGCCTTGGAATGCTTTGCACCTTCGCAAGTTCTATGCCTAAGGAAATTTTTGTAAAATTTTCTTTTTGAAGAGGTTATGAATGAATGATGGGATTTTCCACAAAGAATTCCACCCGGAAGCTCGCCGCACCAAGAGCTCGCTTAATCTACAAAACAGTCCGTCGTTGTGCGGACTTAAAGCAAGACCGGATCCTCAGAGGCAGCCAGTGGGCGACCTTGAGCTTCCCGGGGCAGTCCGCCGTTGTGCGGACTTAAAGCAAGACCGGGATCCTCAGAGGCAGCCAGTGGGCGACCTTGAGCTTCCCGGGGCAGTCCGCCGTTGTGCGGACGTAAAGCAAGACCGGAATCCTCAGAGGCAGCCAGTGGGCGACCTTGAGCTTTCCGGGGCAGTCCGCCGTTGTGCGGACTTAAAGCAAGACCGGGATCCTCAGAGGCAGCCAGTGGGCGACCTTGAGCTTCCCGGGGCAGTCCGCCGTTGTGCGGACTTAAAGCAAGACCGGGATCCTCAGAGGCAGCCAGTGGGCAACCTTGAGCATCCTGGCGTTGGCGTACCCCTCGAAGGGCGAGCCCGCTGAACAGGACCATCGAGAGAAATTAACCGGGCAGGGGGCAGCTAGCACTTATTTAGTTTCATTTAAAAATAAACATGGTTTTTAGTCTCTGAGTGTAGGGAATTTTTTGAAATCCTTTTGTTTTGCTTAAACGTTTTCCGGGCTCAGAGACTTGAATTTTTACGAGCATGCCGAAGTTTTTCGTTTGCATATACTTTAAAAAATAAAAAGGGTTGAATCGAATTAGCTGCCTCGCCCGGGGTATCACTCTCGAGATCGCTGCGAATTTCTAGAACGAGCTCGAAGGCAAGACAGAGAAAGAAATGGAAACAAGCGGACTCAAAAAAGTCTCATTTCATTCATTTAAGTCAAAAAATTACAGAGATACAGCTTAAGCTGGGCCCGCACCAGCGCCCTCATCGTTGCCGCCGCGCTTCCTCTTTTTCGACCTTTCGGCCTTGTACTTCTCGATGGCGTCGATCACGCCTTTCTGCAGAAGCTCGTTGAGTTGCGCCTGGAGGCGGCGTTGCTGGGAGTGGAGGTCTTGGAGATGCGTTTCCTTCAGAGACGCGATCTCATCCCTGGAGGCCGCCAACTGACGTTGAAGCTCGGAGACTTCCTTCTGGGCGGCCTCCGCATCGGATAGGGCGCGGCCGCGGGCATCCTCAACCAAGGCTAGCGTGGTGGTGAAGGTGGCAGCCCGCTGGCGCAGTTCGTTGACCTCCGCGTTAGAGGAAGCGACCTGCTGGCGCAGTCGGTCCACTTCAGCCCGCAGCTCGCCTGACTGGTCCATTTGGCGGATTCGAAGAATGTACTCGTCTACTCTCCTCTCCGAGTCATGGAGAGTGTCATCGTAGAGAGCAACGGTGTTCCCCGCGACTTCTGCGACCTCGTCAACAAGAGCCCGGCCGACCCGCTCTACCTACGGAGAAAGCGAACAGATTAAGTTAGAAGTTGAAGCGGGGGTTTGGAGATAAAGGAGTATGGAGGCGGCCTTACCTCGAGCAGTCGGTTAATGATATCGACGTAGGGAGCTTGGGCAAAGATATTGCGCCCCAGGATCTCCCGCATGAAGAAAGGGGCGCGCTCAGGACCGCCAGTGGAGGAGCCCGCTTGGCTCGCCTCGGTGGGAGCAGCTGGAGGGGGCGCACTGATGGAGGCAGCAGCAGGCTCGGCCTCTTGAGCGCCGGCAATTCCTTCGTGGGTAGGGGAAGGCGCGGCGGCTCCCCTTCGCCCCGGCAGGTCCGGGTCCGAGGCTTCCGAGCTGGAGCTCGGAAAGTCGTCCAGGATGGCCCCTAGATCCGGAGACCAATAGGCCAACCTGCCCAGCTCAGGGAGAGGGGGAACCTCAAGAGTGGCGGGCGCGGACTCAGGCGCGAGTGCGGGCTCGGAAGCAGGCGCGGGCTCGGGAGCAGGCGCGGGCTCGGGCGCAGGCGCAGACTCAGGCGCAAGCGCAGTCTCGAGAGCGAGCGCGGGCTCGGGAGCAGGCGTGGGCTCGGGCGCAGGCGCGGGCTCGGAAGCAGGCGCGGGCTCGGGAGCAGGCGCGGGCTCGGGCGCAGGCGCAGACTCAGGCGCAAGCACAGTCTCGAGAGCGAGCGCGGGCTCGGGAGCAGGCGTGGGCTTGGGCGCAGGCGCGGGCTCAGACGCGGGCGCGGGCTCGGGCGCAGGCGCGGGCTCAGACGCGGGCGCGGGCTCGGGCGCACGCGCGGGCTCGGGAGCAGGCGCGGGCTCGTGCGCAGGCGCGGGCTCAGGCGCAAGCGCGGGCTCGGGCGCGGGCGCAGGCGCGAGCCTGGACGCAGGAGCAGGTTCCTGCGCGGGCGCAGGCTCGGACACGGGTCCGAGCTCGGGCGCAAGCGCAGGCACAGGCGAGGGCTCGGGAGCAGGTTCCTGCGCGGGCATGCTAGGGGCAGGAGCGGCCGGTGCCGAGGTCTTGGCCGGATCAGGTGCAGAAGGTAGCGGGCTCATTGGCGCCGGTCCCTCGAAGGGCAGGGGAGGCCTCGCTGTCGTAGAAGCGGGCTCGTCCTCGAGAGACCGCGGCTCCTCTTCTTTCGAGCTGGACTCATCGCTGGAATCCTCGCCCGATGGCAAGCCCGCTTCCTCGAGGGCGGCTTTCTTCCTGTCCTCAATGGCTCGCGCATAGGCTTCACGAGCCTTGCGAACGGCGTCGTTCTCCGCCATTGGGCGGGCTGCTGGAGCCTTCTTCTTCTTCTTCTTTATATGGGCGCCCTCCATCTCTGGGGTCATTACCGCGACATAAAGAGGTTTAGAAAGGTCGCCCGGGAACTCGCGCATCAGTATCTCGGCCATTGGGGTTTCCACCTCCGCCATGCCAAGAAGGAGCTCGACGCGCGGGTCCTCGGGGTCGACCATCACAACTTGACGTCGTGGAGGTTCCGAAACTGAGGAGTGCATGAGGGGATTGGAAACGAAGGGGGAGTTCGCCTGACCTGGGGCAACCTCGCGGGATGGAGGCGGCGGCGAGGGGATATCCTCCTCGCGGAGCATGTCGATGGTGTCTTCATCGGCGAGCCTGATCGGAGAAGCTCGTTTCTTCTTCCCCTTCCTCGCCGAAGAAGTGCCGGCACCGGCGGGCGCGGCAGCAGCCTGGGAAGTCGCCCCGGTGCGGCGAGAGACCGCCACCTTCTTGCGCATGATCTTCTGGCGGGTCATGATGGTGCCCGTCCGGAGATCCTTCCAGAGGAAGGAGAAGTCCGGGGCCAGGACCTTGTCCGGAGTCCGCCCGCCGAGGAACTCCAGGATCGCCTCATCGAGAGATTTCTCTCGGGCTGCCGAGATACACTTCTTCCCCTTAGAGCGATACTCCGCGATCTCCTTGAAGACCGGCAGAGGCGGTCTGCCGGGAAAGGAGCGGACTCCGGCGCAGGGACCTCGCCAGTTGCCCTCGATCACGAATGGATACTCCTTCCAATATCGGTCTTTGTTCTCGACCGCGGAGAAGGGCAGCACCTCGCCAGGGCGGCCTGCGAGGTAGTAGTGGCCGCAGTCGACCTCGCTGAAGATTGTCCCCGGCTTGAGGGACCACTTCTTCAGGAGATAGGCCAGGGGGATCCTCACGTTAAGGGCTTCCTCGATTTGAGAAAGCCCGTAGAGAATCCCCCACGAGTTTCCTGGGAGCTGAGCGGGGCATAAGCCCGCCAGCTCCAGGAGCTCGCTGGCTAGATGGTTCAGGGGCAGTCGGAGCCCTGACCATATTTGCCCCACGGAGACCGCAGTTCCGGAGAGCGGTCTCCCCGATCTCGGGAAAGGAAGGATGTCGAGCTCTTGGGGGATGCCCGCCGCTGTCCGTAGACTCTCGGGGACCGGCACGCCCCCGATGTCGTTGAACCAGAGGACGGCGGGCACCTTGGGAGGAGCCTCTTTCTCGGTGCCCGGAGCACGCACCGAGATGGGGGCGACATTGAGAGGCTCCTCCCGGGAGATCGCAGCAGCAGCAGCAGTGGCTGAAGAAGAAGCAGCAGCAGAGGAAGCCATGAGAGCAAGAGGGCGCAAGCGAGCTGCGAGTTGAGAAGGTTAGGGGAGAAGGGAGAGCTGTTTTCACGCAGCGGTAAAAAATCGTCCCCCTTCCCCTATTTATAGGCAAATGAAAGAAAGGTGAATCGGGCCGCAGTTAATGCCCGAGCGCGCTCAGCGAGGCGACGTGACGACAGGTGAAGCGACAGCTCGTTCCCGTCCAATCGTCAAGCGCCACGTGGGCCACGCGTGGAAAAAGCTGCGCCGGCGCCGACACTGTCATTTCTGACAGAAGAAGAACAAATGAGGAGGAGACACGTGTGTCGCGCCGATCGGGATCTCATGATGAGATTCGCTGTATCAGCATTGAGTCTCGCGTCACATTTAAGACAAAGCGACCGTTGGAGATTTGGTGCGATACCCAAGTCACAAGATCGCTCGCGGCAGGTGCCCGCAGCTCGCCCGACGCAGACCCTGGCCGCATGTAACACGCTCGCATCGGAAGAAGATCGCTCGTGGCTGACGCACGTGGCCCACCAGCGTTTGTGAAGTACTGGCAGTCAAAGCTCTCGGCGCAGATCGCTTGCGGTAGGTGCCCGCAGCTCGCCCGACGCAGACCCTGGCCGCATGTGACAAGCTCGCATCGGAAGGAGATCGTTCGTGGCTGATGCTCGTGGACCGCCCAGCGTTTGTGAAGTACAGGCAGTCAAAGCTCTCGGTGCAGCTCGCCCGTAGCTACTATCTCCGCCCCGTCAGAAAACTGTTGCAGTAGACATTGATATCAGGCACATTACGAGGGATAGGAACTCGCTAAGACTCCTGAGCAAGCATCGAGTTTCCTCGATCACTCCCTCAGGAGGGGGTAATGTTGGGGGTAATCAAAAACCACATATCTTGGATAGCCCGCCCAGGAGTTGGAACCATCGTCAGGGGCTCGCCTTCACATGGAGCGGGATGGACACCTTGTATCTGAGTACAGCTCACACCTCCAGTCCCCCACAGAAGCACGCCCAAATTCGATAAATTGCTTAGACAAAGAGCGCGAAGGAGCTCGCCCAAGCTCATCCAGGAGCTCGCCATACTCGCCCATATTCGACAAATGGCTTAGACAAAGAGCGCGAAGGAGATCGCCCAAGCTCGTCCAGGAGCTCGTCATGCTCGCTCAGGAGCTCGCTTAGCTCGTCCAGGAGCTCGAAACGCTCGCTCAGGAGCTCGCCTAGCTCGTCCAGGAGCTCGCCATGCTCGCTCAGGAGCTCGCCTAGCTCGCCCAATAGCTCGCCATGTTCACTAATGAGCCCGCCTAGCTTGCATAGGAGCTCGCCCAAGCTCATTTAGGAGCACGCCATGCTCACTCAGGAGCTCGCCTAGCTCGCTCAGGAGCTCGCCTAGCTCGCCCAGGAGTTCGCCCAAACTCGCTCAGAAGCTCGCCCAGAAGCTCGCCTAGACCCCTGTTTATCGAAGAGGTTGCTCCCGCGAGGTCCAACTCTTGATAAATATGGGCGAAAGGACGGAGCAGTATTGGGCAAGCTGGCCTTTGCTTTTTCCCTGAGATTGCCAGGTGTCGAGAACCCACTGAAGCTACGTGGACGATTGCAGTCCATGGAAGCCAGTCAGAGTCGGTTTGAGACCTCCTGGACTTGAACATTCTGGAAGATCCCTATGGCGGCAACAGAATAGCAGCTGCTGTTCCCCACTACTGCGTCAGAAGAGCTAGACGACAAAGAATGTCAGGGATCCAAGTTCCAAGAACTGTCAGAAACTATTGAAGGCTAGAACGTGGGGGCCTAGAAGGTGCCGGAAAGAGCCTCCACGCGTCATAGCTCGATAGGTCGCCCATGTCTATAAATGCACACCCCCAGGCTCCAAAGTAGAGGTTCGAAATCCCTTTCACTACCACTTTGGTATACAACAGCTCTCCGTTGTGTTACCATAACTGACTTGAGCGTCGGAGGGTCTGCGCTCCTAAGGGAGCCAGCCGTTCTCACGTTTCTTTTTTCTTGATCTTACAGGTGGCTCGCAAGGACCAGGAAAAATCCCCCAAACAGATCGTACGAATGAATTAGAATGGATATATTCGTGCAAATGAATTAGAATGGATCGTATGAATGTATTAGAATGGATCGTATGAGTGAATTAGAATGGATCGTACGAATGAATTAGAATGGATTGTATGAATGAATTAGAATGGATTGTACGAATGAATTAGAATGGATCATACGAATTAATTAGAATGGATCATACGAATGAATGAGAATGGATCGTACGAATGAATTAGAATGGATCGTACGAATGAATTAGAATGGATACATTCGTGCGAATGAATTAGAATGGATCGTACGAATGGATTAGAATGGATCGTACGAATGAATTAGAATGGATCTTACGAATAAATTAGAATGGATTGTATGAATGAATTAGAATGGATCGTACGAATGAATTAGAATGGATCGTGCGAAGGAATTAGAATGGATCCTACGAATGGATTATAATGGATACCTTTGTGCATATGAATTAGAATGGATCGTGCGAATGAATTAGAATGGATCGTACGAATGAATTAGAATGGATCGTGTGAAAGAATTAGAATGGATTGTAGGAATGATTTAGAATGGATTGTACGAATGAATTAGAATGGATCGTACGAATGAATTAGAATGGATCGTGTGAAAGAATTAGAATGGATTGTATGAATGAATTTGAATAGATCATATGAATGAATTAGGATGGATCGTACGAATGAATTTGAATGGATCGTACGAATGAACTAGAATGGATACATTCATGCGAATGAATTAGAATGGATCGTACGAATGAATTAGAATGGATCTTACGAATGAATTAGAATGGATCGTACGAATGCACGATCCATACGAATGAATTTGAATAGATCGTACGAATGAACTAGAATGGATACATTCGTGCGAATGAATTAGAATGGATCGTACGAATGAATTAGAATGGATCGTACGAATGAATTAGAATGGATCTTACGAATAAATTAGAATGGATCGTACGAATGCACGATCCATACGAATGAATTAGAATAGATCGTACAAATGAACTAGAATGGATACATTCGTGCGAATGAATTAGAATGGATCGTACGAATGAATTAGAATGGATCGTACGAATGAATTAGAATGGATCGTACGAATGAATTAGAATGGATACATTCGTGCGAATGAATTAGAATGGATCGGACGAATGAATTAGAATGGATCGTACGAATGAATTAGAATGGATCGTACGAATGAATTGGAATGGATCGTACGAAAAAATTAGAATAGATATATTCGTCCGAATGAATTAGAATGGATCATACGAATGAGTAAGAATGGATCGTACGAATGAAATAGAATAGATTGTACGAATGAATTAGAATGGATTCGTACGAATGAATTATAATGGATACATTCGTGCGAATGAATTAGAATGGATCGTACCAATGAGTAAGAATGGATCGTACGAATGAAATAGAATGGATTGTGCGAATGAATTAGAATGGATCATACGAATGAATTAGAATGGATCATACGAATTAATTAGAATGGATACATTCGTGCGAATGAATTAGAATGGATCGGACGAATGAATTAGAATGGATCGTACAAATGAATTAGAATGGATCAAATGAATGAATTAGAATGGTTACATTCATGCGAATGAATTTGAATGGATCGTACGAATGGATTAGAATGGATACATTTGTGCGAATGAATTCGAATGGATTGTATGAATGAATTAGAATGGATCGTACGAATGAATTAGAATGGATCGTACGAATGAATTAGAATGGATCGTACGAATGAATTAGAATGGATACATTCGTGCGAATAAATTAGAATGGATTGTATGAATGAATTCGAATGGATCGTACGAATAAATTAGAATGGATCGTACGAATGAATTAGAATAGATTGCGTGAATGAATTAGAATGGATCGTGCGAATGAAATAGAATGGATACAAATGAATTAGAATGGATCATACGAATGAATTAGAATGACGATCCATTCTTACCCATTCGTATGATCCATTCTAATTTATTCGCACGAAGGTATCCATTCTAATTCATTCGTACGTCTAATTCATTCGTACGGTCCATTCTAATTCATTCGCACAATCCATTCTCTTTCATTCGTACGATCCATTCTTACTCATTCGTATGATCCATTATGGATACATTCATGCGAATGAATTAGAATGGATCATACGAATGAGTAAGAATGGATCGTACGAATGAAATAGAATGGATTGTGCGAATGAATTAGAATGGATCGTACGAATAAATTAGAATGGATCGTGTGAAAGAATTAGAATGGATTGTATGAATGAATTAGAATAGATCGTATAAATGAATTAGAATGGATCGTACGAATGAATTAGAAAGGATCGTACGAATGAATTAGAATGGATCGTACGAATGAATTAGAATGGATACATTCGTGCGAATGAATTAGAATGGATACATTCGTGCGAAAGAATTAGAATAGATCGTATGAATGAATTAGAATGGATCCTATAAATGAATTAGAATGGATCGTGCTAATGAATTAGAATGGATCGTACGAATGAATTAGAATCGATCGTGCTAATGAATTAGAATTGATCGAACGAATGAATTAGCATGGATCGTGCTAATGAATTAGAATGGAACGTACGAATGAATTAGAATGGATCGTGTGAAAGAATTAGAATGGATTGTATGAATGAGTTAGAATGAATTCGTATGATCCATTCGAATTCATTCGCACGATCCATTCTAATTCATTCATACGATCCATTCTAATTCATTCATATAATCCATTCTAATTCTTTCACACGATCCATTCTAATTCATTCGTAGGATCCATTCTAATTCATTCGTACAATCTATTCTATTTCTTTCGTACGATCCATTCTTACTCATTCGTATGATCCATTCTAATTCATTCGGACGAATGTATCCATTCTAATTTATTCGTACGATTCATTCTAATTCATTCGTACGATCCATTCTAATTCATTCGTACGATCCATTCTTACTCATTCGTATGATCCATTCTAATTCATTCGTACGATCCATTCTAATTCATTCGTACGATCGATTCTAATTCATTCGCACTATCCATTCTAATTCATTCGTACGATCCATTCTAATTCATTCGTATGATCCATTCTAATTTATTCGTTCAAATATATCCATTCTAATTCATTCGTATGATCCATTCTAATTCATTCGCACGATCCATTCTAATTCATTCGCACGAATGTATCCATTCTAATTCATTTGCACGATCCATTTGTTACAACTTTAAGTAGTCCTAATTAAGGGACTAAAAAGTGCAATTTAACCCCAAGTATAGGGAGTGTAGCGAAGTAGTAATCTCGGTGAGTCCGAGGTCGATTCCACAGGGACTGAAGGACTAATGGGAACTAATGTGATGACAGTGCGTGAACTTAAATACGAATCAGGGTTTTCCACTGAAAGTGGAGCACGAGAGAATGAAACTACGTTACTAAATTAAACAGAACTAAAGATTATGATTAAATAAAGAAGGTTACGATGGAGATGAGGCTAAGGCGTCTAGGTTCAACCCAGTAGTATATTATGCATTCTTTTGATCAATGAGTATATATGAAGATAGCATGAAAATTAAGTCGGATGCATGCTACAGGGGTCTTTAAGCATTGCACATGCCCGGAGTCGATGTGAAATCAAATGGACTTGTACACATGCATCGATTTCTAAAGATATGCATCTATCATAAAAACTAATATAGATTGAAGATTATATGACGAGAGACTCGTTACGCTAGTGCTATCTTACCACAGGGATTCATAAGCATTCCGTATGCCCGGAGTCAATACGGAATCAAACAAATATGCAAGTAAAATAACATACATCATTATATAGTGTCATTCATATAACATTCAATCATAAGAACATTAGAACTTTATTATTGATCAAAAGAAAGACATAATAACTACTAGGCATCCCCCATAGCCTTAGCTAGGGGTTTAGCCTTGCATGTTCATAAAATTCCACATGAAAACATAGATGCAGTTAAACTCCATTAACGAAAAATAAGAAAGATGACGAGCGTGGATGACGGCTTCCGATGATGATGACGACGTGCGATGACGGTGACGGCGTGCCTCGGAGACGATGGTGTGCGGCGTGACTTCGGCAAGCGTGGCTCGGAGCTTGGCGGATGGAAGATGATGGATCCGGGGTGGAAGACGATGAGACGATGTAGGTTCGGGCTAATTGTGGTTGAATTTCGGATTGATGGTCATAGTGGTGATGGTGGTGCTCGGTCTAATGGTGGTCGGTGGTGATGCTTCGGCTAATGGTGGTCTCTCCTCGTGAAGGTCCGGGTGGTTTTCTCAGGTTCGACCTCCTCTCTATGCTCTATAGGGTATGCAATATATAGGGACTTAGGGAGAGAGGTACGTGCCCGGTTTGTAAGAGGAGAGAGACACGATCGAGAGAGAGAGAAAAGGAAAGAGAGAGATTCGGTTTAGAGAGAGAGAGGAAGTCGGATGGCTGTGATCTCGGGGTAGAGAGAAAAACGGAGTAGAGAAAGTTATGGAATATAAGAGAGAGGGTTTCGGTTAGAGAGAGAGTAGGAGAGAGAGAAATGGGAAAACGAGAGACGCTGGGCGTTCTGCTGCATGGGTGCGGACGGCTCGGGCGGTTTAAGGAAAGAGAGGGAGAGAAGATCGGCTCGCAGCCTCGCAGGGCTAGGTTTCAGTTCTAGAGAGAGAAAGGAAAGAATAGAGAGAGAAGATCGGGCTCTGATCGGTTCCGGTTTTAAAGGGTTGCATGTGCCATCAGGTTTGGGTGATGGATCGGACGGCTGTGATGGTGGGAATGAGAGGTGGAGGGCTGGGTGCACTGGTGCACATGCATGCATGCGTGCATGCATGGAAGGGAAGGCTGTGATGTTGCCTTCGGATGGGAAAGAGGTGGGGATCAGAGGGTAGAGAGAATGAGTAGGGAAGAGAGTGCTGGCCGGGTAGATGCACGAGACGGCTGGGATTAAATGAGACGAAGGGCTGGGTCTGATGGACGGGATGGAGCGAGATGCCATGCATTGTTATTGCATGGAAGGATGGGCAATCGGACGGCTATGATCATTTAGAAAGAGAGAATCCGGGGGAAATATTAGGTTTTACATGGATTGGATGCATGCATGAGGTTTTGAATTAGACGGCTGCGATACGATCAGACGGCTAAGAGAGAGAGTTCGGTTTATGCATGGATTGTTAGGTGCAATGAAGTGCTGGCCGGGCTTGGGTTTCAAAGGATGGCTGATGGAACATGTTGAACGTGCATGGGTATTGCATTGTAAGGGACGGATGTGATCGGGTCGGACCGAGATGGACGGATATATGGTTGCGATGGGTAAGAAGAGTAGGGAATGAGCGACTTTGGTTTATTAATGGGTTCAAGCGCAATGGGGTCACGTGGAAGGCTTGGTCACCCACTTATCATCATCCGAATTCATTATCAAATCCATCATCGGTCCTTCAGAAATGTCCGCAAACGAGCTGTGCAACCTCCGTTGACTCGCCGTGAGAATGTCCACCATACTATCATGATGTCCTTTATCCGACTATGTCGAGTACCGGGTCAATTCCCTGAAAATCACACATGAAATGACGCGTGTAAGGATCCAATATGATTATCGATAAAAAGAATAACTTGGACTATCAGGCTTCATATTTTTCATGCATGTATCGTATGAGTGCGAACCAATATACCGTTATGTCCGTATTAAAGTCTATTATGCAGTGGTGCAAAGAAAATGATACGCTTTACGAGTATATGCAAAGTTTTACGTAGGAAAGCGACGATAATGCAGTAAGAAATAAACAATAAAATGCATTATTTGGTGACTTAACACCATTCTAATTCATTCCTATGATATATTCTAATTCATTCGTACGATCCATTCTAATTCATTCTAATTCATTCGTACGATCCATTCTACGATCCATTCTAATTCATTCGTATATTCCATTCTAATTCATTAGCACAATCCATGCTAATGAATTAGAATGGATCGTACGATCCAATCTAATTGATTCATATGATCCATTCTTACTCATTCGTATGATCCATTCTAATTCAATCGTACGATCCATTCTAAATCATTCGTACGATCTATTCTAATTCCTTCGTACGATCCATTCAAATTCATTCGTACGATCTATTCTAATTCATTCGTACGATCCATTCTAATTCCTTCGTACGATCCATTCTAATTCATTCGTACAATCTATTCTAATTCATTCGTACGATTGGATACATTCGTGTGAATGAATTAGAATGGATCGTACGAATGAGTAAGAATGGATCGTACGAATGAAATAGAATGGATTGCATGAATGAATTAGAATTGATCGTACGAATGAATTAGAATGGATCGTGCGAATGAATTAGAATGGATCGTACGAATGAATTAGAATGGATCGTACGAATGAACTAGAATGGATACATTCGTGCGAATGAATAAGAATGGATCGTACGAATGAATTAGAATGGATCGTACGAATGAATTAGAATGGATCGTACGAATGAATTAGAATGGATCGTACGAATGAATTAGAATGGATACATTCATGCGAATGAATTAGAATGGATCGGACGAATGAATTAGAATGGATCGTACGAATGAATTAGAATGGATCAAATGAATGAATTAGAATGGTTACATTCATGCGAATGAATTAGAATGGATCGTACGAATGGATTAGAACGGATCGTATGAATGGATTAGAATGGATACATTCGAGCGAATGAATTAGAATGGATCGTACGAATGAATTAGAATGGATCGTATGAATGGATTAGAATGGATCCTACGAATGGATTAGAATGGATACCTTTGTGCATATGAATTAGAATGGATCGTACGAATGAATTAGAATGGATCGTACGAATGAATTAGAATGGATCGTACGAATGAATTAGAATGGATACATTCGTGCGAATGAATTAGAATGGATACATTCGTGCGAAAGTATTAGAATAGATCGTATGAATGAATTAGAATGGATCCTATGAATGAATTAGAATGGATCGTGCGAATGAATTAGAATGGATCTTACGAATGAATTAGAATGGATCGTGCTAATGAATTAGAATTGATCGAACGAATGAATTAGAATGGATACATTCGTGTGAATGAATTAGAATGGATCGGACGAATGAATTAGAATGGATCGTACGAATGAGTAAGAATGGATCGTACGAATGAATTAGAATGGATCGTACGAAGGAATTAGAATGGATCGTACGAATGAATTAGAATGGATATATTCGTGCAAATGAATTAGAATGGATCGTATGAATGTATTAGAATGGATCGTATGAGTGAATTAGAATGGATCGTACGAATGAATTAGAATGGATCGTATGAATGAATTAGAATGGATACATTCGTGTGAATGAATTAGAATGGATCGTACGAATGAATTAGAATAGCTCATACGAATAAATTAGAATGAATCGTATGAATGAATTAGAATGGTTACATTCGTGCGAATGAATTTGAATAGATCGTACGAATGAATTAGAATGGATCGTACGAATAAATTAGAATGGATCGTGGGAATGAATTAGAATGGATCGTACGAATGAATTAGAATGGATCCACCGAATGAGTTAGAATGGATCATACGAATGAATTAGAATGGATTGTACGAATGAATTAGAATGGATTGTGCGAATGAATTAGAATGGATCTTATGAATGAATAAGAATAGATCGTACGAATGAATTAGAATGGATCATGCGAATGAATTAGCATGAATCGTACGAATGTATTAGAATGGATCGTACGAATGTATTAGAATGTATCCATTATAATTCATTCGTATAATCCATTCTATTTCATTCGTACGATCCATTCTTACTCATTCGTATGATCCATTCTAATTCATTCGTATGATCCATTCTAATTTGATTCGTACGATCAATTCTAATTCATTCGTACGATCCATTCTAATTCATTCATACGATCCATTCTAATTCATTCGCCCGATCCATTCTAATTCATTCATACGATCTATTCTATTCGAATGGATCATGCGATCCATTCAAATTCATTCACATGATCCATTCTAATTCATTCATACGATCCATTCTAATTCATTCATACAATGCATTCTAATTCTTTCACACGATCCATTCTAATTCATTCGTACGATCCATTCTAATTCATTCGTACAATCCATTCTATTTCATTTGTACGATCCATTCTTACTCATTCGTATGATCCATTCTAATTCATTCGTACGATCCATTCTAATTCATTTGTACGATCCATTCTAATTCATTCGTACAATCCATTCTATTTCATTCGTACGATCCATTCTTACTTATTCGTATGATCCATTCTAATTCATTCGCACGAATGTATCCATTCTAATTCATTCGTACAATCCATTCTAATTTATTCCGTACGATTCATTCTAATTCATTCGTACGATCGTACGAATGAATTAGAATGGATCGTACGAATGAATTAGAATAGATTGTGCGAATGAATTCGAATGGATCGTACGAATGAATTAGAATGGATCATATAAATGAATTAGAATGGATCATACGAATGAGTAAGAATGGATCGTACGAATGAATTAGAATGGATCGTACGAATGAATTAGAATGGATCGTACGAATAAATTAGAATAGATACATTCGTCCGAATGAAATAGAATGGATGATACGAATGAGTAAGAATGGATCGTACGAATGAAATATAATAGATTGTACGAATGAATTAGAATGGATCCTACGAATGAATTAGAATGGATCGTGTGAAAGAATTAGAATGGATTGTATGAATGAATTAGAATGGATCGTATGAATGAATTAGAATGGATCGTATGAATGAATTAGAATGGATCGTGCGAATGAATTCGAATGGATCGTACGAATTCATTCTAATTCATTCATACAATCCATTCTAATTCTTTCACACGATCCATTCTAATTCATTCGTACGTTCCATTCTAATTCATTAGCACGATCCATGCTAATTCATTCGTTCGATCAATTCTAATTCATTAGCACGATCCATTCTAATTCATTCGTACAATCCATTCTAATTCATTCGTACGATCCATTCTAATTCATTCGCACGATCCATTCTAATTCATTCATAGGATCCATTCTAATTCTTTCACACGATCCATTCTAATTCATTCGTCCGATCCATTCTAATTCATTCGCACGAATGTATCCATTCTAATTCATTCGTACGATCCATTCTAATCCATTCTAATTCTTTCACAAAATCTATTCTAATTCATTCATACGATCCATTCTAATTCATTCATACGAGCGTACGAATGAAATAGAATAGATTGTACGAATGAATAAGAATGGATCGTGTGAAAGAATTAGAATGGATTATATGAATGAATTAGAATGGATCGTATGAATGAATTAGAATGGATCGTGCGAATGAATTCGAATGGATCGTACGAATTCATTCTAATTCATTCATACAATCCATTCTAATTCTTTCAGACGATCCATTCTAATTCATTCGTACGTTCCATTCTAATTCATTAGCACGATCCATGCTAATTCATTCATTCGATCAATTCTAATTCATTAACACGATCCATTCTAATTCATTCGTACGATCCATTCTAATTCATTCGCATGATCCATTCTAATTCATTCATAGGATCCATTTTAATTCATTCATACAATCCATTCTAATTCTTTCGCACGAATGTATCCATTCTAATTCATTCGCACGAATGTATCCATTCTAATTCATTCGTACGATCCATTCTAATTCATTCATACGATCCATTCTAATTCATTTGTATGATCCATTCTAATTCATTCATACGATCTATTCTAATTCATTCATACAATCCATTCTAATTCTTTCACACGATCCATTCTAATTCATTCGTACGATCCATTCTAATGAATTAGAATGGATCGTACGAATGAATTAGAATGGATATATTCGTGCAAATGAAATAGAATGGATCGTATGAATGTATTAGAATGGATCGTATGAGTGAATTAGAATGGATCGTACGAATGAATTAGAATGGATCGTATGAATGAATTAGAATGGATACATTCGTGTGAATGAATTAGAATGGATCGTATAAATGAATTAGAATAGATTTTGTGAATGAATTAGAACTGATCGTACGAATAAATTAGAATGGATACATTCGTGCGAATGAATTAGAATGGATTGTATGAATGAATTAAAATGGATCCTATGAATGAATTAGAATGGATCGTGCGAATGAATTAGAATGGATCGTACGAATGAATTAGAATGGATCGTGCTAATGAATTAGAATTGATCGAACGAATGAATTAGCATGGATCGTGCTAATGAATTAGAATGGAACGTACGAATGAATTAGAATGGATCGTGTGAAAGAATTAGAATGGATTGTATGAATGAATTAGAATGAATTCGTACGATCCATTCGAATTCATTCACACGATCCATTCTAATTCATTCATACGATCCATTCTAATTCATTCATATAATCCATTCTAATTCTTTCACACGATCCATTCTAATTCATTCGTACAATCTATTCTATTTCATTCGTACGCTCGAATGTATCGATTCTAATCCATTCGTACGATCCATTCTAATCCATTTGTACGATCCATTCTAATTCATTTGCATGAATGTAACAATTCTAATTCATTCATACGATCCATTCTAATTCATTCGCACGATCCATTCTAATTCATTTGTATGATCAGTTCTAATTCATTCACAAAATCTATTCTAATTCATTCATAAGATCCATTCTAATTCATTCACACGAATGTATCCATTCTAATTCATTCATACGATCCATTCTATTCATTCGTACGATCCATTCTTACTCATTGGTACGATCCATTCTAATTCATTCGCATGATCCATTCTAATTCATTCGTACGATCCATTCTAATTCATTCGTACGATCCATTCTAATTCATTCATACGATCCAATTTAATTTATTCGTACGATCCATTATAATTCATTCGTAAGATCCATTCTAATTCATTCGTACGATCCATTCTATTTCATTCGTACGATCCATTCTAATTCATTCGCACGAATGTATCCATTTTAGTTCATTCGTACGATCCATTCTAATTCATTCACATGATCCATTCTAATTCATTCGTACGATCCATTCTAATTCATTCATACGATCCATTCTAATTCATTCGTACGATCCATTCTAAATCATTCGCACAAATGTATCCATTCCAATTCATTCGTACGATCCATTCTAATTCATTCGCACGATCCATTCTAATTCATTCGTACGATCCATTCTAATTCTTTCACACGATCCATTCTAATTCATTCGTACGATCCATTCTAATTCATTCGCACGATCCATTCTAATTCATTCGTACGATCCATTCTAATTCATTCATACAATCCATTCTAATTCTTTCGTACGATCCATTCTAATTCATTCGTCCGATCCATTCTAATTCATTCTATTCATTCGTACGATCCATTCTTACTCATTGGTACGATCCATTCTAGTTCATTCCTACAATCCATTCTAATTCATTCGTACGATCCATTCTAATTCATTCGTACGATCCATTCTAATTCATTCGTAAGATCCATTCTAATTCATTCGTACGATCCATTCTAATTCATTCGTACGATCAGTTCTTATTCATTCGCACAATCCATTCTAATTCATTCGCACGAATGTATCCATTCTAATTCATTCGTACGATCCATTCTAATTCATTCGTACGATCCATTCTAATTCATTCGTATGATCCATTCTAATTCATTCATACAATCCATTCTAATTCATTCGCACGATCCATTCTAATTCACTCATACGATCCATTCTAATACATTCATACGATCCATTCTAATTCATTTGCACGAATATATCCATTCTAATTCATTCGTATTTTACACGATCCATTCTAATTCATTCGTAGGATCCATTCTAATTCATTCGTACAATCTATTCTATTTCATTCGTACGATCCATTCTTACTCATTCGTATGATCCATTCTAACTCATTCGGACGAATGTATCTATCCTAATTTATTCGTACGATCCATTCTAATTCATTCGTACGATCCATTCTAATTCATTCGTACGATCCATTCTTACTCATTCGTATGATCCATTCTAATTCATTCGTACGATCCATTCTAATTCATTCGTACGATCCATTCTAATTCATTCGCACAATCTATTCTAATTTATTCGTACGATCCATTCTAATTCATTCGTACGATCCATTCTAATTCATTCGTCCGATCCATTCTAATTCATTCGCACGAATGTATCCATTCTAATTCATTCGTACGATCCATTCTAATCCATTCTAATTCTTTCACAAAATCTATTCTAATTCATTCATACGATCCATTCTAATTCATTCACACGAATGTATCCATTCTAAATCATTCATACGATCCATTCTATTCATTCGTACGATGCATTCTTACTCATTGGTACGATCCATTCTAATTCATTCGCACGATCCATTCTAATTCATTCGTACGATCCATTCTAATTCATTCGTACGATCCATTCTAATTCATTCGTACGATCCATTCTAATTCATTCATAAGATCCATTCTAATTCATTCGTACGATCTATTCTAATTCATTCACACAATCCATTCTAATTCATTCGTATGATCCATTCTAATTCATTCGCACGTTCTGTTCTTATTCATTCGCACAATCCATTCTAATTCATTCGCACGAATGTATCAATTCTAATTCATTCGTACGATCCATTCTAATTCATTCGTACGATCCATTCTAATTCATACGTATGATCCATTCAAATTAATTCGTATGATCCATTCTAATTCATTCGTACGATCCATTCTAATTCATTCGTACGTAGGATCCATTCTAATTCATTCGTACAATCTATTCTAATACATTCGTACGATCCATTCTAATTCATTCGCATGAATGTAACCATTCTAATTCATTCATTTGATCCAATCTAATTCATTCGTACGATCCATTCTAATTCATTCGTCCGATCCATTCTAATTCATTCGCACGAATGTATCCATTCTAATTCATTCGTACGATCCATTCTAATTCATTCGTAAGATCCATTCTAATTCATTCGTACGATCCATTCTAATTCATTTGTACGATCCATTCTAATTCATTCGCACGAATGTATCCATTCTAGTTCATTCGTACGATCCATTCTAATTCATTCGTACGATCCATTCTAATTCATTCGCACGATCCATTCTAATTCATTCGTACGATCCATTCTAATTCATTCGCACGATCTGTTCTTATTCATTCGCACGATCAAGAATGGATCCATTCTAATTCATTCGTACGATCCATTCTAATTCATTCGCACAAATGTATCCATTCTAATTCATTCATACGATCCATTCTAATTCATTCGCACGATCCATTCTAATTCATTCGTACGATCCATTCTAATTCTTTCACACGATCCATTCTAATTCATTCGTATGATCCATTCTAATTCATTCGCACGATCCATTCTAATTCATTTATAGGATCCATTCTAATTCATTCATACGATCTATTCTAATTCTTTCGCACGAATGTATCCATTCTAATTCATTCGCAGGAATGTATCCATTCTAATTCATTCAGAATGGATACATTCGTCCGAATGAATTAGAATGGATCATACGAATGAGTAAGAATGGATCGTACGAATGAAATAGAATAGATTGTACGAATGAATTAGAATGGATTCGTACGAATGAATTAGAATGGATACATTCGTGCGAATGAATTAGAATGGATCGTACCAATGAGTAAGAATGGATCGTACGAATGAAATAGAATGGATTGTGCGAATGAATTAGAATGGATCATACGAATGAATTAGAATAGATCGTACGAATTAATTCGAATGGATACATTCGTGCGAATGAATTAGAATGGATTGTATGAATGAATTAGAATGGATCATACGAATGAATTAGAATAGATCATACGAATTAATTAGAATAGATCATACGAATGAATTAGAATGGATCGTACGAATGAATTAGAATGGATCGTACGAATGAATTAGAATGGATACATTCGTGCGAATGAATTAGAATGGATTGTGCGAATGAATAAGAACAGATCGTGCGAATGAATTAGAATAGATCGTACGAATGAATTAGAATGGATCGTGCAAATGAATTAGAATGGATCGTACGAATGAATTAGAATGGATACATTTGTGCGAATGAATTAGAATTGATCGTACGAATGAATTAGAATGGATCGTATGAATAAATTAGAATGGATCGTACGAATGAATTAGAATGGATCGTGCGAATGAATTAGAATGGATCGTACGAATGAATTAGAATGGATCGTACGAATGAACTAGAATAGATACATTCGTGCGAATAAATTAGAATGGATCGTACGAATAAATTAGAATGGATCGTACGAATGAATTAGAATGGATCTTACGAATGAATTAGAATGGATCATATGAATGAATAAGAATGGATCGTACGGATGAATTAGAATGGATCTTACGAATGAAATAGAATAGATTGTACGAATGAATTAGAATGGATTCGTACGAACGAATTAGAATGGATACATTGGTGCGAATGAATTAGAATGGATCGTACCAATGAGTAAGAATGGATTGTACAAATGAAATAGAATGGATTGTGCGAATGAATTAGAATGGATCGCACGAATGTATCCATTCTAATTCATTCGTACGATCCATTCTAATTCATTCGTACGATCCATTCTAATTCATTCGTATGATCCATTCTAATTAATTTGTATGATCCATTCTAATTCATTCGTACGATCCATTCTAATTCATTCATACAATCCATTCTAATTCATTCGTACGATCCATTCTAATTCACTCATACGATCCATTCTAATACATTCATACGATCCATTCTAATTCATTTGCACTAATATATCCATTCTAATTCATTCGTACGATCCATTCTAATTCCTTCGTGCGATCCATCTAATGCATTCGTATGATCTATTCTAATTCATTCGTACGATCCATTCTAATTCATTCGTACGAGCCATTCTAATTCCTTCGTACGATCCATTCTAACTTATTCGTACGATCCATTCTAATTCATTCGTACAATCTATTCTAATTCCTTCGTACGAATGGATACATTCGTGTGAATGAATTAGAATGGATCGTACGAATGAGTAAGAATGGATCGTACGAATGAAATAGAATGGATTGCACGAATGAATTAGAATGGATCGTACGAATGAATTAGAATGGATCGTACGAATGAATTAGAATGGATCGTACGAATGAATTAGAATGGATCGTACGAATGAATTAGAATAGATCGTACGAATGAATTAGAATGGATCGTACGAAGGAATTAGAATGGATCGTACGAATGAATCAGAATGGATTGTGCTAATAAATTAGAATTGATCGAACGAATGAATTAGCATGGATCGTGCTAATGAATTAGAATGGAACGTACGAATGAGATAGAATGGATCGTGTGAAAGAATTAGAATGGATTCTATGAATGAATTAGAATGAATTCGTACGATCCATTCGAATTCATTCGCACGATCCATTCTAATTCATTCATACGATCCATTCTAATTCATACATGCAATCCATTCTAATTCTTTCACACGATCCATTCTAATTCATTCGTAGGATCCATTCTAATTCATTCGTACAATCTATTCTTCGTATGATCCATTCTTACTCATTGGTACGATCCATTCTAATTCATTCGCACGAATGTATCCATTCTAATTCATTCGTACGAATCCATTCTAATTCATTCGTACAATACATTCTATTTCATTCGTACGATCCATTCCTACTCATTCGTATATTCCATTCTAATTCATTCGCACGAATGTATCCATTCTAAATCATTCGTATGATCCATTCTAATTCATTCGTACGATCCATTCTAAATTATTCATACAATCCATTCTATTTCATTCGTACGATCAATTCTAATTCATTAGGACGATCCATTCTAATTCATTCGTACGATCCATTCAAATTCATTCGCACGATCCATTCTAATTCATTCGTACAATCCATTCTATTTCATTCGTACGATCCATTCTTACTCATTCGTATGATCCATTCTAATTCATTCGCACCAATGTATCCATTCTAATCCATTCGTACGATCCATTCTAATCCATTCGTACGATCCATTCTAATTCATTCGCATCAATGTAACCATTCTAATTCATTCATTTGATCCATTCTAATTCATTTGTCCGATCCATTCTAATTCATTCCCACGAATGTATCCATTCTAAACCATTCATACGATCCATTCTAATTTATTCGTACGATCCATTCTAATTCATTCGTAAGATCCATTCTAATTCATTCGTACGATCCATTCTAATTCATTCGTAAGATCCATTCTAATTCATTCGTACGATCCATTCTAATTCATTCGTACGATCCATTCTAATTCATTCGCACGAATGTATCCATTCTAGTTCATTCGTACGATCCATTCTAATTCATTCGTACGATCCATTCTAATTCATTCGCACGAATGTATCCATTGTAGTTCATTCGTACGATCCATTCTAATTTATTCATACGATCCATTCTAATTCAATCGTACTATCCATTCTAATTCATTCGCACAAATGTATCCATTCTAATTCATTCGTAGGATCCATTCTAATTCATTCGCAAGATCCATTCTAATTCATTCGTACGATCCATTCTAATTCTTCAACACGATCCATTCAAATTCATTCGTACGATCCATTCTAATTCATTCGCACGATCCATTCTAATTCATTCGTACGATCCATTCTAATTCATTCATACGATCCATTCTAATTCATTCATACGATCCATTCTAATTCATTTGCACAAATGTATCTATTCTAATTCATTCGTACGATCCATTCTAATTCATTCACACGATCCATTCTAATTCATTCGTACGATCCATTCTAATTCATTCGCACGATCTGTTCTTATTCATTCGCACAATCCATTCTAATTCATTCGCACGAATGTATCCATTCTAATTCATTCGTACGATCCATTCTAATTCATTCGTACGATCCATTCTAATTCATTCGTATGATCCATTCTAATTAATTCGTATGATCCATTCTAATTCATTCGTACGATCCATTCTAATTCATTCATACAATCCATTCTAATTCATTCGTACGATCCATTCTAATTCACTCATACGATCCATTCTAATACATTCATACGATCCATTCTAATTCATTTGCACGAATATATCCATTCTAATTCCTTCGTACGATCCATTCTAATTCCTTCGTACGATCCATTCTAATTCATTCGTACGATCTATTCTAATTCATTCGTACGATCCATTCTAATTCATTCGTACGATCCATTCTAATTCCTTCGTACGATCCATTCTAATTCATTCGTACGATCCATTCTAATTCATTCGTACAATCTATTCTAATTCATTCGTACGAATAGATACATTCGTGTGAATGAATTAGAATGGATCGTACGAATGAGTAAGAATGGATCGTACGAATAAAATAGAATGGATTGTACGAATGAATTAGAATGGATCGTGCTAATGAATTAGAAATGATCGAACGAATGAATTAGCATGGATCGTGCTAATGAATTAGAATGGATCGTACGAATGAATTAGAATGGATCGTGCGAATGAATTAGAATGGATCGTACGAATGAATCAGAATGGATACATTTGTGCGAATGAATTAGAATGGATCGTACGAATGAATTAGAATGGATCGTATGAATCAATTAGAATGAATCGTGCGAATGAATTCGAATGGATCGTACGAATTCATTCTAATTCATTCATACAATCCATTCTATTTCTTTCACATGATCCATTCTAATTCATTCGTACGTTCCATTCTAATTCATTAGCACTTTCCATGCTAATTCATTCGTTCGATCAATTCTAATTCATTAGCACGAACCATTCTAATTCATTCGTACGATCCATTCAAATTCATTCGCACGATCCATTCTAATTCATTCATAGGATCCATTCTAATTCATTCATACTATCTATTCTAATTCTTTCGCACGAATGTATCCATTCTAATTCATTCGCACGAATGTATCCATTCTAATTCATTCGTACGATCCATTCTAATTCATTCGTACGATCCATTCTAATTCATTCGTACGATCTATTCTAATTCATTCATACAAATAGATACATTCGTGTGAATGAATTAGAATGGATCGTACGAATGAGTAAGAATGGATCGTACGAATGAAATCGAATGGATTGCACGAATGAATTAGAATGGATCGTACGAATGAATTAGAATGGATCGTGTGAAAGAATTAGAATGGATCGTACGAATGAATTAGAATGGATCGTGCGAATGAATTAGAATAGATCGTACGAATGAATTAGAATGGATCGTACGAAGGAATTAGAATGGATCGTACGAATGAATTAGAATGGAGATATTCGTGCAAATGAATTAGAATGGATCATACGAATGAGTAAGAATGGATCGTACGAATGAAATAGAATAGATCGTACGAATGAATTAGAATGGATCCTACGAATGAATAAGAATAGATCGTGTGAAAGAATTAGAATGGATTGTATGAATGAATTAGAATGGATCGTACGAATGAATTAGAATGGATCGTACGAAGGAATTAGAATGGATCGTGCGAATGAATTAGAATGGATCGTACGAATGAATTAGAAAAGATCGTACGAATGAATTAGAATGGATCGTACGAAGGAATTAGAATGGATCGTACGAATGAATTAGAATGGATATATTCGTGCAAATGAATTAGAATGGATCGTATGAATGTATTAGAATGGATCGTACGAATGAATTAGAATGGATCATGTGAAAGAATTAGAATGGATCGTACGAATGAATTAGAATGGATCGTGCGAATGAATTAGAATGGATCGTACGAATGAATTAGAATGGATACATTTGTGCGAATGAATTAGAATGGATCGTATGAATGAATTATAATGGATCGTGTGAATGAATTAGAGTGGATACATTCGTGCGAATGAATTAGAATGGATCGGATGAATGAATTAGAATGGATCGTACGAATGAATTAGAATGGATCAAATGAATGAATTAGAATGGTTACATTCATGCGAAATAATTAGAATGGATCGTACGAATGGATTAGAATGGATACATTCGAGCGAAAGAATTAGAATGGATCGTACGAATGAATTAGAATGGATCATACGAATGGATTAGAATGGATCCTACGAATGGATTAGAATGGATACCTTTGTGCATATGAATTAGAATGGATCGTACGAATGAATTAGAATGTATCATATTAATGAATTAGAATGGATCGTACGAATGAATTAGAATGGATCATATTAATGAATTAGAATGGATCGTACGAATGAATTAGAATGGATACATTCGTGCATGATCCATTCTAATTCATTCGCACGAATGTATCCATTCTAATTCATTCGTACGATCCATTCTAATTCATTCGTACGATCCATTCTAATTCATTCATGCAATCCATTCTAATTCTTTCACACGATCCATTCTAATTCATTCGCACGATCCATTCTAATTCATTCGTACGATCCATTCTAATTCATTCGTACAATCCATTCTAATTCATTCTTCCGATCCATTCTAATTCATTCGCACGAATGTATCCATTCTAATTCGTTCGTACGATCCATTCTAATTCATTCGTACGATCCATTATAATTCATTCGTAAGTTCCATTCTAATTCATTCGTACGATCCATTCTAATTCATTCGTACGATCCATTCTAATTCATTCGCACGAATGTATCCATTCTAGTTCATTCGTACGATCCATTCTAATTCATTCGTACGATCCATTCTAATTCATTCGCAAGATCCATTCTAATTCATTCATACGATCCATTCTAATTCATTCATACGATCCATTCTAATTCATTCGTACGATCCATTCTAATTCATTCGCCCAAATGTATCCAATCTAATTCATTCGTACGATCTATTCTAATTCATTCGCACGATCCATTCTTACTCATTTGTATGATCCATTCTAATTCATTCGGACGAATGTTTCCATTCTAATTTATTCGTACGATCCATTCTAATTCATTCGTACGATCCATTCTAATTCATTCGTCCGATCCATTCTAATTCATTCGCACAAATGTATCCATTCTAATTCATTCGTATGATCCATTCTAATTCATTCGTACGATCCATTCTAATTCATTCATAAGATCCATTCTAATTCATTCGTACGATCCATTCTAATTCATTCGTACGATCCATTCTAATTCATTCGCACGAATGTATCCATTCTAGTTCATTCGTACGATCCATTCTAATTCATTCGTACGATCCATTCTAATTCATTCGCACGATCCATTCTAATTCATTCGTACGATCCATTCTAATTCATTCATACGATCCATTCTAATTCATTCGTACGATCCATTCTAATTCATTCGTACGATCCATTCTAATTCATTTGCCCAAATGTATCCATTCTAATTCATTCGTACGATCCATTCGTGCTAATGAATTAGAAATGATCGAACGAATGAATTAGCATGGATCGTGCTAATGAATTAGAATGGATCGTACGAATGAATTAGAATGGATCATGCGAATGAATTAGAATGGATCGTATGAATGAATCAGAATGGATACATTTGTGCGAATGAATTAGAATGGATCGTACGAAGGAATTAGAATGGATCGTATGAATGAATTAGAATGGATTGTGCGAATGAATTTGAATGGATCGTACGAATTCATTCTAATTCATTCATACAATCCATTCTATTAATTTCACACGATCCATTCTAATTCATTCGTACGTTCCATTCTAATTCATTAGCACGATCCATGCTAATTCATTCGTTCGATCAATTCTAATTCATTAGCACGAACCATTCAAATTCATTCGGACGATCCATTCTAATTCATTCGCACGATCCATTCTAATTCATTCATAGGATCCATTCTAATTCATTCATAATATCTATTCTAATTCTTTCGCACGAATGTATCCATTCTAATTCATTTGCACGAATGTATCCATTCTAATTCATTCGTACGATCCATTCTAATTCAGTCGTACGATCCATTCTAATTCATTCATACGATCTATTCTGATTCATTCATACAATCCATTCTAATTCATTCATAGAATGGATCGTACGAAGGAATTAGAATGGATCGTACGAATGAATTAGAATGGATCATACGAATGAATTAGAATAGATCGTACGAATGAATTAGAATGGATCGTACGAAGGAATTAGAATGGATCGTACGAATGAATTAGAATGGATATATTCGTGCAAATGAATTAGAATGGATCGTATGAATGTATTAGAATGGATCGTATGAGTGAATTAGAATGGATCGTACGAATGAATTAGAATTGATCGTACGAATGAATTAGAATGGATCGTGTGAATGAATTAGAATGGATCGTACGAATGAATTAGAATGGATCGTACGAATGAACTAGAATGGATACATTCGTGCGTATGAATTAGAATAGATCGTACGAATGAATTAGAATGGATCGTACGAATGAATTAGAATCGATACATTCGTGCGAATGAATTAGAATGGATCGGACGAATGAATTAGAATGGATCGTACGAATGAATTAGAATGGATCGTACGAATGAATTAGAATGGATCGTATGAATGAATTAGAATGGATACATTCGTACGAATGAATTAGAATTGATCGTACGAATGAATTAGAATGGATCATGCGAACGAATTAGAATGGATCGTACGAATGAATTAGAATGGATCGTACGAATGAACTAGAATGGATACATTCGTGCGAATGAATTAGAATGGATCGTACGAATGAATTAGAATGGATCGTACGAATGAACTAGAATGGATACATTCGTGCAAATGAATTAGAATGGATCGTACGAATGAATTAGAATGGATCGTACGAATGAATTAGAATGAATCTTACGAATGAATTAGAATGGATCGTACGAATGAATTAGAATGGATCCTACGAATGAATTAGAATGGATACATTCATGCGAATGAATTAGAATGGATCGGACGAATGAATTAGAATGGATCATACGAATGAATTAGAATGGATCAAATGAATGAATTAGAATGGTTACATTCATGCGAATGAATTAGAATCGATCGTACGGAATGAATTAGAATGGATTGTATGAATGAATTAGAATGGATACATTCGTGCGAATGAATTAGAATGGATCATACGAATGAGTAAGAATGGATCGTACGAATGAAATAGAATGGATTATACGAATGAATTAGAATGGATCGTACAAATGAATTAGAATGGATCGTACGAATGAATTAGAATGGATTGCATGAATGAATTAGAATGGATCGTACGAATGAATTAGAATGGATCGTGTGATAGAATTAGAATGGATTGTATGAATGAATTAGAATGGATCGTACGAATGAATTAGAATGGATCGTACGAAGGAATTAGAATGGATACATTCGTGCGAATGAATTAGAATGGATACATTCGTGCGAAAGAATTAGAATAAATCGTATGAATGAATTAGAATGGATCCTATGAATGAATTAGAATGGATCGTGCGAATGAATTAGAATGGATCGTGCAAATGAATTAGAATTGATCGAACGAATGAATTAGCATGGATCGTGCTAATGAATTAGAATGGAACGTACGAATGAATTAGAATGGATCGTGTGAAAGAATTAGAATGGATTGTATGAATGAATTAGAATGGATCGTACGAAGGAATTAGAATGGATCGTACGAATGAATTAGAATGGATCGTACGAATGAATTAGAATAGATCGTACGAATGAATTAGAATGGATCGTACGAATGAATTAGAATGGATCGTGTGAATGAATTAGAATGGATCGTACGAATGAATTAGAATGGATCGTGCGAATGAATAAGAATGGATCGTACGAATGAATTAGAATGGATTGCACGAATGAATTAGAATGGATCGTACGAATGAATTAGAATGGATCGTACGAATGAATTAGAATGGATCATGTGAAAGAATTAGAATGGATTGTATGAATGAATTAGAATGGATCGTACGAATGAATTAGAATGGATCGTACGAAGGAATTAGAATGGATCGTACGAAAGAATTAGAATGGATCGTACGAATGAATTAGAATGGTTACATTTGTGCGAATGAATTAGAATGGATCGTACGGAATGAATTAGAATGGATTGTATGAATGAATTAGAATGGATACATTCGTGCGAATGAATTAGAATGGATCATACGAATGAGTAAGAATGGATTGTACGAATGAATTAGAATGGATCGTACGAATGAATTAGAATGGATCGTGCGAATGAATTAGAATGGATCGTACCAATGAGTAAGAATGGATCGTACGAATGAATATAATGGATCGTATGAATGAATTAGAATGGATACATTCGTGTGAATGAATTAGAATGGATCGTATGAATGAATTAGAATAGATTTTGTGAAAGAATTAGATTGGATTAGAATGGATCGTACGAATGAATTAGAATGGATACATTCGTGCGAATGAATTAGAATGGATCGGACGAATGAATTAGAATGGATCGTACGAATGAATTAGAATGGATAGTACGAATGAATTAGAATGGATCAAATGAATGAATTAGAATGGTTACATTCATGCGAATGAATTAGAATGGATCGTACGAATGGATTAGAATGGATCGTACGAATGGATTAGAATGGATACATTCGTGCGAATGAATTAGAATGGATCGTACGAATAAATTAGAATGGATCGTACGAATGAATTAGAATGGATACATTCGTGCGAATGAATTAGAATGGATCGGACGAATGAATTAGAATGGATCGTACGAATGAATTAGAATGGATCAAATGAATGAATTAGAATGGTTACATTCATGCGAATGAATTAGAATGGATCGTACGGAATGAATTAGAATGGATTGTATGAATGAATTAGAATGGATACATTCGTGCGAATGAATTAGAATGGATCATACGAATGAGTAAGAATGGATCATACGAATGAAATAGAATGGATTGTACGAATGAATTAGAATGGATCGTACAAATGAATTAGAATGGATCGTACGAATGAATTAGAATGGATTGCACGAATGAATTAGAATGGATCGTACGAATGAATTCGAATGGATTGTGTGAAAGAATTAGAATGGTTTGTATAAATGAATTAGAATGGATCGTACGAATGAATTAGAATTGATCGTACGAAGGAACTAGAACGGATATATTCGTGCGAATGAATTAGAATGGATACATTCGTGCGAAAGAATTCTAATTCATTCCCACGATCCATTCTAATTTATTCGTACGATCCATTCTAATTCATTCGTACGATCTATTCTAATTCATTCGCACGAATGTAACCATTCTTATTCATTCATACGATTCATTCTAATTCGTTCGTATGAGCTATTCTAATTCATTCGTACGATCCAATCTAATTCATTCATACGATCCATTGTAATTCATTCATACAATCCATTTAGATTCATTCGCACAAATGTATCCATTCAAATTCATTCGTACGATCCAGTCTAATTCATTCGTACGATCCATTCTAATTCATTCGCACGAATATATCCATTCTAATTCTTTCGTACGATGCATTCTAATTCATTCGTACGATCCATTCTAATTCATTCGTACGATCCATTCTAATTCATTCATACGATCCATTCTAATTCATTCGCACGAATGTATCCATTCTAATTCATTCGTACGATCCATTCTAATTCATTCGTACGATCCAATCTAATTCATTCGCACGATCCATTCTAATTCATTCATACGATCCATTCTAATTCATTCATACGATCCATTCTAATTCATTCCTACAATCCATTCTAATTCATTCGCCCGATCCATTCTAATTCATTCATACGATCCATTCTATTCGAATGGATCATGCGATCCATTCGAATTCATTCGCACGATCCATTCTAATTCATTCATACGATCCATTCTAATTCATTCATACAATGCATTCTAATTCTTTCACACGATCCATTCTAATTCATTCATACGATCCATTCTAATTCATTCGTACAATCCATTCTATTTCATTTGTATGATCCATTCTTACTCATTCGTATGATCCATTCTAATTCATTCGTACGATCCATTCTAATTCATTTGTACGATCCATTCTAATTCATTCGTACTATCCATTCTATTTCATTCGTACGATCCATACTTACTCATTCGTATGATCCATTCTAATTCATTCGCACGAATGTATCCATTCTAATTCATTCATACAATCCATTCTAATTCATTCCGTACGATCCATTCTAATTCATTTGTACGATCGTACGAATGAATTAGAATGGATCGTACGAATGAATTAGAATAGATTGTGCGAATGAATTAGAATGGATCGTACGAATGAATTAGAATGGATCGTACTAATGAATTAGAATGGATCATACGAATGAGTAAGAATGGATCGTACGAATGAATTAGAATGGATCGTACGAATGAATTAGAATGGATCGTACGAATAAATTAGAATGAATACATTCGTCCGAATGAATTAGAATGGATCATACGAATGAGTAAGAATGGATCGTACGAATGAAATAGAATAGATTGTACGAATGAATTAGAATGGATCCTACGAATGAATTAGAATGGATCGTGTGAAATACGAATGAATTAGAATGGATATATTCGTGCAAATGAATTAGAATGGATCGTATGAATGTATTAGAATGGATCGTATGAGTGAATTAGAATGGATCGTGCGAATGAATTAGAATGGATTGTATGAATGAATTAGAATGGATCGTACGAATGAATTAGAATGGATCGTACGAATGAATTAGAATGGATCGTACGAATGAACTAGAAGGGATACTTTCGTGCGAATGAATTTGAATGGATCGTACGAATGAATTAGAATGGATCGTGCGAATAAAGTAGAATGGATATTATGAATGAATTAGAATAGATCGTATGAATGAATTAGAATGGATCGTACGAATGAATTAGAATAGATCGTACGAATGAATTAGAATGGATCGTACGAATAAATTAGAATGGATACATTCGTCCGAATGAATTAGAATGGATCATACGAATGAGTAAGAATGGATCGTACGAATGAAATAGAATAGATTATACGAATGAATTAGAATGGATCCTACGAATGAATTAGAATGGATCGTGTGAAAGAATTAGAATGGATTGTATGAATGAATTAGAATGGATCGTATGAATGGATTAGAATGGATCGTGCGAATGAATTCGAATGGATCGTATGAATTCATTCTAATTCATTCGTACAATCCCTTATAATTCTTTCACACGATCTATTCTAGTTCATTCGTAGGATCCATTCTAATTCATTCATACAATCTATTCTATTTCATTCGTACGATCCATTCTTACTCATTCGTATGATCCATTCTTATTCATTCGGACGAATGTATCCATTCTAATTTATTCATACGATCCATTCTAATTCATTCGTACGATCTATTCTAATTCATTCGTACGATCCATTCTAATTCATTCATACGATCTATTCTAATATATTCATACGATCTATTCTAATTCATTCATACAATCCATTCTAATTCTTTCACACGATCCATTCTAATTCATTCGTACGATCCATTCTAATTCATTCGCACAATCCATTCTATTTCATTCGTACGATCCATTCTTACTCATTCGTATGATCCATTCTAATTCATTCGCACGAATGTATCCATAATGGATCATACGAATGAGTAAGAATGGATCGTACGAATGAAATATAATGGATTGTGCGAATGAATAAGAATGGACCGTACGAATGAATTAGAATGGATACATTCGTGCGAATGAATTAGAATGGATCGGACGAATGAATTAGAATGGATCGTACGAATGAATTAGAATGGATCGTACGAATGAATTAGAATGGATCGTACGAAAAAATTAGAATGGATACATTCGTCCGAATGAATTAGAATGGATCATACGAATAAGTAAGAATGGATCGTACGAATGAAATAGAATAGATTGTACGAATGAATTAGAATGGATTCGTACGAATGAATTAGAATGGATGCATTTGTGCGAATGAATTAGAATGGATCCTACCAATGAGTAAGTATGGATCATACGAATGAAATAGAATGGATTGTGCGAATAAATTAGAATGGATCATACGAATGAATTAGAATGGATCGTACAAATTAATTGGAATGGATACATTCGTGCGAATGAATTAGAATGGATTGTATGAATGAATTAGAATGGATCGTACGAATGAATTAGAATGGATCATACAAATTAATTAGAATGAATCATACGAATGAATTAGAATGGATCGTACGAATAAATTAGAATGGATCGTACGAATGAATTAGAATAGATTGCGCGAATAAATTAGAATGGATCGTGCGAATGAAATAGAATGGATACAAATGAATTAGAATGGATCATACGAATGAATTAGAATGACGATCCATTCTTACTCATTCGTATGATCCATTCTAATTTATTCGCACGAATGTATCCATTCTAATTCATTCGTACGTCTAATTCTTTCGTACGGTCCATTCTAATTCATTCGCACAATCCATTCTATTTCATTCGTACGATCCATTCTTACTCATTCGTATGATCCATTGTGGATACATTCGTGCGAATGAAGTAGAATGGATCATACGAATGAGTAAGAATGGATCGTACAAATGAAATAGAATGGATTGTGCGAATGAATTAGAATGGATCGTATGAATGAATTAGAATGGATCGTGTGAAAGAATTAGAATGGATTGTATGAATGAATTAGAATAGATCGTATGAATGAATTAGAATGGATCGTACGAATGAATTAGAATGGATCGTACGAATGAATTAGAATGGATCGTACGAATGAATTAGAATGGATCGTTCGAATGAATTAGAATGGATACATTCGTGCGAATGAATTAGAATGGATCATCCGAATGAGTAAGAATGGATCGTCATTCTAATTCATTCGTATGATCCATTCTAATTCATTTGTATCCATTCTATTTCATTCGCACGATCCATTCTAATTCATTCGCGCAATCTATTCTAATTCATTCGTACGATCCATTCTAATTCATTCCTACGATCCATTCTAATTCATTCATACAATCTATTCTAATTTATTCGCACGAATGTATCCATTCTAATTCATTCGTACGATCCATTCTAATTCATTCGCACAATCTATTCTAATTCATTCATACGATCCATTCTAATTTATTCGCACGAATGTATCCATTCTAATTCATTCATACGATCCATTCTACTTTATTCGTACTATCCGTTCTAATTCACTCATACGATCCATTCTAATTCATTCATACGATCCATTCTAATTCATTTGCATGAATATATCCTTCTAATTCATTCGTACGATCCATTCTAATTCCTTCGTACGATCCATTCTAATTCCTTCGTATGATCCATTCTAATTCCTTCGTACGATCCATTCTAATTCCTTCGTACGATCCATTCTATTTCATTTGTATGATCCATTCTAATTCCTTCGTACGATCCATTCTAATTCCTTCGTATCCATTCTAATTCACTCATACGATCTATTCTAAATCATTCGTACGATCCATTCTAATTCATTCATACAATCCATTCTAATTCATTCGCACGAATGTATCCATTCTAATTCATTTGTACGATCAGTTCTAATTCATTCACAAAATCTATTCTAATTCATTCATACGATCCATTCTAATTCATTCACACGAATGTATCCATTCTAATTCATTCATACGATCCATTCTAATTCATTCGTACGATCCATTCTAATTCACTCATACGGTCCATTCTAATACATTCATACGATCCATTCTAATTCATTTGCACGAATACATCCATTCTAATTCATTCGTACGATCCATTCTAATTCCTTCGTACGATCCATTCTAATTCATTCGTACGATCTATTCTAATTCATTCGTACGATCCATTCTAATTCATTCGTACGATCCATTCTAATTCCTTCGTACGATCCATTCTAATTCATTCGTACGATCCATTCTAATTCATTCATACAATCCATTCTAATTCTTTCACCCGATCCATTCTAATTCATTCGTACGATCCATTCTAATTCATTCGTGCAATCCATTCTATTTCATTCGTACGATCCATTCTAATTCATTCACACGAATGTATCCATTCGTACGAATGAATAGATTGTACGAATGAATTAGAATGGATCGTACGAATGAATTAGAATGGATCGTACGAAGGAATTAGAATGGATCGTATGAATGAATTAGAATGGATCGTACGAATGAATTAGAATAGATCGTACGAATGAATTAGAATGGATCGTACGAAGGAATTAGAATGGATCGTACGAATGAATTAGAATGGATATATTCGTGCAAATGAATTAGAATGGATCGTATGAATGTATTAGAATGGATCGTATGAGTGAATTAGAATGGATCGTACGAATGAATTAGAATGGATCGTATGAATGAATTAGAATGGATACATTCGTGTGAATGAATTAGAATGGATCGTATGAATGAATTAGAATAGATTTTGTGAATGAATTAGAACTGATCGTACGAATGAATTAGAATGGATACATTCGTGCGAATGAATTAGAATGGATTGTATGAATGAATTAGAATATATCCATTCTAATTCATTTGCACGAATATATCCATTCTAATTCATTCGTACGATCCATTCTAATTCCTTCGTACGATCCATTCTATTTCATTCGTACGATCTATTCTAATTCCTTCGTACGATCCATTCTAATTCATTTGTACGATACATTCTAATTCCTTCGTACGATCCATTCTAATTCATTCGTACGATCCATTCTAATTCATTCGTACAATCTATTCTAATTCATTCGTACGATTGGATACATTCGTGTTAATGAATTAGAATGGATCGTACGAATGAATTAGAATGGATCGTATGAATGAATTAGAATGGATACATTCGTGTGAATGAATTAGAATGGATCGTATGAATGAATTAGAATAGATTTTGTGAATGAATTAGAATTGATCGTACGAATGAATTAGAATGGATACATTCGTGCGAATGAATTAGAATGGATTGTATGAATGAATTAGAATATATCCATTCTAATTCATTTGCACAAATATATCCATTCTAATTCATTCGTACGATCCATTCTAATTCCTTCGTACGATCCATTCTAATTCATTCGTACGATCTATTCTAATTCCTTCGTACGATCCATTCTAATTCCTTCGTACGATCCATTCTATTTCATTCGTATAATCCATTCTAATTCCTTCGTACTATCCATTCTAATTCCTTCGTATCTATTCTAATTCACTCATACGATCCATTCTAATTCATTCGTACGATCCATTCTAATTCATTCATACAATCCATTCTAATTCATTCGCACGAATGTATCCATTCTAATTCATTCTTACGATCAGTTCTAATTCATTCACAAAATCTATTCTAATTCATTCATACGATCCATTCTAATTCATTCACACGAATGTATCCATTCTAATTCATTCATACGAACCATTCTAATTCATTCGTACGATCCATTCTAATTCACTCATACGATCCATTCTAATACATTCATACGATCCATTCTAATTCATTTGCACGAATATATCCATTCTAATTCTTTCGTACGATCCATTCTAATTCATTCGTACGATCTATTCTAATTCATTCGTACGATCCATTCTAATTCATTCGTACGATCCATTCTAATTCATTCGTACGATCCATTCTAATTCATTCATACCATCCATTCTAATTCTTTCACACGATCCATTCTAATTCATTCGTACGATCCATTCTAATTCATTCGTGCAATCCATTCTATTTCATTCGTACGATCCATTCTTACTCATTCGTACGATCCATTCTAATTCATTCACACGAATGTATCCATTCGTACGAATGAATTTGAATGGATCGTACGAATGAATTAAAATGGATCGTACGAAGGAATTAGAATGGATCGTACGAATGAATTAGAATGGATCGTACGAATGAATTAGAATAGATCGTACGAATGAATTAGAATGGATCGTACGAAGGAATTAGAATGGATCGTACGAATGAATTAGAATGGATATATTCGTCCAAATGAATTAGAATGGATCGTATGAATGTATTAGAATGGATCGTATGAGTGAATTAGAATGGATCATATGAATAAATTAGAATGGATTGTATGAATGAATTGGAATGGATCGTACGAATGAATTTGAATGGATCATACGAATTAATTAGAATGGATCATACGAATGAATTAGAATGGATCGTACGAATGAATTAGAATGGATCGTACGAATAAATTAGAATGGATACATTCGTGCGAATGAATTAGAATGGATTGTGCGAATGAATAAGAACAGATCGTGTGAATGAATTAGAATGGATCATACAAATGAATTAGAATGGATCGTGCGAATGAATTAGAATGGATCGTACGAATGAATTAGAATGGATACATTTGTGCGAATGAATTAGAATGGATCGTACGAATGAATTAGAATGGATCGTATGAATGAATTAGAATGGATTGTACGAATGAATTAGAATGGATCGTGCGAATGAATTAGAATGGATCGTACGAATGAAGTAGAATGGATCGTGTGAAAGAATTAGAATGGATCGTACGAATGAATTAGAATGGATCGTGCGAATATATTAGAATGGATCGTACGAATGAATTAGAATGGATACATTTGTGCGAATGAATTAGAATGGATCGTACGAATGAATTAGAATGGATCGTATGAATGAATTAGAATGGATCGTACGAATGAATTAGAATAGATCGTGTGAATGAATTAGAATGGATCGTACGAATGAATTAGAATGGATCGTACGAATGAACTAGAATGGATACATTCGTGCGAATGAATTAGAATGGATCGTACGAATGAATTAGAATGGATCGTACTAATGAATTAGAATGGATCTTACGAATGAATTAGAATGGATCGTACGAATGAATTAGAATGGATCGTACGAATAAATTAGAATGGATTCATTCATGCGAATGAATTAGAATGGATCGGACGAATGAATTAGAATGGATCGTACCAATGAATTAGAATGGATCGTACGAATGAATTAGAATGGATCGTACGAATAAGTTAGAATGGATACATTCGTCCGAATGAATTAGAATGGATCATACGAATGACTAAGAATGGATCGTACGAATGAAATAGAATAGATTGTACGAATGAATTAGAATGGATCCTACGAATGAATTAGAATGGATCGTGTGAAAGAATTAGAATGGATTGTATGAATGAATTAGAATGGATCGTATGAATGAATTAGAATGGATCGTGCGAATGAATTCGAATGGATCATACGAATTCATTCTAATTCATTCATACAATCCATTCTAATTCTTTCACACGATCCATTCTAATTCATTCGTACGTTCCATTCTAATTCATTAGCACGATCCATGCTAATTCATTCGTTCGATCAATTCTAATTCATTAGCACGATCCATTCTAATTCATTCGTACGATCTATTCTAATTCATTCGCACGATCCATTCTAATTCATTCATAGGATCCATTCTAATTCATTCATACGATCTATTCTAATTCTTTCGCACGAATGTATTCATTCTAATTCATTCGCACGAATGTATCAATTCTAATTCATTCGTACGATCCATTCTAATTCATTCGTACGATCCATTCTAATTCATTCGCACAATCTATTCTAATTCATTCATACGATCCATTCTAATTCATTCGCACGAATGTATCCATTCTAATTCATTCATACGATCCATTCTACTTCATTCGTACAATCCGTTCTAATTCACTCATACGATCCATTCTAATTCATTCATACGATCCATTCTAATTCATTTGCACGAATATATCCATTCTAATTCATTCGTACGATCCATTCTAATTCCTTCGTACGATCCATTCTAATTCCTTTGTACAATCCATTCTATTTCATTCGTACGATCCATTCTAATTCACTGATACGATCCATTCTAATACATTCATACGATCCATTCTAATTCATTTGCACGAATATATCCATTCTAATTCATTCGTACGATCCATTCTAATTCCGTCGTACGATCCATTCTAATTCATTCGTACGATCTATTCTAATTCATTCGTACGATCCATTATAAATCCTTCGTACGATCCATTCTAATTCCTTCGTACGATCCATTCTATTTCATTCGTATGATCCATTCTAATTCCTTCGTACGATCCATTCTAATTCCTTCCTATCCATTCTAATTCACTCATACGATCTATTCTAATTCATTCGAACGATCCATTCTAATTCATTCATACAATCCATTCTAATTCATTCGCACGAATGTATCCATTCTAATTCATTCGTACGATCAGTTCTAATTCATTCACAAAATCTATTCTAATTCATTCATACGATCCATTCTAATTCATTCACACGAATGTATCCATTCTAATTCATTCATACGATCCATTCTAATTCATTCGTACGATCCATTCTAATTCACTCATACGATCCATTCTAATATATTCATACGATCCATTCTAATTCATTTGCACGAATATATCCATTCTAATTCATTCGTACGATCCATTCTAATTCCTTCGTACTATCCATTCTAATTCATTCGTACGATCTATTCTAATTCATTCGTACGATCCATTCTAATTCATTCGTACGATCCATTCTAATTCCTTCGTATGATCCATTCTAATTCATTCGTACGATCCATTCTAATTCATTCATACAATCCATTCTAATTCATTCGTACAATCCATTCTAATTCATTCGTCCAATCCATTCTATTTCATTCGTACGATCCATTCTTACTCATTCATACGATCCATTCTAATTCATTCACACGAATGTTTCCATTCGTACGAATGAATTAGAATAGATTGTACGAATGAATTAGAATGAATCGTACGAATGAATTAGAATAGATCGTACGAAGGAATTAGAATGGATCGTACGAATGAATTAGAATGGATCGTACGAATGAATTAGAATAGATCGTACGAAAGAATTAGAATGGATCGTACGAAGGAATTAGAATGGATCGTACGAATGAATTAGAATGGATATATTCGTGCAAATGAATTAGAATGGATCGTATGAATGTATTAGAATGGATCGTATGAGTAAATTAGAATGGATCGTATGAATGAATTAGAATGGATTGTATGAATGAATTAGAATGGAACATACGAATGAATTAGAATGGATCATACGAATTAATTAGAATGGATCGTACGAATGAATTAGAATGGATCGTACGAATGAATTAGAATGGATCGTACGAATGAATTAGAATGGATACATTCGTGCGAATGAATTAGAATGGATTGTGCGAATGAATAAGAACAGATCGTGCGATTGAATTAGAATGGATCGTACGAATGAATTAGAATGGATCGTGCGAATGAATTAGAATGGATCGTATGAATGAATTAGAATGGATACATTTGTGCGAATGAATTAGAATGGATCGTACGAATGAATTAGAATGGATCGTATGAATGAATTAGAATGGATTGTACGAATGAATTAGAATGGATCGTGCGAATGAATTAGAATGGATCGTACGAATGAATTAGAATGGATCGTGTGAAAGAATTAGAATGGATCGTACGAATGAATTAGAATGGATCGTGCGAATGAATTAGAATGGATCGTACGAATGAATTAGAATGGATACATTTGTGCGAATGAATTAGAATGGATCGTACGAATGAATTAGAATGGATCGTATGAATGAATTAGAATGGATCGTACGAATGAATTAGAATGGATCGTGCGAATGAATTAGAATGGATCGTACGAATGAATTAGAATGGATCGTACGAATGAACTAGAATGGATACATTCGTGCGAATGAATTAGAATGGATCGTACGAATGAATTAGAATGGATCGTACGAATGAATTAGAATGGATCTTACGAATGAATTAGAATGGATCGTACAAATGAATTAGAATGGATCGTACGAATAAATTAGAATGGATACATTCGTGCGAATGAATTAGAATGGATCGGACGAATGAATTAGAATGGATCGTACGAATGAATTAGAATGGATCGTACGAATAAATTAGAATGGATACATTCGTCCGAATGAATTAGAATGGATCATACGAATGAGTAAGAATGGATCGTACGAATGAAATAGTATAGATTGTACGAATGAATTAGAATGGATCCTACGAATGAATTAGAATGGATCGTGTGAAAGAATTAGAATGGATTGTATGAATGAATTAGAATGGATCGTATGGATGAATTAGAATAGATCGTGCGAATGAATTCGAATGGATCGTACGAATTCATTCTAATTCATTCATACAATCCATTCTAATTCTTTCACACGATCCATTCTAATTCATTCGTTCGTTCCATTCTAATTCATTAGCATAATCCATGCTAATTCATTCGTTTGATCAATTCTAATTCATTAGCACGATCCATTCTAATTCATTCGTACGATCCATTCTAATTCATTCGCACGATCCATTCTAATTCATTCATAGGATCCATTCTAATTCATTTATACGATCTATTCTAATTCTTTCGCACGAATGTATCCATTCTAATTCATTCGCACGAATGTATCCATTCTAATACATTCGTACGATCCATTCTAATTCATTCGTACGATCCATTCTAATTCATTCGTACGATCCATTCTAATTCATTCATACGATCTATTCTAATTCATTCATACAATCCATTCTAATTCTTTCACACGATCCATTCTAATTCATTCGTACGATCCATTCTAATTCATTCGCACAATCAATTCTATTTCATTCGTACGATCCATTCTTACTCATTCGTATGATCCATTCTAATTCATTCGCATGAATGTATCCATAATGGATCATACGAATGAGTAAGAATGGATCGTACGAATGAAATAGAATGGATTGTGCGAATGAATTAGAATGGACCGAATGGATCATACGAATGAATTAGAATGGATCATACGAATGAATTAGAATGGATAGTGCGAATGAATTAGAATCGATCGTACGAATGAATTAGAATGGATCGTACGAATGAATTAGAATGGATCATACGAATGAGTAAGAATGGATCGTACGAATGAATTAGAATGGATCGTACGAATGAATTAGAATGGATCGTACGAATAAATTAGAATGGATACATTCGTCCGTATGAATTAGAATGGATCATACGAAAGAGTAATAATGGATCGTACGAATGAAATAGAATAGATTGTACGAATAAATTAGAATGGATCCTACGAATGAATTAGAATGGATCGTGTGAAAGAATTAGAATGGATTCTATGAATGAATTAGAATGGATCGTACGAATGGATTAGAATGGATCGTACGAATGAATTAGAATGGATCGTACGAATGAACTAGAATGGATACATTCGTGCGAATGAATTAGAATGGATCGTACGAATGAATTAGAATGGATCGTACAAATGAATTAGAATGGATCTTACGAATGAATTAGAATGGATCGTACAAATGAATTAGAATGGATCGTACGAATGAATTAGAATAGATCGTACGAAGGAATTAGAATGGATCGTACGAAGGAATTAGAATGGATCGTACGAATGAATTAGAATGGATACATTCGTGCGAATGAATTAGAATGGATTGGACGAATGAATTAGAATGGATCGTACAAATGAGTAAGAATGGATCGTACGAATGAAATAGAATAGATCGTACGAATGAATTAGAATGGATCATATGAAGGAATTAGAATGGATCGTACGAATGAATTAGAATGCATCGTGCTAATGAATTAGAATTGATCGAACGAATGAATTAGCATGGATCGTGCTAATGAATTAGAATGGAACGTACGAATGAATTAGAATGGATCGTGTGAAAGAATTAGAATGGATTGTATGAATGAATTAGAATGAATTCGTACGATCCATTCGAATTCATTCGCACGATCCATTCTAATTCATTCATACGATCCATTCTAATTCATTCATACAATCCATTCTAATTCTTTCACACGATCCATTCTAATTCATTCGTAGGATCCATTCTAATTCATTCGTACAATCTATTCTATTTCATTTGTACGATCCATTCTTACTCATTCGTATGATCCATTCTAATTTATTCGGACGAATGTATCCATTCTAATTTATTCGAACGATCCATTCTAATTCATTCGTACGATCCATTCTAATTCATTCGTACGATCCATTCTTACTCATTCGTATGATCCATTCTAATTCATTCGTACGATCCATTCTAATTCATTCATATGATCCATTCTAATTCATTCGCACAATCTATTCTATTTCATTCGTACGATTCATTCTTACTCATTCGTATGATCCATTCGTACGAATGAATTAGAATGGATCATACGAATGAGTAAGAAATGATCGTACAAATGAAAATAGAATGGATTGACGAATGAATTAGAAAGGATCATACAAATGAATTAGAATGGATCGTACGAATGAATTAGAATGGATCATACGAATGAGTAAGAATGGATCGTACAAATGAAATAGAATGGATTGTACGAATGAATTAGAATGGATTGTACGAATGAATTAGAATGGATCGTGTGAAAGAATTAGAATGCATTGTATGAATGAATTAGAATGGATCGTATGAATGAATTAGATTGGATCGTGCGAATGAATTCGAATGGATCGCATGATCCATTCGAATAGAATGGATCGTATGAATGAATTAGAATGGATCGGGCGAATGAATTAGAATGGATTGTAGGAATGAATTAGAATGGATCGTATGAATGAATTAGAATGGATCGTGCAAATGAATTAGAATGGATCGTACGAATGAATTAGAATGGATCGTACGAATGAATTAGAATGGATCTTACGAATGAATTAGAATGGATCATACGAATGAGTAAGAATGGATCGTACGAATGAAATAGAATGGATTATATGAATGAATTAGAATGGATACATTGATGCGAATGAATTAGAATGGATCGGACGATTGAATTAGAATGGATCGTACAATTCATTCTAATTCATTCGTACGATCCATTCTAATACATTCGTACGATTCATGCTAATTCATTCGCACGATCCATTCTAATTCATTCGTATGATCCATTCTTATTCATTCATACGATCCATTCAAATTCATTCGCACAATCTATTCTAATTCATTCGTACAATCCATTCTAATTCATTCGTATGATCCATTCTAACTCATTCGGTAGATCCATTCTAATTCATTCGTATGATCCATTCTAATTCATTCCCACGATCCATTCTAATTTATTCGTACGATCCATTCTAATTCATTCGTACGATCTATTCTAATTCATTCGCACGAATGTAACCATTCTAATTCATTCATACGATTCATTCTAATTCATTCGTATGAGCTATTCTAATTCATTCGTATGATCCATTCTAATTCATTCACTCGATTGTATCCATTCCAATTCATTCATACGATCTATTCTAATTCATTCGTACGATCCATTCTAATTCACTCATACGATCCATTCTAATACATTCGTACGATCCATTCTAATTCATTTGCACGAATATATCCATTCTAATTCATTCGTACGATCCATTCTAATTCCTTCGTAAGATCCATTCTAATTCATTCGTACGATCTATTCTATTTCATTCGTACGATCCATTCTTACTCATTCGTACGATCCATTCTAATTCATTTGTCCGATCCATTCTAATTCATTCGCACGAATGTATCCATTCTAATTCATTCGTTCGATCAATTCTAATTCATTAGCACGATCCATTCTAATTCATTCGTACGATCCATTCTAATTCATTCGCACGATCCATTCTAATTCATTCGTAGGATCCATTCTAATTCATTCATACGATCTATTCTAATTCTTTCGCACGAATGAATCCATTCTAATTCATTCGAACGAATATATCCATTCTAATTCATTCATACAATCCATTCTAATTCATTCGTACGATCCATTCTAATTCATTAATATGATCCATTCTAATTCATTCGTACGATCCATTCTAATTCATAAGCACAAAGGTATCCATTCTAATCCATTCGTAGGATCCATTCTAATCTATTCGTACGATCTATTCTAATTCATTCGTACGATCCATTCTAATTCATTCGCTCGAATGTATCCGTTCGTACGATCCATTCTAATCCATTCGTACGATCCATTCTAATTCATTCGCATGAATGTAACCATTCTAATTCATTCATTTGATCCATTCTAATTCATTCGTACGATCCATTCTAATTCATTCGTCCGAAACATTCTAATTCATTCGCATGAATGTATCCATTCTAATTCATTCGTACGATCCATTCTAATTCATTCGTACGATCCATTCTAATTCATTCGTAAGATCCATTCTAATTCATTCGTACGATCCATTCTAATTCATTCGTACGATCCATTTTAATTCATTCGCACGAATGTATCCATTCTAGTTCATTCGTACGATCCATTCTAATTCATTCGTACGATCCATTCTAATTCATTCGCACGATCCATTCTAATTCATTCGTACGATCAATTCTAATTCATTCGTGCAATCCATTCTATTTCATTCGTACGATCCATTCTTACTCATTCGTACGATCCGTTCTAATTCATTCACACGAACGTATCCATTCATACGAATAAATTAGAATAGATTGTACGAATGAATTAGAATGGATCATACGAAGGAATTAGAATGGATCGTACGAATGAATTAGAATGGATCGTACGAATGAATTAGAATGGATCGTACGAAGGAATTAGAATGGATCGTACAATTGAACTAGAATGGATCATACGAATGAGTAAGAATGGATCGTACGAATGAATTAGAATGGATACATTCGTGCGAATGAATTAGAATGGATCGGACGAATGAATTAGACTGGATCGTACGAATGAATTAGAATGGATCAAATAAATGAATTAGAATGGTTACATTCATGCGAATGAATTAGAATGTATCGTACGAATGGATTAGAATGGATCGTACGAATGGAGTAGAATGGATTCATTCGAGCGAATGAATTAGAATGGATCGTACGAATGAATTAGAATGGATCGTACGAATAAATTAGAATGGATACATTCGTCCGAATGAATTAGAATGGATCATACGAATGAGTAAGAATGGATCGTACTAATGAAATAGAATGGATTGTACGAATGAATTAGAATGGATCGTACGAATGAATTAGAATGGATCGTGTGAAAGAATTAGAATGCATTGTATGAATGAATTAGAATGGATCGTATGAATGAATTAGAATGGATCGTGCGAATGAATTCGAATGGATCACATGATCCATTCGAATAGAATGGGTCGTATGAATGAATTAGAATGGACCGGGCGAATGAATTAGAATGGATTATAGGAATGAATTAGAATGGATCGTATGAATGAATTAGAATGGATCGTATGAATGAATTAGAATGGATCGTTCGAATGAATTAGAATGGATCGTACGAATGAATTAGAATGGTTCGTACGAATGAATTAGAATGGATCATACGAATGAGTAAGAATGGATCATACGAATGAAATAGAATGGATTGTACGAATGAATTAGAATTGATACATTTGTGCGAATGAATTAGAATGGATCGTACGAATGAATTAGAATGGATCGTACGAATGAATTAGAATGGATCGTATGAATGAATTAGAATGCATCATACGAAAGAATTAGAATGGATATATTCGTGCAAATGAATTAGAATGGTTCGTACGAATGAATTAGACTGGATCGTACGAATGAATTTGAATGGATACATTTGTGCGAATGAATCTAAATGGATTGTATGAATGAATTACAATGGATCGTACGAATGAATTAGAATGGATCATACTAATGAATTAGAATAGCTCATATGAATCAATTAGAATGAATCGTATGAATGAATTAGAATGGTTACATTCGTGCGAATGAATTAGAATAGATCATACGAATGAATTAGAATGGATCGTACGAATAAATTAGAATGGATCGTGGGAATGAATTAGAATGGATCGTACGAATGAATTAGAATTGATCCACCGAATGGGTTAGAATGGATCATACGAATGAATTAGAATGGATTGTACGAGTGAATTAGAATGGATTGTGCGAATGAATTAGAATGGATCGTATGAATGAATAAGAATGGATCGTACGAATGAATTAGAATGGATCGTGCGAATGAATTAGCATGAATCGTACGAATGTATTAGAATGGATCGTACGAATGAATTAGAATGAATCGTACGATCCATTCTAATTCATTCGTACGATCCATTCTAATTCATTCGCATGAATGTATCCATTCTAGTTCATTCGTACGATCCATTCTAGTTCATTCGTACGATCCATTCTAATTCATTCGTACGATCCATTCTAATTCATTCGTACGATCCATTCTAATTCATTCGTATGATCCATTCTAATTAATTCGTATGATCCATTCTAATTCATTCGTACGATCCATTCTAATTCATTCATACAATCCATTCTAATTCATTCGCACGAATGTATCCATTCTAATTAATTCGTACGATCCATTCTAATTCATTCGTATGATCCATTCTTATTCATTCGCACGATCCAGTCTAATGGATTCGCACGATCCATTCTAATTCATTCGCACGAATGTATCCATTCTAATTCATTCGTACGATCCATTCTAATTCATTAATATGATCCATTCTAATTCATTCGCACGATCCATTCTAATTCATTCGTACGATCCATTCTAATTCATTCGTACGATCCATTCTAATTCATTCGCACGATCCATTCTAATTCATTCGTACAATCTATTCTTTTTCATTCGTTTGATCCATTCTTACTCATTCGTATGATCCATTCTAATTCATTCGAACGAATGTATCCATTCTAATTTATTCGTACGATCCATTCTAATTCATTCGTACGATCCATTCTAATTCATTCGTACGATCCATTCTAATTCATTCGTCCGATCCATTCTAATTCATTCGCACGAATGTATCCATTCTAATTCATTCGTACGGTCCATTCTAATTCATTCGCAGAATCCATTCTATTTCATTCGTACGATCCATTCTTACTCATTCGTATGATCCATTATGGATACATTCGTGCGAATGAATTAGAATGGATCATACGAATGAATAATAATGGATCGTACGAATGAAATAGAATGGATTGTGCGAATGAATTAGAATGGATCGTACGAATGAATTAGAATGGATCGTGTGAAAGAATTAGAATGGATCATATGAATGAATTTGAATGGATCGTGCGAATGAATTCGAATGGATCGTACGAATGAATTAGAATGGATACATTCGTGCGAAAGAATTAGAATAGATCTTATGAATGAATTTGAACGGATCCTATGAATGAATTAGAATAGATCGGGCGAATGAATTAGAATGGATCGTGTGAATGAATTAGAATGGATCGTGCTAATGAATTAGAATTGATCGAACGAATGAATTAGCATGGATCGTGCTAATGAATTAGAATGGAACATACGAATGAATTAGAATGGATCGTGTGAAAGAATTAGAATGGATTGTATGAATGAATTAGAATGAATTCGTACGATCCATTCGAATTCATTCGCAGATCCATTCTAATTCATTCATACGATCCATTCTAATTCATTCATACGATCCATTCTAATTCATTCATACAATCCATTCTAATTCTTTCACATGATCCATTCTAATTCATTCGTAGGATCCATTCTAATTCATTCGTACAATCTATTCTATTTCATTCGTACGATCCATTCTTACTCATTCGTATGATCCGTTCTAATTCATTCGGACGAATGTATCCATTCTAATTTATTCGTACGATCCATTCTAATTCATTCGTACGATCCATTCTAATTCCTTCGTACGATCCATTCTAATTCATTCGTACGATCAATTCTAATTCATTCATACGATCCATTCTAATTCATTCGTACGATCCATTCTAATTAATTCGCACAAATGTATCCATTCTAATGTATTCGTACGATCCATTCTAATTCATTCGCACAATCTATTCTAATTCATTCGTACGATCCATTCTAATTCATTCGTACGATCGTACGAATGAATTAGAATGGATCGTACGGAATGAATTAGAATGGATTGTATGAATAAATTAGAATGGATCGTACGAATGAACTAGAATGGATACATTCGTGCGAATAAATTAGAATGGATCGTACGAATGAATTAGAAGTGATCGTACGAATGAATTAGAATGGATCTTACGAATGAATTAGAATGGATCGTACGAATGAATTAGAATGGATCGTACGAATGAATTAGAATGGATACATTCGTGCGAATGAATTAGAATGGATCGGACGAATGAATTAGAATGGATCGTACGAATGAATTAGAATGGATCAAATGAATGAATTAGAATGGATCGTACGAATGAATTAGAATGCATCGTACGAAAGAATTAGAATGGATATATTCGTGCGAATGAATTAGAATGGATCGTATGAATGAATTAGACTGGATCGTACGAATGAATTTGAATGGATACATTTTTGCGAATGAATCTAAATGGATTGTATGAATGAATTACAATGGATCGTACGAATGAATTAGAATTGATCGTACGAATGAATTAGAATAGCTTATACGAATGAATTAGAATGAATCGTATGAATGAATTAGAATGGTTACATTCGTGCGAATGAATTAGAATAGATCGTACGAATGAATTAGAATGGATCGTACGAATAAATTAGAATGGATCGTTGGAATGAATTAGAATGGATCGTACGAATGAATTAGAATGGATCCTCCGAATGAGTTAGAATGGATCATACGAATGAATTAGAATGGATTGTACGAATGAATTAGAATGGATTGTGCGAATGAATTAGAATGGATCGTATGAATGAATAAGAATGGATCGTACGAATGAATTAGAATGGATCGTGCGAATGAATTAGCATGAATCGTACGAATGTATTAGAATGGATCGTACGAATGAATTAGAATGAATCGTAAGATCCATTCTAATTCATTCGTACGATCCATTCTAATTCATTCGGACGAATGTATCCATTCTAGTTCATTCGTACGATCCATTCTAATTCATTCGGACGATCCATTCTAATTCATTCGTACGAACCATTCTAATTCCTTCGTACGATCCATTCTAATTCATTCGTACGATCCATTCTAATTCATTCGTACGATCCATTCTAATTCCTTCGTACGATCCATTCTAATTCATTCGTACAATCTATTCTAATTCATTTGTACGAATGGATACATTCGTGTGAATGAATTAGAATGGATCGTACGAATGAGTAAGAATGGATCGTACGAATGAAATAGAATGGATTGCACGAATGAATTAGAATTGATCGTACGAATGAATTAGAATGGATCGTGCGAATGAATTAGAATGGATCGTACGAATGAATTAGAATGGATCGTACGAATGAACTAGAATGGATACATTCAAGCGAATGAATTAGAATGGATCGTACGAATGAATTAGAATGGATCGTACGAATGAATTAGAATGGATCTTACGAATGAATTAGAATGGATCGTACGAATGAATTAGAATGGATCTTACGAATGAATTAGAATGGATCGTACGAATGAATTAGAATGGATCGTACGAATGAATTAGAATGGATACATTCGTGCGAATGAATTAGAATGGATCGGACGAATGAATTAGAATGGATCGTACGAATGAATTAGAATGGATCAAATGAATGAATTAGAATGGTTACATTCATGCGAATGAATTAGAATGGATCGTACGAATGGATTAGAATGGATACATTCGAGCGAATGAATTAGAATGGATCATACGAATGAATTAGAATGGATCGTACGAATAGATTAGAATGGATCCTACGAATGGATTACAATGGATACCTTTGTGCATATGAATTAGAATGGATCTTACGAATGAATTAGAATGGATCATGTTAATGAATTAGAATGGATCGTACGAATAAATTAGAATGGATCGTATGAATGAATTAGAATGGATACATTTGTGCGAATGAATTAGAATGGATAGATTCGTGCGAAAGAATTAGAATAGATCGTATGAATGAATTAGAAGGGATCCTATGAATGAATTAGAATGGATCATGCGAATGAATTAGAATGGCTCATACGAATGAATTAGAATTGATCGTGCTAATGAATTAGAATTGATCGAATGAATGAATTAGAATGGACACATTCGTGCGAATGAATTAGAATGGATCGGATGAATGAATTAGAATGGATCGTACGAATGAGTAAGAATGGATCGTACGAATGAAATAGAATAGATCGTACGAATGAATTAGAATGGATCGTACGAAGGAATTAGAATGGATCGTACGAATGAATTAGAATGGATATATTCGTACAAATGAATTAGAATGGATCGTTTGAATGTATTAGAATGGATCGTATGAATGTATTAGAATGGATCGTGTGAATGAATTAGAATGGATCGTACGAATGAATTAGAATGGTTACATTCGTGCGAATGAATTAGAATAGATCGTACGAATGAATTAGAATGGATCGTACGAATAAATTAGAATGGATCGTGGGAATGAATTAGAATGGATCGTACGAATCAATTAGAATGGATCCACCGAATGAGTTAGAATGGATCATACGAATGAATTAGAATGGATTGTACGAATGAATTAGAATGCATTGTGCGAATGAATTAGAATGGATCGTATGAATGAATAAGAATGGATCGTACGAATGAATTAGAATGGATCGTGCGAATAAATTAGCATGAATCGTACGAATGTATTAGAATGGATCGTACGAATGAAATAGAATGAATCGTACGATCCATTCTAATTCAATCGTCCGATCCATTCTAATTCATTCGCATGAATGTATCCATTCTAATTCATTCATACAGTCCATTCTATTTCATTCGTACGATCCATTCTTACTCATTCGTCCGATCCATTCTAATTCATTCGTACGATCCATTCTAATTCATTCGTACGATCCATTCTAATTTATTCGCACGATCCATTCTAATTCATTCATACGATCCATTCTAATTCATTCATACGATCCATTCTAATTCATTCGCCCGATCCCTTCTAATTCATTCATACGATCCATTCTATTCGAATGGATCATGCGATCCATTCAAATTCATTCGCACGATCCATTCTAATTCATTCATACAATCCATTCTATTTCATTCATACAATGCATTCTAATTCTTTCACACGATCCATTCTAATTCATTCGTACGATCCATTCTAATTCATTCATACAATCCATTCTATTTCATTTGTACGATCCAGTCTTACTCATTCGTATGATCCATTCTAATTCATTCGTACGATCCATTCTAATTCATTTGTACGATCCATTCTAATTCATTCGTACAATCCATTCTATTTCATTCGTACGATCCATTCTTACTCATTCGTATGATCCATTCTAATTCATTCGCACGAATGTATCCATTCTAATTCATTCATACAATCCATTCTAATTCATTCCGTACGATCCATTCTAATTCATTCGTACGATCGTACGAATGAATTAGAATGGATCGTACGAATGAATTAGAATAGATTGTGCGAATGAATTAGAATGGATCGTACGAATGAATTAGAATGGATCGTACGAATGAATTAGAATGGATCATACGAATGAGTAAGAATGGATCGTACGAATGAATTAGAATGGATCGTACGAATGAATTAGAATGGATCGTACAAATAAATTAGAATGTACGATCCATTCTAATTCATTCATAGGATCCATTCTAATTCATTCATACGATCTATTCTAATTCTTTCGCACGAATGTATCCATTCTAATTCATTCGCACGAATGTATCCATTCTAATTCATTCGTACGATCCATTCTAATTCATTCGTACGATCCATTCTAATTCATTCGTACGATCCATTCTAATTCATTCATACGATCTATTCTAATTCATTCATACAATCCATTCTAATTCTTTCACACGATCCATTCTAATTCATTCGTACGATCCATTCTAATTCATTCGCACAATCCATTCTACTTCATTCGTACGATCCATTCTTACTCATTTGTACGATCCATTCTAATTCATTCGCACGAATGTATCCATTCTAATTCATTCGTACGAATCCATTCTAATTCATTCGTACAATCTATTCTATTTCATTCGTACGATTCATTCATACTCATTCGTATGATCCATTCTAATTCATTCGTACGATCCATTCTAATTCATTCGTACGATCCATTCTAATTCATTCATCCGGTCCATTCTAATTCATTCGCACGAATGTATCCATTCTAATTCATTCGTACGATCCATTCTAATTCATTCACAAAATCTATTCTAATTCATTCATACGATCCATTCTAATTCATTCACACGAATGTATCCATTCTAATCCATTCGTACGATCCATTCTAATCCATTCGTACGATCCATTCTAATTCATTCGCAAGAATGTAACCATTCTAATTCATTCATTTGATCCATTCTAATCCATTCGTACGATCCATTCTAATTCATTCGTCCGATCCATTCTAATTCATTCGCACGAATGTATCCATTCTAATTCTTTCGTACGATCCATTCTAATTCATTCGTACAATCCATTCTAATTCATTCGTAAGATCCAATCTAATTCATTCGTACGATCCATTCTAATTCATTCGTACGTTCCATTCTAATTCATTCGCACAAATGTATCCATTCTAGTTCATTCGTACGATCCATTCTAATTCATTCGTACGATCCATTCTAATTCATTCGCACGATCCATTCTAATTCATTCGTCTGATCAATTCTAATTCATTCGCACGAATGTATCCATTCTAATTCATTCGTATGATCCTGAATTAGAATGGATCGTACGAATGAATTAGAATGGATACCTTTGAGCATATGAATTAGAATGGATCATACGAATGAATTAGAATGGATCGTACGAATGAATTAGAATGGATCGTACGAATGAATTAGAATGGATCATATTAATGAATTAGAATGGATCGTACGAATGAATTAGAATGGATACATTCGTGCGAATGAATTAGAATGGATCGTGCACGAATGTATCCATTCTAATTCATTCGTACGATCCATTCTAATTCATTAATATGATCCATTCTAATTCATTCGTACGATCCATTCTAATTCATATGCACAAAGGTATCCATTCTAATCCATTCGTAGGATCCATTCTAATCCATTCGTACGATCCATTCTAATTCATTCGTACGATCCATTCTAATTCATTCGCTCGAATATATCCATTCTAATCCATTCGTACGATCCATTCTAATCCATTCGTACGATCCATTCTAATTCATTCGCATGAATATAACCATTCTAATTCATTCATTTGATCCATTCTAATTCATTCGTACGATCCATTCTAATTCATTCGTCCGATCCATTCTAATTCATTCGCACGAATGTATCCATTCTAATTCATTCGTACGATCCATTCTAATTCAATCGTACGATCCATTCTAATTCATTCGTAAGATCCATTCTAATTCATACGTACGATCCATTCTAATTCATTCGTACGATCCATTCTAATTCATTCGCACGAATGTATCCATCCTAGTTCATTCGTACGATCCATTCTAATTCATTCGTACGATCCATTCAAATTCATTCGCACGATCCATTCTAATTCATTCGTACGATCAATTCTAATTCATTCACACGAATGTATCCATTCTAATTCATTCATACGATCCATTCTAATTCATTTGTTCGATCCATTCTAGTTCACTCATACGATCCATTCTAATACATTCATACGATCCATTCTAATTCATTTGCACGAATATATCAATTCTAATTCATTCGTACGATCCATTCTAATTCCTTCGTACGATCCATTCTAATTCATTCGTACGATCTATTCTAATTCCTTCGTACGATCCATTCTAATTCATTCGTACGATACATTCTAATTCCTTCGTACGATCCATTCTAATTCATTCGTACGATCCATTCTAATTCATTCGTACAATCTATTCTAATTCATTCGTACGATTGGATACATTCGTGTTAATGAATTAGAATGGATCGTACGAATGAGTAAGAATGGATCGTATGAATGAAATAGAATGGATTGCACGAATGAATTAGAATGGATCGTACGAATGATTTAGAATGGATCGTGTGAAAGAATTAGAATGGATCGTGTGAAAGAATTAGAATGGATCGTATGAATGAATTAGAATGGGTCGTGCGAATGAATTCGAATGGATCGTACGAATTCATTCTAATTCATTCATACAATCCATTCTAATTCTTTCACACGATCCATTCTAATTTATTCGTACGTTCCATTCTAATTCATTAGCACGATCCATGCTAATTCATTCGTTCGATCAATTCTAATTCATTCGTACGATCCATTCTAATTCATTCATACAATCCATTCTAATTCATTCGCACGAATGTATCCATTCTAATTCATTCGTACGATCAGTTCTAATTCATTCACAAAATCTATTCTAATTCATTCATACGATCCATTCTAATTCATTCACACGAATGTATCCATTCTAATTCATTCATACGATCCATTCTAATTCATTCGTACGATCCATTCTAATTCACTCATACGATCCATTCTAATACATTCATACGATCCATTCTAATTCATTTGCACGAATATATCCATTCTAATTCATTCGTACGATCCATTCTAAATCCTTCGTACGATCCATTCTAATTCATTCGTACGATCTATTCTAATTCATTCGTACGATCCATTCTAATTCATTCGTACGATCCATTCTAATTCCTTCGTACGATCCATTCTAATTCATTCGTACGATCCATTCTAATTCATTCATACAATCCATTCTAATTCTTTCACACGATCCATTCTAATTCATTCGTACGATCCATTCTAATTCATTCGTGCAATCCATTCTATTTCATTCGTACGATCCATTCTTACTCATTCGTACGATCCATTCTAATTCATTCACACGAATGTATCCATTCGTACGAATGAATTAGAATAGATTGTACGAATGAATTAGAATGGATCGTACGAATGAATTAGAATGGATCGTACGAAGGAATTAGAATGGATTGTACGAATGAATTAGAATGGATCGTACAAATGAATTAGAATAGATCGTACGAATGAATTAGAATGGATCGTACGAAGGAATTAGAATGGATCGTACGAATGAATTAGAATGGATATATTTGTGCAAATGAATTAGAATGGATCGTATGAATGTATTAGAATGGATCGTATGAGTGAATTAGAATGGATCGTACGAATGAATTAGAATGGATCGTATGAATGAATTAGAATGGATACATTCGTGCGAATGAATTAGAATTGATCGTACGAATGAATTAGAATGGATCGTGCGAATGAATTCAGAATGGATCATACGAATGAATTAGAATGGATCGGACGAAAGAACTAGAATGGATACATTCGTGCGAATGAATTAGAATGGATCGTACGAATGAATTAAAATGGATCGTACGAATGAATTAGAATGGATCTTACGAATGAATTAGAATGGATCGTACGAATGAATTAAAATGGATCGTACGAATGAATTAGAATGGATCTTACGAATGAATTAGAATGGATCGTACGAATGAATTAGAATAGATCGTACGAATGAATTAGAATGGATACATTCGTGCGAATGAATTAGAATGGATCAGACGAATGAATTAGAATGAATCGTACGAATGAATTAGAATGGATCAAATGAATGAATTAGAATGGTTACATTCATGCGAATGAATTAGAATGGATCATACGAATGGATTAGAATGGATCGTACGAATGGATTAGAATGGATATATTCGAGCGAATGAATTACAATGGATCGTACGAATGAATTAGAATGGATCGTACGAATGGATTAGAATGGATCCTACGAATGGATTAGAATGGATACCTTTGTGCATATGAATTAGAATGGATCGTACGAATGAATTAGAATGGATCATATTAATGAATTAGAATGGATCATACGAATGAATTAGAATGGATACATTCGTGCGAATGAATTAGAATGGATCGTGCGAATCAATTAGACTGGATCGTGCGAATGAATAAGAATAGATCATACGAATGAATTAGAATGGATCGTACGAATTAATTAGAATAGATACATTCGTGCGAATGAATTAGAATGGATTGTATGAATGAATTAGAATGGATCGTACGAATGAATTAGAATAGATCATACGAATTAATTAGAATGGATCCTACGAATGAATTAGAATGGATCGTACGAATGAATTTGAATGGATCGTACGAATGAATTAGAATGGATACATTCGTGCGAATGAATTAGAATGGATTGTGCGAATGAATAAGAACAGATCGTGCGAATGAATTAGAATGGATCGTACAAATGAATTAGAATGGATCGTGCGAATGAATTAGAATGGATCGTACGAATGAATTAGAATGGATACATTTGTGCGAAAGAATTAGAATGGATCGTTTGAATGAATTAGAATGGATCGTATGAATGAATTAGAATGGATCGTGCGAATTATTTAGAATGGATCGTGCGAATGAATTAGAATGGATTGTATGAATGAATTAGAATGGATCGTACGAATGAACTAGAATGGATACATTCGTGCGAACGAATTAGAATGGATCGTATGAATGAATTAGAATGGATCTTACGAATGAATTAGAATGGATCTTACGAATGAATTAGAATGGATCGTACGAATGAATTAGAATGGATCGTACGAATGAATTAGAATGGATACATTCGTGCGAATGAATTAGAATGGATCGGACGAATGAATTAGAATGGATCGGACGAATGAATTAGAATGGATCGTACGAATGAATTAAAATGGATCGTACGAATAAATTAGAATGGATAGATTCGTCCGAATGAATTAGAATGGATTGTATGAATGAATTAGAATAGATCGTACGAATGAATTAGAATGGATCGTATGAGTGAATTAGAATGGATGCGAAGGAATTATAATGGATCGTACGAAGGAATTAGAATGGATCATACGAATGAAATAGAATGGATCGTACGAAGGAATTAGAATGGATCGTACGAAGGAATTAGAATGGATCGTACGAAGGAATTAGAATGGATCATACGAATGAATTAGAATGGATATATTCGTGCAAATGAATTAGAATGGATCGTATGAATGAATTAGAATGGATCGTATGAGTGAATTAGATCGGATAGTACGAATGAAGTCGAATGGATCGTATGAATGAATTAGAATGGATACATTCGTACGAATGAATTAGAATGGATCGTATGAATGAATTAGAATAGATTGTGCGAATGAATTAGAATGGATCATACGAATGAATTAGAATGGATACATTCGTGCGAATAAATTAGAATGGATTGTATGAATGAATTAGAATGGATTGTACGAATGAATTAGAATGGATCGTACGAATGAATTAGAATAGATTGCGCGAATGAATTAAAATGGATTGTACGAATAAATTAGAATGGATCGTACGAAGGAATTAGAATGGATCGTACGATTGAATTAGAATGGATCGTACGAATGAATTAGAATGGATCGTACGAAGGAATTAGAATGGATCGTACGAATGAATTAGAATGGATCGTACGATTGAATTAGAATGGATCAGACGAATGAGTAAGAATGGATCGTATTAATGAATTAGATTGGATCGTACGATCCATTCTAATTTATTAGCGTGGATCGTGCTAATGAATTAGAATGGAATATACGAATGAATTAGAATGGATCGTAGAATGGATCGTACGAATGAATTAGAATGAATTAGAATGGATCGTACGAATGAATTAGAATAGATCATAGGAATGAATTAGAATGGTTCGTGCAAATGAATTAGAATGGATACATTTGTGCGAATGAATTAGAATGGATTGTGCGAATGAATTAGAATGGATCGTACGAATGAATTAGAATGGATAAATTTGAACGAATAAATTAGAATGGATCATATGAATGAATTAAAATGGATCGTACAAATGAATTAGAATGGATAGTGCGAATGAATTAGAATCGATCGTACGAATGAATTAGAATGGATCGTACGAATGAATTAGATCGTACGAATGAATTAGAATGGATCGTACGAATGAATTAAAATGGATACATTCGAGCGAATGAATTAGAATAGATCGTAGGAATGAATTAGAATGGATCGTACGAATGAATTAGAATGGATACATTTGTGAAAATGAATTAGAATGGATAGTACGAATGAATTAGAATGCATCGTACGAAAGAATTAGAATGGATATATTCGTGCGAATGAATTAGAATGGATCGTACGAATGAATTAGACTGGATCGTACGAATGAATTTGAATGGATACATTTGTGCGAATGAATCTAAATGGATTGTATGAATGAATTACAATGGATCGTACGAATGAATTAGAATGGATCGTACGAATGAATTAGAATAGCTCATACGAATGAATTAGAATGAATCGTATGAATGAATTAGAATGGTTACATTCGTGCGAATGAATTAGAATAGATCGTACGAATGAATTAGAATGGATCGTACGAATAAATTAGAATGGATCGTGGGAATGAATTAGAATGGATCTTACGAATGAATTAGAATGGATCGTACGAATGAATTAGAATGGATCGTACGAATGAATTAGAATGGATACATTCGTGCGAATGAATTAGAATGGATCGGACGAATGAATTAGAATTGATCGTACGAATGAATTAGAATGGATTGTATGAATGAATTAGAATGGATCGTACGATCCATTCGAATTCATTCGCACGATCCATTCTAATTCATTCATACGATCCATTCTAATTCATTCATACAATCCATTCTAATTCTTTCACACGATCCATTCTAATTCATTCGTAGGATCCATTCTAATTCATTCGTACAATCTATTCTATTTCATTCGTATGATCCATTCTTACTCATTCGTATGATCCATTCTAATTCATTCGGACGAATGTATCCATTCTAATTTATTCGTACGATCCATTCCAATTCATTCGCACGATCCATTCTAATCCATTTTTACTCATTCGTATGATCCATTCTAATTCAATCGTACGATCCATTCTAATTCATTCGTACGATCCATTCTAATTCCTTCGTACGATCCATTCTAATTCATTCGTACGATACATTCTAATTCCTTCGTACGATCAATTCTAATTCCTTCGTACGATCTATTCTAATTCATTCGTACGATCCATTCTAATTCATTCGTGCAATCTATTCTAATTCATTCGTACGATCCATTCTAATTCATTCGTACGATCCATTCTAATTCATTCATACAATCCATTCTAATTTATTCGCAGGAATGTATCCATTCTAATTCATTCGTACGATCCATTCTAATTCATTCGCACAATCTATTCTAGTTCATTCATACGATCCATTCTAATTCATTCGCACGAATGTATCCATTCTAATTCATTCATACGATCCATTCTACTTCATTCGTACTATCCGTTCTAATTCACTCATACGATCCATTCTAATTCATTCATACGATCCATTCTAATTCATTTGCACGAATATATCCATTCTAATTCATTCGTACGATCCATTCTAATTCCTTCGTACGATCCATTCTAATTCCTTCGTACGATCCATTCTATTTCATTCGTATGATCCATTCTAATTCCTTCGTACGATCCATTCTAATTCCTTCGTATCCATTCTAATTTACTCATACGATCCATTCTAATTCATTCGTACGATCCATTCTAATTCATTCATACAATCCATTCTAATTCTTTCACACGATCCATTCTAATTCATTCATACGATCCATTCTAATTCATTCGCACAATCCATTCTATTTCATTCGTACGATCCATTCTTACTCATTCGTATGATCCATTCTAATTCATTCGCACGAATGTATCCATAATGAATCATACGAATGAGTAAGAATGGATCGTACGAATGAAATATAATGGATTGTGCGAATGAATTAGAATGGACCGTACGAATGAATTAGAATAGATACATTCGTGCGAATGAATTAGAATGGATCGGACGAATGAATTAGAATGAATCATACGAATGAATTAGAATGGATCGTACTAATGAATTAGAATGGATCGTACGAATAAATTAGAATGGATACATTCGTCCGAATGAATTAGAATGGATCATACGAATGAGTAAGAATGGATCGTACGAATGAAATAGAATAGATTGTACGAATGAATTAGAATGGATTAGAATGGATCGTACCAATGAGTAAGAATGAATAAGAATGGATCGTACCAATGAGTAAGAATGGATCGTACGAATGAAATAGAATGGATTGTGCGAATGAATTAGAATGGATCGTACGAATGAATTAGAATGGATCGTGTGAAAGAATTAGAATGGATTGTATGAATGAATTAGAATAGATCGTATGAATGAATTAGAATGGATCGTACGAATGAATTAGAATGGATCGTACCAATGAGTAATAATGGATCGTACGAATGAAATAGAATGGATTCGTACGATCCATTCTAATTCATTCATATGATCCATTCTAATTCATTTGTACGATCCATTCTAATTCATATGCACAAAGGTATCCATTCTAATCCATTCGTAGGATCCATTCTAATCCATTCGTACGATCCATTCTAATCCATTCGTACGATCCATTCTAATTTATTCGTACGATCCATTCTAATTCATTCGCTCGAATGTATCCATTCTAATCCATTCGTACGATCCATTCTAATTCATTCGTAAGATCCATTCTAATTCATTCGTACGATCCATTCTAATATATTCGTACGATCCATTCTAATTCATTCGCACGAATGTATCCATTCTAGTTCATTCGTACGATCCATTCTAATTCATTCGTACGATCCATTCTAATTCATTCGCACGATCCATTCTAATTTATTCGTGCGATCAATTCTAATTCATTTGCACGAATGTATCCATTCTAATTCATTCGTACGATCCTGAATTAGAATGGATCGTACGAATGAATTAGAATGGATCGTACGAATGAACTAGAATGGATACATTCGTGCTAATGAATTAGAATGGATCGTACGAATGAATTAGAATGGATCGTACGAATGAATTAGAATGGATCATACGAATGAATTAGAATGGATCATACGAATGAGTAAGAATGGATCGTACGAATGAAATAGAATGGATTGTACGAATGAATTAGAATGGATTGTAGAAATGAATTAGAATGGATCGTGTGAAAGAATTAGAATGGATTGTATGAATGAATTAGAATGGATCATATGAATGAATTAGAATGGATCGTGCGAATGAATTCGAATGGATCGTACGAATGAATTAGAATGGATCGTACGAAGGAATTAGAATGGATACATTCGTGCGAATGAATTAGAATGGATACATTCGTGCGAAAGAATTAGAATAGATTGTATGAATGAATTAGAATGGATCCTATGAATGAATTAGAATGGATCGTGCGAATGAATTAGAATGGATCGTACGAATGAGTTAGAATGGATCATGCTAATGAATTAGAATTGATCGAATGAATGAATTAGCATGGATCGTGCTAATGAATTAGAAGGGAACGTACGAATGAATTAGAATGGATCGTGTGAAAGAATTAGAATGGATTGTATGAATGAATTAGAATGAATTCGTATGATCCATTCGAATTCATTCGCACGATCCATTCTAATTCATTCATACGATCCATTCTAATTCATTCATACAATCCATTCAAATTCTTTCACACGATCCATTCTAATTCATTCGTAGGATCCATTCTAATTCATTCGTACAATCTATTCTATTTCATTCGTACGATCCATTCTTACTCATTCGTATGATCCATTCTAATTCATTCGGATGAATGTATCCATTCTAATTCATTCGTACGATCCATTCTAATTCATTCATACAATCCATTCTAATTCTTTCACACGATCCATTCTAATTAATTCATAGGATCCATTCTAATTCATTCGTACAATCCACTCTAATTCTTTCACACGATCCATTCTAATTCATTCGTAGGATCCATTCTAATTCATTCGTACAATCTATTCTATTTTATTCGTACGATCCATTCTTACTCATTCGTATGATCCATTCTAATTCATTCGGACGAATGTATCCATTCTAATTCATTCGTACGATCCATTCTAATTCATTCATACAATCCATTCTAATTCTTTCACACGATCCATTCTAATTAATTCGTACGATCCATTCTAATTCATTCGTGCAATCCATTCTATTTCATTCGTACGATCCATTCTTACTCATTCGTACGATCCATTCTAATTCATTCACACGAATGTATCCATTCGTACGAATGAATTAGAATACATGGTACGAATGAATTAGAATGGATCGTATGAATGAATTAGAATGGATCGTACGAAGGAATTAGAATGGATCGTACGAATGAATTAGAATGGATCGTACGAATGAATTAGAATGGATATATTCGTGCAAATGAATTAGAATGGATCGTATGAATGTATTAGAATGGATCGTATGAGTGAATTAGAATGGATCGTACGAATGAATTAGAATGGATCGTGCGAATGAATTAGAATCGATCGTACGAATGAATTACAATGGATCGTACGATCGAACTAGAATGGGTACATTCGTGCGAATGAATTAGAATGGATCATACGAATGAATTAGAATGGATCGTACGAATGAATTAGAATGGATCTTATGAATGAATTAGAATGAATCGTACGAATGAATTAGAATGGATCGTACGAATGAATTGGAATGGATACATTCGTGCGAATGAATTAGAATGGATCGGACGAATGAATTAGAATAGATCGTACGAATGAATTAGAATGGATCAAATGAATGAATTAGAATGGTTACATTCATGCGAATGAATTAGAATGTATCGTACGAACGGATTAGAATGGATCGTATGAATGGATTAGAATGGATACATTCGAGCGAATGAATTAGAATGGATCGTACTAATGAATTAGAATGGATCGTACGAATGGATTAGAATGGATCCTACGAATGGATTAGAATGGATACCTTTGTGCATATGAATTAGAATGGACCGTACGAATGAATTAGAATGGATCATATTAATGAATTAGAATGGATCGTACGAATGAATTAGAATGGATACATTCGTGCACGATCCATTCTAATTCATTCGCACGAATGTATCCATTCTAATTCATTCGTACGATCCATTCTAATTCATTAATATGATCCATTCTAATTCATTCGTACGATCCATTCTAATTCATATGCACAAAGGTATCCATTCTAATTCATTCGTACGATCCATTCTAATTCAGGATCGTACGAATGAATTAGAATGGATTAGAATGGATCGTACGAATGAACTAGAATGGATACATTCGTGCGAATGAATTAGAATGGATCGTACGAATGAATTAGAATGGATCTTACGAATGAATTAGAATGGATCGTATGAATGAATTAGAATGGATCTTACGAATGAATTAGAATGGATACATTCGTGCGAATGAATTAGAATGGATCGGACGAATGAATTAGAATGGATCGTACGAATGAATTAGAATGGATCAAATGAATGAATTAGAATGGTTACGTTCATGCGAATGAATTAGAATGGATCGTACGAATGGATTAGAATGGATCGTACGAATGGATTAGAATGGATACATTCGAGCGAATGAATTAGAATGGATCGTACGAATGAATTAGAGTGGATCGTACGAATGGATTAGAATGGATCGTACGAATGAACTAGAATGGATACATTCGTGCGAATGAATTAGAATGGATCGTACGAATGAATTAGAATGGATCGTACGAATGAATTAGAATGGATCTTACGAATGAATTAGAATGGATCGTAGGAATGAATTAGAATGGATCGTACGAATGAATTAGAATGGATACATTCGTGCGAATAAATTAGAATGGATCGTACGAAGGAATTAGAATGGATCGTACGAAGGAATTAGAATGGATATATTCGTGCAAATGAATTAGAATGGATCGTATGAATGAATTAGAATGGATCGTATGAGTGAATTAGAACGGATAGTACGAATGCAGTAGAATGGATCGTATGAATGAATTAGAATGGATACATTCGTGCGAATGAATTAGAATGGATCGTATGAATGAATTAGAATAGATTGTGCGAATGAATTAGAATGGATCGTACGAATGAATTAGAATGGATACATTCGTGCGAATAAATTAGAATGGATTGTATGAATGAATTAGAATGGATCGTACGAATGAATTAGAATGGATCGTATGAATGAATTAGAATAGATTGCGCGAATGAATTAGAATGGATCGTACGAATGAATTAGAATAGATCGTACGAAAAAATTAGAATGGATCGTACGAATGAATTAGAATGGATCGTACGAATGAATTAGAATGGATCGTACGAAGGAATTAGAATGGATCGTACGAATGAATTAGAATGGATCGTACGATTGAATTAGAATGGATCATACGAATGAGTAAGAATGGATCGTATGAATGAATTAGATTGGATTGTACGATCCATTCTAATTCATTAGCATGGATCGTGCTAATGAATTAGAATGGAATATACGAATGAATTAGAATGGATCGTAGAATGGATCGTACGAATGAATTAGAATGAATTAGAATGGATCGTACGAATGAATTAGAATAGATCATAGGAATGAATTAGAATGGATCGTGCAAATGAATTAGAATGGTTACATTCGTGCGAATGAATTAGAATGGATCGTGCGAATGAATTAGAATGGATCGTACGAATGAATTAGAATGGATATATTTGAACGAATAAATTAGAATGGATCATACGAATGAATTAGAATGGATCGTACGAATGAATTAGAATGGATAGTGCGAATGAATTAGAATCGATCGTACGAATGAATTAGAATGGATCGTACGAATGAATTAGAATGGATCATACGAATGAGTAAGAATGGATCGTACGAACGAATTAGAATGGATCGTACGAATGAATTAGAATGGATCGTACGAATAAATCAGAATGGATACATTCGTCCGAATGAATTAGAATGGATCATACGAATGAGTAAGAATGGATCGTACGAACGAAATAGAATAGATTGTATGAATGAATTAGAATGGATCCTAGTACAATCCATTCTAATTCATTCGTACGTTCCATTCTAATTCATTCATACAATCCATTCTAATTCTTTCACACGATCCATTCTAAATCATTCGTACGATCCATTCTAATTCATTCGTGCAATCCATTCTATTTCATTCATACGATCCATTCTTACTCATTCGTACGATCCATTCTAATTCATTCACACGAATGTATCCATTCGTACGAATGAATTAGAATAGATTGTACGAATGAATTAGAATGGATCATACGAATGAATTAGAATGGATCGTACGAAGGAATTAGAATGGATCGTACGAATGAATTAGAATAGATCGTACGAATGAATTAGAATGGATCGTACGAAGGAATTAGAATGGATCGTATGAATGAATTAGAATGGATATATTCGTGCAAATGAATTAGAATGGATCGTATGAATGTATTAGAATGGATCGTATGAGTGAATTAGAATGGATCATACGAATTAATTAGAATGGATCATACGAATGAATTAGAATGGATCATACGAATGAATTAGAATGGATCATACGAATGAATTAGAATGGATACATTCGTGCGAATGAATTAGAATGGATTGTGCGAATGAATAAGAACAGATCGTGTGAATGAATTAGAATGGATCGTACGAATGAATTAGAATGGATCGTGCGAATGAATTATAATGGATCGTACAAATGAATTAAAATGGATACATTTGTGCGAATGAATTAGAATGGATCGTACGAATGAATTAGAATGGATCGTATGAATTAAATAGAATGGATCGTACGAATGAATTAGAATGGATCGTACGAATGAATTAAAATAGATCGTACGAATGAATTAGAATGGATCGTACGAATGAATTAGAATGGATCGTACGAATGAATTGGAATGGATACATTCGTGCGAATGAATTAGAATGGATCGGACGAATTAATTAGAATTGATCGTACGAATGAATTAGAATGGATCAAATGAATGAATTAGAATGGTTACATTCATGCGAATGAATTAGAATGGATCGTACGAATGTATTAGAATGGATCGTATGAATGAATTAGAATGGATCGTGTGAAAGAATTAGAATGGATCGTACGAATGAATTAGAATGGATCGTGCGAATGAATTAGAATGGATCGTACGAATGAATTAGAATGGATACATTTGTGCGAATGAATTAGAATGGACCGTACGAATGAATTAGAATGGTTCGTATGAATGAATTAAAATGGATCGTAAGAATGAATTAGAATGGATCGTGCGAATGAATTAGAATGGATCGTACGAATGAATTAGAATGGATCGTACGAATGAACTAGAATGGATACATTCGTGTGAATGAATTAGAATGGATCGTACGAATGAATTAGAATGGATCTTACGAATGAATTAGAATAGATCGTACGAATGAATTAGAATGGATCTTACGAATGAATTAGAATAGATCGTACGAATGAATTAGAATGGATACATTCGTGCGAATGAATTAGAATGGATCGGACGAATGAATTAGAATGGATCGTACGAATGAATTAGAATGGATCGTACGAATGAATTAGAATGGATCGTACGAATAAATTAGAATGGATACATTCGTCCGAATGAATTAGAATGGATCATACGAATGAGTAAGAATGGATCGTACGAATGAAATAGAATAGATTGTACGAATGAATTAGAATGGATTCATACGAATGAATTAGAATGGATACATTCATGCGAATGAAATAGAATGGATCGTACCAATGAGTAAGAATGGATCGTACCAATGAAATAGAATGGATTGTGCGAATGAATTAGAATGGATCGTACGAATGAATTAGAATGGATTGTATCAATGAATTAGAATGGATTGTATCAATGAATTAGAATAGATCGTACGAATGAATTAGAATGGATCGTACGAATGAATTAGAATGGATACGAATGAATTAGAATGGATACATTCCTTTCAATGAATTAGAATGGATACATTCGTGCGAAAGAATTTGAATAGATCGTATGAATGAAATAGAATGGATCCTATGAATGAATTAGAATGGATCGTGCGAATGAATTAGAATGGATCGTACGAATGAATTAGAATAGATCGTACGAATGAATTAGAATGGATCGTACGAAGGAATTAGAATGGATCGTACGAATGAATTAGACTGGATATATTCGTGCAAATGAATTAGAATGGATCGTATGAATGTATTAGAATGGATCGTATGAGTGAATTAGAATGGATCGTACGAATGAATTAGAATGGATTGTATGAATGAATTAGAATGGATCGTACGAATGAATTAGAATGGATCATACGAATTAATTAGAATAGATCATACAAATGAATTAGAATGGATCGTACGAATGAATTAGAATGGATCGTATGAATGAATTAGAATGGATACATTCGTGCGAATGAATTAGAATGGATTGTGCGAATGAATAAGAACAGATCATGCGAATGAATTAGAATGGATCGTACGAATGAATTAGAATGGATCGTTCGAATGAATTAGAATGGATCGTACGAATGAATTAGAATGGATACATTTGTGCAAATGAATTAGAATGGATCGTACGAATGAATTAGAATGGATCGTATGAATGAATTAGAATGGATCGTACGAATGAATTAGAATGGATCGTGCGAATGAATTAGAATGGATCGTACGAATGAATTAGAATGGATAGTGTGAAAGAATTAGAATGGATCGTGCGAATGAATTAGAATGGATCGTACGAATGAATTAGAATGGATACATTCGTCCGAATGAATTAGAATGGATCATACGAATGAGTAAGAATGGATAGTACGAATGAAATAGAATAGATTGTACGAATGAATTAGAATGGATTCGTACGAATGAATTAGAATGGATCGTGTGAAAGAATTAGAATGGATTGTATGAATGAATTAGAATGGATCGTATGAATGAATTAGAATGGATCTGCGAATGAATTCGAATGGATCGTACGAATTCATTCTAATTCATTCATACAATCCATTCTAATTCTTTCACACGATCCATTCTAATTCATTCGTACGTTCCATTCTAATTCATTAGCATGATCCATGCTAATTCATTCGTTCGATCAATTCTAATTCATTAGCACAATCCATTCTAATTCATTCGTACGATCCATTCTAATTCATTCGCACGATCCATTCTAATTCATTCATAGGATCCATTCTAATTCATTCATGCGATCTATTCTAATTCTTTCGCACAAATGTATCCATTCTAATTCATTCACACGAATGTATCCATTCTAATTCATTCGTACGATCCATTCTAATTCATTCGTACGATCCATTCTAATTCATTCATATGATCCATTCTAATTCATTCATACGATCTATTCTAATTCATTCATACAATCCATTCTAATTCTTTCACACGATCCATTCTAATTCATTCGTACGATCTATTCTAATTCATTCGCACAATCCATTCTATTTCATTCGTACGATCCATTCTTACTCATTCGTATGATCCATTCTAATTCATTCGCACGAATGTATCCATAATGGATCATACGAATGAGTAAGAATGGATCGTACGAATGAAATAGAATGAATTGTGCGAATGAATTAGAATGGACCGTACGAATGAATTAGATGTACGAATGAATTAGAATGGATACATTCGTGCGAATAAATTAGAATGGATCATACGAATGAGTAAGAATGGATCGTCATTCTAATTCATTCGTATGATCCATTCTAATTCATTTGTAACCATTCTAATTCATTCGCACGATCCATTCTAATTCATTCGTGCAATCTATTCTAATTCATTCGTACGATCCATTCTAATTCATTCATACAATCCATTCTAATTTATTCGCACGAATGTATCCATTCTAATTCATTCATACGATCTATTCTAATTCATTCGCACAATCTATTCTTATTCATTCATATGATCCATTCTAATTCATTCGCACGAATGTATCCATTCTAATTCATTCATACGATCCATTCTACTTCATTCGTACTATCCGTTGTAATTCACTCATACGATACATTCTAATTCATTCATACGATCCATTCAAATTCATTTGCACGAATATATCCATTCTAATTCATTCGTACGATCCATTCTAATTCCTTCGTACGATCTATTCTAATTCCTTCGTACGATCCATTCTATTTCATTCGTATGATCCATTCTAATTCCTTCGTACGATCCATTCTAATTCCTTCGTATCCATTCTAATTCACTCATACGATCCATTCTAATTCATTCGTACGATCCATTCTAATTCATTCATACAATCCATTCTAATTTATTCGCACGAATGTATCCATTCTAATCCATTCGTACGATCCATTCTAATTCATTCGCATGAATGTAACCATTCTAATTCATTCATTTGATCCATTCTAATTCATTCGTACGATCCATTCTAATTCATTCGTCCGATCCATTCTAATTCATTCGCACGAATGTATCCATTCTAATTCATTCGTACGATCCATTCTAATTCATTCGTATGATCTATTCTAATTCATTCTTAAGATCCATTCTAATTCATTTGTACGATCCATTCTAATTCATTCGTACGATCCATTCTAATTCATTCACACGAATGTATCCATTCTAGTTCATTCGTACGATCCATTCTAGTTAATTCGTACGATCCATTCTAATTCATTCGTACGATCCATTCTAATTCATTCGTATGATCCATTCTAATTAATTCGTATGATCCATTCTAATTCATTCGTACGATCCATTCTAATTCATTCATACAATCCATTCTAATTTATTCGCACAAATGTATCCATTCTAATTAATTCGTACGATCCATTCTAATTCATTCGTATGATCCATTCTTATTCATTCGCACGATCCAGTCTAATGGATTCGCACGATCCATTCTAATTCATTCGCACGAATGTATCCATTCTAATTCATTCGTACGATCCATTCTAATTCATTAATATGATCCATTCTAATTCATTCGTACGATCCATTCTAATTCATATGTACAAAGGTATCCATTCTAATTCATTCGTACGATCCATTCTAATTCAGGATCGTACGAATGAATTAGAATGGATACATTCGTGCGAATGAATTAGAATTGATCGTACGAATGAATTAGAATGGATCGTGCGAATGAATTAGAATGGATCGTACGAATGAATTAGAATGGATACATTCGTGCGAATGAATTAGAATGGATACATTCGTGCGAAAGAATTAGAATAGATCGTATGAATGAATTAGAATGGATCCTATCAATGAATTAGAATGGATCGTGCGAATGAATTACAATGGATCGTACGAATGAATTAGAATGGATCGTGCTAATGAATTAGAATTGATTGAACGAATGAATTAGCATGGATCGTGCTAAAGAATTAGAATAGAACGTACGAATAAATTAGAATGGATCGTGTGAAAGAATTAGAATGGATTGTATGAATGAATTAGAATGAATTCGTACGATCTATTCGAATTCATTCGCACGATCCATTCTGATTCATTCATACGATCCATTCTAATTCATTCATACAATCCATTCTAATTCTTTCACACGAACCATTCTAATTCATTTGTAGGATCCATTCTAATTCATTCGTACAATCTATTCTATTTCATTCGTACGATCCATTCTTACTCATTTGTATGATCCATTCATTCATTCGGACGAATGTATCCATTCTAATTTATTCGTACGATCCATTCTAATTCATTCGTACGATCCATTCTAATTCATTCGTAGGATCCATTCTTACTCATTCGTATGATCCATTCTAATTCATTCGTACGATCTATTCTAATTCATTCGTACGATCTATTCTAATTCATTCGCACAATCTATTCTAATTCATTCGTACGATCCATTCTAATTCATTCGTACGATCGTACGAATGAATTAGAATGGATCATACGGAATGAATTAGAATGGATTGTATGAATGAATTAGAATGGATACATTCGTGCGAATGAATTAGAATGGATCATACGAATGAGTAAGAATGGATCGTACGAATGAAATAGAATGGATTGTACGAATGAATTAGAATGGATCATACAAATGAATTAGAATGGTTCGTACGAATGAATTAGAATGGATCATACGAATGAGTAAGAATGGATCGTACAAATGAAATAGAATGGATTGTACGAATGAATTAGAATGGATCGTATGAATGAATTAGAATGGATCGTGTGAAAGAATTAGAATGCATTGTATGAATGAATTAGAATGGATCGTATGAATGAATTAGAATGGATCATGCGATGCGATCCATTCGAATAGAATGGATCGTATGAATGACTTAGAATGGATCGGGCGAATGAATTAGAATGGATTGTAGGAATGAATTAGAATGGATCGTATGAATGAATTAGAATGGATCGTATGAATGAATTAGAATGGATCGTGTGAATGAATTAGAATGGATCGTATGAATGAATTAGAATGGATCGTACGAATGAATTAGAATGGATCATACGAATGAATTAGAATGGATCATACGAATGAGTAAGAATGGATCGTACGAATGAAATAGAATGGATTGTACGAATGAATTAGAATGGATACATTCATGCGAATGAATTAGAATGGATCAGACGATTGAATTAGAATGGATCGTACGATTCATTCTAATTCATTCGTACGATCCATTCTAATACATTCGTACGATTCATGCTAATTCATTTGCACGATCCATTCTAATTCATTCGTACGATCCATTCTTATTCATTCATACGATCCATTATAATTCATTCGCACAATCCATTCTAATTCATTCGTACAATCTATTCTAATTCATTCGTATGATCCATTCTAACTCATTCGGTGGATCCATTCTAATTCATTCGTACGATCCATTCTAATTCATTCCCATGATCCATTCTAATTTATTCGTACGATCCATTCTAATTCATTCGTACGATCTATTCTAATTCATTCGCACGAATTTAACCATTCTAATTCATTCATACGATTCATTCTAATTCATTCGTATGAGCTATTCTAATTCATTCATACGATCCATTCTAATTCATTCGTACGATCCATTGTAATTCATTCATACAATCCATTTAGATTCATTTGCACAAATGTATCTATTCAAATTCATTCGTACGATCCAGTCTAATTCATTCGTACGATCCATTTTAATTCATTCGCACGAATATATCCATTCTAATTCTTTCGTACAATGCATTCTAATTCATTCGTACGATCCATTCTAATTCATTCGCGCAAATGTATCCATTTTAATTCATTCGTACGATCCATTCTAATTCATTCCTACGATCTATTCTAATTCATTCGCTCGAATGTATCCATTTTAATTCATTCGTACGATCCATTCTAATTCATTCGTACGATCTAATTCATTCGTACGATCCATTCTAATTCATTCGTACGATCGATTCTAATTCATTCGTACGATCGATTCTAATTCATTCGCACTATCCATTCTAATTCATTCGTACGATCCATTTTAATTCATTCGTATGATCCATTCTAATTTATTTGTTCAAATATATCCATTCTAATTTATTCGTTCAAATATTCTAATTCATTCGCACGATCCATTCTAATTCATTCGCACGAATGTATCTATTCTAATTCATTTGCACGATCTATTCTAATTCATTCCTATGATCTATTCTAATTCATTCGTACGATCCATTCTAATTCATTCGCTCGAATGTATCCATTCTAATTCATTCGTACGATCCATTCTAATTCGTTCATATGATCCATTCTAATTCGTTCGTACGATCCATTCTAATTCGTTCGTACAATCCATTCTAATTCATTCGTATGATCCATTCTAATTCATTTCTACGATCTATTCTAATTTATTCGCTCGAATATATCCATTCTAATTCATTCGTTCGATCCATTCTAATTCATTCGCATGACCCATTCTAATTCATTCGTTTGATCCATTCTAATCCATTCGTACGATCCATTCTAATTCATTCGTACGATCCATTCTAATTCATTCGTATGATCCATTCTAATTCATTCGTACGATCCATTCTAATTCATTCATACAATCCATTCTAATTCATTCGCACGAATGATCCATTCTAATTTATTCGTACGATCCATTCTAATTCATTCATATGATCTATTCTTATTCATTCGCACGATCCAGTCTAATTGATTCGCACGATCCATTCTAATTCATTTGCACGAATGTATCCATTCTAATTCATTCGTACGATCCATTCTAATTCATTAATATGATCCATTCTAATTCATTCGTACGATCCATTCTAATTCATATGCACAAAGGTATCCATTCTAATCCATTCGTAGGATCCATTCTAATCCATTCGTACGATCCATTCTAATTCATTCGTACGATGCATTCTAATTCATTCGCTCGAATGTATCCATTCTAATCCATTCGTACGATCCATTCTAATCCATTCGTACGATCCATTCTAATTCATTCGCATGAATGTAACCATTCTAATTTATTCATTTGATCCATTCTAATTCATTCGTACGATCCATTCTAATTCATTCGTCCGATCCATTCTAATTCATTCGCACGAATGTATCCATTCTAATTCATTCGTACGATCCATTCTAATTCATTCGTAAGATCCATTTTAATTCATTCGTACGATCCATTCTAATTCATTCGTACGATCCATTCTAATTCATTCGCACGAATGCATCCATTCTAGTTCATTCGTACGATCCATTCTAATTCATTCGTACGATCCATTCTAATTCATTCGCACGATCCATTCTAAATCATTCGTACGATCAATTCTAATTCATTCGCACGAATGTATCCATTCTAATTCATTCGTACGATCCTGAATTAGAATGGATCGTACGAATGAATTAGAATGGATACCTTTGTGCATATGAATTAGAATGGATCGTACGAATGAATTAGAATGGATCATATTAATGAATTAGAATGGATCGTACGAATGAATTAGAATGTGGATACATTCGTGTGAATGAATTAGAATGGATCGTGCATGAATGTATCCATTCTAATTCATTCGTACGATCCATTCTAATTCATTAATATGATCCATTCTAATTCATTCGTACGATCCATTCTAATTCATATGCACAAAGGTATCCATTCTAATCCATTCGTAGGATCCATTCTAATCCATTCGTACGATCCATTCTAATTCATTCGTACGATCCATTCTAATTCATTCGCTCGAATGTATCCATTCTAATCCATTCGTACGATCCATTCTAATCCATTCGTACGGTCCATTCTAATTCATTCGCATGAATGTAACCATTCTAATTCATTCATTTGATCCATTCTAATTCTTTCGTACGATCCATTCTAATTCATTCGTCCGATCCATTCTAATTCATTTGCACGAATGTATCCATTCTAATTCATTCGTACGATCCATTCTAATTCATTCGTACGATCCATTCTAATTCATTCGTAAGATCCATTCTAATTCATTCGTACGATCCATTCTAATTCATTCGTACGATCCATTCTAATTCATTCGCACGAATGTATCCATTCTAGTTCATTCGTACGATCCATTCTAATTCATTCGTACGATCCATTCTAATTCATTCGCATCTAATTCACTCGTACGATCCATTCTAATTCATATGCACAAAGGTATCCATTCTAATTCATTCGTACGATCCATTCTAATTCAGGATCGTATGAATGAATTAGAAAGGATACATTCGTGCGAATGAATTTGAATTGATCGTACGAATGAATTAGAATGGATCGTGCGAATGAATTAGAATGGATCATACGAATGAATTAGAATGGATCGTACGAATGAACTAGAATGGATACATTCATGCGAATGAATTAGAATGGATCGTACGAATGAATTAGAATGGATCATACGAATGAATTAGAATGGATCTTACGAATGAATTAGAATGGATCGTACGAATGAAGTAGAATGGATCGTACGAATGAATTAGAATGGATACATTCGTGCGAATGAATTAGAATGGATCGGACGAATGAATTAGAATGGATCGTACGAATGAATTAGAATGGATCAAATGAATGAATTAGAATGGTTATATTCATGCGAATAAATTAGAAAGGATCGTACGAATGGATTAGAATGGATCGTACGAATGGATTAGAATGGATACATTCGAGCGAATGAATTAGAATGGATCATACGAATGAATTAGAATGGATCGTACAAATGGATTAGAATGGATCCTACGAATGGATTAGAATGGATACCTTTGTGCATATGAATTAGAATGGATCTTACGAATGAATTAGAATGGATCATATTAATGAATTAGAATGTATCGTACGAATGAATTAGAATGGATACATTCGTGCGAATGAATTAGAATGGATCGTGCGAATCAATTAGACTGGATCGTGCAAATGAATAAGAATAGATCATACGAATGAATTAGAATGGATCGTACGAATTAATTAGAATGGATACATTCGTGCGAATGAATTAGAATGGATCGTACGAATGAATTAGAATGGATACATTCATGCGAATGAATTAGAATGGATCGTACGAATGAATTAGAATGGATCATACGAATGAATTAGAATGGATCGTACGAATGGATTAGAATGGATCATACGAATGAATTAGAATGGGTCGTGCGAATGAATTAGAATGGATCGAACGAATGAATTAGAATGGATATATTCAAGCGAATGAATTAGAATGGATTAGAATGGATACATTCGAGCGAATGAATTAGAATAAATCGTACGAATGAATTAGAATGGATCGTACGAATGAATTAGAATGGATCTTACGAATGAATTAGAATGGATCGTACGAATGAATTAGAATGGATCGTACGAATGAATTAGAATGGATACATTCGTGCGAATGAATTGAATGGATCGGACGAATGAATTAGAATGGATCGTACGAATGAATTAAAATGGATCGTACGAATGAATTAGAATGGATCATATGAATGAGTAAGAATGGATCGTATGAATGAAATAGAATAGATTGTACGAATAAATTAGAATGGATCCTACGAATGAATTAGAATAGATCGTGTGAAAGAATTAGAATGGATTGTATGAATAAATTAGAATGGATCGTATAAATGAATTAGAATGGATCGTGCGAATGAATTCGAATGGATCGTACGAATTCATTCTAATTCATTCATACAATCCATTCTAATTCTTTCACACGATCCATTCTAATTCATTCTTACGTTCCATTCTAATTCATTAGCACGATCCATGCTAATTCATTCGTTCGATCAATTCTAATTCATTAGCACGATCCATTCTAATTCATTCGTACGATCCATTCTAATTCATTCGCACGATTCATTCTATTTCATTCATAGGATCCATTCTAATTCATTCATACGATCTATTCTAATTCTTTCGCACGAATGTATCCATTCTAATTCATTCGCACGAATGTATCCATTCTAATTCATTCGTACGATCCATTCTAATTCATTCGTACGATCCATTCTAATTCATTCGTACGATCCATTCTAATTCATTCATACGAACCATTCTAATTCATTCATACAATCCATTCTAATTCTTTCACACGATCCATTCTAATTCATTCGTACGATCCATTCTAATTCATTCGCACAATCCATTCTATTTCATTCATACGATCCATTCTTACTCATTGGTACGATCCATTCTAATTCATTCGCACGAATGTATCCATTCTAATTCATTCGTACGAATCCATTCTAATTCATTCGTACAATCTATTCTATTTCATTCGTACGATCCATTCTTACTCATTTGTATGATCCATTCTAATTCATTCGGACGAATGTATCCATTCTAATTTATTCGTACGATCCTTTCTAATTCATTCGTACGATCGATTCTAATTCATTCGTCCGATCCATTCTAATTCATTCGCACGAATGTATCCATTCTAATTCATTCGTACGGTCCATTCTAATTCATTCGCACAATCCATTCTATTTCATTCGTACGATCCATTCTTACTCATTCGTATGATCCATTTTGGATACATTCGTGCGAATGAATTAGAATGGATCATACGAATGAGTAAGAATGGATCGTACGAATGAAATAGAATGGATTGTGCGAATGAATTAGAATGGATCGTACGAATGAATTAGAATGGATCGTGTGAAAGAATTAGAATGGATTGTATGAATGAATTAGAATGGATCGTACGAATGAATTAGAATGGATCGTATGAGTGAATTAGAATGGATACAAAGGAATTAGAATAGATCGTACGAAGGAATTAGAAGGGATCATACGAATGAAATAGAATGGATCGTACGAAGGAATTAGAATGGATCGTACGAAGGAATTAGAATGGATCGTACGAATGAATTAGAATGGATATATTCGTGCAAATGAATTAGAATGGATCGTATGAATGAATTAGAATGGATCGTATGAGTGAATTAGAACGGATAGTACGAATGAAGTAGAATGGATCGTATGAATGAATTAGAATGGATACATTCGTGCGAATGAATTAGAATGGATCGTATGAATGAATTAGAATAGATTGTGCGAATGAATTAGAATGGATCGTACGAATGAATTAGAATGGATACATTCGTGCGAATAAATTAGAATGGATTGTATGAATGAATTAGAATGGATCGTACGAATGAATTAGAATGGATCGTACGAATGAATTAGAATAGATTGCGCGAATGAATTAGAATGGATCGTACGAATGAATTAGAATGGATCGTACGAAGGAATTAGAATGGATCGTACGAATGAATTAGAATGGATCGTACGATTGAATTAGAATGGATCATACGAATGAGTAAGAATGGATCGTATGAATGAATTTGATTTGATCGTACGATCCATTCTAATTCATTAGCATGGATCGTGCTAATGAATTAGAATGGAATATACAAATGAATTAGAATGGATCGTACGAATGGATCGTACGAATGAATTAGAATTAATTAGAATGGATCGTATGAATGAATTAGAATAGATCATAGGAATGAATTAGAATGGATCGTGCAAATGAATTAGAATGGATACATTCGTGCGAATGAATTAGAATGGATCGTGTGAATGAATTAGAATGGATCGTACGAATGAATTAGAATGGATATATTTGAACGAATAAATTAGAATGGATAATACGAATGAATTAGAATGGATCGTACGAATGAATTAGAATGGATAGTGCGAATGAATTAGAATCGATCGTACGAATGAATTAGAATGGATCGTACGAATGAATTAGAATGCATCATACGAATGAGTAAGAATGGATCATACGAATGAATTATAATGGATCGTACGAATGAATTAGAATGGATCGTACGAATAAATTAGAATGGATACATTCGTCCGAATGAATTAGAATGGATCATACGAATGAGTAAGAATGGATCATACGAATGAAATAGAATAGATTGTACGAATGAATTAGAAAGGATCCTACGAATGAATTAGAATGGATCGTGTGAATGAATTAGAATGGATCGTATGAATGAATTAGAATGGATCGTGCGAATGAATTCGAATGGATCGTACGAATTCATTCTAATTCGTTCATACAATCCATTCTAATTCTTTCACATGATCCATTCTAATTCATTCCTACGTTCCATTCTAATTCATTAGCATGATCCATGCTAATTCATTCGTTCGATCAATTCTAATTCATTCGTACAATCCATTCTATTTCATTCGTACGATCCATTCTTACTCATTCGTATGATCCATTCTAATTCATTCACAATGTATCCATTCTAAATCATTCGTACGATCCATTCTAATTCATTCGTACGATCCATTCTAAATCATTCGTACAATCCATTCTATTTCATTCGTACGATCAATTCTAATACATTAGCATGATCCATTCTAATTCATTCGTACGATCCATTCAAATTCATTTGCACAATCCATTCTAATTCATTCGTACAATCCATTCTATTTCATTCGTACGATCCATTCTTACTCATTCGTATGATCCATTCTAATTCATTCGCACGAATGTATCCATTCTAATCCATTCGTACGATCCATTCTAATCCATTCGTACGATCCATTCTAATTCATTCGCATGAATGTAACCATTCTAATTCATTCATTTGATCCATTCTAATTCATTCGTACGATCCATTCTAATTCATTCGTCCGATCCATTCTAATTCATTCGCACGAATGTATCCATTCTAAACCATTCATACGATCCATTCTAATTTATTCGTACGATCCATTCTAATTCATTCGTAAGATCCATTCTAATTCATTCGTACGATCCATTCTAATTCATTCGTACGATCCATTCTAATTCATTCGTAAGAACCATTCTAATTCATTCGTACGATTCATTCTAAATAATTCATACGATCCATTCTAATTCATTCGCACGAATGTATCCATTCTAGTTCATTCGTACGATCCATTCTAATTCATTCGTACGATCCATTCTAATTCATTCGCACGATCCATTCTAATTCATTCGTACGATCTATTCTATTTCATTCATATGATCCATTCTAATTCATTCGTACGATCCATTCTAATTCATTCGCACAAATGTATCCATTCTAATTCATTCGTACGATCCATTCTAATTCATTTGCACGATCCATTCTAATTCATTCGTACGATCCATTCTAATTCTTTCACACGATCCATTCTAATTCATTCGTACGATCCATTCAAATTCATTCACGCGATCCATTCTAATTCATTCGTACGATCCATTCTAATTCATTCATACGATCCATTCTAATTCATTCGCACAAATGTATCCATTCTAATTCATTCGTACGATCCATTCTAATTCATTCGCACGATCCATTCTAATTCATTCGTACGATCCATTCTAATTCATTCGCACGATCTGTTCTTATTCATTCGCACAATCCATTCTAATTCATTCGCACGAATGTATCCATTCTAATTCATTCGTACGATCCATTCTAATTCATTCGTATGATCCATTCTAATTAATTCGTATGATCCATTCTAATTCATTCGTACGATCCATTCTAATTCATTCATACAATCCATTCTAATTCATTCGTACGATCCATTCTAATTCACTCATACGATCCATTCTAATACATTCATACGAATGAATTAGAATGGATCGTATGAATGTATTAGAATGGATCGTACGAATGTATTAGAATGGATCGTATGAATGAATTAGAATAGATCGTACGAATGAATTAGAATGGATACATTCGTGTGAATGAATTAGAATGGATCGTATGAATGAATTAGAATAGATTTTGTGAATGAATTAGAACTGATCTTACGAATGAATTCGAATGGATACATTCGTGCGAATGAATTAGAATGGATTGTATGAATGAATTAGAATGGACTGTACGAATGAATTAGAATGGATCGTATGAGTGAATTAGAATGGATACGAAGGAATCAGAATAGATCGTACGAAGGAATTAGAATGGATCATACGAATGAAAAAGAATGGATCGTACGAAGGAATTAGAATGGATCGTACGAAGGAATTAGAATGGATCGTACGAATGAATTAGAATGGATATATTCGTGCAAATGAATTAGAATGGATCGTATGAATGAATTAGAATGGATCGTATGAGTGAATTAGAACGGATAGTACGAATGAAGTAGAATGGATCTTATGAATGAATTAGAATGGATACATTCGTGCGAATGAATTAGAATGGATCGTATGAATGAATTAGAATAGATTGTGCGAATGAATTAGAATGGATCGTACAAATGAATTCGAATGGATACATTCGTGCGAATAAATTAGAATGGATTGTATGAATGAATTAGAATGGATCGTACGAATGAAGTAGAATGGATCGTACGAATGAATTAGAATAGATTGCGCGAATGAATTAGAATGGATCGTACGAATGAATTAGAATGGATCGTATAAAGGATTTAGAATGGATCGTACGAATGAATTAGAATGGATCGTACGATTGAATTAGAATGGATCATAAGAATGAGTAAGAATGGGTCGTATGAATGAATTAGATTGGATCGTACCATCCATTCTAATTCATTAGCATGGATCGTGCTAATGAATTAGAATGGAATATACGAATGAATTAGAATGGATCGTAGAATGGATCGTACGAATGAATTAGAATGAATTAGAATGGATCGTACGAATGAATTAGAATAGATCATAGGAATGAATTAGAATGGATCGTGCAAATGAATTAGAATGGATACATTCGTGCGAATGAATTAGAATGGATCGTGCGAATGAATTAGAATGGATCGTACGAATGAATTAGAATAAATATATTTGAACGAATAAATTAGAATGGATCATACGAATGAATTAGAATGGATCGTACGAATGAATTAGAATGGATAGTGCGAATGAATTAGAATCGATCGTACAAATGAATTAGAATGGATCGTACGAATGAATTAGAATGGATCATACGAATGAGTAAGAATGGATCGTATGAATGAATTAGAATGGATCGTACGAATAAATTAGAATGGATCGTACGAATAAATTAGAATGGATACCTTCGTCCGAATGAATTAGAATGGATCATACGAATGAGTAAGAATGGATCGTACGAATGAAATAGAATAGATTGTAAAAATGAATTAGAATGGATCCTACGAATGAATTAGAATGGATCGTGTGAAAGAATTAGAATGGATTGTATGAATGAATTAGAATGGATCGTATGAATGAATTAGAATGGTTCGTGCGAATGAATTCGAATGGATCGTACGAATTCATTCTAATTCATTCATACAATCCATTCTAATTCTTTCACACGATCCATTCTAATTCATTCGTACGTTCCATTCTAATTCATTAGCACGATCCATGCTAATTCATTCTTTCGAACAATTCTAATGCATTAGCACGATCCATTCTAATTCATTCGTATGATCCATTCTAATTCATTCCCACGATCCATTCTAATTCATTCATAGGATCCATTCTAATTCATTCATACGATCTATTCTAATTCTTTCGCAGGAATGTATCCATTCTAATTCATTCGCACGAATGTATCCATTCTAATTCATTCGTATGATCCATTCTAATTCATTCGTATGATCCATTCTAATTCATTTATACAATCCATTCTAATTCATTCGTACGATCCATTCTAATTCACTCATACGATCCATTCTAATACATTCATACGATCCATTCTAATTCATTTGCACGAATATATACATTCTAATTAATTCGTACAATCCATTCTAATTCCTTCGTATGATCCATTCTAATTCATTCGTACGATCTATTCTAATTCATTCGTACGATCCATTCTAATTCATTCGTACGATCCATTCTAATTCCTTCGTACGATCCATTCTAATTCATTCGTACGATCCATTCTATTTCATTCGTACAATCTATTCTAATTCATTCGTACGAATGGATACATTCGTGTGAATGAATTAGAATGGATCGTACTAATGAGTAAGAATGGATCGTACGAATGAAATAGAATGGATTGCACGAATGAATTAGAATGGATCGTACGAATGAATTAGAATGGATCGTGTGAAAGAATTAGAATGGATTGTATGAATGAATTAGAATGGATCGTACGAATGAATTAGAATGGATCATATGAAGGAATTAGAATGGATCGTACGAATGAATTAGAATGGATCGTACGAATGAATTAGAATGGATCGTACGAAGGAATTAGAATTGATCGTACGAATGAATTAGAATGGATATATTCGTGCAAATGAATTAGAATGGATCGTATGAATGTATTAGAATGGATCGTATGAGTGAATTAGAATGGATCGTACGAATGAATTAGAATAGATCGTATGAATGAATTAGAATGGATACATTCGTGTGAATGAATTAGAATGGATCGTATGAATGAATTAGAATGGATTTTGTGAATGAATTAGAACTGATCGTACGAATGAATTCGAATGGATACATTCGTGCGAATGAATTAGAATGGATTGTATGAATGAATTAGAATGGATTGTACGAATGAATTTGAATGGATCGTATGAGTGAATTAGAATGGATACGAAGGAATTAGAATGGATCGTACGAAGGAATTAGAATGGATCATACGAATGAAATAGAATGGATCGTACGAAGGAATTACAATGGATCGTACGAAGGAATTAGAATGGATCGTACGAATGAATTAGAATGGATATATTCGTGCAAATGAATTAGAATGGATCGTATGAATGAATTAGAATGGATCGTATGAGTGAATTAGAACGGATAGTACGAATGAAGTAGAATGGATCGTATGAATGAATTAGAATGGATACATTCGTGCGAATGAATTAGAATGGATCGTATGAATGAATTAGAATAGATTGTGCGAATGAATTAGAATGGATCGTACGAATGAATTCGAATGGATACATTCGTGCGAATAAATTAGAATGGATTGTATCAATGAATTAGAATGGATCGTACGAATGAATTAGAATGGATCGTACGAATGAATTAGAATAGATTGCGCAAATGAATTAGAATGGATCATACGTATGAATTAGAATGGATCGTACGAAGGAATTAGAATGGATCGTATGAATGTATTAGAATGGATCGTACGAAGGAATTAGAATGGATCGTACGAATGAATTAGAATGGATCATACAAATGAGTAAGAATGGGTCATATGAATGAATTAGATTGGATTGTACGATCCATTCTAATTCATTAGCATGGATCGTGCTAATGAATTTGAATGGAATATACGAATGAATTAGAATGGATCGTAGAATGGATCGTACGAATGAATTAGAATGGATCGTACGAATGAATTAGAATAGATCATAGGAATGAATTAGAATGGATCATGCAAATGAATTAGAATGGATACATTCGTGCGAATAAATTAGAATGGATCGTGCGAATGAATTAGAATGGATCGTACGAATGAATTAGAATGGATATATTTGAACGAATAAATTAGAATGGATCATACGAATGAATTAGAATGGATCGTACGAATGAATTAGAATGGATAGTGCGAATGAATTAGAATCGATCGTACAAATGAATTAGAATGGATCGTACGAATGAATTAGAATGGATCATACGAATGAGTAAGAATGGATCGTATGAATGAATTAGAATGGATCGTACGAATGAATTAGAATGGATCGTACGAATAAATTAGAATGGATACATTCGTCCGAATGAATTAGAATGGATCATACGAATGAGTAAGAATGGATCGTACGAATGAAATAGAATAGATTGTACGAATGAATTAGAATGGATTCTACGAATGAATTAGAATGGATCGTGTGAAAGAATTAGAATTGATTGTATGAATGAATTAGAATGGATCGTATGAATGAATTAGAATGGATCGTGCGAATGAATTCGAATGGATCGTACGAATTCATTCTAATTCATTCATACAATCCATTCTAATTCTTTCACACGATCCATTCTAATTCATTTGTACGTTCCATTCTAATTCATTAGCACGATCCATGCTAATTCATTCATTCAAACAATTCTAATTCATTAGCACGATCCATTCTAATTCATTCGTACGATCCATTCTAATTTATTCCCACGATCCATTCTAATTCATTCATAGGATCCATTCTAATTCATTCATACGATCTATTCTAATTCTTTCGCACGAATGTATCCTTTCTAATTCATTCGCACGAATGTATCCATTCTAATTCATTCATACGATCCATTCTAATTCATTCGTACGATCCATTCTAATTCATTCGCACAATCCATTCTATTTCATTCGTACGATCCATTCTTACTCATTCGTATGATCCATTTGGATACATTCGTGCGAATGAATTAGAATGGATCATAGGAATGAGTAAGAATGGATCGTACGAATGAAATAGAATAGATTGTGCGAATGAATTAGAATGGATCGTACGAATGAATTATGGATCGTGTGAAAGAATTAGAATGGATTGTATGAATGAATAAGAATAGATCGTATGAATGAATTAGAATGGATAGTACGAATGAATTAGAATGGATCGTACGAATTAATTAGAATGGATACATTCGTGCGAATGAATTAGAATGGATATATTCGTGCGAAAGAATTAGAATATATCGTATGAATGAATTAGAATGGATCCTATGAATGAATTAGAATGGATCGTGCGAATGAATTAGAATGGATCGTACGAATGAATTAGAATGGATCGTGCTAATGAATTAGAATTGATCGAACGAATGAATTAGAATGGATACATTCGTGCGAATGAATTAGAATGGATTGGACGAATGAATTAGAATGGATCGTACGAATGAGTAAGAATGGATCGTACGAATGAAATAGAATAGATCGTACGAATGAATTAGAATGGATCGTACGAAGGAATTAGAATGGATCGTACGAATGAATTATAATGGATATATTCGTGCAAATGAATTAGAATGGATCGTATGAATGTATTAGAATGGATCGTATGAGTGAATTAGAATGGATCGTACGAATGAATTAGAATGGATCGTATGAATGAATTAGAATGGATACATTCGTGTGAATGAATTAGAATGGATCGTATGAATGAATTAGAATAGATTTTGTGAATGAATTAGAACTGATCGTACGAATGAATTAGAATGGATACATTCGTGCGAATGAATTAGAATGGATTGTATGAATGAATTAGAATGGATCCTATGAATGAATTAGAATGGATCGTGCGAATGAATTAGAATGGATCGTATGAATGAATTAGAATGGATCGTGCTAATGAATTAGAATTGATCGAACGAATGAATTAGCAAGGATCGTGCTAATGAATTAGAATGGAACGTACGAATGAATTAGAATGGATCGTGTGAAAGAATTAGAATGGATTGTATGAAGAATTAGAATGAATTCGTATGATCCATTCGAATTCATTCGCACGATCCATTCTAATTCATTCATACGATCCATTCTAATTCATTCATACAATCCATTCTAATTCTTTCACACGATCCATTCTAATTCATTCATAGGATCCATTCTAATTCATTCGTACAATCTATTCTATTTCATTCGTACGATCCATTCTTACTCATTCGTATGACCCATTCTAATTCATTCGGACGAATGTATCCATTCTAATTTATTCGTACGATCCATTCTAATTCATTCGTACGATCCATTCTAATTCATTCGTCCGATCCATTCTAATTCATTCACACGAATGTATCCATTCTAATTCATTCGTACGATCCATTCTAATTCATTCGTACGATCCATTCAAATTCATTCGTAAGATCCATTCTAATTCATTCGTACGATCCATTCTAATTCATTCGTACGATCCATTCTAATTCATTCGCACGAATGTATCCATTCTAGTTCATTCGTACGATCCATTCTAATTCATTCATACAATCCATTCTAATTCATTCGCACGAATGTATCCATTCTAATTCATTCGTACGATCAGTTCTAATTCATTCACAAAATCTATTCTAATTCATTCATACGATCCATTCTAATTCCTGCGAATGAATTAGAATGGATCATACGAATGAGTAAGAATGGATCGTATGAATGAAATAGAATGGATTGTGCGAATGAATTAGAATGGATCGTACGAATGAATTAGAATGGATCGTGTGAAAGAATTAGAATGGATTGTATGAATGAATTAGAATGGATCGTACGAATGAATTAGAATAGATCGTATGAATGAATTAGAATGGATCGTAGGAATGAATTAGAATGGATACATTCGCGAATGAATTAGAATGGATCGTACGAATGAATTAGAATGGAAATTACGAATGAATTAGAATGGATCGTACGAATAAATTAGAATGGATCGTACGAATGAATTAGAATAGATCGTACGAATGAATTAGAATGGATCGTACGAAGGAATTAGAATGGATCGTACGAATGAATTAGAATGGATATATTCGTGCAAATGAATTAGAATGGATCGTATGAATGTATTAGAATAGATCGTATGAGTGAATTAGAATGGATCGTACGAATGAATTAGAATGGATTGTATGAATGAATTAGAATGGATCGTACGAATGAAATAGAATGGATCATACGAATTAATTAGAATGGATCATACGAATGAATTAGAATGGATCGTACGAATGAATTAGAATGGTTACATTCATGCGAATGAATTAGAATGGATCGTACGAATGGATTAGAATGGATCGTACGAATGGATTAGAATGGATACATTCGAGCGAATGAATTAGAGTACGAATGAATTAGAATGGATCGTACGAATGGATTAGAATGGATCCTACGAATCCATTAGACTGGATCGTGCGAATGAATAAGAATGGATCATACGAATGAATTAGAATGGATCGTACGAATTAATTAGAATGGATATATTCCTGCGAATGAATTAGAATGGATTGTATGAATGAATTAGAATTGATCGTACGAATGAATTAGAATGGATCATACGAATTAATTAGAATGGATCATACGAATGAATTAGAATGGATCGTACGAATGAATTAGAATGGATCGTACGAATGAACTAGAATGGATCGTACGAATGAACTAGAATGGATACATTCGTGCGAATGAATTAGAATGGATCGTACGAATGAATTAGAATGTATCGTACGATTCATTCTAATTCATTCGTACGATCCATTCTAATACATTCGTACGATTCATGCTAATTCATTCGCACGATCCATTCTAATTCATTCGTATGATCCATTCTTATTCATTCGTACGATCTATTCTAATTCATTCGCACGATTGTAACCATTCTAATTCATTCATACGATTCATTCTAATTCATTCGTATGAGCTATTCTAATTCATTCGTACGATCCTTTCTAATTCATTCGTACGATCCATTGTAATTCATTCATACAATCAATTTAGACTCATTCGCACAAATGTATCCATTCAAATTCATTCGTACGATCCAGTCTAATTCATTCGTACGATCCATTCTAATTCATTCGCACGAATATATCCATTCTAATTCTTTCGTACGATGCATTCTAATTCATTCGTACGATCCATTCTAATTCATTCATTTGATCCATTCTAATTCATTCATACGATCCATTGTAATTCATTCGTCCGATCCATTCTAATTCATTCGCACGAATGTATCCATTCTAATTCATTCGTACGATCCATTCGAATTCATTCGTACGATCCATTCTAATTCATTCGTAAGATCCATTCTAAATCATTCGTACGATCCATTCTAATTCATTCGTACGATCCATTCTAATTCATTCGCACGAATGTGTCCATTCTAGTTCATTCGTACGATCCATTCTAATTCATTCGTACGATCCATTCTAATTCATTCGCACGATCCATTCTAATTCATTCGTACGATCAATTCTAATTTATTCGCACGAATGTATCCATTCTAATTCATTCGTACGATCCTGAATTAGAATGGATCGTACGAATGAATGGATCGTGCTAGTGAATTAGAATGGAATATACGAATGAATTAGAATGGATCATACGAATTAATTAGAATGGATCACACGAATAAATTAGAATGGATCGTACGAATGAATTAGAATGGATCGTACGAATGGATTAGAATGGATCATGCGAATGAATTAGAATGGATTGTACGAATGAATTAGAATGGATACATTTGTGCGAATGAATTAGAATGGATCGTACGAAGGAATTAGAATGGATCGTATGAATGAATTAGAATGGATCGTATGAATGAATTAGAATGGATCGTGCGAATGAATTAGAATGGATTGTACGAATGAATTAGAATGGATCGTGTGAAAGAATTAGAATGGGTCGTACGAATGAATTAGAATGGATCGTGCGAATGAATTAGAATGGATCGTACGAATGAATTAGAATGGATACATTCGTGCGAATGAATTAGAATGGATCGGACGAATGAATTAGAATCGATCGTACGAATGAGTAAGAATGGATCGTACGAATGAAATAGAATAGATCGTACGAATGAATTAGAATGGATCGTACGAAGGAATTAGAACGGATCGCACGAATGAATTAGAATGGATATATTCGTGCAAATGAATTAGAATGGATCGTACGAATGTATTAGAATGGATCGTATGAGTGAATTAGAATGGATCGTACGAATGAATTAGAATGGATCGTATGCATGAATTAGAATGGATACATTCGTGTGAATGAATTAGAATGGATCGTATGAAAGAATTAGAATGGATCGTACGAATGAATTAGAATGGATCGTACGAATGAATTAGAATGGATCAAATGAATGAATTAGAATGGTTACATTCATGCGAATAAATTAGAATGGATCATACGAATGGATTAGAATGGATCGTACGAATGGATTAGAATGGATACATTCGTGCGAATGAATTAGAATGGATTGTATGAATGAATTAGAATGGATCGTACGAATGAATTAGAATGGATCGTATGAGTGAATTAGAATGGATACGAAGGAATTAGAATGGATCGTACGAAGGAATTAGAATCGATCATACGAATGAAATAGAATGGATCATAAGAAGGAATTAGAATGGATCGTACGAAGGAATTAGAATGGATCGTACGAATGAATTAGAATAGATCGTACGAATGAATTAGAATGGTTCGTACGAAGGAATTAGAATGGATCGTACGAATGAGTTAGAATGGATATATTCGTGCAAATGAATTAGAATGGATCGTATGAATGTATTAGAATGGATCGTATGAGTGAATTAGAATGGATCGTACGAATGAATTAGAATGGATTGTATGAATGAATTAGAATGGATCGTACGAATGAATTAGAATGGATCATACGAATTAATTAGAATGGATCATATGAATGAATTAGAATGGATCGTACGAATGAATTAGAATGGATCGTACGAATGAATTAGAATGGATACATTCGTGCGAATGAATTAGAATGGATCGGACGAATGAATTACAATGGATCGTACGAATGAATTAGAATGGATCAAATGAATGAATTAGAATGGATCGTACGAATGAATTAGAATGCATCGTACGAAAGAATTAGAATGGATATATTCGTGCGAATGAATTAGAATGGATCGTACGAATGAATTAGACTGGATCGTACGAATGAATTAGAATGGATACATTCGTGCGAATGAATTAGAATGGATCGGACGAATGAATTAGAATGGATCGTACGAATGAATTAGAATGGATCAAATGAATGAATTAGAATGGTAACATTCATGCGAATGAATTAGAATGGATCGTACGAATGGATTAGAATGGATCGTACGAATGGATTAGAATGGATACATTCGAGCGAATGAATTAGAATGGATCGTACGAATGAATTAGAATGGATCGTACGAATGGATTAGAGTGGATCCTACGAATGGATTAGAATGGATACCTTTGTGCATATGAATTAGAATGGATCGTACGAATGAATTAAAATGGATCATATATATTAATGAATTAGAATGGATCGTACGAATAAATTAGAATGGATACATTCGTGCGAATGAATTAGAATGGATCGTGTGAATGAATTAGAATGGATCTTACGAATGAATTAGAATGGATCGTACGAATGAATTATAATGGATCGTACGAATGAATTAGAATGGATACATTCGTGCGAATGAATTAGAATGGATCGGACGAATGAATTAGAATGGATCGTACGAATGAATTAGAATGGATCGTATGAATAAATTTGAATGAATACATTCGTCCGAATAAATTAGAATGGATCATACGAATAAGTAAGAATGGATCGTACGAATGAAATAGAATAGATTATCAGAATGAATTAGAATGGATCCTACGAATGAATTAGAATGGATCGTGTGAAACAATTAGAATGGATTGTATGAATGAATTAGAATGGATCGTATGAATGAATTAGAATGGATCGTGCGAATGAATTCGAATGGATCGTACGAATTCATTCTAATTCATTCATACAATCCATTCTAATTCTTTCACACGATCTATTCTAATTCATTCGTAGGACCCATTCTTAGAATGGATCGTACGAATGAATTAGAATGGATCGTACGAATGAATTAGAATGGATCGTACGAATGAATTAGAATGGATCGTACGAACGAATTAGAATGGATCGTACGAATGAATTAGAATGGATACATTCGTGCGAATGAATTAGAATGGATCGGACGAATGAATTAGAATGGATCGTACGAATGAATTAGAATGGATCGTACGAATCAATTAGAATGGATACATTCGTGCGAATGAATTAGAATGGATCGGACGAATGAATTAGAATGGATCGTACGAATGAATTAGAATGGATCGTACGAATCAATTAGAATGGATACATTCGTCCGAATGAATTAGAATGGATTATACGAATGAGTAAGAATGGATCGTACAAATGAAATAGAATAGATTGTACGAATGAATTAGAATGGATCCCACGAATGAATTAGAATGGATCGTGTGAAAGAATTAGAATGGATTGTATGAATGAATTAGAATGGATCGTATGAATGAATTAGAATGGATCGTGCGAATGAATTCGAATGGATCGTACGAATTCATTCTAATTCATTCATACAATCCATTCTAATTCTTTCACACGATCCATTCTAATTCATTCGTACGTTCCATTCTAATTCATTAGCACAATCCATGCTAATTCATTCGTTCGATCAATTCTAATTCATTAGGACGATCCATTCTAATTCATTCGTACGATCCATTCTAATTCATTCGCACGATCCATTCTAATTCATTCATAGGATCCATTCTAATTCATTCATACGATCTATTCTAATTCTTTCGCACGAATGTATCCATTCTAATTCATTCGCACGAATGTATCCATTCTAATTCGTTCGCACGAATATATCCATTCTAATTCATTCGTACGATCCATTCTAATTCATTCGTACGATCCATTCTAATTCATTCGTACGATCCATTCTAATTCATTCATACGATCTATTCTAATTCATCCATACAATCCATTCTAATTCTTTGACACGATCCATTCTAATTCATTCGTACGATCCATTCTAATTCATTCGCACAATCCATTCTATTTCATTCGTACGATCCATTCTTACTCATTCGTATGATCCATTCTAATTCATTCGCACGAATGTATTCATAATGGATCATACGAATGAGTAAGAATGGATCGTACGAATGAAATAGAATGGATTGTGCGAATGAATTAGAATGGATCGTACGAATGAACTAGAATGGATACATTCGTGCGAATGAATTAGAATGGATCGTACGAATGAATTAGAATGGATCGTACGAATGAATTAGAATGGATCTTACGAATGAATTAGAATGGATCGTACGAATGAATTAGAATTGATCGTACGAATGAATTAGAATGGATACATTCGTGCGAATGAATTAGAATGGATCGGACGAATGAATTAGATTCGATCGTACGAATGAAATAGAATGGATCGTGTGAAAGAATTAGAATGGATTGTATGAATGAATTAGAATGAATTCGTACGATCCATTCGAATTCATTCGCACAATCCATTCTAATTCATTCATACGATCCATTCTAATTCATTCATACAATCCATTCTAATTCTTTCACACGATCCATTCTAATTCATTCGTAGGATCCATTCTAATTCATTCGTACAATCTATTTTATTTCATTCGTACGATCCATTCTTACTCATTCGTATGATCCATTCTAATTCATTCGGACGAATGTATCCATTCTAATTTATTCGTACGATCCATTCTAATTCATTCGTATGATCCATTCTAATTCATTCGTACGATCCATTCTAATTCCTTCGTACGATCCATTCTAATTCATTCGTACGATCCATTCTAATTCATTCGTATGATCCATTCTAATTCATTCATACGATCTATTCTAATTCATTCATAAGATCCATTCTAATTCATTCGTATGATCCATTCTAATTCATTCGTACAATCTATTCGATTTCATTTGTACGATCCATTCTTACTCATTCGTATGATTCATTCTAATTCATTCGTACGATCCATTCTAATTCATTTGTAGGATCCATTCTAATTCATTCGTATAAAACATTCTATTTCATTCGTACGATCCATTTTTACTCATTCGTATGATCCATTCTAATTCATTCGCACGAATGTATCCATTCTAATTCATTCATACAATCCATTCTAATTCATTCCGTACGATCCATTCTAATTCATTCGTACGATCGTACGAATGAATTAGAATGGATCGTACGAATGAATTAGAATAGATTGTGCGAAGTGCGAATGAATTAGAATGGATCGTACGAATGAATTAGAATGGATCGTACGAATGAATTAGAATGGATCATACGAATGAGTAAGAATGGATCGTACGAATGAATTAGAATGGATCGTACAAATGAATTAGAATGGATCGTACGAATAAATTAGAATGGATATATTCGTCCGAATGAATTAGAATGGATCAAACGAATGAGTAAGAATGGATCGTACGAATGAAATAGAATAGATTGTACGAATGAATTAGAATGGATCCTACGAATGAATTAGAATGGATCGTGTGAAAGAATTAGAATGGATTGTATGAATGAATTAGAATGGATCGTATGAATGAATTAGAATGGATCGTGCGAATGAATTCGAATGGATCGTACGAATTCATTCTAATTCATTCATACAATCCATTCTAATTCTTTCACACGATCCATTCTAATTCATTCGTATGAATTAGAATGGATCGTACGAATGAATTAGAATGGATCGTATGAATGAATTAGAATGGATCGTACGAATGAATTAGAATGGATCGTGCGAATGAATTAGAATGGATCGTACGAATGAATTAGAATGGATCGTACGAATGAACTAGAATGGATACATTCGTGCGAATGAATTAGAATGGATCGTACGAATGAATTAGAATGGATCGTCCGAATGAATTAGAATGGATCTTACGAATGAATTAGAATGGATCGTACGAATGAATTAGAATGGATACATTCGTGCGAATGAATTAGAATGGATCGGACGAATGAATTAGAATGGATCGTACGAATGAATTAGAATGGATTGTACGAATGAATTAGAATGGATCGTACAAATGAATTAGAATGGATCATACGAATGAATTAGAATGGATCATACGAATGAGTAAGAATGGATCGTACGAATGAAATAGAATGGATTGTACGAATGAATTAGAATGGATCGTATGAATGAATTAGAATGGATCATGTGAAAGAATTAGAATGCATTGTATGAATGAATTAGAATGGATCGTATGAATGAATTAGAATGGATCGTGCGAATGAATTCGAATGGATCGCATGATCCATTCGAATAGAATGGATCGTATGAATGAATTAGAATGGATCGGGCGAATGAATTAGAATGGATCGTATGAATGAATTAGGATGGATCGTATGAATGAATTAGAATGGATCATGCGAATGAATTAGAGTGGATCGTACGAATGAATTAGAATGGATCGTACGAATGAATTAGAATGGATCATACAAATGAATTAGAATGGATCATACGAATGAGTAAGAATGGATCGTACGAATGAAATAGAATGGATTGTACGAATGAATTAGAATGGATACATTCATGCGAATGAATTAGAATGGATCGGACGATTGAATTAAAATGGATCGTACGATTCATTCTTATTCATTCGTACGATCCATTCTAATACATTCGTACGATTCATGCTAATTCATTCGTATGATCCATTCTAATTCATTCGTACGATCCATTCTAATTCATTCATACAATCCATTCTAATTCATTCGCACGAATGTATCCATTCTAATTAATTCGTACGATCTATTCTAATTCATTCGTATGATCTATTCTTATTCATTCGCACGATCCAGTCTAATTGATTCGCACGATCCATTCTAATTTATTCGCACGAATGTATCCATTCTAATTCATTCGTACGATCCATTCTAATTCGTTAATATGATCCATTCTAATTCATTCGTACGATCCATTCTAATTCATATGCACAAAGGTATCCATTCTAATCCATTCGAAGGATCCATTCTAATCCATTCGTATGATCCATTCTAATTCATTCGTACGATCCATTCTAATTCATTCGCTCGAATGTATCCATTCTAATCTATTCGTACGATCCATTCTAATCCATTCGTACGATCCATTCTAATTCATTCGTATGAATGTAACCATTCTAATTCATTCATTTGATCCATTCTAATTTATTCGTCCGATCCATTCTAATTCATTCGTCCGATCCATTCTAATTCATTCGCACGAATGTATGCATTCTAATTCATTCGTACGATCCATTCTAATTCATTCGTACGATCCATTCTAATTCTTTCGTAAGATCCATTCTAATTCATTCGTACGATCCATTCTAATTCATTTGTACGATCCTTTCTAATTCATTCGTACGAACCTTTCTAATTCATTCGCACGAATGTATCCATTCTAGTTCATTCGTACGATCCATTCTAATTCATTCGTACGAATGTATCCATTCTAGTTCATTCGCACGAATGTATCCATTCTAGTTCATTCGTACGATCCATTCTAATTCATTCGTACGAATGTATCCATTCTAGTTCATTCGCACGAATGTATCGATTCTAGTTCATTCGTACGATCCTTTCTAATTCATTCGTACGATCCATTCTAATTCATTTGCACGAATGTATCCATTCTAGTTCATTCGTACGATCCATTCTAATTCATTTGTACGATCCATTCTAATTCATTCGCACGAATGTATCCATTCTAATTCATTCGTACAATCCATTCTAATTCATTCGTACGATCTATTCTAATTCATTCGTACTATCCATTCTAATTCATTCGTACAATCTATTCTAATTCATTCGTACGAATGGATACATTCGTGTGAATGAATTAGAATGGATCGTACGAATGAGTAAGAATGGATCGTATGAATGAAATAGAATGGATTGCACGAATGAATTAGAATGGATCGTAAGAATGAATTAGAATGGATCGTGTGAAAGAATTAGAATGGATTGTATGAATGAATTAGAATGGATTGTACGAATGAATTAGAATGGATCGTACGAAGGAATTAGAATGGTTCGTATGAATGAATTAGAATGGATCGTACGAATGAATTAGAATAGATCGTACAAATGAATTAGAATGGATCGTACGAAGGAATTAGAATGGATCGTACGAATGAATTAGAATGGATATATTCGTGTAAATGAATTAGAATGGATCGTATGAATGTATTAGAATGGATCGTATGAGTGAATTAGAATGGATCGTACGAATGAATTAGAATGGATCGTATGAATGAATTAGAATGGATACATTCGTGTGAATGAATTAGAATGGATCGTATGAATGAATTAGAATGGATCGTATGAGTGAATTAGAATGGATCGTACGAATGAATTAGAATGGATCGTACGAATAAATTAGAATGGATACATTCGTGCGAATGAATTAGAATGGATTGTATGAATGAATTAGAATGGATCGTACGAATGAATTAGAATGGATCGTATGAGTGAATTAGAATGGATACGAAGGAATTAGAATGGATCGTACGAACGAATTAGAATGGATCATACGAATGAAATAGAATGGATCGTACGAAGGGATTAGAATGGATCGTACGAAGGGATTAGAATGGATCGTACGAATGAATTAGAATGGATATATTAGTGCAAATAAATTAGAATGGATCGTATGAATGAATTAGAATGGATCATATGAGTGAATTAGAACGGATAGTACGAATGAAGTAGAATGGATCGTATGAATGAATTAGAATGGATACATTCGTGCGAATGAATTAGAATGGATCGTATGAATGAATTAGAATAGATTGTGCGAATCAATTAGAATGGATCGTACGAATGAATTAGAATGGATACATTCGTGCGAATAAATTAGAATGGATTGTATGAATGAATTAGAATGGAATGTACGAATGAATTAGAATGGATCGTACGAATGAATTAGAATAGATTGCGTGAATGAATTAGAATGGATCATACGAATGACTTAGAATGGATCATACGAAGGAATTAGAATGGATCGTACGAAGGAATTAGAATGGATCGTACGAATGAATTAGAATGGATCGTACGAATGAATTAGAATAGATCATAGGAATGAATTAGAATGGATCGTGCAAATGAATTAGAATGGATACATTCGTGCGAATGAATTAGAATGGATCGTGCGAATGAATTAGAATGGATCAAACGAATGAATTAGAATGGATCGTACGAATTGATTAGAATGGATCCTTCGAATGGATTAGAATGGATACCTTTGTGCATATGAATTAGAATGGATCGTACGAATGAATTAGAATGGATCATATTAATGAATTAGAATGGATCGTACGAATGAATTAGAATGGATCCATTCTAATTCATTCGTACGATCCATTCTAATTCATTAATATGATCCATTCTAATTCATTCGTACGATCCATTCTAATTCATATGCACAAAGGTATCCATTCTAATTCATTCGTACGATCCATTCTAATTCAGGATCGTACGAATGAATTAGAATGGATACATTCGTGCGAATAAATTAGAATTGATCGTACGAATGAATTAGAATGGATCGTGCGAATGAATTAGAATGGATCGTACGAATGAATTAGAATGGATCGTACGAATGAACTAGAATGGATACATTCGTGCGAATGAATTAGAATGGATCGTACGAATGAATTAGAATGGATCGTATGAATGAATTAGAATGGATCTTACGAATGAATTAGAATGGATCGTACGAATGAATTAGAATGGATCGTACGAATGAATTAGAATGGATACATTCGTGCGAATGAATTAGAATGGATCGGACGAATGAATTAGAATGGATCATACGAATGAATTAGAATGGATCAAATGAATGAATTAGAATGGTTACATTCATGCGAATGAATTAGAATGGATCGTACGAATGGATTAGAATGGATCGTACGAATGGATTAGAATGGATACATTCGAGCGAATGAATTAGAATGGATCATACGAATGAATTAGAATGGATCGTACAAATGGATTAGAATGGATCCTACGAATGGATTAGAATGGATACCTTTATACATATGAATTAGAATGTATCGTACGAATGAATTAGAATGGATCATATTAATGAATTAGAATGGATCGTACGAATGAATTAGAATGGATACATTTGTGCACGATTCATTCTAATTCATTCGCACGAATGTATCCATTCTAATTTATTCGTATGATCCATTCTAATTCATTCGTACGATCCATTCTAATTCATTCGCATGAATTTAACCATTCCAATTCATTCATTTGATCCATTCTAATTCATTCGTACGATCCATTCTAATTCATTCGTCCGATCCATTCTAATTCATTCGCACGAATGTATCCATTCTAATTCATTCGTACGATCCATTCTAATTCATTCGTACGATCCATTCTAATTCATTCGTAAGATCCATTCTAATTCATTCGTACGATCCATTCTAATTCATTCGTACCATCCATTCTAATTCATTCGCACGAATGTATCCATTCTAGTTCATTCGTACGATCCATTCTAATTTATTCGTACGATTCATTCTAATTCATTCGCACGATCCATTCTAATTCATTCGTACGATCAATTCTAATTCAGTCGCACGAATGTATCCATTCTAATTCATTCGTACGATCCTGAATTAGAAAGGATCGTACGAATGAATTAGAATGGATACCTTTGTGCATATGAATTAGAATGGATCGTACGAATGAATTAGAATAGATCATATTAATGAATTAGAATGGATCGTACGAATGAATTAGAATGGATACATTCGTGCGAATGAATTAGAATGGATCGTGCACGAATGTATCCATTCTAATTCATTCTTATGATCCATTCTAATTCATTAATATGATCCATTCTAATTCATTCGTACGATCCATTCTAATTCATATGCACAAAGGTATCCATTCTAATCCATTCGTAGGATCCATTCTAATCCATTCGTACGATCCATTCTAATTCATTCGTACGATCCATTCTAAATCATTCGCTCGAATGTATCCATTCTAATCCATTCGTACGATCCATTCTAATCCATTCGTACGATCCATTCTAATTCATTCGTATGAATGTAACCATTCTAATTCATTCATTTGATCCATTCTAATTCATTCGCATGAATGTAACCATTCTAATTCATTCATTTGATCCATTCTAATTCATTCGTACGATCCATTCTAATTCATTCGCACAAATGTATCCATTCTAATTCATTCGTACGATCCATTCTAATTCATTCGTACGATCCATTCTAATTCATTCGCACGAATGTATCTATTCTAGTTCATTCGTACAATCCATTCTAATTCATTCGTACGATCCATTCTAATTCATTCGCACGATCCATTCTAATTCATTCGTACGATCAATTCTAATTCATTCACACGAATGTATCCATTCTAATTCATTCATACGATCCATTCTAATTCATTCGTACGATCCATTCTAATTCACTCATACGATCAATTCTAATACATTCATACGATCCATTCTAATTCATTTGCACGAATATATCCATTCTAATTCATTCGTACGATCCATTCTAATTCCTTTGTACGATCCATTCTAATTTATCCGTACGATCCATTCTAATTCATTCGTACGATCCATTCTAATTCCTTCGTACGATCCATTCTAATTCATTCGTACGATCCATTCTCATTCATTCGTACAATCTATTCTAATTCATTCGTACGAATGGATACATTCGTGTGAATGAATTAGAATGGATCGTACGAATGAGTAAGAATGGATCGTACGAATGAAATAGAATGGATTGCATGAATGAATTAGAATGGATCGTACGAATGAATTAGAATGGATCGTGTGAAAGAATTAGAATGGATTGTATGAATGAATTAGAATGGATCGTACGAATGAATTAGAATGGATCGTACGAAGGAATTAGAATGGATCGTACGAATGAATTAGAATGGATCCTACGAATGAATTAGAATAGATCGTACGAATGAATTAGAATGGATCGTATGAAGGAATTAGAATGGATCGTACGAATGAATTAGAATGGATATATTCGTGCAAATGAATTAGGATGGATCGTATGAATGTATTAGAATGGATCGTATAAGTGAATTAGAATGGACCGTACGGATGAATTAGAATGGATCGTATGAATGAATTAGAATGGATACATTAGTGTGAATGAATTAGAATGGATCGTATGAATGAATTAGAATAGATTTTGTGAATGAATTAGAACTGATCGTACGAATGAATTAGAATGGATACATTCGTGCGAATGAATTAGAATGGATTGTATAAATGAATTAGAATGGATCGTACGAATGAATTAGAATGGATCGTATGATTGAATTAGAATGGATACGAAGGAATTAGAATGGATCGTACGAAGGAATTAGAATGGATCATACGAATGAAATAGAATGGATCGTACGAAGGAATTAGAATGGATCGTACGAAGGAATTAGAGTGGATTGTACGAATGAATTAGAATGGATATATTCGTGCAAATGAATTAGAATGGATCGTATGAATGAATTAGAATGGATCGTATGAGTGAATTAGAACGGATAGTACGAATGAAGTATAATGGATCGTATGAATGAATTAGAATGGATACATTCGTGCGAATGAATTAGAATGGATCGTATGAATGAATTAGAATAGATTGTGCGAATGAATTAGAATGGATCGTACTAATGAATTAGAATGGATACATTCGTGCGAATAAATTAGAATGGATTGTATGAATGAATTAGAATGGATCGTACGAATGAATTAGAATGGATCGTACGAATGAATTAGAATAATTTGCGCGAATGAATTAGAATGGATCGTACGAATGAATTAGAATGGATCGTACGAAGGAATTAGAATGGATCGTACGAATGAATTAGAATGGATCGTACGAATGAATTAGAATGGATCGTACGAATGAATTAGAATGGATCGCACGATTGAATTAGAATGGATCATACGAATAAGTAAGAATGGATCGTATGAATGAATTAGATTGGATCGTACCATCCATTCTAATTCATTAGCATGGATCGTGCGAATGAATTAGAATGGAATATACGAATGAATTAGAATGGATCGTAGAATGGATCGTACGAATGAATTAGAATAGATCATAGGAATGAATTAGAATGGATCATGCAAATGAATTAGAATGGATACATTCGTGCGAATGAATTAGAATGGATCGTGCGAATGAATTAGAATGGATCGTACGAATGAATTAGAATGGATATATTTGAACGAATAAATTAGAATGGATCATACGAATGAATTAGAATGGATCGTACGAATGAATTAAAATGGATAGTGCGAATGAATTAGAATCGATCGTACGAATGAATTAGAATGGATCGTACGAATGAATTAGAATGGATCATACGAATGAGTAAGAATGGATCGTACGAATGAATTAGAATGGATCGTACGAATGAATTAGAATGGATCGTACGAATAAATTAGAATGGATCGTACGAATGAATTAGAATAGATCGTACAAATGAATTAGAATGGATCTTACGAAGGAATTAGAATGGATCGTACGAATGAATTAGAATGGATATATTCGTGCAAATGAATTAGAATGGATCGTATGAATGTATTAGATGGATCGTATGAGTGAATTAGAATGGATCGTACGAATGAATTAGAATGGATCGTATGAATGAATTAGAATGGATACATTCGTGTGAATGAATTAGAATGGATCGTATGAATGAATTAGAATAGAATTTGTGAATGAATTAGAACTGATCGTACGAATGTATTAGAATGGATACATTCGTGCGAATGAATTAGAATGGATTGTATGAATGAATTAGAATGGATCGTATGAATGAATTAGAATGGATCGTATGAGTGAATTAGAATGGATACGAAGGAATTAGAATGGATCGTACGAAGGAATTAGAATGGATCATACAAAAGAAATAGAATGGATCGTACGAAAGAATTAGAATGGATCATACGAAGGAATTAGAATGGATCGTACGAATGAATTAGAATGGATATATTCGTGCAAATGAATTAGAATGGATCGTATGAATGAATTAGAATGGATCGTATGAGTGAATTAGAACGGATAGTACGAATGAAGTAGAATGGATCGTATGAATGAATTAGAATGGATACATTCGTGCGAATGAATTAGAATGGATCGTATGAATGAATTAGAATAGATTGTGCGAATGACTTAGAATGGATTGTACGAATGAATTAGAATGGATACATTCGTGCGAATAAATTAGAATGGATTGTATGAATAAATTAGAATGGATCGTACGAATGAATTAGAATGGATCGTACGAATGAATTAGAATAATTTGCGCGAATGAATTAGAATGGATCGTACGAATGAATTAGAATGGATCGTACAAAGGAATTAGAATGGATCGTACGAATGAATTAGAATGGATCGTACGAATGAATTAGAATGGATCGTACGAAGGAATTAGAAAGGATCGTACGAATGAATTAGAATGGATCGTACGATTGAATTAGAATGGATCATACAAATGAGTAAGAATGGATCATATGAATGAATTAGATTGGATCGTACGATCCATTCTAATTCATTAGCATGGATCGTGCTAATGAATTAGAATGGAATATACGAATGAATTAGAATGGATCGTAGAATGGATCGTACGAATGAATTAGAATGAATTAGAATGGATCGTACGAATGAATTAGAATAGATCATAGGAATGAATTAGAATGGATCGTGCAAATGAATTAGAATGGATACATTCGTGCGAATGAATTAGAATGGATCGTGCGAATGAATTAGAATGGATCGTACGAATGAATTAGAATGGATATATTTGAACGAATAAATTAGAATGGATCGTACGAATGAATTAGAATGGATAGTAAGAATGAATTAGAATCGATCGTACGAATGGATTAGAATGGATCGTACGAATGAATTAGAATGGATCATACGAATGAGTAAGAATGGATCGTACGAATGAATTAGAATGGATCGTACGAATGAATTAGAATGGATCGTACGAATAAATTAGAATGGATACATTCGTCCGAATGAATTAGAATGGATCATACGAATGAGTAAGAATGGATCGTACGAATGAAATAGAATAGATTGTACGAATGAATTAGAATGGATCCTAGTACGATCCATTCTAATTCATTCGTACGATCCATTCTAATTCATTCATACAATCCATTCAAATTCTTTCACACGATCCATTCTAATTCATTCGTACGATCCATTCTAATTCATTCGTGCAATCCATTCTATTTCATTCGTACGATCCATTCTTACTCATTCGTACGATCCATTCTAATTCATTCACACGAATGTATCCATTCGTACGAATGAATTAGAATGGATCGTACGAATGAATTAGAATGGATCGTACGAATGAATTAGAATGGATCGTACGAATGAATTAGAATGGATCGTACGAATGAATTAGAATAGATCGTACGAATGAATTAGAATGGATATATTCCTGCAAATGAATTAGAATGGATCGTATGAATGTATTAGAATGGATCGTATGAGTGAATTAGAATGGATCGTACGAATGAATTAGAATGGATTGTATGAATGAATTAGAATGGATCGTACGAATGAATTAGAATGGATCATACGAATTAATTAGAATGGATGATATGAATGAATTAGAATGGATCGTACGAATGAATTAGAATGGATCGTACGAATGAATTAGAATGGATACATTCGTGCGAATGAATTAGAATGGATTGTGCGAATGAATAAGAACAGATCGTGCGAATGAATTAGAATGGATCGTACGAATGAATTAGAATGGATCGTGCGAAGGAATTAGAATGGATCGTACGAATGAATTAGAATGGATACATTTTTGCGAATGAATTAGAATGGATCGTACGAATGAATTTGAATGGATCGTATGAATGAATTAGATGGATCGTACGAATGAATTAGAATGGATCGTGCGAATGAATTAGAATGGATCGTACGAATGAATTAGAATGGATCGTGTGAAAGAATTAGAATGGATCGTACGAATGAATTAGAATGGATCGTGCGAATGAATTAGAATGGATCGTACGAAAGAATTAGAATGGATACATTTGTGCGAATGAATTAGAATGGATCGTACGAATGAATTAGAATGGATCGTATGAATGAATTAGAATGGATCGTACGAATGAATTAGAATGGATCGTGCGAATGAATTAGAATGGATCGTACGAATGAATTAGAATGGATCGTACGAATGAACTAGAATGGATATATTCGTGCGAATGAATTAGAATGGATCGTACGAATGAATTAGAATGGATCGTATGAAATAGAAGGGATTGTGCGAATGAATTAGAATGGATCGTGCGAATGAATTAGAATGGATTGTGCGAATGAATAAGAACAGATCGTGCGAATGAATTAGAATGGATCGTACGAATGAATTAGAATGGATCGTGCGATACGAAGGAATTAGAATAGATCGTACGAAGGAATTAGAATGGATCATACGAATGAAATAGAATGGATCGTACGAAGGAATTAGAATAGATCGTACGAAGGAATTAGAATGGATATATTCGTGCAAATGAATTAGAATGGATCGTATGAATGAATTAGAATGGATCGTATGAGTGAATTAGAACGGATAGTACGAATGAAGTAGAATGGATCGTATGAATGAATTAGAATGGATACATTCGTGCGAATGAATTAGAATGGATCGTATGAATGAATTAGAATAGATTGTGCGAATGAATTAGAATGGATCGTACGAATGAATTAGAATGGATACATTCGTGCGAATAATTTAGAATGGATTGTATGAATGAATTAGAATGGATCGTACATATGAATTAGAATGGATCGTACGAATGAATTAGAATAGATTGCGCGAATGAATTAGAATGGATCGTACGAATGAATTAGAATGGATCGTACGAAGGAATTAGAATGGATCGTACGAATGAATTAGAATGGATCGTACGAATGAATTAGAATGGATCGTACGAAGGAATTAGAATGGATCGTACGAATGAATTAGAATGGATCGTACGACTGAATTAGAATGGATCATACGAATGAGTAAGAATGGATCGTATGAATGAATTAGATTGGATCGTACGATCCATTCTAATTCATTAGCATGGATTGTGCTAATGAATTAGAATGGAATATATGAATGAATTAGAATGGATCGTAGAATGGATCGTACGAATGAATTAGAATGGATCGTACGAATGAATTAGAATAGATCATAGGAATGAATTAGAATGGATCGTGCAAATGAATTAGAATGGATACATTCGTGCGAGTGAATTAGAACGGATCGTGCGAATGAATAAGAATGGATCGTACGAATGAATTAGAATGGATATATTTGAACGAATAAATTAGAACGGATCATAAGAATGAATTAGAATGGATCGTACGAATGAATTAGAATGGATAGTGCGAATGAATTAGAATCGATCGTACGAATGAATTAGAATGGATCGTACGAATGAATTAGAATGGATCATACGAATGAGTAAGAATGAATCGTACGAATGAAATAGAATGGATCGTACGAATGAATTAGGATGGATCGTACGAATAAATTAGAATGGATACATTCGTCCGAATGAATTAGAATGGATCATATGAATGAGTAAGAATGGATCGTACGAATGAAATAGAATAGATTGTACGAATGAATTAGAATGGATCCTACGAATGAATTAGAATGGATCGTGTGAAAGAATTAGAATGGATTGTATGAATGAATTAGAATGGATCGTATGAATGAATTAGAATGGATTGTGCGAATGAATTCGAATGGATCGTACGAATTCATAATAATTCATTCATACTATCCATTCTAATTCTTTCACACCATCCATTCTAATTCATTCGTACGTTCCATTCTAATTCATTAGCACGATCCATGCAAATTCATTCGTTCGATCAGTTCTAATTCATTAGCACGATCCATTCTAATTCATTCGTACGATCCATTCTAATTCATTCGCACGATCCATTCTAATTCATTCATAGGATCCATTCTAATTCATTCATACGATCTATTCTAATTCTTTCGCATGATTGTATCCATTCTAATTCATTCGCACGAATGTATCCATTCTAATTCATTCGGACGATCCATTCTAATTCATTCGTACGATCCATTCTAATTCATTCGTACGATCCATTCTAATTCATTCGCACAATCCATTCTATTTCATTCGTACGATCCATTCTTACTTATTCGTATGATCCATTATGGATACATTCGTGCGAATGAATTAGAATGGATCATATGAATCAGTAAGAATGGATCGTATGAATGAAATAGAATGGATTGTGCGAATGAATTAGAATGGATCGTACGAATGAATTAGAATGGATCGTGTGAAAGAATTAGAATGGATTGTATGAATGAATTAGAATAGATCGTATGAATGAATTAGAATGGATCGTACGAATGAATTAGAATGGATCGTACGAATGAATTAGAATGGATACATTCGTGCGAATGAATTAGAATGGATACATTGAAAGAATTAGAATAGATCGTATGAATGAATTAGAATGGATCCTATGAATGAATTAGAATGGATCGTGCGAATGAATTAGAATGGATCGTACGAATGAATTAGAATGGATCGTGCTAATGAATTAGAATTGATCGAACGAATGAATTAGAATGGATACATTCGTGCGAATGAATTAGAATGGATCGGACGAATGAATTAGAATGGATCGTACGAATGAATTAGAATGGATATATTCGTGCAAATGAATTAGAATGGATCGTATGAATGTATTAGAATGGATCGTATGAGTGAATTAGAATGGATCGTACGAATGAATTAGAATGGATCGTATGAATGAATTAGAATGGATACATTCGTGTGAATGAATTAGAATGGATCGTATGAATGAATTATAATAGATTTTGTGTATGAATTCGAACTGATCGTACGAATGAATTAGAATGGATACATTTGTGCGAATGAATTAGAATGGATTGTATGAATGAATTAGAATGGATTGTAGAAATGAATTAGAATGGATCGTGTGAAAGAATTTGAATGGATTGTATGAATGAATTAGAACGGATCATATGAATGAATTAGAATTCATTCGCACGATCCATTCTAATTCATTCGCACGATCCATTCTAATTCATTCGCACGAATGTATCCATTCTAGTTCATTCGTACGATCCATTCTAATTCATTCGTACGATCCATTCTAATTCCTTCGTACGATCCATTCTAATTCATTCGTACGATCTATTCTAATTCATTCGTACGATCCATTCTAATTTATTCGTACGATCCATTCTAATTCCTTCGTACGATCCATTCTAATTCATTCGTACGATCCATTCTAATTCCTTCGTATCCATTCTAATTCACTCATACGATCCATTCTAATTCGTTCGTACGATCCATTCTAATTCATTCATACAATCCATTCTAATTCATTCGCACGAATGTATCCATTCTAATTCATTCATACGATCCATTCTAATTCATTCGTACGATCCATTCTAATTCACTCATACGATCCATTCTAATATATTCATACGATCCATTCTAATTCATTTGCACGAATATATCCATTCTAATTCATTCGTACGATCCATTCTAATTCCTTCGTACGATCTATTCTAATTCATTCGTACGATCCATTCTAATTCATTCGTACGATCCATTCTAATTCCTTCGTACGATCCATTCTAATTCATTCGTACGATCCATTCTAATTCATTCATACAATCCATTCTAATTCTTTCACACGATCCATTCTAATTCATTCGTACGATCCATTCTAATTCATTCGTGCAATCTATTCTATTTCATTCGTACGATCCATTCTTACTCATTCGTATGATCCATTCTAATTCATTCACACGAATGTATCCATTCGTACGAATGAATTAGAATAGATTGTACGAATGAATTAGAATGGATCGTACGAATGAATTAGAATGGATTGTACGAAGGAATTAGAATGGATCGTACGAATGAATTAGAATGGATCGTACGAATGAATTAGAATAGATCGTACGAATGAATTAGAATGGATCGTACGAAGGACTTAGAATGGATCGTACGAATGAATTAGAATGGATATATTCGTGCAAATGAATTAGAATGGATCGTATGAATGTATTAGAATGGATCGTATGAGTGAATTAGAATGGATCGTACGAATGAATTAGAATGGATCGTATGAATGAATTAGAATGGATACATTCGTGCGAATGAATTAGAATTGATCGTACGAATGAATTAGAATGGATCGTGCGTATGAATTAGAATGGATCGTATGAATGAATTAGAATAAATCGTACGAATGAACTAGAATGGATACATTCGTGCGAATGAATTTGAATGGATCGTACGAATGAATTAGAATGGATCGTACGAATGAATTAGAATGGATACATTCGTGCGAATGAATTAGAATTGATCGTACGAATGAATTAGAATGGATACATTCGTGCGAATGAATTAGAATGGATCGAACGAATGAATTAGAATTGATCGTACGAATAAATTAGAATGGATCAAATGAATAAATTAGAATGGTTACATTTATGCGAATGAATTAGAATGGATCGTACGAATGGATTAGAATGGATCGTACGAATGGATTAGAATAGATATATTCGAGCGAATGAATTAGAATGGATCGTACGAATGAATTAGAATGGATCGTACGAATGGATTAGAATGGATCCTACGAATGGATTAGAATGGATACCTTTGTGCATATGAATTAGAATGGATCGTACGAATAAATTAGAATGGATCATATTAATGAATTAGAATGGATCGTACGAATGAATTAGAATGGATACATTCGTGTGAATGAATTAGAATGGATCGTGCGAATCAATTAGACTGGATCATGCGAATGAATAAGAATAGATCATACGAATGAATTAGAATGGATCGTACGAATTAATTAGAATGGATACATTCGTGCGAATGAATTAGAATGGATTGTATGAATGAATTAGAATGGATCGTACGAATGAATTAGAATGGATCATACGAATTAATTAGAATGGATCATACGAATGAATTAGAATGGATCGTACGAATGAATTAGAATGGATCGTACGAATAAATTAGAATGGTTACATTCGTGCGAATGAATTAGAATGGATTGTGCGAATGAATAAGAACAGATCGTGCGAATGAATTAGAATGGATCGTACGAATGAATTAGAATGGATCGTGCGAATGAATTAGAATGGATCGTACGAATGAATTAGAATGGATACATTTGTGCGAATGAATTAGAATGGATCGTACGAATGAATTAGAATGGATCGTATGAATGAATTAGAATGGATCGTACGAATGAATTAGAATGGATCGTGCGAATGAATTAGAATGGGTCGTACGAATGAATTAGAATGGATCGTACGAATGAACTAGAATGGATACATTCGTGCGAATGAATTAGAATGGATCGTACAAATGAATTAGAATGGATCGTACAAATGAATTAGATTGGATCTTTCGAATGAATTAGAATGGATCGTACGAATGAATTATAATGGATCGTACGAATGAATTAGAATGGATACATTCGTGCGAATGAATTAGAATGGATCGGATGAATGAATTAGAATGGATCGTACGAATGAATTAGAATGGATTGTACGAATGAATTAAAATGGATCGTACGAATAAATTAGAATGCATACATTCGTTCGAATGAATTAGAATGGATCATACGAATGAGTAAGAATGGATCGTACGAATGAAATAGAATAGATTGTACGAATGAATTAGAATGGATCCTACGAATGAATTAGAATGGATCGTGTGAAAGAATTAGAATGGATTGTATGAATGAATTAGAATGGATCGTATGAATAAATTAGAATGGATCGTGCGAATGAATTCGAATGGATCGTACGAATTCATTCTAATTCATTCATACAATCCATTCTAATTCTTTCACACGATCTATTCTAATTCATTCGTAGGATCCATTCTAATTCATTCGTACAATCTATTCTATTTCATTCGTACGATCCATTTTTACTCATTCATATGATCCATTCTAATTCATTCGTACAATCTATTCTATTTCATTCGTACGATCCATTCTTACTCATTCGTATGATCCATTCTAATTAATTCGGACGAATGTATCCATTCTAATTAATTCGTACGATCCATTCTAATTCATTCGTACGATCCATTCTAATTCTTTCATACGATCCATTCTAATTCATTCATACAATCCATTCTAATTCTTTCACACGATCCATTCTAATTCATTTGTAGGATCCATTCTAATTCATTCGTACAATCTATTCTATTTCGTTCGTACGATCCATTCTTTCTCATTCGTATGATCCATTCTAATTCATTCGGACGAATGTATCCATTCTAAATTATTCGTACGATCCATTCTAATTCATTCGTACGATCCATTCTAATTCATTCGTCCAATCCATTCTAATTCATTCGCACGAATGTATCCATTCTAATTCATTCGTACGAACCATTCTAATTCATTCGTACGATCCATTCTAATTCATTTGTAAGATCCATTCTAATTCATTCGTACGATCCATTCTAATTCATTCGTACGATCCATTCTAATTCATTCGAACGAATGTATCCATTCTAGTTCATTCGTACGATCCATTCTAATTCATTCGTACGATCCATTCTAATTCATTCGCACGATCCATTCTAATTCATTCGCACAAATGTAACCATTCTAATTCATTCGTACGATCCATTCTAATTCATTCGCACGATCCATTCTAATTCATTCGTACGATCCATTCTAATTCTTTCACACGATCCATTCTAATTCATTCGTACGATCCATTCTAATTCATTCGCACGATCCATTCTAATTCATTCGTACGATCCATTCTAATTCATTCATACGATCCATTCTAATTCATTCGTACTATCCATTCTAATTAATTCGCACAAATGTATCCATTCTAATTCATTCGTACGATCCATTATAATTCATTCGCACGATCCATTCTAATTCATTCGTACGATCCATTCTAATTCATTCACACGATCTGTTCTTATTCATTCGCACAATCCATTCTAATTCATTCACATGAATGTATCCATTCTAATTCATTCGTACGATCCATTCTAATTCATTTGTATGATCCATTCTAATTAATTCGTATGATCCATTCTAATTCATTCATACGATCCATTCTATTTCATTCATACAATCCATTCTAATTCATTCGTACGATCCATTCTAATTCACTCATACGATCCATTCTAATACATTCATACGATCCATTCTAATTCATTTGCACGAATATATCCATTCTAATTCATCGTACGATCCATTCTAATTAATTCGTGCGATCCATTCTAATTCATTCGTACGATCCATTCTAATTCGTTCGTACGATCCATTCTAATTCATTCGTACGATCTATTCTAATTCATTCGTACAATCTATTCTAATTCATTCGTACGAATGGATACATTCGTGTGAATGAATTAGAATGGATCGTACGAATGAGTAAGAATGGATCGTACGAATGAAATAGAATGGATTTCACGAATGAATTAGAATGGATCGTACGAATGAATTAGAATGGATCGTGTGAAAGAATTAGAATGGATCGTACGAATGAATTAGAATGGATCGTGCGAATGAATTAGAATAGATCGTACGAATGAATTAGAATGGATTGTACGAAGGAATTAGAATGGATCGTACGAATGAATTAGAATGGATATATTCGTGCAAATGAATTAGAATGGATCGTATGAATGTATTAGAATGGATAGTATGAGTGAATTAGAATGGATCGTACGAATGAATTAGAATGGATTGTATGAATGAATTAGAATGGATCGTACGAATGAATTAGAATGGATCATACGAATTAATTAGAATGGATCATACGAATGAATTAGAATGGATCGTACGAAGGAATTAGAATGGACCGTACGAATGAATTAGAATGGATCGTACGAATGAATTAGAATGGATCGTACGAAGGAATTAGAATGGATCGTACGAATAAATTAGAATGGATCGTATGATTGAATTAGAATGGATCATACGAATGAGTAAGAATGGATCGTATGAATGAATTAGATTGGATCGTACGATCCATTCTAATTCATTAGCATGGATTGTGCTAATGAATTAGAATGGAATATACGAATGAATTAGAATGGATCGTACGAATAAATTAGAATGGATCGTACGAATGAATTAGAATAGATCATAGGAATGAATTAGAATGGATCGTGCAAATGAATTAGAATGGATACATTCGTGCGAATGAATTAGAATGGATCGTGCGAATGAACTAGAATGGATCGTACGAATGAATTAGAATGGATATATTTGAACGAATAAATTAGAATGGATCATACGAATGAATTAGAATGGATCGTACGAATGAATTAGAATGGATAGTGCGAATGAATTAGAATCGATCGTACGAATGAATTAGAATGGATCGTACGAATGAATTAGAATGAATCATACGAATGAGTAAGAATGGATGGTACGAATGAATTAGAATGGATCGTACGAATGAATTAGAATGGATCGTACGAATGAATTAGAATGGATCGTACGAATAAATTAGAATGGATACATTCGTCCGAATGAATTAGAATGGATCATACGAATGAGTAAGAATGGATCGTACGAATGAAATAGAATAGATTGTACGAATGAATTAGAATGGATCCTACGAATGAATTAGAATGGATCGTGTGAAAGAATTAGAATGGATTGTATGAATGAATTAGAATGGATCATATGAATGAATTAGAATGGATTGCACGAATGAATTAGAATTAATCGTACGAATGAATTAGAATGGATCGTGCGAATGAATTAGAATGGATCGTACGAATGAACTAGAATGGAAACCTTCGTGCGAATGAATTAGAATGGATCATACGAATGAATTAGAATGGATCATACAAATGAATTAGAATGGATCTTACGAATGAATTAGAATGGATCGTACGAATGAATTAGAATAGATCGTACGAATGAATTAGAATGGATACCTTCGTGCGAATGAATTAGAATGGATCGGACAAATGAATTAGAATGGATCGTACGAATGAATTAGAATGGATCAAATGAATGAATTAGAATGGTTACATTCATGCGAATGAATTAGAATGGATCGTACAAATGGATTAGAATGGATCGTACGAATGGATTAGAATGGATACATTCGAGCGAATGAATTAGAATGGATCGTACGAATGAATTAGAATGGATCGTACGAATGGATTAGAATGAATGGATCCTACGAATGGACTAGAATGGATACCTTTGTGCATATGAATTAGAATGGATCGTACGAATGAATTAGAATGGATCATATTAATGAATTAGAATGGATCGTACGAATGAATTAGAATGGATCGTACGAATAAATTAGAATGGATACATTCGTGCGAATGAATTAGAATGGATACATTCATACGAAAGAATTAGAATAGATCGTATGAATGAATTAGAATGGATCCTATGAATGAATTAGAATGGATCGTGCGAATGAATTAGAATGGATCGTACGAATGAATAAGAATGGATCGATCTAATGAATTAGAATTGATCGAACGAATGAATTAGAATGGATACATTCGTGCGAATGAATTTGAATGGATCGGACGAATGAATTAGAATGGATCGTACGAATGAGTAAGAATAGATCGTACGAATGAAATAGAATAGATCGTACGAATGAATTAGAATGGATCGTACGAAGGAATTAGAATGGATCGTACGAATGAATTAGAATGGATATATTCGTGCAAATGAATTAGAATGGATCGTATGAATGTATTAGAATGGATCGTATGAGTGAATTAGAATGGATCGTACGAATGAATTAGAATGGATCGTATGAATGAATTAGAATGGATACATTCGTGTGAATGAATTAGAATGGATCGTACGAATGAATTAGAATAGCTCATACGAATGAATTAGAATGAATCGTATGAATGAATTAGAATGGTTACATTCGTGAGAATGAATTAGAATAGATCGTACGAATGAATTAGAATGGATCGTACGAATAAATTACAATGGATCGTGGGAATGAATTAGAATGGATCGTACGAATGAATTAGAATGGATCCACTGAATGAGTTAGAATGGATCATACGAATGAATTAGAATGGATTGTACGAATGAATTAGAATGGATTGTGCGAATGAATTAGAATGGATCGTACGAATGAATAAGAATGGATCGTACGAATGAATTAGAATGGATCGTGCGAATGAATTAGCATGAATCGTACGAATGTATTAGAATGGATCGTACGAATGAATTAGAATGAATCGTACGATCCATTCTAATTCAATCGTCCGATTCATTCTAAGTCATTCGCATGAATGTATCCATTCTAATTCATTCATATAATCCATTCTATTTCATTCGTACGATCCATTCTTACTCATTCGTATGATCCATTCTAATTCATTTGTATGATCCATTCTAATTCATTCGTACGATCCATTCTAATTCATTCGTACGATCCATTCTAATTGATTCGCACGATCCATTCTAATTCAATCATACGATCCATTCTAATTCATTCATACGATCCATTCTAATTCATTCCTACAATCCATTCTAATTCATTCGCCCGATCCATTCTAATTCATTCATACGATCCATTCTATTCGAATGGATCATGCGATCCATTCGAATTCATTCGCACGATCCATTCGAATTCATTCATACGATCCATTCTAATTCATTCATACAATGCATTCTAATTCTTTCACACGATCCATTCTAATTCATTCGTACGATCCATTCTAATTCATTCGTACAATCCATTCTATTTCATTTGTACGATCCATTCTTAATCATTCGTATGATCCATTCTAATTCATTCGTACAATCCATTCTAATTCATTTGTACGATCCATTCTAATTCATTCGTACAATCCATTCTATTTCATTCGTACGATCCATTCTTACTCATTCGTATGATCCATTCTAATTCATTCGCACGAATGTATCCATTCTAATTCATTTATACAATCCATTCTAATTCATTCCGTACGATCCATTCTAATTCATTCGTACGATCGTACGAATGAATTAGAATAGATCGTACGAATGAATTAGAATAGATTGTGCGAATGAATTAGAATGGATCGTACGAATGAATTAGAATGGATCGTATGAATGAATTAGAATGGATCATACGAATGAGTAAGAATGGATCGTACGAATGAATTAGAATGGATCGTACGAATAAATTAGAATGGATACATTCGTCCGAATGAATTAGAATGGATCATACGAATGAGTAAGAATGGATCATACGATTGAAATAGAATAGATTGTACGAATGAATTAGAATGGATCCTACGAATGAATTAGAATGGATCATGTGAAAGAATTAGAATGGATTGTATGAATGAATTAGAATGGATCGTATGAATGAATTAGAATGGATCGTGTGAATGAATTTGAATGGATCGTACGAATTCATTCTAATTCATTCATACAATCCATTCTAATTCTTTCACATGATCCATTCTAATTCATTCGTACGTTCCATTCTAATTTATTAGCACGATCCATGCTAATTCATTCGTTCGATCAATTCTAATTCATTAGCACGATCCATTCTAATTCATTCGTACGATCCATTCTAATTCCTTCGTACGATCCATTCTAATTCATTCGTACGATCTATTCTATTTCATTCGTACGATCCATTCTTACTCATTCGTACGATCCATTCTAATTCATTCGTCCGATCCATTCTAATTCATTCGCACGAATGTATCTATTCTAATTCATTCGTGCGATCCATTCTAATTCATTCGTACGATCCATTCTAATTCCTTCGTACGATCTATTCTAATTCATTCGTACGATCTATTCTAATTCATTCGTACGATCCATTCTAATTCATTCGTACGATCCATTCTAATTCATTCGTTAGATTCATTCTAATTCATTCGTACGATCCATTCTAATTCATTCATACGATTCATTCTAATTCATTCGCACGAATGTATCCATTCTAGTTCATTCGTACGATCCATTCTAATTCATTCGTACGATCCATTCTAATCCATTCGTACGATCCATTCTAATTCATTCATATGATCCATTCTAATTCATTCATGTAATCCATTCTAATTCTTTCACACGATCCATTCTAATTCATTCGTAGGATCCATTCTAATTCATGCGTACAATCTATTCTATTTCATTCGTACGATCCATTCTTACTCATTCGTATGATCCATTCTAATTCATTCGGACGAATGTATCCATTCTAATTTATTCGTACGATCCATTCTAATTCATTCGTACGATCCATTCTAATTCATTCGTACGATCCATTCTTACTCATTCGTATGATCCATTCTAATTCATTCGTACGATCCATTCTAATTCATTCGTACGATCGATTCTAATTCATTCGCACTATGCATTCTTATTCATTCGTACGATCCATTCTAATTCATTCGTATGATCCATTCTAATTTATTCGTTCAAATATATCCATTCTAATTCATTCCGTACGATCCATTCTAATTCATTCGTACGATCCATTCTAATTCATTCGTACGAATATATCCATTCTAATTCATTCGTACAATCAATTCTAATTCATTCATACGATCCACTCTAATTCATTCGCACGATCCATTCTAATTCATTCGTACGATCAATTCTAATTCATTCGCACGAATGTATCCATTCTAATTCATTCGTACGATCCTGAATTAGAATGGATCGTACGAATGAATTAGAATGGATACCTTTGTGCATATGAATTAGAATGGATCATACGAATGAATTAGAATGGATCATATTAATGAATTAGAATGGATCGTACGAATGAATTAGAATGGATACATTCGTGCGAATGAATTAGAATGGATCATGCACGAATGCATCCATTCTAATTCATTCGTACGATCCATTCTAATTCATTAATATGAACCATTCTAATTCATTCGTACGATCCATTCTAATTCATATGCACAAAGGTATCCATTCTAATCCATTCGTAGGATCCATTCTAATCCATTCGTACGATCCATTCTAATTCAATCGTACGTTCCATTCTAATTCATTCGCTCGAATGTATCCATTCTAATCAATTCGTACGATCCATTCTAATCCATTCGTACGATCCATTCTAATTCATTCGCATGAACGTAACCATTCTAATGAATTCATATGATCCATTCTAGTTCATTCGTACGATCCATTCTAATTCATTCGTACGATCCATTCTAATTCTTTCACACGATCCATTCTAATTCATTCGTACGATCCATTCTAATTCATTCGCACAATCCATTCTATTTCATTCGTACGATCCATTCTTACTCATTGGTACGATCCATTCTAATTCATTCGCACGAATGTATCCATTCTAATTCATTCGTACGAATCCATTCTAATTCATTCGTACAATCCATTCTATTTCATTCGTACGATCCATTCTTACTCATTCGTATGATCCATTCTAATTCATTCGCACGAATGTATCCATTATAAATCATTCGTACGATCCATTCTAATTCATTCGTACGATCCATTCTAAATCATTCGTACAATCCATTCTATTTCATTCGTACGATCAATTCTAATTCATTAGCACGATCCATTCTAATTCATTTGTACGATCCATTCAAATTCATTCGCATGATCCATTCTAATTCATTCGTACAATCCATTCTATTTCATTCGTACGATCCATTCTTACTCATTCATATGATCCATTCTAATTCATTCGCACGAATGTATCCACTCTAATCCATTCATACGAACCATTCTAATCCATTCGTACGATCCATTCTAATTCATTCGTATGAATGTAACCATTCTAATTCATTCATTTGATCCATTCTAATTCATTCGTACGATCCATTCTAATTCATTCATCCGATCCATTCTAATTCATTCGCACGATTGTATCCATTCTAATTGATTCGTACGATCCATTCTAATTCATTCGTAAGATCCATTCTAATTCATTCGTACGATCCATTCTAATTCATTCGCACGAATGTATCCATTCTAGTTCATTCATACGATCCATTCTAATTCATTCGTACGATCCATTCTAATTCATTCGCACGATCCATTCTAATTCATTCGTACGATCCATTCTAATTCATTCGCACGAATGTATCCATTCTAATTCAATCGTACATACGATCCATTCTAATTCATTCGTACGATCCATTCTAATTCATTCGCATGATCTGTTCTTATTCATTCGCACAATCCATTCTAATTCATTCGCACGAATGTATCATTCTAATTCATTCGTACGATCCATTCTAATTCATATGCACAAAGGTATCCATTCTAATTCATTCGTACGATCCATTCTAATTCAGGATCGTACGAATGAATTAGAATGGATACATTCGTGCGAATGAATTAGAATTGATCATACGAATGAGTAAGAATGGATTGGACGAATGAATTAGAATGGATCGTACGAATGAATTAGAATGGATCAAATGAATGAATTAGAATGGTTACATTCATGCGAATGAATTAGAATGGATCGTACGAATGAAGTAGAATGGATCGTATGAATGAATTAGAATGGTTACATTCGTGCGAATGAATTAGAATGAATCAGACGAATGAATTAGAATGGATCGTACGAATGAATTAGAATGGATCAAATGAATGAATTAGAATGGTTACATTCATGCGATTGAATTAGAATGGATCGTACGAATGGATTAGAATGGATACATTCGAGCGAATGAATTAGAATGGATCGTACGAATGAATTAGAATGGATCGTACGAATGGATTAGAATGGATCCTACGAATAGATTAGAATGGATACCTTTGTGCATATGAATTAGAATGGATCGTACGAATGAATTAGAATGGATCATATTAATGAATTAGAATGGATCGTACGAATGAATTAGAATGGATACATTCGTGCGAATGAATTAGAATGGATCGTGCGAATCAATTAGACTTGATCGTGCGAATGAATAAGAATAGATCATACGAATGAATTAGAATGGATCGTACGAATTAATAAGAATGGATAGATTCGTGCGAATGAATTAGAATGGATTGTATGAATGAATTACAATGGATCATACGAATGAATTAGAATGGATCATACGAATTAATTAGAATGGATCATATGAATGAATTAGAATGGATCGTACGAATGAATTAGAATGGATCGTACGAATGAATTAGAATGGATACATTCGTGCGAATAAATTAGAATGGATTGTGCGAATGAATAAAAACAGATCGTGCGAATGAATTAGAATGGATCGTACGAATGAATTAGAATGGATAGTGCGAATGAATTAGAATGGATCGTATGAATGAATTAGAATAGATACATTTGTGCGAATGAATTAGAATGGATCGTACGAATGAATTAGAATGGATCATATGAATGAATTAGAATGGATCGTACGAATGAATTAGAATGGATCGTGCGAATGAATTAGAATGGATCATACGAATGAATTAGAATGGATCGTACGAATGAACTAGAATGGATACATTCGTGCGAATGAATTAGAATGGATTTTACGAATGAATTAGAATGGATCTTATGAATGAATTAGAATGGATCGTACGAATGAATTAGAATGGATACATTCGTGCGAATGAATTAGAATGGATCGGACGAATGAATTAGAATGGATCGTCCGAATGAATTAGAATGGATCGTACGAATAAATTAGAATGGATACATTCGTCAGAATGAAATAGAATGGATCATACGAATGAGTAAGAATGGATCGTATGAATGAAATAGAATAGATTGTACGAATGAATTAGAATGGATCGTACGAATGAGTTAGAATGGATCGTGTGAAAGAATTAGAATGGATTGTATGAATGAATTAGAATGAATCGTATGAATGAATTAGAATGGATCGTGCGAATGAATTCGAATGGATCGTACGAATTCATTCTAATTCATTCATACAATCCATTCTAATTCATTCGTTCTAATTCATTCATTCATACTAATTAGAATGGATCCATGCTAATTCATTCGTTCGATCAATTCTAATTCATTAGCACGATCCATTCTAATTCATTCGTACGATCCATTCTATTTCATTCGCACGATCCATTCTAATTTATTCATAGGATCCATTCTAATTTATTCATACAATCTATTCTAATTCTTTCGCACGATTGTATCCATTCTAATTCATTCGCACGAATGTGTCCATTCTAATTCATTCGTACGATCCATTCTAATTCATTCGTACGATCCATTCTAATTCATTTGTACGATCCATTCTAATTCATTCATACGATCTATTCTAATTCATTCATACAATCCATTATAATTCTTTCACACGATCCATTCTAATTCATTCGTACGATCCATTCTAATTCATTCGCACAATCCATTCTATTTCATTTGTACGATCCATTCTTACTCATTGGTATGAATGTATCCATTCTAAATCATTCGTACGATCCATTCTAATTCATTCGTACGATCCATTCTAAATCATTCATACAATCCATTCTATTTCATTCGTACGATCAATTCTAATTCATTAGCACGATCCATTCTAATTCATTCGTACGATCCATTCAAATTCATTCGCACGATCCATTCTAATTCATTCGTACAATCTATTCTATTTCATTCGTACGATCCATTCTTACTCATTCGTATGATCCATTCTAATTCATTCATTCTAATTCATTCATTCATACTAATTAGAATGGATCCATGCTAATTCATTCGTTCGATCAATTCTAATTCATTAGCACGATCCATTCTAATTCATTCGTACGATCCATTCTATTTCATTCGCACGATCCATTCTAATTTATTCATAGGATCCATTCTAATTTATTCATACAATCTATTCTAATTCTTTCGCACGATTGTATCCATTCTAATTCATTCGCACGAATGTGTCCATTCTAATTCATTCGTACGATCCATTCTAATTCATTCGTACGATCCATTCTAATTCATTTGTACGATCCATTCTAATTCATTCATACGATCTATTCTAATTCATTCATACAATCCATTATAATTCTTTCACACGATCCATTCTAATTCATTCGTACGATCCATTCTAATTCATTCGCACAATCCATTCTATTTCATTTGTACGATCCATTCTTACTCATTGGTATGAATGTATCCATTCTAAATCATTCGTACGATCCATTCTAATTCATTCGTACGATCCATTCTAAATCATTCATACAATCCATTCTATTTCATTCGTACGATCAATTCTAATTCATTAGCACGATCCATTCTAATTCATTCGTACGATCCATTCAAATTCATTCGCACGATCCATTCTAATTCATTCGTACAATCTATTCTATTTCATTCGTACGATCCATTCTTACTCATTCGTATGATCCATTCTAATTCATTCGCACGAATGTATCCATTCTAATCCATTCGTACGATCTATTCTAATCCATTCGTACGATCCATTCTAATTCATTCGAATGAATGTAACCATTCTAATTCATTCATTTGATCCATTCTAATTCATTCGTACGATCCATTCTAATTCATTCGTCCGATCCATTCTAATTCATTCGCACGAATGTATCCATTCTAAACCATTCATACGATCCATTCTAATTTATTCGTATGATCCATTCTAATTCATTTGTACGATCCATTCTAATTCATTCGTCCGATCCATTCTAATTCATTCGCACGAATGTATCCATTCTAATTCATTCGTACGATCCATTCTAATTCATTCGTACGATCCATTCTAATTTATTCGTAAGATCCATTCTAATTCATTCGTACGATCCATTCTAATTCATTCGTACGATCCATTCTAATTCATTCGCACGAATGTATCCATTCTAGTTCATTCGTACGATCCATTCTAATTCATTCGTACGATCCATTCTAATTCATTCGCATGATCAATTCTAATAAATTCGTATGATCAATTCTAATTCATTCGCACGAATGTATCCATTCTAATTCATTCATACGATCCATTCTAATTCATTCGTACGATCCATTCTAATTCATTCGTACGATCCATTCTAATTCATTCGTCTGATCAATTCTAATTCATTCGCACGAATGTATCCATTCTAATTCATTCGTACGATCCATTCTAATTCATTCGTACGATCAATTCTAATTCATTCGTACGATCCATTCTAATTCACTCATACGATCCATTCTAATACATTCATACGATCCATTCTAATTCATTTGCACGAATATATCCATTCTAATTCATTCGTACGATCCATTCTAATTCCTTCGTACGATCCATTCTAATTCATTCGTACGATCGATTCTAATTCATTCGTACGATCTATTCTAATTCATTCGTACGATCCATTCTAATTCCTTCGTACGATCCATTCTAATTCATTCGTACGATCCATTCTAATTCATTCATACAATCCATTCTAATTCTTTCACACGATCCATTCTAATTCATTCGTACGATCCATTCTAATTCATTCGTGCAATCCATTCTATTTCATTCGTACGATCCATTCTTACTCATTCGTACGATCCATTCTAAATCATTTACACGAATGTATCCATTCGTACGAATGAATTAGAATAGATTGTACGAATGAATTAGAATGGATCGTACGAATGAATTAGAATGGACGTACGAAGGAATTAGAATGGATCATACGAATGAATTAGAATGGATCGTACGAATAAATTAGAATAGATCGTACGAATGAATTAGAATGGATCGTACGAAGGAATTAGAATGGATCGTACGAATGAATTAGAATGGATATATTCGTGCAAATGAATTAGAATGGATCGTATGAATGTATTAGAATGGATCGTATGAGTGAATTAGCATGGATCGTACGAATGAATTAGAATGGATTGTCTGAATGAATTAGAATGGATCGTACGAATGAATTAGAATGGATCATACGAATTAATTAGAATGGATCATACGAATGAATTAGAATGGATCGTACGAATGAATTAGAATAGATCGTACGAATGAATTAGAATGGATACATTCGTGCGAATGAATTAGAATGGATTGTGTGAATGAATAAGAACAGATCGTGCAAATGAATTAGAATGGATCGTACGAATGAATTAGAATGGATCGTACGAATGAATTAGAATGGATACATTTGTGCGAATGAATTAGAATGGATCGTACGAATGAATTAGAATGGATCATATGAATGGATTAGAATGGATCGTACGAATGAATTAGAATGGATCGTGCGAATGAATTAGAATGGATCGTACGAATGAATTAGAATGGATCGTGTGAAAGAATTAGAATTGATCGTACGAATGAATTAGAATGGATCGTGCGAATGAATTAGAATGGATCGTACGAAGGAATTAGAATAGATACATTTGTGCGAATGAATTAGAATTGATCGTACGAATGAATTAGAATGGATCGTATGAATGAATTAGAATGGATCGTGCGAATGAATTAGAATGGATCGTGCGAATGAATTAGAATGGATCGTACGAATGAATTAGAATGGATCGTACGAATGAACTAGAATGGATACATTCGTGCGAATGAATTAGAATGGATCGTACGAATGAATTAGAATGGATCGTACGAATGAATTAGAATGGATCGTACGAATGAATTAGAATGGATCTTACAAATGAATTAGAATGAATCGTACGAATGAATTAGAATGGATCGTACGAATGAATTAGAATGGATACATTCGTGCGAATGAATTAGAATGGATCGGACGAATGAATTAGAATGGATTGTACGAATGAATTAGAATGGATCGTACGAATGAATTAGAATGGATCGTACGAAAAAATTAGAATGGATACATTTGTCCGAATGAATTAGAATGGATCATACGAATTTGTAAGAATGGATCGTACGAATGAAATAGAATAGATTGTACGAATGAATTCGAATGGATCGTACGAATTCATTCTAATTCATTCATACAATCCATTCTAATTCTTTCACACGATCCATTCTAATTCTTTCACACGATCCATGCTAATTCATTTGTTTGATCAATTCTAATTCATTAGCACGATCCATTCTAATTCATTTGTACAATCCATTCTAATTCATTCGCACGATCCATTCTAATTCATTCATAGGATCCATTCTAATTCATTCATACGATCTATTCTAATTCTTTCGCACGAATGTATCCATTCTAATTCATTCGCACGAATGTATCCATTCTAATTCATTCGTACGATCCATTCTAATTCATTCGTACGATCCATTCTAATTCATTCTTACGATCCATTCTAATTCATTCATACGATCTATTCTAATTCATTCATACAATCCATTCTAATTCTTTCACACGATCCATTCTAATTCATTCGTACGATCCATTCTAATTCATTCGCACAATCTATTCTATTTCATTCGTACGATCCATTCTTACTCATTCGTATGATCCATTCTAATTCATTCGCACGAATGTATCCATAATGGATCATACGAATGAGTAAGAATGGATCGTACGAATGTAATAGAATGGATTGTGCGAATGAATTAGAATGGACCGTACGAAAGAATTAGACGTACGAATGAATTAGAATGGATACATTCGTGCGAATAAATTAGAATGGATCATACGAATGAGTAAGAATGGATCGTCATTCTAATTCACTCGTATGATCCATTCTAATTCATTTGTATCCATTCTATTTCATTCGCACGATCCATTCTAATTCATTCGCGCAATCTATTCTAATTCATTCGTACGATCCATTCTAATTCATTCGTACGATCCATTCTAATTCATTCATACAATCCATTCTAATTTATTCGCATAAATGTATCCATTCTAATTCATTCGTACGATCCATTCTAATTCATTCGCACAATCTATTCTAATTCATTCATACGATCCATTCTAATTCATTCGCACGAATGTATCCATTCTAATTCATTCATACGATCCATTCTACTTCATTCGTACTATCCGTTCTAATTCACTTATACGATCCATTCTAATTCATTCATACGATCCATTCTAATTCATTTGCACGAGTATATCCATTCTAATTTATTCGTACGATCCATTCTAATTCCTTCGTACGATCCATTCTAATTCCTTCGTACGATCCATTCTATTTCATTCGTATGATCCATTCTAATTCCTTCGTACGATCCATTCTAATTCCTTCGTATCCATTCTAATTCACTCATACGATCCATTCTAATTCATTCGTACGATCCATTCTAATTCATTCATACAATCCATTCTAATTCATTCGCACGAATGTATCCATTCTAATCCATTCGTACGATCCATTCTAATCCATTCGTACGATCCATTCTAATTCATTCGCATGAATGTAACCATTCTAATTCATTCATTTGATCCATTCTAATTCATTCGCACGATCTATTCTAATTCATTCGCATGAATGTAACCATTCTAATTCATTCGTATGATCCATTCTAATTCATTCGTACGATCCATTCTAATTCATTCGTATGATCCATTCTAGTTAATTCGTATGATCCATTCTAATTCATTGGTACGATCCATTCTAATTCATTCGTACGCTCGGTCCCGCCCCTGGTGCGGGAGCTGATGGAGCCGGGGGCTTCTCCACTTGGGCGGGAGCGGCAGGCTCCGCCCGGGGAGCTTGAGGGGCGGGCTCTTCCTCCTCGGAGCCTGATGCCTCCTCCTCGGAGTCCGTCCACTCGGGCTCCGAGTCCAAGCCTGCCTCCTCCAGCGCTTTTTGCCGCAGCTCCGTCTGGACGTTCGAAGGAGCGGACCTCGCGTGCTTGGCCTTCTTCTTCCCACGGGCCTCCATCTCCGGCGTCAGCACTGCTACACGGAGAGGGACGGTCAGATCGCCGGGAAAGTTGCCCATTAAAATCTGAGCCATCCCAGATTCGACTTCCGCCATGGTTAGCGGGAGGTCGACGTTAGGGTCGTCGGGCTCGACCATTTGAATCTTGTGGCGAACAATGGGAAGTGGGGCAGGTAGCTGACCTGGGCCGGCGTCCGGGCGTGGAGGTGGTGGAGGTGCGGATACATTCGTGCGAATGAATTAGAATGGATTGTATGAATGAATTAGAATAGAATTAGAATTAGAATGGATCGTACGAAGGAATTAGAATGGATCGTACGAATGAATTAGAATGGATCGTACGAATGAATTAGAATAGATCGTACGAATGAATTAGAATGGATCGTACGAATGAATTAGAATGGATTGTGCGAATGAATTAGAATGGATCGTACGAATGAATTAGAATGGATCGGGTGAAAGAATTAGAATGGATTGTATGAATGAATTAGAATAGATTTTATGAATGAATTAGAATGGATCGTACGAATGAATTAGAATGGATCGTACGAATGAACTAGAATGGATACATTCGTGCGAATGAATTAGAATGGATCGTACGAATGAATTAGAATGGATCATACGAATAAATTAGAATGGATCTTACGAATGAATTAGAATGGATCGTACGAATGCACGATCCATGCTAATTCATTCGTTCGATCAATTCTAATTCATTAGCACGATCCATTCTAATTCATTCGTACGATCCATTCTAATTCATTCGCACGATCCATTCTAATTCATTCGTACGATCCATTCTAATTCCTTCACACGATCCATTCTAATTCATTCGTACTGTCCATTCTAATTCATTCGTACGATCTATTCTAATTCATTCGTACGATCCATTCTAATTCCTTCGTACGATCCATTCTAATTCATTCATACAATCTATTCTAATTCATTCATACAATCCATTCTAATTCTTTCACACGATCCATTCTAATTCATTCGTACGATCCATTCTAATTCATTCGCACAATCCATTCTAATTCATTCGCACGAATGTATCCATTCTAAATAATTCGTACAATCCATTCTATTTTATTCGTACGATCCATTCTTACTCATTGTACGAATGAATTAGAATGGATCCTACGAATGAATTAGAATGGATCATGTGAAAGAATTAGAATGGATTGTATGGATGAATTAGAATGGATCGTATGAATGAATTAGAATGGATCGTACGAATGAATTAGAATGGATACATTCGTGCGAATGAATTAGAATTGATCGTACGAATGAATTAGAATGGATCGTGCGAATGAATTAGAATGGATCGTACGAATGAATTAGAATGGATCGTACGAATGAACTAGAATGGATACATTCGTGCGAATGAATTATAATGGATCGTACGAATGAATTAGAATGGATCGTACGAATGAATTAGAATGGATCTTACGAATGAATTAGAATGGATCGTACGAATGAATTAGAATGGATCGTACGATTGAATTAGAATGGATACATTCGTACGAATGAATTAGAATGGATCGTACGAAGGAATTAGAATGAATCGTACGAATGAATTTGAATGGATACATTTGTGCGAATGAATCTAAATGGATTGTATGAATGAATTACAATGGATCGTACGAATGAATTAGAATGGATCGTACGAATGAATTAGAATAGCTCATACGAATAAATTAGAATGAATCGTATGAATGAATTAGAATGGATACATTCGTGCGAATGAATTAGAATGGATCGTACGAATGAATTAGAATGGATATATTCGTGCAAATGAATTAGAATGGATCGTATGAATGTATTAGATTGGATCGTATGAGTGAATTAGAATGGATCGTGCGAATGAATTAGAATGGATTGTATGAATGAATTAGAATGGATCGTGCGAATGAATTAGAATGGATCGTACGAATGAATTAGAATGGATCCTATGAATGAATTAGAATGGATCGTGCGAATGAATTAGAATGGATCGTACGAATGAATTAGAATGGATCGTGCTAATGAATTAGAATTGATCGAACGAATGAATTAGAATGGATACATTCGTGCGAATGAATTAGAATGGATCGGACGAATGAATTAGAATGGATCGTACGAATGAGTAAGAATGGATCGTACGAATGAAATAGAATAGATCGTACGAATGAATTAGAATGGATCGTACGAAGGAATTAGAAATGATCGTACGAATGAATTAGAATGGATCGTACGAATGAATTAGAATGGATCATACGAATGGATTAGAATGGATCCTACGAATGGATTAGAATGGATACCTTTGTGCATATGAATTAGAATGGATCGTATGAATGAATTAGAATGGATCGTAGAATGGATCGTACGAATGAATTAGAATGAATTACAATGGATCGTACGAATGAATTAGAATAGATCATAGGAATGAATTAGAATGGATCGTGCAAATGAATTAGAATGGATACATTCGTGCGAATGAATTAGAATGGATCGGACGAATGAATTAGAATGGATCGTACGAATGAGTAAGAATGGATCGTATGAATGAAATAGAATGGATTGTACGAATGAATTAGATTGGATCGTACAACTGAATTAGAATGGATCGTACGAATGAATTAGAATGGATCATACGAATGAATTAGAATGGATCGTGTGAAAGAATTAGAATGGATTGTATGAATGAATTAGAATAGATCGTATGAATGAATTAGAATGGATCGTACGAATGAATTAGAATGGATCATACGAATGAACTAGAATGGATACATTCGTGTGAAGGAATTAGAATGGATCGTACGAATGAATTAGAATGGATCGTACGAATGAATTAGAATGGATCTTACGAATGAATTAGAATGGATTGTACGAATGCACGATCCAAGCTAATTCATTCGTTCGATCAATTCTAATTCATTAGCACGATCCATTCTAATTCATTCGTATGATCCATTCTAATTCATTCGCACGATCCATTCTAATTCATTCGTACGATCCATTCTAATTTTTTCACACGATCCATTCTAAATCATTCGTACGATCCATTCTAATTCATTCGTACGATCCATTCTAATTCATTCGTACGATCCATTCTAATTCCTTCGTACGATCCATTCTAATTCATTCATATAATCTATTCTAATTCATTCATACCATCCATTCTAATTCTTTCACACGATCCATTCTAATTCATTCGTACGATCCTTTCTAATTCATTCATACAATCCATTCTAATTCTTTCACACGATCCATTCTAATTCATTCGTACGTTCCATTCTAATTCATTAGCACGATCCATGCTAATTCATTCGTTCGATCAATTCTAATTCATGAGCACGATCCATTCTAATTCATTTGTACGATCCATTCTAATTCATTCGCACGATCCATTCTAATTCATTCATAGGATCCATTCTAATTCATTCATACGATCTATTCCAATTCTTTCGCACGAATGTATCCATTCTAATTCATTCATACGATCCATTCTACTTCATTCATACTATCCGTTCTAATTCACTCATACGATCCATTCTAATTCATTCATACGATCCATTCTAATTCATTTGCACGAATATATCCATTCTAATTCATTCGTACGATCCATTCTAATTCCCTCGTACAATCCATTCTAATTCATTCGTACGATCCATTCTAATTCAATCGTGCAATCCATTCTATTTCATTCGTACGATCCATTCTTACTCATTCGTACGATCCATTCTAAATCATTCACACGAATGTATCCATTCGTACGAATGAATTAGAATAGATTGTACGAATGAATTAGAATGGATCGTACGAATGAATTAGAATGGACGTACGAAGGAATTAGAATGGATCGTACGAATGAATTAGAAAGGATCGTACGAATGAATTAGAATAGATCGTACGAATGAATTAGAATGGATCGTACGAAGGAATTAGAATGGATCGTACGAATGAATTAGAATGGATATATTCGTGCAAATGAATTAGAATGGATCGTATGAATGTATTAGAATGGATCGTATAAGTGAATTAGAATGGATCGTACGAATGAATTAGAATGGATTGTCTGAATGAATTAGAATTGATCGTACGAATGAATTAGAATGGATCATACGAATTAATTAGAATGGATCATACGAATGAATTAGAATGGATCGTACGAATAAATTAGAATGGATCGTACGAATGAATTAGAATGGATACATTCGTGCAAATGAATTAGAATGGATTGTGTGAATGAATAAGAACAGATCGTGCAAATGAATTAGAATGGATCGTACGAATGAATTAGAATGGATCATGCAAATGAATTAGAATGGATCGTACGAATGAATTAGAATGGATACATTTGTGCGAATGAATTAGAATGGATCGTACGAATGAATTTGAATGGATCGTATGAATGAATTAGACTGGATCGTACGAATGAATTAGAATGGATCGTGCGAATGAATTAGAATGGATCGTACGAATGAATTAGAATCGATCGTGTGAAAGAATTAGAATTGATCGTACGAATGAATTAGAATGGATCGTGCGAATGAATTAGAATCGATCGTACGAAGGAATTAGAATAGATACATTAGTGCGAATGAATTAGAATTGATCGTACGAATGAATTAGAATGGATCGTATGAATGAATTAGAATGGATCGTGCGAATGAATTAGAATGGATCGTACGAATGAATTAGAATGGATCGTACGAATGAACTGGAATGGATACATTCGTGCGAATGAATTAGAATGGATCGTACGAATGAATTAGAATGGATCGTACGAATGAATTAGAATGGATCTTACGAATGAATTAGAATGGATCGTACGAATGAATTAGAATGGATACATTCGTGCGAATGAATTAGAATGGATCGGACGAATGAATTAGAATAAATCGTACGAATGAATTAGAATGGATCGTACGAATGAATTAGAATGGATCGTACGAATAAATTAGAATGGATACATTTGTCCAAATGAATTAGAATGGATCATACGAATGAGTAAGAATGGATCGTACGAATGAAATAGAATAGATTGTACGAATGAATTAGAATGGATTCTACGAATGAATTAGAATGGATCGTGTGAAAGAAATAGAATGGATTGTATGAATGAATTAGAATGGATCGTATGAATGAATTAGAATGGATCGTGCGAATGAATTCGAATGGATCGTACGAATTCATTCTAATTCATTCATACAATCCATTCTAATTCTTTCACACGATCCATTCTAATTCATTCGTACGTTCCATTCTAATTCATTAGCACGATCCATGCTAATTCATTTGTTCGATCAATTCTAATTCATTAGCACGATCCATTCTAATTCATTCGTACGATCCATTCTAATTCATTCGCACGATCCATTCTAATTCATTCATAGGATCCATTCTAATTCATTCATACGATCTATTCTAATTCTTTCGCACAAATGTATCCATTCTAATTCATTCGCACGAATGTATCCATTCTAGTTCATTCGTACGATCCATTCTAATTCATTCGTACGATCCATTCTAATTCATTCGTACGATCCATTCTAATTCATTCATACGATCTATTCTAATTCATTCATACAATCCATTCTAATTCTTTCACACGATCCATTCTAATTCATTCGTACGATCCATTCTAATTCATTCGCACAATCTATTCTATTTCATTCGTACGATCCATTCTTACTCATTCGTATGATCCATTCTAATTCATTCGCACGAATGTATCCATAATGGATCATACGAATGAATTAGAATGGATTGTATGAGTGAATTAGAATGGATCGTGCGAATGAATTAGAATGGATCGTACGAATGAATTAGAATGGATCCTATGAATGAATTAGAATGGATCGTGCGAATGAATTAGAATGGATCGTACGAATGAATTAGAATGGATCGTGCTAATGAATTAGAATTGATCGAACGAATGAATTAGAATGGATACATTCGTGCGAATAAATTAGAATGGATCGGACGAATGAATTAGAATGGATCGTACGAATGAGTAAGAATGGATCGTACGAATGAAATAGAATAGATCGTACGAATGAATTAGAATGGATCGTACGAAGGAATTAGAATGGATCGTACGAATGAATTAGAATGGATCGTACGAATGAATTAGAGTGGATCGTACGAATGGATTAGAATGGATCCTACGAATGGATTAGAATGGATACCTTTGTGCATATGAATTAGAATGGATCGTATGAATGAATTAGAATGGATCGTAAAATGGATCGTACGAATGAATTAGAATGAATTAGAATGGAACGTACGAATGAATTAGAATAGATCATAGGAATGAATTAGAATGGATCGTGCAAATGAATTAAAATGGATACATTCGTGCGAATGAATTAGAATGGATCGGATGAATGAATTAGAATGGATCGTACGAATGAGTAAGAATGGATCGTACGAATAAAATAGAATGGATTGTACGAATGAATTAGAATGGATCGTACAACTGAATTAGAATGGATCGTACGAATGAATTAGAATGGATCATACAAATGAATTAGAATGGATCGTGTGAAAGAATTAGAATGGATAGTATGAATGAATTAGAATAGATCGTATGAATGAATTAGAATTGATCGTACGAATGAATTAGAATGGATCATACGAATGAACTAGAATGGATACATTCGTGTGAATGAATTAGAATGGATCGTACGAATGAATTAGAATGGATCGTACGAATGAATTAGAATGGATCTTAAGAATGAATTAGAATGGATCGTACGAATGAATTAGCACGATCCATTCTAATTCATTCGTACGATCCATTCTAATTCATTCGCACGATCCATTCTAATTCATTCGTATGATCCATTCTAATTTTTTCACACGATCCATTCTAATTCATTCCTACGATCCATTCTAATTCATTCGTACGGTCCATTCTAATTCATTCGTACGATCCATTCTAATTCCTTCGTACGATCCATTCTAATTCATTCATACAATCTATTCTAATTCATTCATACCATCCATTCTAATTCTTTCACACGATCCATTCTAATTCATTCGTACGATCCATTCTAATTCATTCATACAATCCATTCTAATTCTTTCACACGATCCATTCTAATTCATTCGTACGTTCCATTCAAATTCATTAGCACGATCCATGCTAATTCATTCGTTCGATCAATTCTAATTCATTAGCACGATCCATTCTAATTCATTCGTACGATCCATTCTAATTCATTCGCACGATCCATTCTAATTCATTCATAGGATCCATTCTAATTCATTCATACCATCTATTCTAATTCTTTCGCACGAATGTATCCATTCTAATTCATTCGCACGAATGTATCCATTCTAATTCATTCGTACGATCCATTCTAATTCATTCGTACGATACATTCTAATTCACTCGTACGATCCATTCTAATTCATTAATACGATCTATTCTAATTCATTCATACAATCCATTCTAATTCTTTCACATGATCCATTCTATTTCATTCGTACGATCCATTCTAATTCATTCGCACAATCCATTCTATTTCATTGGTACGATCCATTCTAATTCATTCGCACGAATGTATCCATTCTAATTCATTCGTACGAATCCATTCTAATTCATTCGTACAATCCATTCTATTTCATTCGTACGATCCATTCTTACTCATTCGTATGATCCATTCTAATTCATTCGCACGAATGTATCCATTCTAAATCATTCGTACGATCCATTCTAATTCATTCGTACGATCCATTCTAAATCATTCGTACAATCCATTCTATTTCATTCGTACGATCAATTCTAATTCATTAGCACGATCCATTCTAATTCATTCGTACGATCCATTCAAATTCATTCGCACGATCCATTCTAATTCATTCGTACAATCCATTCTATTTCATTCGTACGATCCATTCTTACTCATTCGTATGATCCATTCTAATTCATTCGCACGAATGTATCCATTCTAATCCATTCGTACGATCCATTCTAATCCATTCGTACGATCCATTCTAATTCATTCGCATGAATGTAACCATTCTAATTCATTCATTTGATCCATTTTAATTCATTCGTACGATCCATTCTAATTCATTCATCCGATCCATTCTAATTCATTCGTACGATCCATTCTAATTCCTTCGTACGATCCATTCTAATTCATTCGTACGATCTATTCTAATTCATTCGTATGATCCATTCTAATTCATTCGTACGATCCATTCTAATTCATTCGTACGATCTATTCTAATTCATTCGCACGATCCATTCTAATTCATTCGTACGATCCATTCTAATTCATTCGTACGATCCATTCTAATTCATTCGCACGATCCATTCTAATTCATTCATACGATCCATTCTAATTCATTCATACGATCCATTCTTATTCATTCCTACAATCCATTCTAATTCATTCACCCGATCCATTCTAATTCATTGATACGATCCATTCTATTCGAATGGATCATGCGATCCATTCGAATTCATTCGCACGATCCATTCTAATTCATTCATACAATGCATTCTAATTCATTCGTACGATCAATTCTAATTCATTAGCACGATCCATTCTAATTCATTCGTACGATCCATTCAAATTAATTCGCACGATCCATTCTAATTCATTCGTACAATCCATTCTATTTCATTTGTACGATCCATTCTTACTCATTCGTATAATCCATTCTAATTCATTCGCACGAATGTATCCATTCTAATCCATTCGTACGATCCATTCTAATCGATTCGTACAATCCATTCTAATTCATTCGCATGAATGTAACCATTCTAATTCATTCATTTGATCCATTCTAATTCATTCGTACGATCCATTCTAATTCATTCGTCCGATCCATTCTAATTCATTCGTACGATCTATTCTAATTCCTTTGTACGATCCATTCTAATTCATTCGTACGATCTATTCTAATTCATTCGTACGATCCATTCTAATTCATTCGTACGATCCATTCTAATTCATTCGTACGATCTATTCTAATTCATTCGTACGATCTATTCTAATTCATTCGTACGATCCATTCTAATTTATTCGTATGATCCATTCTAATTCCTTCGTACGATCCATTCTAAATCATTCGTACGATCCATTCTAATTCATTCGTACGATCCATTCTAATTCATTCGTACGATCCATTCTAATTCATTAATATGATCCATTCTAATTCATTCGTACGATCCATTCTAATTCATATGCACAAAGGTATCCATTCTAATCCATTCGTAGGATCCATTCTAATCCATTCGTACGATCCATTCTAATTCATTCGTACGATCCATTCTAATTCATTCGCTCGAATGTATCCATTCTAATCCATTCGTACGATCCATTCTAATCCATTCGTACGATCCATTCTAATTCATTCGCATGAATGTAACCATTCTAATTCATTCATTTGATCCATTCTAATTCATTCGTACGATCCATTCTAATTCATTCGTCCGATCCATTCTAATTCATTCGCACGAATGTATCCATTCTAATTCATTCATACGATCCATTCTAATTCATTCGTATGATCCATTCTAATCCATTCGCACAAATGTATCCATTCTAATTCATTCGTACGATCCATTCTAATCCATTCGTACGATCCATTCTAATTCATTCGCATGAATGTATCTATTCTAATACATTCACACGATCAATTCAAATTTATTCGTACGATCCATTCTAATTCATTAGTACGATCCATTGTAATTCATTCGTATGATCCATTCTAATTCATTCCTACGATCTATTCTAATTCATTCGCTCGAATATATCCATTCTAATTCATTCGCATGAATGTATCTATTCTAATACATTCACACGATCCATTCTAATTTATTCGTACGATCCATTCTAATTCATTCATACGATCCATTGTAATTCATTCGTATGATCCATTCTAATTCATTCCTACGATATATTTTAATTCATTCGCTCGAATATATCCATTCTAATTCATTCGTTCGATCCATTTTAATTCATTCGCATGATCCATTCTAATTCATTCGTATGATCCATTCTAATCCATTCGTACGATCCATTCTAATTCATTCGTACGATCCATTCTAATTCATTCGTACGATACATTCTAATTCATTCGCATGAATGTATCCATTCTAGTTCATTCGTACGACCCATTCTAATTCATTCGTACGATCCATTCTAATTCATTCGCACGATCCATTCTAATTCATTCGTACGATCCATTCTAATTCATTCATACGATCCATTCTAATTCATTCGTACGATCCATTCTAATTCATTCACACAAATGTATCCATTCTAATTCATTCGTACGATCCATTCTAATTCATTCGCACGATCCATTCTAATTCATTCATACGATCCATTCTAATTCTTTCACACGATCCATTCTAATTCATTCGTACGATCCATTCAAATTCATTCGCACGATCCATTCTAATTCATTCGCACGATCCATTCTAATTCATTCGTACGATCCATTCTAATTCATTCGTACGATCCATTCTAATTCATTCGTACGATCCATTCTAATTCATTCGCACAAATGTATCCATTCTAATTTATTCGTACGATCCATTCAAATTCATTCGCACGATCCATTCTAATTCATTCGTCTGATCCATTCTAATTCATTCGTATGATCCATTCTAATTCATTCATACCATCCATTCTAATTCATTCATACGATCTATTCTAATTCATTCATACAATCCATTCTAATTCCTTCACACGATCCATTCTAATTCATTCATATGATCCATTCTAATTCATTCGTATGATCCATTCTAATTCATATGCACAAAGGTATCCATTCTAATCCATTAGTAGGATACATTCTAATCCATTCATACGATCCATTCTAATTCATTCGTACGATCCATTCTAATTCATTCGCTCGAATGTATCCATTCTATTCCATTCGTACGATCCATTCTAATCCATTCGTACGATCCATTCTAATTCATTCACATGAATGTAACCATTCTAATTCATTCGTACGATCCATTCTAATTCATTCGTACGATCCATTCTAATTCATTCGTACGATCCATTCTAATTCATTCGGACGAATGTATCCATTCTAATTTATTCGTACGATCCATTCTAATTCATTCATTTGATCCATTCTAATTCATTCGTACGATCCATTCTAATTCATTCGTCCGATCCATTCTAATTCATTCGCACGAATGTATCCATTCTAATTCATTCGTACGATCCATTCTAATTCATTCCTACGATCCATTCTAATTCATTCGTAAGATTCATTCTAATTGATTCGTACGATCCATTCTAATTCATTCGTACGATCCCTTCTAATTCATTCGCACGAATGTATCCATTCTAGTTCATTCGTACGATCCATTCTAATTCATTAGTACGATCCATTCTAATTCATTCATAAAATCTATTCTAATTCATTCATACGATCCATTCTAATTCATTCATACGATCCATTCTAATTCATTCACACGAATGTATCCATTCTAATTCATTCATACGATCCATTCTACTTCATTCATACTATCCGTTCTAATTCACTCATACGATCCATTCTAATTCATTCATACGATCCATTCTAATTCATTTGCACGAATATATCCATTCTAATTCATTCGTACGATCCATTCTAATTCATTCGTACGATCCATTCTAATTCATTCGTACGATCCATTCTAATTCATTCGGACGAATGTATCCATTCTAATTCATTCATATGATCCATTCTAATTCATTCATACAATCCATTCTAATTCTTTCACACGATCCATTCTAATTCATTCGTACGATCCATTCTAATTCAATCGTACAATCCATTCTAATTCATTCGCACGAATGTATCCATTATAATTCATTCATACGATCCATTCTAATTCATTCGTACGATCCATTCTAATTCCTTCGTACGATCCATTCTAGTTCATTCGTACGATCTATTCTAATACATTCGTACGATCCATTCTAATTCATTCGTACGATCCATTCTAATTCATTCGTAAGATCCAATCTAATTCATTCGTACGATCCATTCTAATTCATTCGTACGATCCATTCTAATTCATTCGCACGAATGTATCCATTCTAGTTCATTCGTACGATCCATTCTAAGTCATTCGTACGATCCAATCTAATCCATTCGTACGATCCATTCTAACTCATTCATACGATCCATTCTAATTCATTCATACAATCCATTCTAATTCTTTCACACGATCCATTCTAATTCATTCGTAGGATCCATTCTAATTCATTCATACAATCTATTCTATTTCATTCGTATGATCCATTCTTACTCATTCGTATGATCCATTCTAATTCATTCGGACGAATGTATCCATTCTAATTTATTCGTACGATCCATTCTAATTCATTCGTACGATCCATTCTAATTCATTCGTACGATCCATTCTTACTCATTCGTATGATCCATTCTAATTCATTCGTACGATCCATTCTAATTCATTTGTACGATCGATTCTAATTCATTCGCACTATCCATTCTAATTCATTCGTACGATCCTTTCTAATTCATTCTTATGATCCATTCTAATTTATTCGTTCAAATATATCCATTCTAATTCATTCCGTACGATCCATTCTAATTCATTCGTACGATCCATTCTAATTCATTCGTACGAATGTATCCATTCTAATTCATTCGTACGATCCATTCTAATTCATTCGTACGATCCATTCTAATTCATTCGGACGAATGTATCCATTCTAATTTATTCGTACGATCCATTCTAATTCATTCATTTGATCCATTCTAATTCATTCGTCCGATCCATTCTAATTCATTCGCACAAATGTATCCATTCTAATTCATTCGTACGATCCATTCTAATTCATTCGTAAGATCCATTCTAATTCATTCGTACGATCCATTCTAATTCATTCGTACGATCCATTCTAATTCATTCACACGAATGTATCCATTCTAGTTCATTCGTACGATCCATTCTAATTCATTCGTACGATCCATTCTAATTCATTCGCACGATCCATTCTAATTCATTCGTACGATCCATTCTAATTCATTCATACGATCCATTCTAATTCATTCGCACGAATGTATCCATTCTAATTCATTCATACGATCCATTCTACTTCATTCATACTATCCGTTCTAATTCACTCATACGATCCATTCTATGTCATTCATACGATCCATTCTAATTCATTTGCACGAATATATCCATTCTAATTCATTCGTACGATCCATTCTAATTCCCTCGTACAATCCATTCTAATTCCTTCGTACGATCCATTCTAATTCCTTCGTACCATCCATTCTATTTCATTCATATGATCTATTCTAATTCATTCGTATGATCCATTCTAATTCATTCGTATGATCCATTCTTACGCATTCGTACGATCCATTCTAATTCATTCATACAATCCATTCTAATTCATTCCGTACGATCCATTCTAATTCATTCATACGATCTATTCTTTCATACAATCCATTCTAATTCTTTCGTGCGAATGAATTAGAATAGATCGTGCTAATGAATTAGAATTGATCGAACGAATTCATTCTAATTCATTCATACAATCCATTCTAATTCTTTCACACGATCCATTCTAATTCATTCGTACGATCCATTCTTACTCATTGGTACGATCCATTCTAATTCATTCGCACGAATGTATCCATTCTAATTCATTCGTACGAATCCATTCTAATTCATTCGTACAATCTATTCTATTCCATTCTAATTCATTCGTACAATCTATTCTATTCCATTCTAATTCATTCGTACGATCCATTCTTACTCATTCGTACGATCCATTCTAATTCATTCGTACGATCCATTCTTATTCATTCTTACTCATTCGTATGATCCATTCTAATTCATTCGGACGAATGTATCCATTCTAATTTATTCGTACGATCCATTCTAATTCATTCGTACGATCCATTCTAATTCATTCGTACGATCCATTCTAATTCATTCGTACGATCCATTCTAATTCATTCATACGATCTATTCTAATTCATTCATTCGTACGATCCATTCTAATTCATTCGTACGATCCATTCTAATTCATTCGCACGATCCATTCTAATACATTCATACGATCCATTCTAATTCATTTGCACGAATATATCCATTCTAATTCATTCGTACGATCCATTCTAATTCAATCGTACGATCCATTCTAATTCATTCGTAGGATCCATTCTAATTCATTCGTACGATCCATTCTAATTCATTGGTACGATCCATTCTAATTCATTCGCACGATCCATTCTAACTCATTCGTACGATCCATTCTAATTCATTCGTACGATCCATTCTAATTCATTCGCACAAATGTATCCATTCTAATTCATTCGTACGATCCATTTTAAATCATTCGTACGATCCATTCTAATTCATTTGCACGAATATATCCATTCTAATTCATTCGTACGATCCATTCTAATTCATTCGTACGATCCATTCTAATTCATTCATAGGATCCATTCTAATTCATTCATACAATCCATTCTAATTCATTCGCACGAATGTATCCATTCTAATTCATTCGTACGATCAGTTCTAATTCATTCACAAAATCTATTCTAATTCATTCATACGATCGATTCTAATTCATTCACACGAATGTATCCATTCTAATTCATTCATACGATCCATTCTAATTCATTTGTACGATCCATTCTAATTCCTTCGTACGATCCATTCTAATTCATTCGTACGATCTATTCTAATTCATTCGTACGATCCATTCTAATTCCTTCGTACGATCCATTCTAATTCATTCGTACTATCCATTCTAATTCATTTATACAATCCATTCTAATTCTTTCACACGATCCATTCTAATTCATTCGTACGATCCATTCTAATTCATTCGTGCATTCCATTCTATTTCATTCGTACGATCCATTCTTACTCATTCGTACGATCCATTCTAATTCATTCACACGAATGTATCCATTCGTACGAATGAATTAGAATAGATTGTACGAATGAATTAGAATGGATCGTACGAATGAATTAGAATAGATCGTACGAAGGAAATAGAATGAATCGTACGAATGAATTAGAATAGATCGTACGAATGAATTAGAATGGATCGTACGAAGGAATTAGAATGAATCGTACGAATGAATTAGAATGGATCGTACGAATGAATTAGAATAGATCGTACGAATGAATTAGAATGGATACATTCGTTCGAATGAATTAGAATGGATCGGACGAATGAATTTGAATGGATCGTATGAATGAATTAGAATGGATCAAATGAATGAATTAGAATGGTTACATTCATGCGAATGAATTAGAAAGGATCGTATGAATAAATTAGAATGGATTGTATGAATGAATTAGAATGGATTGTATGAATAAATTAGAATGGATCGTACGATGAATTAGAATGGATCGGACGAATAAATTAGAATGGATCGTACGAATGAATTAGAATGGATTGTATGAATGAATTAGAATGGATCGTGCGAATGAATTAGAATGGATCGTACGAATGAATTAGAATGGATCGTGTGAAAGAATTAGAATGGATCATACGAATGAATTAGAATGGATCGTACGAATGAATTATAATGGATACCTTTGTGCATATGAATTAGAATGGATCGTACGAATGAATTAGAATGGATCATATTAATGAATTAGAATGGATCGTACGAATGAATTAGAATGGATACATTCGTGCGAATGAATTAGAATGGATCGTGCGAATCAATTAGACTGGATCGTGGGAATGAATAAGAATAGATCATACGAATGAATTAGAATGGATCGTACGAATTAATTAGAATGGATAAATTCGTGCGAATGAATTAGAATGGATTGTATGAATGAATTAGAATGGATCATACGAATGAATTAGAATGGATCATACGAATTAATTAGAATGGATCATACGAATGAATTAGAATTGATCGTACGAATGAATTAGAATGGATCGTACGAATGAATTAGAATGGATCGTGCGAATGAATTAGAATGGATCATACGAATGAATTAGAATGGATACATTTGTGTGAATGAATTAGAATGGATCGTACGAATGAATTAGAATGGATCGTATGAATGAATTAAAATGGATTGTACGAATGAATTAGAATGGATTATGTGAATGAATTAGAATGGATCGTACGAATGAATTAAAATGGATCGTGTGAAAGAATTAGAATGGATCGTACGAATGAATTTGAATCGATACATTCGTGCGAATGAATTAGAATGGATCAGATGAATGAATTAGAATGGATCGTACGAATGAATTAGAATGGATCGTGCGAATGAATTAGAATGGATTGTACGAATGAATTAGAATGGATTGTACGAATGAACTAGAATGGTTACATTCGTGCGAATGAATTAGAATGGATCGTACGAATGAATTAGAATGGATCGTACGAATGAATTAGAATGGATCTTATGAATAAAGTAGAATGGATCGTACGAATGAATTAGAATGGATCGTACGAATGAATTAGAATGGATACATTCGTGTGAATGAATTAGAATGGATCGTACGAATGAATTAGAATGGATCGTACGAATGAATTAGAATGGATCATACGAATGAGTAAGAATGGATCGTACGAATGAATTAGAATGGATCGTACGAATGAATGAGAATGGATCGTACGAATAAATTAGAATGGATACATTCGTCCGAATGAATTAGAATGGATCATACGAATGAGTAAGAATGGATCGTACGAATGAAATAGAATAGATTGTACGAATGAATTAGAATGGATCCTACGAATGAATTAGAATGGATCGTGTGAAAGAATTAGAATGGATTGTATGAATGAATTAGAATGGATCGTATGAATGAATTAGAATGGATCGTGCGAATGAATTCGAATGGATCGTACGAATTCATTCTAATTCATTCATACAATCCATTCTAATTCTTTCACACGATCCATTCTAATGGATCGTGCGAATGAATTAGCATGAATCGTACGAATGAATTAGAATGGATCGTACGAATGAATTAGAATGAATCGTACGATCCATTCTAATTCATTCGTACGATCCATTCTAATTCATTCGCACGAATGTATCCATTATAGTTCATTCGTACGATCCATTCTAGTTCATTCGTACGATCCATTCTAATTCATTCGTACGATCCATTCTAATTCATTCATATGATCCATTCTAATTCATTCGTACGATCCATTCTAATTCATTCATACAATCCATTCTAATTTATTCGCACGAATGTATCCATTCTAATTAATTCGTACGATCCATTCTAATTCATTCGTATGATCCATTCTTATTCATTTGCACGATCCAGTCTAATGGATTCGCACGATCCATTCTAATTCATTCGCACGAATGTACGCATTCTAATTCATTCATACGATCCATTCTAATTCATTCGTACGATCCATTCTAATTCATTTGCATAAATGTATCCATTCTAATTCATTCGTACGACCCATTCTAATTCATTCACAAAATCTATTCTAATTCATTCATACGATCCATTCTAATTCATTCGCACGATCCATTCTAATTCATTCGTACGATCGATTCTAATTCTTTCACACGATCCATTCTAATTCATTCGTACGATCCATTCTAATTCATTCGCACGATCCATTCTAATTCATTCGTACGATCCATTCTAATTCATTCATACGATCCATTCTAATTCATTCGTACGATCCATTCTAATTCATTCGCACAAATGTATCCATTCTAATTCATTCGTACGATCCATTCTAATTCATTCGCACGATCCATTCTAATTCATTCGTACGATCCATTCTAATTCATTCATACGATCCATTCTAATTCATTCGTATGATCCATTCTAATTAATTCGTATGATCCATTCTAAATCATTCATACGATCCATTCTAATTTATTCATACAATCCATTCTAATTCATTCGCACGAATGTATCCATTCTAATTATTTCGTACGATCCATTCTAATTCATTCGTATGATCTATTATTATTCATTCGCACGATCCAGTCTAATTGATTCGCACGATCCATTCTAATTCATTCGCACGAATGTATCCATTCTAATTCATTCGTACGATCCATTCTAATTTATTAATATGATCCATTCTAATTCATTCGTACGATCCATTCTAATTCATATGCACAAAGGTATCCATTCTAATTCATTCGTACGATCCATTCTAATTCATTCGCACAATCCATTCTAATTCATTTGTACGATCCATTCTAATTCATTCATACGATCCATTCTAATTCATTCATACAATGCATTCTAATTCTTTCGCACGATCCATTCTAATTCATTCATACGATCCATTCTAATTCATTCGTACGATCCATTCTAATTCACTCATACGATCCATTCTAATACATTCATACGATCCATTCTAATTCATTTGCACGAATATATCCATTCTAATTCATTCGTACGATCCATTCTAATTCCTTCGTACAATCCATTCTAATTCATTCATACGATCTATTCTAATTCATTCGTACGATCCATTCTAATTCATTCGTACGATCCATTCTAATTCCTTCGTACGATCCATTCTAATTCATTCGTACGATCCATTCTAATTCCTTCGTACGATCCATTCTAATTCATTCATACAATCCATTCTAATTTTTTCACACGATCCATTCTAATTCATTCGTACGATCCATTCTAATTCATTCGTGCAATCCATTCTATTTCATTCGTACGAATCCATTCTAATTCATTCGTACAATCTATTCTATTTCATTCGTACGATCCATTCTTACTCATTCGTATGATACATTCTAATTCATTCGGACGAATGTATCCATTCTAATTTATTCGTACAATCCATTCTAATTCATTCGTGCGATCCATTCTAATTCATTCATACGATCCATTCTAATTCATTCGTCCGATCCATTCTAATTCATTCGCACGAATGTATCCATTCTAATTCATTCGTACGATCCATTCTAATTCATTCGTACGATCCATTCTAATTCATTCGCACAAATGTATCCATTCTAATTTATTCGTACGATCCATTCTAATTCATTCGCACGATCCATTCTACTTTATTCTTACGATCCATTCTAATTCTTTCACACGATCCATTCTAATTCATTCGTACGATCCATTCTAATTCATTCGCACGATCCATTCTAATTCATTCGTACGATCCATTCTAATTCATTCATACGATCCAGTCTAATTCATTCGTACAATCCATTCTAATTCATTCGCACAAATGTATCCATTCTAATTCATTCGTACGATCCATTCTAATTCATTCGCACGATCCATTCTAATTCATTCGTACGATCCATTCTAATTCATTCGTACGATCCATTCTAATTCATTCGTACGATCCATTCTAATTAATTCGTATGATCCATTCTAATTCATTCGTACGATCAATTCTAATTCATTCATACAATCCATTCTAATTCCTTCGCACGAATGTATCCATTCTAATTAATTCGTACGATCCATTCTAATTCATTCGTATGATCTATTCTTATTCATTCGCACGATCCAGTCTAATTGATTCGCACGATCCATTCTAATTGATTCGCACGATCCATTCTAATTCATTGATACGATCCATTCTAATTCATTCGTACGATCCATTCTAATTCCTTCGTACGATCCATTCTAATTCATTCGTACGATCTATTCTAATTCATTCGTACGATCCATTTTAATTCATTCACACGATCCATTCTAATTCATTCATAGGATCCATTCTAATTCATTCATACGATCTATTCTAATTCTTTCGCACGAATGTATCCATTCTAATTCATTCGCACGAATGTATCCATTCTAATTCATTCGTACGATCCATTCTAATTCATTCGTACGATCCATTCTAATTCATTCATACGATCTATTCTAATTCATTCATACAATCCATTCTAATTCTTTCACACGATCCATTCTAATTCATTCGTAGGATCCATTCTAATTCATTTGTACGATCCATTCTAATTCATTTGTTCGATCCATTCTAATTCATTCATACAATCCATTCTAATTCATTCGCACGAATGTATCCATTCTAATTAATTCGTACGATCCATTCTAATTCATTCGTATGATCCATTCTTATTCATTCGCACGATCCAGTCTAATGGATTCGCACGATCCATTCTAATTCATTCGCACGAATGTATCCATTCTAATTCATACGATCGTGTGAATGAATTAGAATGGATACATTCGTGCGAATGAATTAGAATGGATCATACGAATGAGTAAGAATGGATCGTACGAATGAAATAGAATGGATTGTACGAATGAATTAGAATGGATCGTACAAATGAATTAGAATGGATCATACGAATGAATTTAAATGGATCCTACGAATGAATTAGAATGGATCGTGTGAAAGAATTAGAATGGATTGTACGAATGAATTAGAAAAGATCGTATGAATGAATTAGAATGGATCGTACGAATGAATTAGAATGGATCGTACGAATGAATTAGAATGGATCGTACGAATGAATTAGAATGGATACATTCGTGCGAATGAATTAGAATGGATACATTCGTGCGAAAGAATTAGAATAGATCGTATGAATGAATTAGAATGGATCCTATGAATGAATTAGAATGGATCGTGCGAATGAATTAGAATGGATCGTACGAATGAATTAGAATAGATCGTTCGAATGAATTAGAATGGATTGTACGAAGGAATTAGAATGGATCGTACGAATGAATTAGAATTAGAATGTGTCGTAAGAATGAATTAGAATGGATCTTACGAATGAATTAGAATGGATCCTACGAATCAATTAGAATGGATCGTACGAATAAATTAGAATGGATACATTCGTCCGAATGAATTAGAATGGATCATACGAATGAGTAAGAATGGATCGTGCGAATGAATTAGAATAGATCGTACGAATGAATTAGAATGGATACATTTGTGCGAATGAATTAGAATGGATCGTACGAATGAATTAGAATGGATCGTATGAATGAATTAGAATGGATCGTACGAATGAATTAGAATGGATCGTGCGAATGAATTAGAATGGATCGTACGAATGAATTGGGATGGATCGTACGAATGAACTAGAATGGATACATTCGTGGGAATGAATTTGAATGGATCGTACGAATGAATTAGAATGGATCGTATGAATGAATTAGAATGGATCTTACGAATGAATTAGAATGGATCGTACGAATGAATTAGAATGGATCATACAAATGAATTAGAATGGATACATTCGTTCGAATGAATTAGAATGGATCGGACGAATGAATTAGAATGGATCATACGAATGAATTAGAATGGATCGTACGAATGAATTAGAATTGATCGTGCGAATGAATTAGAATGGATCGTGTGAAAGAATTAGAATGGATTGTATGAATGAATTAGAATGGATCGTACGAATGAATTAGAATGGATCTTAGGAATGAATTAGAATGGATCGTACGAATGAATTAGAATTGATCGTACGAATGAATTAGAATGGATACATTCGTGCGAATGAATTAGAATGGATCGTGCACGAATGTATCCATTCTAATTCATTCGTACGATCCATTCTAATTCATTAATATGATCCATTCTAATTCATTCGTACGATCCATTCTAATTCATATGCACAAAGGTATCCATTCTAATCCATTCGTAGGATCCATTCTAATCCATTCGTACGATCCATTCTAATTCATTCGTACGATCCATTCTAATTCATTCGCTTGAATGTATCCATTCTAATCCATTCGTACGATCCATTCTAATCCATTCTTACGATCCATTCTAATTCATTCGCATGAATGTAACCATTCTAATTCATTCATTTGATCCATTCTAATTCATTCGTACGATCCATTCGAATTCATTCGTCTGATCCATTCTAATTCATTCGCACGAATGTATCCATTCTAATTCATTCATACGATCGATTCTAATTCATTCGTACGATCCATTCTAATTCATTCGCACAAATGTATCCATTCTAATTCATTCGTACGATCCATTCTAATTCATTCACACGATCCATTCTAATTCATTCGTACGATCCATTCTAATTCTTTTACACGATCCATTCTAATTCATTCGTACGATCCATTCTAATACATTCATACGATCCATTCTAATTCATTTGCACGAATATATCCATTCTAATTCATTCGTACGATCCATTCTAATTCCATCGTACGATCGATTCTAATTCATTCGTACGATCTATTATAATTCATTCGTACGATCCATTCTAATTCATTCGCACGATCCATTCTAATTCCTTCGTACGATCCATTCTAGTTCATTCGTACGATCCATTCTAATTCATTCATACAATCCATTCTAATTCTTTCACACGATCTATTCTAATTCATTCGTAGAATCCATTCTAATTCATTCGTACAATCTATTCTATTTCATTCGTACGATCCATTCTTACTCATTCGTATGATCCATTCTAATTCATTTGCACGAATATATCCATTCTAATTCATTCGTACGATCCATTCTTATTCCTTCGTACGATCCATTCTAATTCATTCGTACGTTCTATTCTAATTCATTCGCACGATCCATTCTAATTCATTCGTACGATCCATTCTAATTCTTTCACACGATCCATTCTAATTCATTCGGACGATCCATTCTAATTCATTCGTGCAATCCATTCTATTTCATTCGTACGATCCATTCTTACTCATTCGTACGATCCATTCTAATTCATTCACACGAATGTATCCATTCGTACGAATGAATTAGAATAGATTGTACGAATGAATTAGAATGGATCGTACGAATGAATTAGAATGGATCGTACGAAGGAATTAGAATGGATCGTACGAATGAATTAGAATGGATCATACGAATGAATTAGAATAGGTCGTACGAATGAATTAGAATGGATCGTACGAAGGAATTAGAATGGATCGTACGAATAAATTAGAATGGATATATTCGTGCAAATGAATTAGAATGGATCGTATGAATGTATTAGAAAGGATCGTATGAGAGAATTAGAATGGATCGTATGAATGAATTAGAATGGATTGTATGAATGAATTAGAATGGATCGTATGAATGAATTAGAATGGATCATATGAATTAATTAGAATGGATCATACGAATGAATTAGAATGGATCGTACAAATGAATTAGGATGGATAGTACGAATGAATTAGAATGGATACATTCGTGCGAATGAATTAGAATGGATTGTGCGAATGAATAAGAACAGATCGTGCGAATGAATTAGAATGGATCGTACGAATGAATTAGAATGGATCATGCGAATGAATTAGAAAGGATCGTACGAATGAATTAGAATGGATACATTTGTGCGAATGAATTAGAATGGATCGTACGAATTTATTAGAATAGATCGTATGAATGAATTAGAATGGATCGTATGAATGAATTAGAATGGATCGTGCGAATGAATTAGAATGGATCGTACGAATGAATTAGAATGGATCGTGTGAAAGAATTAGAATGGATCGTACGAATGAATTAGAATGGATCGTACGAATGAATTAGAATGGATATATTTGTGCGAATGAATTAGAATGGATCGTACGAATGAATTAGAATGGATCGTATGAATGAATTAGAATGGATCGTACGAATGAATTAGAATGGATCGTGCGAATGAATTAGAATGGATCGTACGAATGAACTAGAATGGATACATTCGTGCGAATGAATTAGAATGGATCGTACGAATGAATTAGAATGGATCGTACGAATGAATTAGAATGGATCTTACGAATGAATTAGAATGGATCGTACGAATGAATTAGAATGGATCATACGAATGAATTAGAATGGATCTTACGAATGAATTATAATGGATCGTACGAATAAATTAGAATGGATCGTATGAATGGTTTAGAATGGATACATTCGTGCGAATGAATTAGAATGGATCGGACGAATGAATTAGAAAGGATCGTACGAATGAATTAGAATGGATCAAATGAATGAATTAGAATGGTTACATTCATGCGAATGAATTAGAATGGATCGTACGAATGGATTAGAATGGACCGTACGAATGGATTAGAATGGATACATTCGTGCGAATGAATTAGAATGGATACATTCGTGCAAAAGAATTAGAATAGATCGTATGAATGAATTAGAATGGATCCTATGAATGAATTAGAATGGATCGTGCGAATGAATTAGAATGGATCGTACGAATGAATTAGAATGGATCGTGCTAATGAATTAGAATTGATCGAACGAATGAATTAGCATGGATCGTGCTAATGAATTAGAATGGAATGTACGAATGAATTAGAATGGATCGTGTGAAAGAATTAGAATGGATTGTATGAATGAATTAGAATGAATTCGTATGATCCATTCGAATTCATTCGCACGATCCATTCTAATTCATTCATACGATCCATTCTAATTCATTCATACAATCCATTCTAATTCTTTCACACGATCCATTCTAATTCATTCGTAGGATCCATTCTAATTCATTCGTACAATCTATTCTATTTCATTCGTACGATCCATTCTTACTCATTCGTATGATCCATTCTAATTCATTCGGACGAATGTATCCATTCTAATTTATTTGTACGATCCATTCTAATTCATTCCTATGATCCATTCTAATTCATTCGTCCGATCCATTCTAATTCATTCGCACGAATGTATCCATTCTAATTCATTCGTACGATCCATTCTAATTCATTCGTAAGATCGTGCATTCGTAAGATCGTGCTAATGAATTAGAATTGATCGAACGAATGAATTAGCATGGATCGTGCATTCGTACGATCCATTCTAATTCATTCGTAAGATCCATTCTAATTCATTCGTACGATCCATTCTAATTCATTCGTACGATCCATTCTAATTCATTCGTACGATCCATTCTAATTCATTAGCACAAATGTATCCATTCTAATCCATTCGTACGATCCATTCTAATCCATTCGTACGATCCATTCTAATTCATTCGCATGAATGTAACCATTCTAATTCATTCATTTGATCCATTCTAATTCATTCGTACGATCCATTCTAATTCATTAGCACGATCCTTGCTAATTCATTCGTTCGATCAATTCTAATTCATTAGCATGATCCATTGTAATTCATTCGTACGATCCATTCTAATTCATTCGCACGATCCATTCTAATTCATTCATAGGATCCATTCTAATTCATTCATACGATCTATTCTAATTCTTTCGCACGAATGTATCCATTCTAATTCATTCGCACGAATGTATCCATTCTAATTCATTCGTACGATCCATTCTAATTCATTCGCACGATCCATTCAAATTCATTCGTACGATCAATTCTAATTCATTCGCACGAATGTATCCATTCTAATTCATTCATACGATCCATTCTAATTCATTCATAGGATCCATTCTAATTCATTCATACAATCCATTCTAATTCATTCGCACGAATGTATCCATTCTAATTCATTCGTACGATCAGTTCTAATTCATTCACAAAATCTATTCTATTTCATTCATACGATCCATTCTAATTCATTCACACGAATGTATCCATTCTAATTCATTCGTACGATCAATTCTAATTCATTCGCACGAATGTATCCATTCTAATTCATTCGTACGATCCATTCTAATTCATTCATAGGATCCATTCTAATTCATTCATACAATCTATTCTAATTCATTCGCACGAATGTATCCATTCTAATTCATTCGTTCGATCAGTTCTAATTCATTCACAAAATCTATTCTAATTTATTCATACGTATTTCATTCGTACGATCCATTCTTACTCATTCGTATGATCCATTCTAATTCATTCGCACGAATGTATCCATTCTAATTCATTCATACGATCCATTCTAATTCATTCATAGGATCCATTCTAATTCATTCATACAATCCATTCTAATTCATTCGCACGAATGTATCCATTCTAATTCATTCGTACGATCAGTTCTAATTCATTCACAAAATCTATTCTAATTCATTCATACGATCCATTCTAATTCATTCACACGAATGTATCCATTCTAATTCATTCATACGATCCATTCTACTTCATTCATACTATCCGTTCTACTTCATTCATACTATCCGTTCTAATTCATTCATTCATACGAATGAATTAGAATGGATATATTCGTGCAAATGAATTAGAATGGATCATACGAATGAGTAAGAATGGATCGTACGAATGAAATACGTATGAATAAATTAGAATAGATTTTGTGAATGAATTAGAACTGATCGAACGAATGAATTAGAATGGATACATTCGTGCGAATGAATTAGAATGGATTGTATGAATGAATTAGAATGGATCCTATGAATGAATTAGAATGGATCGTACGAATGAATTAGAATGGATACATTCGTGCGAATGAATTAGAATTGATCGTACGAATGAATTAGAATGGATCGTACGAATGAAATAGAATGGATTGCACGAATGAATTAGAATGGATCGTACGAATGAACTAGAATGGATCGTTGAAAGAATTAGAATGGATTGTATGAATGAATTAGAATGGATCGTACGAATGAATTAGAATGGATCGTATGAAGGAATTATAATGGATCGTACGAATGAATTAGAATGGATCGTACGAATGAATTAGAATGGATCGTATGAATTAATTAGAATGGATCGTGCGAATGAATTAGAATGGATCGTACGAATGAATTAGAATGGATCAAATGAATGAATTAGAATGGTTACATTCATGCGAATGAATTAGAATGGATCGTACGAATGGATTAGAATGGATCGTACGAATGGATTAGAATAGATACATTCGAGCGAATGAATTAGAATGGATCGTACGAATGAATTAGAATGGATCGTACGAATGGATTAGAATGGATCCTACGAATGGATTAGAATGGATACCTTTGTGCATATGAATTAGAATGGATCATACGAATGAATTAGAATAGATCATATTAATGAATTAGAATAGATCGTACGAATGAATTAGAATGGATCGTGTGAAAGAATTAGAATGCATTGTATGAATGAATTAGAATGGATCGTATGAATGAATTAGAATGGATCGTGCAAATGAATTCGAATGGATCGCATGATGCATTCGAATAGAATGGATCGTATGAATGAATTAGAATGGATCGGGTGAATGAATTAGAATGGATTGTAGGAATGAATTAGAATGGATCGTAGGAATGAATTAGAATGGATCGTATGAATGAATTAGAATGGATCGTGCGAATGAATTAGAATGGATCGTACGAATGAATTAGAATGGATCGTACGAATGAATTAGAATGGATCATACGAATGAATTAGAATGGATCATACGAATGAGTAAGAATGGATCGTACGAATGAAATAGAATGGATTGTACGAATGAATTAGAATGGATACATTCGTGCGAATGAATTAGAATGGATCGTACGAATGAATTAGAATGGATCGTACGAATGAATTAGAATGGATCGTACGAATGAATAAGAATGCATCGTACGAAAGAATTAGAATGGATATATTCGTGCGAATGAATTAGATTGGATCGTACGAATGAATTAGACTGGATCGTACGAATGAATTTGAATGGATACATTTGTGCGAATGAATCTAAATGGATTGTATGAATGAATTACAATGGATTGTACGAATGAATTAGAATGGATCGTACGAATGAATTAGAATGGATCAAATGAATGAATTAGAATGGTTACATTCATGCGAATGAATTAGAATGGATCGTACGAATGGATTAGAATGGATCGTATGAGTGAATTAGAATGGATACGAAGGAATTAGAATGGATTGTACGAAGGAATTAGAATGGATCATACGAATGAAATAGAATGGATCGTACGAAGGAATTAGAATGGATCGTACGAAGGAAATTAGAATGCATTCGTATGATCCATTCTAATTCATTCGTACGATCCATTCTAATTCATTCACATGAATGTATCCATTGCATTCGTACGATCCATTCATACGATCCATTCTAATTCATTCATACAATCCATTCTAATTCTTTCACACGATCCATTCTAATTCATTCGTATGATCCATTCTAATTCGTTAGCTGGATCGTGCAAATGAATTAGAATGGAATATACGAATGAATTAGAATGGATCGTAGAATGGATCGTATGAATGAATTAGAATGGATCGTACGAATAAATTAGAATGGATCGTACGAATGAAATAGAATGGATCGTGTGAAAGAATTAGAATGGATTGTATGAATGAATTAGAATGGATCGTACGAATGAAATGGATACATTCGTGCGAATGAATTAGAATGGATCGTACGAATGAATTAGAATGGATCATACGAATGAGTAAGAATGGATCGTACGAATGAATTAGAATGGATCGTATGAATGAATTAGAATGGATCGTACGAATAAATTAGAATGGATACATTCGTCCGAATGAATTAGAATGGATCATACGAATGCATTCTAATTCCTTCGTACGATCCATTCTAATTCCTTCGTACGATCCATTCTATTTCATTCGTACGATCCATTGTAATTCATTCGTACGATCCATTCTAATTCATTCGTACGATCCATTCTAATTCATTCGTACGATCCATTCTAATTCCTTCGTACGATCCATTCTAATTCATTCGTACGACCTATTCTAATTCATTCGTACGATCCATTCTAATTCATTCGTACGATCCATTCTAATTCCTTCATACGATCCATTCTAATTCATTCGTACGATCCATTCTAATTCATTCGTACGATCTATTCTAATTCATTCGCACAAATGTATCCATTCTAATTCATTCGTACGATCTATTCTAATTCATTCGTATGATCCATTTTAATTCATTCGTAAGATCCATTCTAATTCATTCGTACGATCCATTCTAATTCATTCGTACGATCCATTCTAATTCATTCGCGAATGTATCCATTCTAATTCATTGGTACGATCCATTCTGATTCATTCGTACGATCCATTCTAATTCATTCGTACGATCCATTCTAATTTCTTCGTACGATCCATTCTAATTCATTCGTAAGATCCATTCTAATTCATTCGTACGATCCATTCTAATTCATTCGTACGAATTCTAATTCATTCTAATCCATTCTAATTCATTCGTACAATCTATTCTAATTCATTCATGCAATCCATTCTATTTCATTCGTACGATCTATTCTAATTCATTTGTACGATCCATTCTAATTCATTCGTACAATCCATTCTATTTCATTCGTACGATCCATTCATACTCATTCGTATGATCCATTCTAATTCATTAGCACGATCCATTCTAATTCATTCGTACGATCCATTCTAATTCATTCGCACGATCCACTCTAATTCATTCGTATGATCCATTTTAATTCTTTCACACGATCCATTCTAATTCATTCGTATGATCCATTCTAATTCATTCGTACGATCCATTCTAATTCATTCGTACGATCCATTCTAATTCATTCGCACGATCCATTCTAATTCATTCATAGGATCCATTCTAATTCATTCATACGATCTATTCTAATTCTTTCGCACGAATGTATCTATTCTAATTCATTCGCACGAATGTATCCATTCTAATTCATTCGTACGATCCATTCTAATTCATTCGTACGACCCATTCTAATTCATTCGTAAGATCCATTCTAATTCATTCGTATGATCCATTCTAATTCATTCGTACGATCCATTCTAATTCATTCGCACAAATAAATCTATTCTAGTTCATTCGTACGATCCATTCTAATTCATTCGTACGATCCATTCTAATTCCTTCGTACGATCCATTCTAATTCATTCGTACAATCCATTCTAATTCATTCGTACGATCCATTCTAATTCATTCGTACGATCCATTCTAATTCATTCGCACAATCCATTCTAATTCATTCGTACAATCCATTCTAATTCATTCGTATGATCCATTCTAACTCATTCGGTGGATCCATTCTAATTCATTCGTACGATCCATTCTAATTCATTCCCACGGTCCATTCTAATTTATTCGTACGATCCATTCTAATTCATTCGTACGATCCATTCTAATTCATTCGTAAGATCCATTCTAATTCATTCGTACGATCCAGTCTAATTCATTCGTACGATCCATTCTAATTCATTCGCACGAATGTATCCATTCTAGTTCATTCATTCGATCCATTCTAATTCATTCATACGATCCATTCTAATTCATTCGCACGATCCATTCTAATTCATTCGTACAATCAATTCTATTTCATTCGTACGATCCATTCTTACTCATTCGTATGATCCATTATGGATACATTCGTGCGAATGAATTAGAATGGATCATACGAATGAGTAAGAATGGATCGTACGGATGAAATAGAATGGATTGTGCGAATGAATTAGAATGGATCGTAGAATGGATCAGAATAGATCGTGTGAAAGAATTAGAATGGATCGTATGAATAAATTAGAATGGATCGTGCGAATGAATTCGAATGGATCGTACGAATTCATTCTAATTCATTCATACAATCCATTCTAATTCTTTCACACGATCTATTCTGATCCATTCTACGATCCATTCTAATTCATTCGCACAATCCATTCTATTTCATTTGTACGATCCATTCTTACTCATTCGTATGATCCATTCTAATTCATTCGCACGAATGTATCCTTAATGGATCATACGAATGAGTAAGAATGGATCGTACGAATGAAATACGTACGAATGAATTAGAATGGATCGTACGAATGAACTAGAATGGATCGTACGAATGAAATAGAATAGATTGTACGAATGAATTAGAATGGATTCGTACGAATGAATTAGAATGGATACATTCGTGCGAATGAATTAGAATGGATACATTCGTGCGAAAGAATTAGAATAGATCGTATGAATGAATTAGAATGGATCCTATGAATGAATTAGAATGGATCGTGCGAATGAATTAGAATGGATCGTACGAATGAATTAGAATAGATCGTACGAATGAATTAGAATGGATCGTACGAAGGAATTAGAATGGATCGTACGAATGAATTAGAATGGATATATTCGTGCAAATGAATTAGAATGGATCGTGCGAATGAATTAGAATGGATCGTACGAATGAATTAGAATGGATCGTACGAATGAATTAGAATGGATCTTACGAATGAATTAGAATGGATCGTACGAATGAATTAGAATGGATCGTACAAATGAATTAGAATGGATACATTCGTGCGAATGAATTAGAATGGATCGGACGAATGAATTAGAATGGATCGTACGAATGAATTAGAATGGATCAAATGAATGAATTAGAATGGTTACATTCATGCGAATGAATTAGAATGGATCGTACGAATGAATTAGAATGGATCGTATGAATGAATTAGAATGGATCGTACGAATGAATTAGAATGGATCAAATGAATGAATTAGAATGGTTACATTCATGCGAATGAATTAGAATGGATCGTACGAATGGATTAGAATGGATCGTATGAATGGATTAGAATGGATACATTCGAGCGTACGATCCATTCTAATTCATTTGTCCGATCCATTCTAATTCATTCATACGATCCATTCTAATTCATTCGTACAATCCATTCTAATTCATTCGTAAGATCCATTCTAATTCATTCGTACGATCCATTCTAATTCATTCGTACGATCCATTCTAATTCATTCGCACGAATGTATCCATTCTAGTTCATTCGTACGATCCATTCTAATTCATTCGTACGATCCATTCTAATTCATTCGCACGATCCATTCTAATTAATTCGCACGATCCATTCTAATTCATTCATACGATCCATTCTAATTCATTCGTACGATCCATTCTAATTCATTCGCACAAATGTATCCATTCTAATTCATTCGTACGATCCATTCTAATTCATTCACACGATCCATTCTAATTCATTCGTATGATCCATTCTAATTGTTTCACACGATCCATTCTAATTCATTCGTACGATCCATTCTAATTCATTCGCACGATCCATTCTAATTCATTCGTACGATCCATTCTAATTCATTCATACGATCCATTCTAATTCATTCGTACGATCCATTCTAATTCATTCGTACGATCCATTCTAATTCATTCGTATGATCCATTCTAATTAATTCGTACGATCCATTCTAATTCATTCGCACGAATGTATCCATTCTAATTCATTTGTCCAATCCATTCTATTTCATTCGTACGATCCATTCTTACTCATTCGTATGATCCATTCTAATACATTCGTACGATTCATGCTAATTCATTCGCACGATCCATTCTAATTTATTCGTAAGATCCATTCTTATTTATTCATACGATCCATTCTAATTCATTCGCACAATCCATTCTAATCCATTCTAATTCATTTGTAAGATCCATTCTAATTCATTCGTACGATCCATTCTAATTCATTCATACAATCCATTCTAATTCTTTCGCACGATCCATTCTAGTTCATTCATACGATCCATTTTAAATCATTCGTGCAATCCATTCTATTTCATTCGTACGATCAATTCTAATTTATTAGAATGGATCGTACGAATGAATTAGAATGGATCATATTAATGAATTAGAATGGATCGTACGAATGAATTAGAATGGATCGTACGAACGAATTAGAATGGATCGTACGAAGGAATTAGAATGGATCGTACGAATGAATTAGAATGGATATATTCGTGCAAATGAATTAGAATGGATCCTATGAATGAATTAGAATGGATCGTACGAATGAATTAGAATGGATATATTCGTGCAAATGAATTAGAATGGATCGTATGAATGTATTAGAATGGATCGTATGAGTAAATTAGAATGGATCGTACGAATGAATTAGAATGGATCGTACGAATGAATTAGAATGGATCGTGTGAAAGAATTAGAATGGATTGTATGAATGAATTAGAATAGATCGTATGAATGAATTAGAATGGATCGTACGAATGAATTAGAATGGATCGTACGAATGATTTGAAAGGATACATTTGTGCGAATGAATCTAAATGGATTGTATGAATGAATTACAATGGATCGTACGAATGAATTAGAATGGATCGTACGAATGAATTAGAATAGCTCATACGAATGAATTAGAATGAATCGTATGAATGAATTAGAATGGTTACATTCGTGCGAATGAATTAGAATAGATCGTACGAATGAATTAGAATGGATCGTACGAAAAAATTAGAATGGATCGTGGGAATGAATTAGAATGGATCGTACGAATGAATTAGAATGGATCCACCGAATGAGTTAGAATGGATCTTACGAATGACTTAGAATGGATTGTACGAATGAATTAGAATGGATTGTGCGAATGAATTAGAATGGATCGTATGAATGAATAAGAGTGGATCGTACGAATGAATTAGAATGGATCGTGCGAATGAATTAGCATGAATCGTACGAATGTATTAGAATGGATCGTACGAATGAATTAGAATGAATCGTATGATCCATTCTAATTCAATCGTCCGATCCATTCTAATTCATTCGCATGAATGTATCCATTCTAATTCATTCGTACAATCCATTCTATTTCATTCGTACGATCCATTCTTACTCATTCGTATGATCCATTCTAATTCATTCGTACGATCCATTCTAATTAATTCGTACGATCCATTCTAATTCATTCGCACGATCCATTCTAATTCATTCATACGATCCATTCTAATTCATTCCTACAATCCATTCTAATTCATTCGACTGATTAATTCTAATTCATTCATACGATCCATTCTATTCGAATGGATCATGCGATCCTTTCGAATTCATTCGCACGATCCATTCTAATTCATTCATACGATCTATTCTAATTCATTCATACAATGCATTCTAATTCTTTCGCACGATCCATTCTAATTCATTCATACGATCCATTCTAATTCATTCGTACGATCCATTCTAATTCACTCATACTATCCATTCTAATTCATTCATACGATCCATTCTAATTCATTTGCACGAATATATCCATTCTAATTCATTCGTACGATCCATTCTAATTCCTTCGTACGATCCATTCTAATTCCTTCGTACGATCCATTCTAATTCCTTCGTACGATCCATTCTATTTCATTCGTATGATCCATTCTAATTCCTTCGAACAATCCATTCTAATTCCTTCGTATCCATTCTAATTCATTCATACAATCCATTATAATTTATTCGCACGAATGTATCCATTCTAATCATTTGCATGATCCATTCTAATTCATTCCTATGATCTATTCTAATTCATTCGTACGATCCATTCTAATCCATTCTAATCCATTCTTTCATACGATCCATTCTAATTCATATGCACAAAGGTATCCATTCTAATCCATTCATAGGATCCATTCTAATCCATTCGTACGATACATTCTAATTCATTCGTACGATCCATTCTAATTCATTCGTCCGATCCATTCTAATTCATTCGCACGAATGTATCCATTCTAATTCATTCGTACGATCCATTCTAATTCATTCGTACGATCCATTCTAATTCATTCGCACGAATGTACATTCATGCGAATGAATTAGAATGGATCGTACGAATGGATTAGAATGGATCGTATGAGTGAATTAGAATGGATACGAAGGAATTAGAATGGATCGTACCAAGGAATTAGAATGGATCATACAAATGAAATAGAATGGATCGTACGAATGAAATAGAATGGATCATACGAAGGAATTAGAATGCATTCGTATGATCCATTCTAATTCATTCGGACGATCCATTCTAATTCATTCATACGATCCATTCTAATTCACTCATACGATCCATTCTAATACATTCATACGATCTATTCTAATTCATTTGCATGAATATATCCATTCTAATTCATTCGTACGATCCATTCTAAATCATTCGTACGATCCATTCTAATTCATTCGTACGATCCATTCTAAGTCATTCGTACAATCCATTCTATTTCATTCGTACGATCAATTCTAATTCATTAGCACGATCCATTCAAATTCATTCGTACGATCCATTCAAATTCATTCGCACGATCCATTCTAATTCATTCGTACAATCCATTCTATTTCATTCGTACGATCCATTCTTACTCATTCGTATGATCCATTCTAATTCATTCGCACGAATGTATCCATTCTAATCCATTTGTACGATCCATTCTAATCCATTCGTACGATCCATTCTAATTCATTCGCATGAATGTAACCATTCTAATTCATTCATTTGATCCATTCTAATTCATTCGTACGATCCATTCTAATTCATTCGTCCGATCCATTCTAATTCATTCGCACGAATGTATCCATTCTAAACCATTCATACGATCCATTCTAATTTATTCGTACGATCCATTCTAATTCATTCGTAAGATCCATTCTAATTCATTCGTACGATCCATTCTAATTCATTCGTACGATCTATTCTAATTCATTCGCACGAATGTATCCATTCTAGTTCATTCGTACTATCCATTCTAATTCATTCGTACGATCCATTCTAATTCATTCGCACGATCCATTCTAATTCATTCGTACGATCCATTCTAATTCATTCGCACGAATGTATCCATTCTAATTCATTCGTACATACGATCCATAATAATTCATTCGCACGAATGTATCCATTCTAATTCATTTGTATAATCCATTCTATTTCATTCGTACGATCCATTCTTACTCATTCGTATGATCCATTCTAATTCATTCACACGAATGTATCCATTCTAATTCATTCGTACGATCCATTCTAATTCATTCGCACTATCCATTCTAATTCATTCGTACGATCCATTCTAATTCATTCGTATGATCCATTCTAATTTATTCGTTCAAATATATCCATTCTAATTCATTCGTACGATCCATTCTAATTCATTCGCACGATCCATTCTAATTCATTCGCACGAATGTATCCATTCTAATTCATTTGCACTATCCATTCTAATTCATTCCTATGATCTATTCTAATTTATTCGTACGATCCATTCTAATTTATTCACTCGAATGTATCCATTCTAATTCATTCGTACGATCCATTCTAATTCGTTCATATGATCCATTCTAATTCGTTCATACGATCCGTTCTAATTCGTTCGTAAGATCCATTCAAATTCATTCATATGATCCATTCTAATTCATTCCTACGATCTATTCTAATTCATTCGCTCGAATATATCCATTCTAATTCATTCGTTCGATCCATTCTAATTCATTCGCACGATCCATTCTAATTCATTCGTATGATCCATTCTAATCCATTCGTGCGATCCATTCTAATTCATTCGTACGATCCATTCTAATTCATTCGTACGATCCATTCTAATTCATTCGCACGAATGTATCCAATCTAGTTCATTCGTACGATCCATTCTAATTCATTCGTATGATCCATTCTAATTCATTCGCACGATCCATTCTAATTCCTTCGTACGATCCATTCTAATTCATTCGTACGATCCATTCTAATTCATTCGTACGATCCATTCTAATTCCTTCATACGATCCATTCTAATTCATTCGTACGATCTATTCTAATTCATTCGTACAATCTATTCTAATTCATTCGTACGAATGGATACATTCGTGTGAATGAATTAGAATGGATCGTACGAATGAATTAGAATGGATACCTTTGTGCAAATGAATTAGAATGGATCGTATGAATGAATTAGAATGGATCGTATGAGTGAATTAGAACGGATAGTACGAATGGATCGTACGAATGAATTAGAATGGATCGTGTGAAGGAATTAGAATGGATTGTATGAATGAATTAGAATGGATCGTACGAATGAATTAGAATGGATCGTACGAAGGAATTAGAATGGACCGTACGAATGAATTAGAATGGATCTTACGAATGAATTAGAATAGATCGTACGAATGAATTAGAATGGATCGTACGAAGGAATTAGAATGGATCGTACGAATGAATTAGAATGGATATATTCGTGCAAATGAATTAGAATGGATCGTATGAATGTATTAGAATGGATCGTAGGAGTGAATTAGAATGGATCGTACGAATGAATTAGAATGGATCGTATGAATGAATTAGAATGGATCGTGCGAAAGAATTAGAATGCATTGTATGAATGAATTAGAATGGCTCGTATGAATGAATTAGAATGGATCGTGCGAATGAATTCGAATGGATCACATGATCCATTCGAATAGAATGGATCGTATGAATGAATTAGAATGGATCGGGCGAATGAATTAGAATGGATTGTAGGAATGAATTAGAATGGATCGTATGAATGAATTAGAATGGATCGTATGAATGAATTAGAATGGATCGTGCGGATGAATTAGAATGGATCGTACGAATGAATTAGAATGGATCATACGAATGAATTAGAATGGATCATACGAATGAGTAAGAATGGATCGTACGATCCATTCTAATTCATTCGTACGATCTATTCTAATTCATTCGCACGAATGTAACCATTCTAATTCATTCATACGATTCATTCCAATTCATTCGTATAAGCTATTCTAATTCATTCGTACGATCCATTCTAATTCATTCGTACGTTCCATTGTAATTCATTCATACAATCCATTTAGATTCATTCGCACAAATGTATCCATTCAAATTCATTCGTATGATCTAGTCTAATTCATTTGTACGATCCATTCTAATTCCTTCGTACGATCCATTCTAATTCATTCGTACGATCTATTCTAATTCATTCGTACGATCCATTCTAATTCATTCGTACGATCCATTCTAATTCCTTCGTACGATCCATTCTAATTCATTCGTACGATCCATTCTAATTCATTCGTACAATCTATTCTAATTCATTCGTACGAATGGATACATTCGTGTGAATGAATTAGAATGGATCGTACGAATGAGTAAGAATGGATCGTACGAATGAAATAGAATGGATTGCACGAATGAATTAGAATGGATCGTACGAATGAATTAGAATGGATCGTGTGAAAGAATTAGAATGGATTGTATGAATGAATTAGAATGGATCGTACGAATGAATTAGAATGGATCGTACGAAGGAATTAGAATGGATCGTACAAATGAATTAGAATGGATTGTGCGAATGAATTAGAATGGATCGTACGAATGAATTAGAATGGATACCTTTGTGCATATGAATTAGAATGGATCGTACGAATGAATTAGAATGGATCATATTAATAAATTAGAATGGATCGTACGAATGAATTAGAATGGATACATTCGTGCGAATGAATTAGAATGGATCGTGCGAATCAATTAGACTGGATCGTGCGAATGAATAATAATAGATCATACGAATGAATTAGAATGGATCGTACGAAATAATTAGAATGGATACATTCGTGCGAATGAATTAGAATGGATTGTATGAATAAATTAGAATGGATCGTATGAATGATTTAGAATGGATCATACGAATTAATTAGAATGGATCATACGAATGAATTAGAATGGATCGTACGAATGAATTAGAATGGATCGTACGAATGAATTAGAATGGATCGTGCGAATGAATTAGAATGGATCGTACGAATGAATTAGAATGGATACATTTGTGCGAATGAATTAGAATGGATCGTACGAATGAATTAGAATGGATCGTATGAATGAATTAGAATGGATCGTACGAATGAATTAGAATGGATCGTGCGAATGAATTAGAATGGATCGTACGAATGAATTAGAATGGATCGTGTGAAAGAATTAGAATGGATCGTACGAATGAATTAGAATGGATCGTGCGAATGAATTAGAATGGATCGTATGAATGAATTAGAATAGATTTTGTGAATGAATTAGAATGGGTCGTACGAATGAATTAGAATGGATACATTTGTGCGAATGAATTAGAATGGATCGTACGAATGAATTAGAATGGATCGTATGAATGAATTAGAATGCGTACATTCGTGCGAATGAATTAGAATGGATCGTGCGAATCCATTAGACTGGATCGTGCAAATGAATAAGAATGGATCATACGAATGAATTAGAATGGATCGTACGAATTAATTAGAATGGATACATTCGTGCGAATAAATTAGAATGGATTGTATGAATGAATTAGAATGGATCGTACGAATGAATTAGAATGGATCATATGAATGAATTAGAATGGATCGTACGAATGAATTAGAATGGATCGTACGAATGAACTAGAATGGATCGTACGAATGAACTATAATGGATACATTCGTGCGAATGAATTAGAATGGATCGTACGAATGAATTAGAATGGATCGTACGATTCATTCTAATTCATTCGTACGATCCATTCTAATTCATTCGTACGATTCATGCTAATTCATTCGCACGATCCATTAGAATGGATCGTGTGAAAGAATTAGAATGGATTGTATGAATGAATTAGAATGAATTCGTACGATCCATTCGAATTCATTCGCACGATCCATTCTAATTCATTCATACGATCCATTCTAATTCATTCATACAATCCATTCTAATTCTTTCACACGATCCATTCTAATTCATTCGTAGGATCCATTCTAATTCATTCGTACAATCTATTCTATTTCATTCGTACGATCCATTCTTACTCATTCGTATGATCCATTCTAATTCATTCGGACGAATGTATCCATTCTAATTTATTCGTACGATCCATTCTCATTCATTCGTACGATCCATTCTAATTCATTCGTACGATCCATTCTTACTCATTCGTATGATCCATTCTAATTCATTCGTACGATCCATTCTAATTCATTCGTACGATCCATTCTAATTCATTCACACGAATGTATCCATTCTAATTCATTCGTACGATCCATTCTAATTCATTCGTACGATCCATTCTACTTTATTCATAAGATCCATTCTAATTCATTCGTACGATCCATTCTAATTCATTCGTACGATCCATTCTAATTCATTCGCACGAATGTAACCATTCTAGTTCATTCGTACAATCCATTCTAATTCATTCGTACAATCCATTCTAATTCATTCGCACGATCCATTCTAATTCATTCGTACGATCCATTCTAATTCATTCATCTGATCCATTCTAATTCATTCGCACGAATGTATCGATTCAAATTCATTCGTACGATCCATTCTAATTCTTTCACACGATCCATTTTAATTCATTCGTACGATCCATTCTAATTCATTCACATAATCCATTCTAATTCATTCGTACAATCCATTTTAATTCATTCATACGATCCATTCTAATTCATTCGTACGATCCATTCTAATTCATTCACACAAATGTATCCATTCTGATTCATTCGTATGATCCATTCTAATTCATTCGCACGATCCATTCTAATTCATTCGTACGATCCATTCTAATTCATTCGTACGATCCATTCTAATTCATTCGTATGATCCATTCTAATTAATTCGTATGATCCATTCTAATTCATTCGTATGATCCATTCTAATTCATTCATACAATCCATTCTAATTCATTCGCACGAATTTATCCATTCTAATTAATTCGTACGATCCATTCTAATTCATTCGTATGATCTATTCTTATTCATTCCCACGATCCAGTCTAATTGATTCGCACGATCCATTCTAATTCATTCGCACGAATGTATCCATTCTAATTCATTCGTACGATCCATTCTAATTCATTAATATGATCCATTCTAATTCATTCGTACGATCCATTCTAATTCATATGCACAAAGGTATCCATTATAATTCATTCGTACGATCCATTCTAATTCATTCGTATGATCCATTCTAATTCTTTCACACGATCCATTCTAATTCATTCGTACGATCCATTCTAATTCATTCGCACGATCCATTCTAATTCATTCATACAATCCATTCTAATTCATTCGTACGATCCATTCTAATTTATTCGTCCGATCCATTCTAATTCATTCGTACGATCCATTCTAATTTATTCATACAATCCATTCTAATTCATTCATACAATCCATTCTAATTTATTCATACGATCCTTTCTAATTCATTCGCATGAATGTAACCATTCTAATTCATTCATTTGATCCATTCTAATTCATTCATACGATCCATTCAAATTCATTCGTCCGATCCATTCTAATTCATTCGAACGAATGTATCCATTCTAATTCATTCGTACGATCCATTCTAATTCATTCGCACGATCCATTCTAATCCATTCGTACGATCCATTCTAATTCATTCTTACGATCCATTCTAATTCATTCGCTCGAATGTATCCATTCTAATCCATTCGTACGATCAATTCTAATCTATTCGTACGATCCATTCTAATTCATTCGCATGAATGTAACCATTCCAATTCATTAATTTGATCCATTCTAATTCATTCGTACGATCCATTCTAATTCATTCGTCCGATCCATTCTAATTCATTCGCACGAATGTATCCATTCTAATTCATTCGCACGATCCATTCTAATTCATTCGTACGATCCATTCTAATTCATTCGTACGATCCATTCTAATTCATTCGTACAATCTATTCTATTTCATTCGTACGATCCATTCTTACACATTCGTATGATCCATTCTAATTCATTCGGACGAATGTATCCATTCTAATTTATTCGTACGATCCATTCTAATTCATTCGTACGATCCATTCTTACTCATTCGTACGATCCATTCTAATTCCTTCATACGATCAATTCTAATTCCTTCGTACGATCCATTCTAATTCATTCGTACGATCCATTCTAATTCTTTCATACAATCCATTCTAATTCTTTCGTGCGAATGAATTAGAATGGATACCTGTGTGCATATGAATTAGAATGGATCGTACGAATGAATTAGAATGGATCATATTAATGAATTAGAATGGATCGTACGAATGAATTAGAATGGATACATTCGTGCGAATGAATTAGAATGGATCGTGCGAATCAATTAGACTGGATCGTGCGAATGAATAAGAATAGATCATACGAATGCATTAGAATGGATCGTACGAAATAATTAGAATGGATACATTCGTGCGAATGAATTAGAATGGATTGTATGAATGAATTAGAATGGTTCGTACGAATGAATTAGAATGGATCGTACGAATTAATTAGAATGGATCATACGAATGAATTAGAATGGATCGTACGAATGAATTAGAATGGATCGTACGAATGAATTAGAATGGATCGTGCGAATGAATTAGAATGGATCGTACGAATGAATTAGAATGGATACATTTGTGCGAATGAATTAGAATGGATCGTACGAATGAATTAGAATGGATCGTATGAATGAATTAGAATGGATCGTACGAATGAATTAGAATGGATCGTACGAAGGAATTAGAATGGATCGTACGAAGGAATTAGAATGGATCTTACGAATGAATTAGAATGGATCGTACGAATGCACGATCAATTCTAATTCATTCGTACGATCCATTCTAATTCATTCGTACGATCCATTCTAATTCATTCGTACGATCCATTCTAATTCCTTCGTATGATCCATTATAATTCATTCATACAATCTATTCTAATTCATTCATACAATCCATTATAATTCTTTCCCACGATCCATTCTAATTCATTCGTACGATCCATTCTAATTCATTCGCACAATCCATTCTAATTCATTCGCACTAATGAATCCTTTCTAAATCATTCGTACAATCCATTCTATTTCATTCGTACGATCCATTCTTACTCATTGTACGAATGAATTAGAATGGATCCTACGAATGAATTAGAATGTATCGTGTGAAAGAATTAGAATGGATTGTATGAATGAATTAGAATGGATCGTATGAATGAATTAGAATGGATCGTACGAATGAATTAGAATGGATACATTGGTGCGAATGAATTAGAATTGATCGTACGAATGAATTAGAATGGATCGTGCGAATGAATTAGAATGGATCGTACGAATGAATTAGAATGGATCGTACGAATGAACTATAATGGATACATTCGTGCGAATGAATTAGAATGGATCATATAAATGAATTAGAATGGATCGTACGAATGAATTAGAATGGATCGTACGAATGAATTAGAATGGATCGTACGAATGAATTAGAATGGATACATTCGTACGAATGAATTAGAATGGATCGTACGAATGAATTAGAATGGATATATTTGAACGAATAAATTAGAATGGATCATACGAATGAATTAGAATGGATCGTATGAATGAATTAGAATGGATAGTGCGAATGAATTAGAATCGATCATACGAATGAATTAAAATGGATCGTATGAATGAATTAGAATGGATCATATGAATGAGTAAGAATGGATCGTACAAATGAAATAGAATGGATTGTACGAATGAATTAGAATGGATCCTACGAATGAATTAGAATAGATCGTGTGAAAGAATTAGAATGGATTGTATGAATAAATTAGAATGAATTCGTACGATCCATTCGAATTCATTCGCACGATCCATTCTAATTCATTCATACGATCCATTCTAATTCACTCATACGATCTATTCTATTTCGTTCATACGATCCATTCTTACTCATTCGTATGATCCATTCTAATTCATTCGGACGAATGTATCCATTCTAATTTATTCATACGATCCATTCTTATTCATTCGTACGATCCATTCTAATTCATTCGTACGATCCATTCTAATTCATTCGTCCGATCCATTCTAATTCATTCGCACGAATGTATCCATTCTAATTCATTCGTACGATCCATTTTAATTCATTCGTACAATCCATTCTACTTCATTCATAAGATCCATTCTAATTCATTCGTACGATCCATTCTAATTAATTCGTACGATCCATTCTAATTCATTCGCACGAATGTATCCATTATAGTTCATTCGTACGATCCATTGTAATTCATTCGTACGATCCATTCTAATTCATTCGCACGAATGTATCCATTCTAATTCATTCGTACGATCCATTCTAATTCTTTCACACGATCCATTCTAATTCATTCGCACGAATGTATCCATTCTAATTCATTCATACGATCCATTCTAATTCTTTCACACGATCCATTCTAATTCATTCGTACGATCCATTCTAATTCATTCACATGATCCATTCTAATTCATTGGTACGATCCATTCTAATTCATTCATATGATCCATTCTAATTCATTCGTACGATCGATTCTAATTCATTCGCACAAATGTATCCATTCTAATTTATTCGTACGATCCATTCTAATTCATTCGCACGATCCATTCTAATTCATTCGTACGATCCATTCTAATTCATTCGTACGATCCATTCTAATTCATTCGTATGATCCATTCTAATTCATTCGTACGATCCATTCTAATTGATTCATACAATCCATTCTAATTCATTCGCACGAATGTATCCATTCTAATTAATTCGTACGATCCATTCTAATTCATTCGTATGATCTATTCTTACTCATTCGCACGATCCAGTCTAATTGATTCGCACGATCCATTCTAATTCATTCGCACGAATGTATCCATTCTAATTCATTCGTACGATCCATTCTAATTCATTAATATGATCCATTCTAATTCATTCGTACGATCCATTCTAATTTATATGCACAAAGGTATTCATTCTAATTCATTCGTACGATCCATTCTAATTCATTCGTATGATCCATTCTAATTCTTTCACACGATCCATTCTAATTCATTCGTACGATCCATTCTAATTCATTCGCACGATCCATTCTAATTCATTCATACGATCCATTCTAATTCATTCGTACGATCCATTCTAATTCATTCGCACAAATGTATCCATTCTAATTCATTCGTACGATCCATTCTAATTCATTCGCACGATCCATTCTAATTCATTCGTACGATCCATTATAATTCTTTCACACGATCTATTCTAATCCATTCTAAATCACTCGTACGAATCCATTCTAATTCATTCGTACAATCCATTCTATTTCATTCGTACGATCCATTCTTACTCATTCGTATGATCCATTCTAATTCATTCGTACGATCCATTCTAATTCATCGTCCGATCCATTCTAATTCATTCGAACGAATGTATCCATTCTAATTCATTCGTACGATCTATTCTAATTCATTCGCACGATCCATTCTAATCCATTCGTACGATCCATTCTAATTCATTCGTACGATCCATTCTAATTCATTCGCTCGAATGTATCCATTCTAATCCATTCGTACGATCCATTCTAATCTATTCGTACGATCCATTCTAATTCATTCGCATGAATGTAACCATTCTAATTCATTCATTTGATCCATTCTAATTCATTCGTACGATCCATTCTAATTCATTCGTCCGATCCATTCTAATTCATTCGCACGAATGTATCCATTCTAATTCATTCGCACGATCCTTTCTAATTCATTCGTACGATCCATTCTAATTCATTCGTACGATCCATTCTAATTCATTCATAGGATCCATTCTAATTCATTCGTACAATCTATTCTATTTCATTCGTACGATCCATTCTTACTCATTCGTATGATCCATTCTAATTCATTCGGAAGAATGTATCCATTCTAATTTATTCGTACGATCCATTCTAATTCATTCGTACGATCCATTCTTACTCATTCGTACGATCCATTCAAATTCCTTCGTACGATCCATTCTAATTCATTCGCACGATCCATTCTAATTCTTTCATACAATCCATTCTAATTCTTTCGTGCGAATGAATTAGAATGGATACCTTTGTGCATATGAATTAGAATGGATCGTACGAATGAATTAGAATGGATCATATTAATGAATTAGGGTGGATCGTATGAATGAATTAGAATGGATACATTCGTGCGAATGAATTAGAATGGATCGTGCGAATCAATTAGACTGGATCGTGCGAATGAATAAGAATAGATCATACGAATGAATTAGAATGGATCGTACGAAATAATTAGAATGGATACATTCGTGTGAATGAATTAGAATGGATTGGATGAATGAATTAGAATGGATCGTACGAATGAATTAGAATGGATCAGACGAATTAATTAGAATGGATCATACGAATGAATTAGAATGGATCGTACGAATGAATTAGAATGGATCGTACGAATGAATTAGAATGGATCGTGCGAATGAATTAGAATGGATCGTACGAATGAATTAGAATGGATACATTTGTGCGAATGAATTAGAATGGATCGTACGAATGAATTAGAATGGATCGTGCGAATGAATTAGAATGGATCGTACGAATGAATTAGAATGGATCGTGTGAAAGAATTAGAATGGATCGTACGAATGAATTAGAATGGATCGTGCGAATGAATTAGAATGGATCGTATGAATGAATTAGAATAGATTTTGTGAATGAATTAGAACTGATTGTACGAATGAATTAGAATGGATCGAACGAATGAATTAGAATGGATACATTTGTGCGAATGAATTAGAATGGATCGTACGAATGAATTAGAATGGATCGTATGAATGAATTAGAATGCATACATTCGTGCGAATGAATTAGAATGGATCGTGCGAATCCATTAGACTGGATCGTGCGAATGAATAAGAATGGATCATACGAATGAATTAGAATGGAACGTACGAATTAATTAGAATGGATACATTCGTGCGAATGAATTAGAATGGATTGTATGAATGAATTAGAATGGATCGTACGAATGAATTAGAATGGATTGTATGAATGAATTAGAATGGATCGTACGAATGAATTAGAATGGATCATACGAATTAATTAGAATGGATCATACGAATGAATTAGAATGGATCGTATGAATGAATTAGAATGGATTGTACGAATGAACTAGAATGGATCGTACGAATGAACTAGAATAGATACATTCGTGCGAATGAATTAGAATGGATCGTACAAATGAATTAGAATGGATCGTATGATTCATTCTAATTCATTCGTACGATCCATTCTAATACATTCGTACGATTCATGCTAATTCATTCGCACGATCCATTAGAATGGATCGTGTGAAAGAATTAGAATGGATTGTATGAATGAATTAGAATGAATTCGTATGATCCATTCGAATTCATTCGCACGATCCATTCTAATTCATTCATACGATCCATTCTAATTCTTTAACACGGTCCATTCTAATTCATTCGTAGGATCCATTCTAATTCATTCGTACAATCTATTCTATTTCATTCGTACGATCCATTCTTACTCATTCGTATGATCCATTCTAATTCATTCGGACAAATGTATCCATTCTAATTTATTTGTACGATCCATTCTAATTCATTCGTACGGTCCATTCTAATTCATTCGTATGATCCATTCTTACTCATTCGTATGATCCATTCTAATTCATTCGTACGATCCATTCTAATTCATTCATACGATCCATTCTAATTCATTCGCACAATCTATTCTAATTCATTCGTACGATCCATTCTAATTCATTCATACGATCGTACGAATGAATTAGAATGGATCGTGCGAATGAATTAGAATGGATCGTACGAATGAATTAGAATGGATCGTACGAATGAACTAGAATGGATACATTCGTGCGAATGAATTAGAATGGATCGTACGAATGAATTAGAATGGATCGCACGAATGAATTAGAATGGATCTTACGAATGAATTAGAATGGATCGTACGAATGAATTAGAATGGATCGTACGAATGAATTAGAATGGATACATTCGTGCGAATGAATTAGAATGGATCGGACGAATGAATTAGAATGGATCGTATGAAAGAATTAGAATGGATCAAATGAATGAATTAGAATGGATCGTACGAATGAATTAGAATGCATCATACGAAAGAATTAGAATGGATATATTCGTGCGAATGAATTAGAATGGATCGTACGAATGAATTAGAATGGATCGTATGAGTGAATTAGAACGGATAGTACGAATGAAGTAGAATGGATCGTATGAATGAATTAGAATGGATACATTCGTGCGAATAAATTAGAATGGATCGTATGAATGAATTAGAAAAGATTGTGCAAATGAATTAGAATGGATCGTACGAATGAATTAGAATGGATCCTACGAATGAATTAGAATGGATCGTACGAATGAATTAGAATGGATCATATTAATGAATTTGAATGGATCGTACGAATGAATTAGAATGGATACATTCGTATGAATAAATTAGAATAGATTGTATGAATGAATTAGAATGGATCGTACGAATGAATTAGAATGGATCGTACGAATGAATTAGAATAGATTGCGCGAATGAATTAGAATGGATCGTACGAAGGAATTAGAATGGATCGTACGAATGAATTAGAATGGATCGTATGAATGAATTAGAATGGATCGTACGAAGGAATTAGAATGGATTGTACGAATGAATTAGAATGGATCGTACGATTGAATTAGAATGGATCATACGAATGAGTAAGAATAGATCGTATGAATGAATTAGATTGGATCGTACGATCCATTCTAATTCATTAGCATGGATCGTGCTAATGAATTAGAATGGAATATACGAATGAATTAGAATAGATCGTAGAATGGATCGTACGAATGAATTAGAATGAATTAGAATGGATCGTACGAATGAATTAGAATAGATCATAGGAATGAATTAGAATGGATCGTGCAAATGAATTAGAATGGATATATTCGTGCAAATGAATTAGAATGGATCGTATGAATGTATTAGAATGGATCGTATGAGTGAATTAGAATGGATCGTACGAATGAATTAGAATGGATTGTATGAATGAATTAGAATGGATCGTACGAATGAATTAGAATGGATCGTACGAATGAATGGATCATACGAATGAATTAGAATGGATCGTACGAATGAATTAGAATGGATAGTGCGAATGAATTAGAATCGATCGTACGAATGAATTAGAATGGATCGTACGAATGAATTAGAATGGATCATACGAATGAGTAAGAATGGATCGTACGAATGAATTAGAATGGATCGTACGAATGAGTTAGAATGGATCGTATAATTAAATTAGAATGGATACATTCGTCCGAATGAATTAGAATGGATCGTACGAATGAATTAGAATTGATCATATTAATGAATTAGAATGGATCGTACGAATGAATTAGAATGGATACATTCGTGCGAATGAATTAGAATGGATTGTGCACGAATGAGTAAGAATAAATTAGAATGGATCATACGAATGAATTAAAATGGATCGTACGAATGAATTAGAATAGATCGTGTGAAAGAATTAGAATGGATTGTATGAATGAATTAGAATGAATTCGTACGATCCATTCTAATTCATTCGCACGATCCATTCTAATTCATTCATACGATCCATTCTAATTCATTCATACAATCCATTCTAATTCTTCACACGATCCATTCTAATTCATTCGTAGGATCCATTCTAATTCATTTGTACAATCTATTCAATTTCATTCGTACGATCCATTCTTACTCATTCGTATGATCCATTCTAATTCATTCGAACGAATGTATCCATTCTTATTTATTCGTACGATCCATTCTAATTCATTCGTACGATCCATTCTAATTCATTCGTACGATTCATTCTAATTCATTCGTCCGGTCCATTCTAATTTATTCGCACGAATGTATCTATTCTAATTCATTCGCACAATCTATTCTAATTCATTTATACGATCCATTCTAATTCATTCCCACGAATGTATCTATTCTAATTCATTCATATGATCCATTCTACTTCATTCGTACTATCCGTTCTAATTCACTCATACGATCCATTCTAATTCATTCATACGATCCATACTAATTCATTTGCATGAATATACCCATTCTAATTCATTCGTACGATCCATTCTAATTCCTTCGTACGATCCATTCTAATTCCTTCGTACGATCCATTCTATTTCATTCGTATGATCCATTCTAATTCCTTCGTACGATCCATTCTAATTCCTTCGTATACATTCTAATTCACTCATACGATCCATTCTAATTCATTCGTACGATCCATTCTAATTCATTCATACAATCCATTCTAATTCATTCGCACGAATGTATCCATTCTAGTTCATTCGTACGATCCATTCTAATTCATTCGTACGATCCATTCTAATTCATTCGCACGATCCATTCTAATTCATTCGTACGATCCATTCTAATTCATTCATACGATCCATTATAATTCATTCGTACGATCCATTCTAATTCATTCGCACAAATGTATCCATTCTAATTCCTTCGTACGATCCATTCTAATTCATTCATACAATCCATTCTAATTCTTTCACACGATCCATTCTAATTCATTCGTACGATCCATTCTAATTCATTTGTGCAATCCATTCTATTTCATTCGTACGATCCAATCTTACTCATTCGTACGATCCATTCTAATTCATTCACATGAATGTATCCATTCGTACGAATGAATTAGAATAGATTGTACGAATGAATTAGAATAGATCGTACGAATGAATTAGAATGGATCGTATGAAGGAATTAGAATGGATCATACGAATGAATTAGAATAGATTGTATGAATGAATTAGAATGGATCGTACGAAGGAATTAGAATGGATCGTACGAATGAATTAGAATGGATATATTCGTGCAAATAAATTAGAATGGATCGTATGAATGTATTAGAATGGATCGTATGAGTGAATTAGAATGGATCGTACGAATGAATTAGAATGGATTGTATGAATGAATTAGAATGGATTGTACGAATGAATTAGAATGGATCGTATGAATGAATTAGAATTGATCGTACGAATGAATTAGAATGGATCGTGCGAATGAATTAGAATGGATCGTACGAATGAACTCGAATGGATACATTCGTGCGAATGAATTAGAATGGATCGTACGAATGAATTAGAATGGATCGTACGAATGGATTAGAATGGATCATACGAATGAATTAGAATGGATCGTGCGAATGAATTAGAATGGATCGAACGAATGAATTAGAATGGATATATTCGAGCGAATGAATTAGAATAGATCGTAGGAATGAATTAGAATGGATCATACGAATGAATTAGAATGGATCGTACGAACGAATTAGAATGGATCGTACGAACGAATTAGAATGGATCATATGAACTAATTAGAATGGATCGTACGAATGAGTTAGAATGGATACATTCGAGCGAATGAATTAGAATGGATCGTACGAATGAATTAGAATAGATCATAGGAATGAATTAGAATGGATCGTGCAAATGAATTAGAATGGATACATTCATACGAATGAATTAGAATGGATCGTGCGAATGAATTAGAATGGATCGTACGAATGAATTAGAATGGATATATTTGAACGAATAAATTAGAATGGATCATACGAATGAATTAGACTCGATCGTACGAATGAATTAAAATGGATAGTGTGAATGAATTAGAATGGATCGTACGAATGAATTAGAAAGGATACATTCGTGCGAATGAATTAGAATGGATCATACGAATGAGTAAGAATGGATCGTACGATTGAAAGAGAATAGATTATACAAATGAATTAGAATGGATACATTCGTGCGAATGAATTAGAATAGATCGTATGTACGAATGAATTAGAATGCATACATTCGTGCGAATGAATTAGAATGGATCGTACGAATGAATTAGAATGGATCGTGAGATTGAATTAGAATGGATCGTACGAATGAATTAGAATGGATCGTACGAATGAACTAGAATGGATACATTCGTGCGAATGAATTAGAATGGATCGTACGAATGAATTAGAATGGATCGTACGAATGAATTAGAATGGATCTTACGAATGAATTAGAATGGATCGTACGAATAAATTAGAATGGATCGTATGAATGGTTTAGAATGGATACATTCGTGCGAATGAATTAGAATGGATCGGACGAATGAATTAGAATGGATCGTACGAATGAATTAGAATGGATCAAATGAATGAATTAGAATGGTTACATTCATGCGAATGAATTAGAATGGATCGTACAAATGGATTAGAATGGATCGTACGAATGGATTAGAATGGATACATTCGTGCGAATGAATTAGAATGGATCATACGAATGAGTAAGAATGGATCGTACGAATGAAATAGAATGGATTGTACGAATGAATTAGAATGGATCATGCGAATGAATTTGAATGGATCGTACGAATGAATTAGAATGGATCGTGCTAATGAATTAGAATTGATCGTACGAATGAAATAGAATGGATTGTACGAATGATTTAGAATGGATCGTACGAATGAATTAGAATGGATCGTACGAATGAATTAGAATGGATCGTACGAATGATTTAGAATGGATACATTCGTGCGAATGAATTCGAATGGATCATACGAATGAGTAAGAATGGATCGTACGAATGAAATAGAATGGATTGTACGAATGAATTTGAATGGATCATGCGAATGAATTAGAATGGATACATTCGTGCGAATGAATTAGAATGGATCGTACCAATGAATAAGAATGGATCGTACGAATGAAATAGAATGGATTGTGCGAATGAATTAGAATGGATCGTACGAATGAATTAGAATGGATCGTGTGAAAGAATTAGAATGGATCGTACGAATGAATTAGAATGGATCATATTAATGAATTAGAATGGATCGTATGAATGAATTAGAATGGATACATTCGTACGAATGAATTAGAATGGATCGGACGAATGAATTAGAATGGATCGTACGAATGAATTAGAATGGATCAAATGAATGAATTAGAATGGATACATTCATGCGAATGAATTAGAATGGATCGTACGAATGGATTAGAATGGGTACATTCGAGCGAATGAATTAGAATGGATCGTACGAATGAATTAGAATGGATCATACGAATGAATTAGAATGGATCATACGAATGAGTAAGAATTGATCGTACGAATGAAATAGAATGGATTGTACGAATGAATTAGAATGGATCGTACGAATGAATTAGAATGGATCGTGTGAAAGAATTAGAATGGATTGTATGAATGAATTAGAATGGATCCTATGAATGAATTAGAATGGATCGTGCGAATGAATTCGAATGGATCGTAAGAATGAATTAGATTGGATCGTACGAATGAATTAGAATGGATACATTCGTGCGAATGAATTAGAATGGATACATTCGTGCGAAAGAATTAGAATAGATCGTATGAATAAATTAGAATGGATCCTATGAATGAATTAGAATGGATCGTGCGAATGAATTAGAATGGATCATTCAAATGAATTAGAATTGATCGAACGAATGAATTAGCATGGATCATGCTAATGAATTAGAATGGAACGTACAAATGAATTAGAATGGATCGTGTGAAAGAATTAGAATGGATTGTATGAATGAATTAGAATGAATTCGTACGATCCATTCGAATTCATTCGCACGATCCATTCTAATTAATTCATACGATCCATTCTAATTCATTCATACAATCCATTCTAATTCTTTCACACGATCCATTCTAATTCATTCGTAGGATCCATTATAATTCATTCGTACAATCTATTCTATTTCATTCGTACGATCCATTCTTACTCATTCGTATGATCCATTCTAATTCATTCAGACGAATGTATCCATTCTAATTTATTCGTACGATCCATTCTAATTCATTCGTACGGTCCATTCTAATTCATTCGTACGATCCATTCTTACTCATTCATATGATCCATTCTAATTCAATCGTACGATCCATTCTAATTCATTCGTACGATCGATTCTAATTCATTCGCACTATCCATTCTAATTCATTCGTACGATCCATTCTAATTCATTTGTATGATCCATTCTAATTTATTCGTTCAAATATATCCATTCTAATTCATTCGTACGATCCATTCTAATTCATTCGCACGATCCATTCTAATTCATTCGCACGAATGTATCCATTCTAATTCATTTGCACGATCCATTCTAATTCATTCCTATGATCTATTCTAATTCATTCGTACGATCCATTCTAATTCATTCGTACGATTCATTCTACGATCCATTCTAATTCATTCGTATATTCCATTCTAATTCATTAGCACGATCCATGCTAATGAATTAGAATGGATCGTACGATCCAATCTAATTCATTCATACGATCCATTCTTACTCATTCGTATGATCCATTCTAATTCAATCGTACGATCCATTCTAATTCATTCATACGATCCATTCTAATTCCTTCGTACGATCCATTCTAATTCATTCGTACAATCCATTCTAATTCATTCGTACGATCCATTCTAATTCCTTCGTAAGATCCATTCTAATTCATTCGTACGATCCATTCTAATTCATTCGCGCAATCTATTCTAATTCATTCGTACGATCCATTCTAATTCATTCGCACGATCCATTCTAATTCATTCGTGCAATCCATTCTATTTCATTCGTACGAATCCATTCTAATTCATTCGTACAATCTATTCTATTTCATTCGTACGATCCATTCTTACTCATTCGTATGATCCATTCTAATTCATTCGTATGATCCATTCTAATTCATTCGTATGATCCATTCTAATTCATCCGCACGATCCATTCTAATTCATTCATACGATCCATTCTAATTCATTCATACGATCCATTCTAATTCATTCCTACAATCCATTCTAATTCATTCGCCCGATCCATTCTAATTCATTCATACGATCCATTCTATTCGAATGGATCATGTGATCCATTCGAATTCATTCGCACGATCCATTCTAATTCATTCATACGAGCCATTCTAATTCATTCATACAATGCATTCTAATTCTTTCGCACGATCCATTCTAATTCATTCATACGATCCATTCTAATTCATTCGTACGATCCATTCTAATTCACTCCTACGATCCATTCTAATACATTCATACGATCCATTCTAATTCATTTGCACGAATATATCCATTCTAATTCATTCGTACGATCCATTCTAATTCCTTCGTACGATCCATTCTAATTCATTCGTACGATCTATTCTAATTCATTCGTAAGATCCATTCTAATTCATTCGTACGGTCCATTCTAATTCCTTCGTACGATCCATTCTAATTCATTCGTACGATCCATTCTAATTCATTCATACAATCCATTCTAATTCCTTCACACGATCCATTCTAATTCATTCGTACGATCCATTCGTACTATCCGTTCTAATTCACTCATACGATCCATTCTAATTCATTCATACGATCCATTCTAATTCATTTGCACAAAGGTATCCATTCTAATTCATTCGTACGATCCATTCTAATTCATTCACACGAATGTATCCATTTGTACGAATGAATTAGAATAGATTGTACGAATGAATTAGAATGGATCGTACGAATGAATTAGAATGGATCGTATGAAGGAATTAGAATGGATCGTACGAATGAATTAGAATGGATCGTACGAATGAATTAGAATGGATCGTACGAAGGAATTAGAATGGATCGTGCGAATGAATTAGAATGGATCGTACGAATGAATTAGAATGGATCGTACGAATGAACTAGATTGGATACATTCGTGCGAATGAATTAGAATGGATCGTACGAATGAATTAGAATGGATCGTACGAATGAATTAGAATGGATCGCACGAATGGATTAGAATGGATCATACGAATGAATTAGAATGGATCGTGCGAATGAATTAGAATGGATTGAACGAATGAATTAGAATGGATATATTCGAGCGAATGAATTAGAATAGATCGTAGGAATGAATTAGAATGGATCATATGAATGAATTTGAATGGATCTTACGAACGAATTAGAACGAATCGTATGAACGAATTAGAATGGATCATATGAACGAATTAGAATGGATCGTACGAATGAATTTGAATGGATACATTCGAGTGAATAAATTAGAATGGATCGTACGAATAAATTAGAATAGATCATAGGAATGAATTAGAATGGATAGTGCAAATGAATTAGAATGGATACATTCGTGCGAATGAATTAGAATGGATCGTGCGAATGAATTAGAATGGATCGTACGAATGAATTAGAATGGATATATTTGAACGAATAAATTAGAATGGATCATACGAATGAATTAGAATGGATCGTACGAATGAATTAGAATGGATAGTGCGAATGAATTAGAATGGATCGTACGAATGAATTAGAATGGATACATTCGTGTGAATGAATTAGAATGGATCATACGAATGAGTAAGAATGGATCGTACGAATGAAATAGAATGGATTATACAAATGAATTAGAATGGATACATTCGTGCGAATGAATTATTATGGATCGTATGTACGAATGAATTAGAATGGATACATTCGTGCGAATGAATTAGAATGGATCGTACGAATGAATTAGAATGGATCGTGCGAATGAATTAGAATGGATCGTACGAATGAATTAGATGGGATAGTACGAATGAACTAGAATGGATACATTCGTGCGAATGAATTAGAATAGATCGTACGAATGAATTAGAATGGATCGTACGAATGAATTAGAATGGATCTTACGAATGAATTAGAATGGATCGTACGAATAAATTAGAATGGATCGTATGAATGGTTTAGAATGGATACATTCGTGCGAATGAATTAGAATGGATCGGACGAATGAATTAGAATGGATCGTACGAATGAATTAGAATGGATCAAATGAATGAATTAGAATGGTTACATTCATGCGAATGAATTAGAATGGATCGTACGAATGGATTAGAATGGATCGTACGAATGGATTAGAATGGATACATTCGTGCGAATGAATTAGAATGGATCATACGAATGAGTAAGAATGGATCGTACGAATGAAATAGAATGGATTGTACGAATGAATTAGAATGGATCGTGCGAATGAATTTGAATGGATCGTACGAATGAATTTGAATGGATCGTGCTAATGAATTAGAATTGATCGTACGAATGAAATAGAATGGATTGTACGAATGACTTAGAATGGATCGTACGAATGAATTAGAATGGATCGTACGAATGATTTAGAATGGATACATTCGTGCGAATGAATTAGAATGGATCATACGAATGAGTAAGAATGGATCATACGAATGAAATAGAATGGATTGTACGAATGAATTGGAATGGATACATTCGTGCGAATGAATTAGAATGGATTGTACCAATGAGTAAGAATGTATCGTACGAATGAAATAGAATGGATTGTGCGAATGAATTAGAATGGATCGTACGAACGAATTAGAATGGATCGTGTGAAAGAATTAGAATGGATTGTATGAATGAAGTAGAAAAGATCGTATGAATGAATTAGAATGGATCGTACGAATGAATTAGAATGGATCGTACGAATGAATTAGAATGGATACATTCGTGCGAATGAATTAGAATGGATACATTCGTGCGAAAGAATTAGAATAGAACGTATGAATGAATTACAATGGATCCTATGAATGAATTAGAATGGATCGTGTGAATGAATTAGAATGGATCGTACGAATGAATTAGAATGGATCATGCTAAAGAATTAGAAATTATCGAATGAATGAATTAGCATGGATCGTGCTAATGAATTATAATGGAACGTACGAATGAATTAGAATGGATCGTGTGAAAGAATTAGAATGGATTGTATGAATGAATTAGAATGAATTCGTACGATCCATTCGAATTCATTCGCACGATCCATTCTAATTCATTCATACGATCCATTCTAATTCATTCATACAATCTATTCTAATTCTTTCACACGATCCATTCTAATTCATTCGTAGGATCCATTCTAATTCATTCGTACAATCTATTCTATTTCATTCGTACGATCCATTCTTACTCATTCATATGATCCATTCTAATTCATTCGGATGAATGTATCCATTCTAATCTATTCGTACGATCCATTCTAATTCATTCGTACGATCCATTCTAATTCATTCGTACGATCCATTCTAATTCATTCGTCCGATCCATTCTAATTCATTCGCACGAATGTATCCATTCTAATTCATTCGTACGATCCATTCTAATTCATTCGTACGATCCATTCTAATTCATTCGTAAGATCCATTCTAATTCATTCGTACGATCCATTCTAATTCATTCGTACGATCCATTCGAATTCATTCGCACGTATGTATCCATTCTAGTTCATTCGTACTATCCATTCTAATTCATTCATACAAGCCATTCTAATTCATTCGCACGAATGTATCCATTCTAATTCATTCGTACGATCAGTTCTAATTCATTCACAAAATCTATTCTAATTCATTAATACGATCCATTCTAATTCATTCACACGAATGTATCCATTCTAATTCATTCATACGATCCATTCTAATTCATTCGTACGATCCATTCTAATTCACTCATACGATCCATTCTAATACATTCATACGATCCATTCTAATTCATTTGCACGAATATATCCATTCTAATTCATTCGTACGATCCATTCTAATTCCTTCGTACGATCCATTCTAATTCATTCGTACGATCTATTCTAATTCATTCGTACGATCCATTCTAATTCATTCGTACGATCCATTCTAATTCCTTCGTACGATCCATTCTAATTTATTCGTACTATCCATTCTAATTCATTCATACAATTAATTCTAATTCTTTCACACGATCCATACTAATTCATTCGTACGATCCATTCTAACTCATTCGTGCAATCCATTCTATTTCATTCGTACGATCCATTCTTACTCATTCGTACGATCCATTCTAATTCATTCACACGAATGTATCCATTCGTACGAATGAATTAGAATAGATTGTACGAATGAATTAGAATGGATCGTACGAATGAATTAGAATGGATCGTACGAAGGAATTAGAATGGATCGTACAAATGAATTAGAATGGATCGTACGAATGAATTAGAATAGATCGTACGAATGAATTAGAATGGATCGTACGAAGGAATTAGAATGGATCGTACGAATGAATTAGACTGGATCGTACGAATGAATTTGAATGGATACATTTGTGCGAATGAATCTAAATGGATTGTATGAATGAATTACATTGGATCGTACGAATGAATTAGAATGGATCGTACGAATGAATTAGAATAGCTCATACGAATGAATTAGAATGAATCATATGAATGAATTAGAATTGTTACATTCGTGCGAATGAATTAGAATAGATCGTACTAATGAATTAGAATGGATCGTAAGAATAAATTAGAATGGATCGTGGGAATGAATTAGAATGGATCGTACGAATGAATTAGAATGGATCCACCGAATGAGTTAGAATGGATCATACGAATGAATTAGAATGGATTGTACGAATGAATTAGAATGGATTATGCGAATGAATTTGAATGGATCGTATGAATGAATAAGAATGGATCGTACAAATGAATTAGAATGGATCGTGCGAATGAATTAGCATGAATCGTACGAATGTATTAGAATGGATCGTACGAATGAATTAGAATGAATCGTACGATCCATTCTAATTCAATCGTCCGATCCATTCTAATTCATTCGCATGAATGTATCCATTCTAATTCATTCTGACAATCCATTCTATTTCATTCGTACGATCCATTCTTACTCATTTGTATGATCCATTCTAATTCATTCGTATGATCCATTCTAATTCATTCGTACGATCCATTCTAATTCATTCGTACGATCCATTCTAATTCATTCGCACGATCCATTCTAATTCGTTCATACGATCCATTCTAATTCATTCATACGATCCATTCTAATTCATTCCTACAATCCATTCTAATTCATTTGTCCGATCCATTCTAATTCATTCATACGATCCATTCTATTCGAATGGATCATGCGATCCATTCGAATTCATTCGCACGATCCATTCTAATTCATTCATACGATCCATTCTAATTCATTCATACAATGCATTCTAATTCTTTAGCACGATCCATTCTAATTCATTCATACGATCCATTCTAATTCATTCGTACGATCCATTCTAATTCACTCATACGATCCATTCTAATACATTCATACGATCCATTCTAATTCATTTGCACGAATATATCCATTCTAATTCATTCGTACGATCCATTCTAATTCCTTCGTACAATCCATTCTAATTCATTCATACGATCTATTCTAATTCATTCGTACGATCCATTCTAATTCATTCGTACGATCCATTCTAATTCCTTCGTACGATCCATTCTAATTCATTCGTACGATCCATTCTAATTCCTTCGTACGATCCATTCTAATTCATTCATACAATCCATTCTAATTTTTTCACACGATCCATTCTAATTCATTCGTACGATCCATTCTAATTCATTCGTGCAATCCATTCTATTTCATTCGTACGAATCCATTCTAATTCATTCGTACAATCTATTCTATTTCATTCGTACGATCCATTCTTACTCATTCGTATGATACATTCTAATTCATTCGGACGAATGTATCCATTCTAATTTATTCGTACAATCCATTCTAATTCATTCGTGCGATCCATTCTAATTCATTCATACGATCCATTCTAATTCATTCGTCCGATCCATTCTAATTCATTCGCACGAATGTATCCATTCTAATTCATTCGTACGATCCATTCTAATTCATTCGTACGATCCATTCTAATTCATTCGCACAAATGTATCCATTCTAATTTATTCGTACGATCCATTCTAATTCATTCGCACGATCCATTCTACTTTATTCGTACGATCCATTCTAATTCTTTCACACGATCCATTCTAATTCATTCGTACGATCCATTCTAATTCATTCGCACGATCCATTCTAATTCATTCGTACGATCCATTCTAATTCATTCATACGATCCAGTCTAATTCATTCGTACAATCCATTCTAATTCATTCGCACAAATGTATCCATTCTAATTCATTCGTACGATCCATTCTAATTCATTCGCACGATCCATTCTAATTCATTCGTACGATCCATTCTAATTCATTCGTACGATCCATTCTAATTAATTCGTATGATCCATTCTAATTCATTCGTACGATCCATTCTAATTCATTCATACAATCCATTCTAATTCCTTCGCACGAATGTATCCATTCTAATTAATTCGTACGATCCATTCTAATTCATTCGTATGATCTATTCTTATTCATTCGCACGATCCAGTCTAATTGATTCGCACGATCCATTCTAATTGATTCGCACGATCCATTCTAATTCATTGATACGATCCATTCTAATTCATTCGTACGATCCATTCTAATTCCTTCGTACGATCCATTCTAATTCATTCGTACGATCTATTCTAATTCATTCGTACGATCCATTCTAATTCATTCACACGATCCATTCTAATTCATTCATAGGATCCATTCTAATTCATTCATACGATCTATTCTAATTCTTTCGCACGAATGTATCCATTCTAATTCATTCGCACGAATGTATCCATTCTAATTCATTCGTACGATCCATTCTAATTCATTCGTACGATCCATTCTAATTCATTCATACGATCTATTCTAATTCATTCATACAATCCATTCTAATTCTTTCACACGATCCATTCTAATTCATTCGTAGGATCCATTCTAATTCATTTGTACGATCCATTCTAATTCATTTGTTCGATCCATTCTAATTCATTCATACAATCCATTCTAATTCATTCGCACGAATGTATCCATTCTAATTAATTCGTACGATCCATTCTAATTCATTCGTATGATCCATTCTTATTCATTCGCACGATCCAGTCTAATGGATTCGCACGATCCATTCTAATTCATTCGCACGAATGTATCCATTCTAATTCATACGATCGTGTGAATGAATTAGAATGGATACATTCGTGCGAATGAATTAGAATGGATCATACGAATGAGTAAGAATGGATCGTACGAATGAAATAGAATGGATTGTACGAATGAATTAGAATGGATCGTACAAATGAATTAGAATGGATCGTACGAATGAATTTAAATGGATCCTACGAATGAATTAGAATGGATCGTGTGAAAGAATTAGAATGGATTGTATGAATGAATTAGAAAAGATCGTATGAATGAATTAGAATGGATCGTACGAATGAATTAGAATGGATCGTACGAATGAATTAGAATGGATCGTACGAATGAATTAGAATGGATACATTCGTGCGAATGAATTAGAATGGATACATTCGTGCGAAAGAATTAGAATAGATCGTATGAATGAATTAGAATGGATCCTATGAATGAATTAGAATGGATCGTGCGAATGAATTAGAATGGATCGTACGAATGAATTAGAATAGATCGTACGAATGAATTAGAATGGATTGTACGAAGGAATTAGAATGGATCGTACGAATGAATTAGAATTAGAATGTGTCGTAAGAATGAATTAGAATGGATCTTACGAATGAATTAGAATGGATCCTACGAATCAATTAGAATGGATCGTACGAATAAATTAGAATGGATACATTCGTCCGAATGAATTAGAATGGATCATACGAATGAGTAAGAATGGATCGTGCGAATGAATTAGAATGGATCGTACGAATGAATTAGAATGGATACATTTGTGCGAATGAATTAGAATGGATCGTACGAATGAATTAGAATGGATCGTATGAATGAATTAGAATGGATCGTACGAATGAATTAGAATGGATCGTGCGAATGAATTAAAATGGATCGTACGAATGAATTGGGATGGATCGTACGAATGAACTAGAATGGATACATTCGTGGGAATGAATTTGAATGGATCGTACGAATGAATTAGAATGGATCGTATGAATGAATTAGAATTGATCTTACGAATGAATTAGAATGGATCGTACGAATGAATTAGAATGGATCATACAAATGAATTAGAATGGATACATTCGTTCGAATGAATTAGAATGGATCGGACGAATGAATTAGAATGGATCATACGAATGAATTAGAATGGATCGTACGAATGAATTAGAATTGATCGTGCGAATGAATTAGAATGGATCGTGTGAAAGAATTAGAATGGATTGTATGAATGAATTAGAATGGATCGTACGAATGAATTAGAATGGATCTTAGGAATGAATTAGAATGGATCGTACGAATGAATTAGAATTGATCGTACGAATGAATTAGAATGGATACATTCGTGCGAATGAATTAGAATGGATCGTGCACGAATGTATCCATTCTAATTCATTCGTACGATCCATTCTAATTCATTAATATGATCCATTCTAATTCATTCGTACGATCCATTCTAATTCATATGCACAAAGGTATCCATTCTAATCCATTCGTAGGATCCATTCTAATCCATTCGTACGATCCATTCTAATTCATTCGTACGATCCATTCTAATTCATTCGCTTGAATGTATCCATTCTAATCCATTCGTACGATCCATTCTAATCCATTCTTACGATCCATTCTAATTCATTCGCATGAATGTAACCATTCTAATTCATTCATTTGATCCATTCTAATTCATTCGTACGATCCATTCTAATTCATTCGTCTGATCCATTCTAATTCATTCGCACGAATGTATCCATTCTAATTCATTCATACGATCGATTCTAATTCATTCGTACGATCCATTCTAATTCATTCGCACAAATGTATCCATTCTAATTCATTCGTACGATCCATTCTAATTCATTCGCACGATCCATTCTAATTCATTCGTACGATCCATTCTAATTCTTTCACACGATCCATTCTAATTCATTCGTACGATCCATTCTAATACATTCATACAATCCATTCTAATTCATTTGCACGAATATATCCATTCTAATTCATTCGTACGATCCATTCTAATTCCATCGTACGATCGATTCTAATTCATTCGTACGATCTATTATAATTCATTCGTACGATCCATTCTAATTCATTCGCACGATCCATTCTAATTCCTTCGTACGATCCATTCTAGTTCATTCGTACGATCCATTCTAATTCATTCATACAATCCATTCTAATTCTTTCACACGATCTATTCTAATTCATTCGTAGAATCCATTCTAATTCATTCGTACAATCTATTCTATTTCATTCGTACGATCCATTCTTACTCATTCGTATGATCCATTCTAATTCATTTGCACGAATATATCCATTCTAATTCATTCGTACGATCCATTCTTATTCCTTCGTACGATCCATTCTAATTCATTCGTACGTTCTATTCTAATTCATTCGCACGATCCATTCTAATTCATTCGTACGATCCATTGTAATTCTTTCACACGATCCATTCTAATTCATTCGTACGATCCATTCTAATTCATTCGTGCAATCCATTCTATTTCATTCGTACGATCCATTCTTACTCATTCGTACGATCCATTCTAATTCATTCACACGAATGTATCCATTCGTACGAATGAATTAGAATAGATTGTACGAATGAATTAGAATGGATCGTACGAATGAATTAGAATGGATCGTACGAAGGAATTAGAATGGATCGTACGAATGAATTAGAATGGATCATACGAATGAATTAGAATAGATCGTACGAATGAATTAGAATGGATCGTACGAAGGAATTAGAATGGATCGTACGAATGAATTATAATGGATATATTCGTGCAAATGAATTAGAATGGATCGTATGAATGTATTAGAAAGGATCGTATGAGAGAATTAGAATGGATCGTATGAATGAATTAGAATGGATTGTATGAATGAATTAGAATAGATCGTATGAATGAATTAGAATGGATCATATGAATTAATTAGAATGGATCATACGAATGAATTAGAATGGATCGTACAAATGAATTAGGATGGATAGTACGAATGAATTAGAATGGATACATTCGTGCGAATGAATTAGAATGGATTGTGCGAATGAATAAGAACAGATCGTGCGAATGAATTAGAATGGATCGTACGAATGAATTAGAATGGATCATGCGAATGAATTAGAAAGGATCGTACGAATGAATTAGAATGGATATATTTGTGCGAATGAATTAGAATGGATCGTACGAATTTATTAGAATAGATCGTATGAATGAATTAGAATGGATCGTATGAATGAATTAGAATGGATCGTGCGAATGAATTAGAATGGATCGTACGAATGAATTAGAATGGATCGTGTGAAAGAATTAGAATGGATCGTACGAATGAATTAGAATGGATCGTACGAATGAATTAGAATGGATATATTTGTGCGAATGAATTAGAATGGATCGTACGAATGAATTAGAATGGATCGTATGAATGAATTAGAATGGATCGTACGAATGAATTAGAATGGATCGTGCGAATGAATTAGAATGGATCGTACGAATGAACTAGAATGGATACATTCGTGCGAATGAATTAGAATGGATCGTACGAATGAATTAGAATGGATCGTACGAATGAATTAGAATGGATCTTACGAATGAATTAGAATGGATCGTACGAATGAATTAGAATGGATCATACGAATGAATTAGAATGGATCTTACGAATGAATTAGAATGGATCGTACGAATAAATTAGAATGGATCGTACGATCCATTCTAATTCATTCATACGATCCATTCTATTCGAATGGATCATGCGATCCATTCGAATTCATTCGCACGATCCATTCTAATTCATTCATACGATCCATTCTAATTCATTCATACAATGCATTCTAATTCTTTCGCACGATCCATTCTAATTCATTCATACGATCCATTCTAATTCATTCGTACGATCCATTCTAATTCACTCATACGATCCATTCTAATACATTCATACGATCCATTCTAATTCATTTGCACGAATATATCCATTCTAATTCATTCGTACGATCCATTCTAATTCCTTCGTACAATCCATTCTAATTCATTCATACGATCTATTCTAATTCATTCGTACGATCCATTCTAATTCATTCGTACGATCCATTCTAATTCCTTCGTACGATCCATTCTAATTCATTCGTACGATCCATTCTAATTCCTTCGTACGATCCATTCTAATTCATTCATACAATCCATTCTAATTTTTTCACACGATCCATTCTAATTCATTCGTACGATCCATTCTAATTCATTCGTGCAATCCATTCTATTTCATTCGTACGAATCCATTCTAATTCATTCGTACAATCTATTCTATTTCATTCGTACGATCCATTCTTACTCATTCGTATGATACATTCTAATTCATTCGGACGAATGTATCCATTCTAATTTATTCGTACAATCCATTCTAATTCATTCGTGCGATCCATTCTAATTCATTCATACGATCCATTCTAATTCATTCGTCCGATCCATTCTAATTCATTCGCACGAATGTATCCATTCTAATTCATTCGTACGATCCATTCTAATTCATTCGTACGATCCATTCTAATTCATTCGCACAAATGTATCCATTCTAATTTATTCGTACGATCCATTCTAATTCATTCGCACGATCCATTCTACTTTATTCTTACGATCCATTCTAATTCTTTCACACGATCCATTCTAATTCATTCGTACGATCCATTCTAATTCATTCGCACGATCCATTCTAATTCATTCGTACGATCCATTCTAATTCATTCATACGATCCAGTCTAATTCATTCGTACAATCCATTCTAATTCATTCGCACAAATGTATCCATTCTAATTCATTCGTACGATCCATTCTAATTCATTCGCACGATCCATTCTAATTCATTCGTACGATCCATTCTAATTCATTCGTACGATCCATTCTAATTCATTCGTACGATCCATTCTAATTAATTCGTATGATCCATTCTAATTCATTCGTACGATCAATTCTAATTCATTCATACAATCCATTCTAATTCCTTCGCACGAATGTATCCATTCTAATTAATTCGTACGATCCATTCTAATTCATTCGTATGATCTATTCTTATTCATTCGCACGATCCAGTCTAATTGATTCGCACGATCCATTCTAATTGATTCGCACGATCCATTCTAATTCATTGATACGATCCATTCTAATTCATTCGTACGATCCATTCTAATTCCTTCGTACGATCCATTCTAATTCATTCGTACGATCTATTCTAATTCATTCGTACGATCCATTCTAATTCATTCACACGATCCATTCTAATTCATTCATAGGATCCATTCTAATTCATTCATACGATCTATTCTAATTCTTTCGCACGAATGCATCCATTCTAATTCATTCGCACGAATGTATCCATTCTAATTCATTCGTACGATCCATTCTAATTCATTCGTACGATCCATTCTAATTCATTCATACGATCTATTCTAATTCATTCATACAATCCATTCTAATTCTTTCACACGATCCATTCTAATTCATTCGTAGGATCCATTCTAATTCATTTGTACGATCCATTCTAATTCATTTGTTCGATCCATTCTAATTCATTCATACAATCCATTCTAATTCATTCGCACGAATGTATCCATTCTAATTAATTCGTACGATCCATTCTAATTCATTCGTATGATCCATTCTTATTCATTCGCACGATCCAGTCTAATGGATTCGCACGATCCATTCTAATTCATTCGCACGAATGTATCCATTCTAATTCATACGATCGTGTGAATGAATTAGAATGGATACATTCGTGCGAATGAATTAGAATGGATCATACGAATGAGTAAGAATGGATCGTACGAATGAAATAGAATGGATTGTACGAATGAATTAGAATGGATCGTACAAATGAATTAGAATGGATCATACGAATGAATTTAAATGGATCCTACGAATGAATTAGAATGGATCGTGTGAAAGAATTAGAATGGATTGTATGAATGAATTAGAAAAGATCGTATGAATGAATTAGAATGGATCGTACGAATGAATTAGAATGGATCGTACGAATGAATTAGAATGGATCGTACGAATGAATTAGAATGGATACATTCGTGCGAATGAATTAGAATGGATACATTCGTGCGAAAGAATTAGAATAGATCGTATGAATGAATTAGAATGGATCCTATGAATGAATTAGAATGGATCGTGCGAATGAATTAGAATGGATCATACGAATGAATTAGAATAGATCGTTCGAATGAATTAGAATGGATTGTACGAAGGAATTAGAATGGATCGTACGAATGAATTAGAATTAGAATGTGTCGTAAGAATGAATTAGAATGGATCTTACGAATGAATTAGAATGGATCCTACGAATCAATTAGAATGGATCGTACGAATAAATTAGAATGGATACATTCGTCCGAATGAATTAGAATGGATCATACGAATGAGTAAGAATGGATCGTGCGAATGAATTAGAATGGATCGTACGAATGAATTAGAATGGATACATTTGTGCGAATGAATTAGAATGGATCGTACGAATGAATTAGAATGGATCGTATGAATGAATTAGAATGGATCGTACGAATGAATTAGAATGGATCGTGCGAATGAATTAGAATGGATCGTACGAATGAATTGGGATGGATCGTACGAATGAACTAGAATGGATACATTCGTGGGAATGAATTTGAATGGATCGTACGAATGAATTAGAATGGATCGTATGAATGAATTAGAATGGATCTTACGAATGAATTAGAATGGATCGTACGAATGAATTAGAATGGATCATACAAATGAATTAGAATGGATACATTCGTTCGAATGAATTAGAATGGATCGGACGAATGAATTAGAATGGATCATACGAATGAATTAGAATGGATCGTACGAATGAATTAGAATTGATCCTGCGAATGAATTAGAATGGATCGTGTGAAAGAATTAGAATGGATTGTATGAATGAATTAGAATGGATCGTACGAATGAATTAGAATGGATCTTAGGAATGAATTAGAATGGATCGTACGAATGAATTAGAATTGATCGTACGAATGAATTAGAATGGATACATTCGTGCGAATGAATTAGAATGGATCGTGCACGAATGTATCCATTCTAATTCATTCGTACGATCCATTCTAATTCATTAATATGATCCATTCTAATTCATTCGTACGATCCATTCTAATTCATATGCACAAAGGTATCCATTCTAATCCATTCGTAGGATCCATTCTAATCCATTCGTACGATCCATTCTAATTCATTCGTACGATCCATTCTAATTCATTCGCTTGAATGTATCCATTCTAATCCATTCGTACGATCCATTCTAATCCATTCTTACGATCCATTCTAATTCATTCGCATGAATGTAACCATTCTAATTCATTCATTTGATCCATTCTAATTCATTCGTACGATCCATTCGAATTCATTCGTCTGATCCATTCTAATTCATTCGCACGAATGTATCCATTCTAATTCATTCATACGATCGATTCTAATTCATTCGTACGATCCATTCTAATTCATTCGCACAAATGTATCCATTCTAATTCATTCGTACGATCCATTCTAATTCATTCGCACGATCCATTCTAATTCATTCGTACGATCCATTCTAATTCTTTCACACGATCCATTCTAATTCATTCGTACGATCTATTCTAATACATTCATACGATCCATTCTAATTCATTTGCACGAATATATCCATTCTAATTCATTCGTACGATCCATTCTAATTCCATCGTACGATCGATTCTAATTCATTCGTACGATCTATTATAATTCATTCGTACGATCCATTCTAATTCATTCGCACGATCCATTCTAATTCCTTCGTACGATCCATTCTAGTTCATTCGTACGATCCATTCTAATTCATTCATACAATCCATTCTAATTCTTTCACACGATCTATTCTAATTCATTCGTAGAATCCATTCTAATTCATTCGTACAATCTATTCTATTTCATTCGTACGATCCATTCTTACTCATTCGTATGATCCATTCTAATTCATTTGCACGAATATATCCATTCTAATTCATTCGTACGATCCATTCTTATTCCTTCGTACGATCCATTCTAATTCATTCGTACGTTCTATTCTAATTCATTCGCACGATCCATTCTAATTCATTCGTACGATCCATTCTAATTCTTTCACACGATCCATTCTAATTCATTCGTACGATCCATTCTAATTCATTCATGCAATCCATTCTATTTCATTCGTACGATCCATTCTTACTCATTCGTACGATCCATTCTAATTCATTCACACGAATGTATCCATTCGTACGAATGAATTAGAATAGATTGTACGAATGAATTAGAATGGATCGTACGAATGAATTAGAATGGATCGTACGAAGGAATTAGAATGGATCGTACGAATGAATTAGAATGGATCATACGAATGAATTAGAATAGATCGTACGAATGAATTAGAATGGATCGTACGAAGGAATTAGAATGGATCGTACGAATAAATTAGAATGGATATATTCGTGCAAATGAATTAGAATGGATCGTATGAATGTATTAGAAAGGATCGTATGAGAGAATTAGAATGGATCGTATGAATGAATTAGAATGGATTGTATGAATGAATTAGAATGGATCGTATGAATGAATTAGAATGGATCATATGAATTAATTAGAATGGATCATAGGAATGAATTAGAATGGATCGTACAAATGAATTAGGATGGATAGTACGAATGAATTAGAATGGATACATTCGTGCGAATGAATTAGAATGGATTGTGCGAATGAATAAGAACAGATCGTGCGAATGAATTAGAATGGATCGTACGAATGAATTAGAATGGATCATGCGAATGAATTAGAAAGGATCGTACGAATGAATTAGAATGGATACATTTGTGCGAATGAATTAGAATGGATCGTACGAATTTATTAGAATAGATCGTATGAATGAATTAGAATGGATCGTATGAATGAATTAGAATGGATCGTGCGAATGAATTAGAATGGATCGTACGAATGAATTAGAATGGATCGTGTGAAAGAATTAGAATGGATCGTACGAATGAATTAGAATGGATCGTACGAATGAATTAGAATGGATATATTTGTGCGAATGAATTAGAATGGATCGTACGAATGAATTAGAATGGATCGTATGAATGAATTAGAATGGATCGTACGAATGAATTAGAATGGATCGTGCGAATGAATTAGAATGGATCGTACGAATGAACTAGAATGGATACATTCGTGCGAATGAATTAGAATGGATCGTACGAATGAATTAGAATGGATCTTACGAATGAATTAGAATGGATCTTACGAATGAATTAGAATGGATCGTACGAATGAATTAGAATGGATCATACGAATGAATTAGAATGGATCTTACGAATGAATTATAATGGATCGTACGAATAAATTAGAATGGATCGTATGAATGGTTTAGAATGGATACATTCGTGCGAATGAATTAGAATGGATCGGACGAATGAATTAGAAAGGATCGTACGAATGAATTAGAATGGATCAAATGAATGAATTAGAATGGTTACATTCATGCGAATGAATTAGAATGGATCGTACGAATGGATTAGAATAGATCGTACGAATGGATTAGAATGGATACATTCGTGCGAATGAATTAGAATGGATACATTCGTGCAAAAGAATTAGAATAGATCGTATGAATGAATTAGAATGGATCCTATGAATGAATTAGAATGGATCGTGCGAATGAATTAGAATGGATCGTACGAATGAATTAGAATGGATCGTGCTAATGAATTAGAATTGATCGAACGAATGAATTAGCATGGATCGTGCTAATGAATTAGAATGGAATGTACGAATGAATTAGAATGGATCGTGTGAAAGAATTAGAATGGATTGTATGAATGAATTAGAATGAATTCGTATGATCCATTCGAATTCATTCGCACGATCCATTCTAATTCATTCATACGATCCATTCTAATTCATTCATACAATCCATTCTAATTCTTTCACACGATCCATTCTAATTCATTCGTAGGATCCATTCTAATTCATTCGTACAATCTATTCTATTTCATTCGTACGATCCATTCTTACTCATTCGTATGATCCATTCTAATTCATTCGGACGAATGTATCCATTCTAATTTATTTGTACGATCCATTCTAATTCATTCCTACGATCCATTCTAATTCATTCGTCCGATCCATTCTAATTCATTCGCACGAATGTATCCATTCTAATTCATTCGTACGATCCATTCTAATTCATTCGTAAGATCGTGCATTCGTAAGATCGTGCTAATGAATTAGAATTGATCGAACGAATGAATTAGCATGGATCGTGCATTCGTACGATCCATTCTAATTCATTCGTAAGATCCATTCTAATTCATTCGTACGATCCATTCTAATTCATTCGTACGATCCATTCTAATTCATTCGTACGATCCATTCTAATTCATTAGCACAAATGTATCCATTCTAATCCATTCGTACGATCCATTCTAATCCATTCGTACGATCCATTCTAATTCATTCGCATGAATGTAACCATTCTAATTCATTCATTTGATCCATTCTAATTCATTCGTACGATCCATTCTAATTCATTAGCACGATCCTTGCTAATTCATTCGTTCGATCAATTCTAATTCATTAGCATCATCCATTCTAATTCATTCGTACGATCCATTCTAATTCATTCGCACGATCCATTCTAATTCATTCATAGGATCCATTCTAATTCATTCATACGATCTATTCTAATTCTTTCGCACGAATGTATCCATTCTAATTCATTCGCACGAATGTATCCATTCTAATTCATTCGTACGATCCATTCTAATTCATTCGCACGATCCATTCAAATTCATTCGTACGATCAATTCTAATTCATTCGCACGAATGTATCCATTCTAATTCATTCATACGATCCATTCTAATTCATTCATAGGATCCATTCTAATTCATTCATACAATCCATTCTAATTCATTCACACGAATGTATCCATTCTAATTCATTCGTACGATCAGTTCTAATTCATTCACAAAATCTATTCTATTTCATTCATACGATCCATTCTAATTCATTCACACGAATGTATCCATTCTAATTCATTCGTACGATCAATTCTAATTCATTCGCACGAATGTATCCATTCTAATTCATTCGTACGATCCATTCTAATTCATTCATAGGATCCATTCTAATTCATTCATACAATCTATTCTAATTCATTCGCACGAATGTATCCATTCTAATTCATTCGTTCGATCAGTTCTAATTCATTCACAAAATCTATTCTAATTTATTCATACGTATTTCATTCGTACGATCCATTCTTACTCATTCGTATGATCCATTCTAATTCATTCGCACGAATGTATCCATTCTAATTCATTCATACGATCCATTCTAATTCATTCATAGGATCCATTCTAATTCATTCATACAATCCATTCTAATTCATTCGCACGAATGTATCCATTCTAATTCATTCGTACGATCAGTTCTAATTCATTCACAAAATCTATTCTAATTCATTCATACGATCCATTCTAATTCATTCACACGAATGTATCCATTCTAATTCATTCATACGATCCATTCTACTTCATTCATACTATCCGTTCTACTTCATTCATACTATCCGTTCTAATTCATTCATTCATACGAATGAATTAGAATGGATATATTCGTGCAAATGAATTAGAATGGATCATACGAATGAGTAAGAATGGATCGTACGAATGAAATACGTATGAATAAATTAGAATAGATTTTGTGAATGAATTAGAACTGATCGAACGAATGAATTAGAATGGATACATTCGTGCGAATGAATTAGAATGGATTGTATGAATGAATTAGAATGGATCCTATGAATGAATTAGAATGGATCGTACGAATGAATTAGAATGGATACATTCGTGCGAATGAATTAGAATTGATCGTACGAATGAATTAGAATGGATCGTACGAATGAAATAGAATGGATTGCACGAATGAATTAGAATGGATCGTACGAATGAATTAGAATGGATCGTTGAAAGAATTAGAATGGATTGTATGAATGAATTAGAATGGATCGTACGAATGAATTAGAATGGATCGTACGAAGGAATTAGAATGGATCGTACGAATGAATTAGAATGGATCGTACGAATGAATTAGAATGGATCGTATGAATTAATTAGAATGGATCGTGCGAATGAATTAGAATGGATCGTACGAATGAATTAGAATGGATCAAATGAATGAATTAGAATGGTTACATTCATGCGAATGAATTAGAATGGATCGTACGAATGGATTAGAATGGATCGTACGAATGGATTAGAATAGATACATTCGAGCGAATGAATTAGAATGGATCGTACGAATGAATTAGAATGGATCGTACGAATGGATTAGAATGGATCCTACGAATGGATTAGAATGGATACCTTTGTGCATATGAATTAGAATGGATCATACGAATGAATTAGAATAGATCATATTAATGAATTAGAATAGATCGTACGAATGAATTAGAATGGATCGTGTGAAAGAATTAGAATGCATTGTATGAATGAATTAGAATGGATCGTATGAATGAATTAGAATGGATCGTGCAAATGAATTCGAATGGATCGCATGATGCATTCGAATAGAATGGATCGTATGAATGAATTAGAATGGATCGGGTGAATGAATTAGAATGGATTGTAGGAATGAATTAGAATGGATCGTAGGAATGAATTAGAATGGATCGTATGAATGAATTAGAATGGATCGTGCGAATGAATTAGAATGGATCGTACGAATGAATTAGAATGGATCGTACGAATGAATTAGAATGGATCATACGAATGAATTAGAATGGATCATACGAATGAGTAAGAATGGATCGTACGAATGAAATAGAATGGATTATACGAATGAATTAGAATGGATACATTCGTGCGAATGAATTAGAATGGATCGTACGAATGAATTAGAATGGATCGTACGAATGAATTAGAATGGATCGTACGAATGAATAAGAATGCATCGTACGAAAGAATTAGAATGGATATATTCGTGCGAATGAATTAGATTGGATCGTACGAATGAATTAGACTGGATCGTACGAATGAATTTGAATGGATACATTTGTGCGAATGAATCTAAATGGATTGTATGAATGAATTACAATAGATTGTACGAATGAATTAGAATGGATCGTACGAATGAATTAGAATGGATCAAATGAATGAATTAGAATGGTTACACTCATGCGAATGAATTAGAATGGATCGTACGAATGGATTAGAATGGATCGTATGAGTGAATTAGAATGGATACGAAGGAATTAGAATGGATTGTACGAAGGAATTAGAATGGATCATACGAATGAAATAGAATGGATCGTACGAAGGAATTAGAATGGATCGTACGAAGGAATTAGAATGCATTCGTATGATCCATTCTAATTCATTCGTACGATCCATTCTAATTCATTCACATGAATGTATCCATTGCATTCGTACGATCCATTCTAATTCATTCATACAATCCATTCTAATTCTTTCACACGATCCATTCTAATTCATTCGTATGATCCATTCTAATTCGTTAGCTGGATCGTGCAAATGAATTAGAATGGAATATACGAATGAATTAGAATGGATCGTAGAATGGATCGTATGAATGAATTAGAATGGATCGTACGAATGAATTAGAATGGATCGTACGAATGAAATAGAATGGATCGTGTGAAAGAATTAGAATGGATTGTATGAATGAATTAGAATGGATCGTACGAATGAAATGGATACATTCGTGCGAATGAATTAGAATGGATCGTACGAATGAATTAGAATGGATCATACGAATGAGTAAGAATGGATCGTACGAATGAATTAGAATGGATCGTATGAATGAATTAGAATGGATCGTACGAATAAATTAGAATGGATACATTCGTCCGAATGAATTAGAATGGATCATACGAATGCATTCTAATTCCTTCGTACGATCCATTCTAATTCCTTCGTACGATCCATTCTATTTCATTCGTACGATCCATTGTAATTCATTCGTACGATCCATTCTAATTCATTCGTACGATCCATTCTAATTCATTCGTACGATCCATTCTAATTCCTTCGTACGATCCATTCTAATTCATTCGTACGACCTATTCTAATTCATTCGTACGATCCATTCTAATTCATTCGTACGATCCATTCTAATTCCTTCATACGATCCATTCTAATTCATTCGTACGATCCATTCTAATTCATTCGTACGATCTATTCTAATTCATTCGCACAAATGTATCCATTCTAATTCATTCGTACGATCTATTCTAATTCATTCGTATGATCCATTTTAATTCATTCGTAAGATCCATTCTAATTCATTCGTACGATCCATTCTAATTCATTCGTACGATCCATTCTAATTCATTCGCGAATGTATCCATTCTAATTCATTGGTACGATCCATTCTGATTCATTCGTACGATCCATTCTAATTCATTCGTACGATCCATTCTAATTTCTTCGTACGATCCATTCTAATTCATTCGTAAGATCCATTCTAATTCATTCGTACGATCCATTCTAATTCATTCGTACGAATTCTAATTCATTCTAATCCATTCTAATTCATTCGTACAATCTATTCTAATTCATTCATGCAATCCATTCTATTTCATTCGTACGATCCATTCTAATTCATTTGTACGATCCATTCTAATTCATTCGTACAATCCATTCTATTTCATTCGTACGATCCATTCATACTCATTCGTATGATCCATTCTAATTCATTAGCACGATCCATTCTAATTCATTCGTACGATCCATTCTAATTCATTCGCACGATCCATTCTAATTCATTCGTACGATCCATTTTAATTCTTTCACACGATCCATTTTAATTCATTCGTACGATCCATTCTAATTCATTCGTACGATCCATTCTAATTCATTCGTACGATCCATTCTAATTCATTCGCACGATCCATTCTAATTCATTCATAGGATCCATTCTAATTCATTCATACGATCTATTCTAATTCTTTCGCACGAATGTATCTATTCTAATTCATTCGCACGAATGTATCCATTCTAATTCATTCGTACGATCCATTCTAATTCATTCGTACGACCCATTCTAATTCATTCGTAAGATCCATTCTAATTCATTCGTATGATCCATTCTAATTCATTCGTACGATCCATTCTAATTCATTCGCACAAATAAATCTATTCTAGTTCATTCGTACGATCCATTCTAATTCATTCGTACGATCCATTCTAATTCCTTCGTACGATCCATTCTAATTCATTCGTACAATCCATTCTAATTCATTCGTACGATCCATTCTAATTCATTCGTACGATCCATTCTAATTCCTTCGTACGATCTATTCTAATTCATTCGCACAATCCATTCTAATTCATTCGTACAATCCATTCTAATTCATTCGTATGATCCATTCTAACTCATTCGGTGGATCCATTCTAATTCATTCGTACGATCCATTCTAATTCATTCCCACGGTCCATTCTAATTTATTCGTACGATCCATTCTAATTCATTCGTACGATCCATTCTAATTCATTCGTAAGATCCATTCTAATTCATTCGTACGATCCAGTCTAATTCATTCGTACGATCCATTCTAATTCATTCGCACGAATGTATCCATTCTAGTTCATTCATTCGATCCATTCTAATTCATTCATACGATCCATTCTAATTCATTCGCACGATCCATTCTAATTCATTCGTACAATCAATTCTATTTCATTCGTACGATCCATTCTTACTCATTCGTATGATCCATTATGGATACATTCGTGCGAATGAATTAGAATGGATCATACGAATGAGTAAGAATGGATCGTACGGATGAAATAGAATGGATTGTGCGAATGAATTAGAATGGATCGTAGAATGGATCAGAATAGATCGTGTGAAAGAATTAGAATGGATCGTATGAATAAATTAGAATGGATCGTGCGAATGAATTCGAATGGATCGTACGAATTCATTCTAATTCATTCATACAATCCATTCTAATTCTTTCACACGATCTATTCTGATCCATTCTACGATCCATTCTAATTCATTCGCACAATCCATTCTATTTCATTTGTACGATCCATTCTTACTCATTCGTATGATCCATTCTAATTCATTCGCACGAATGTATCCATAATGGATCATACGAATGAGTAAGAATGGATCGTACGAATGAAATACGTACGAATGAATTAGAATGGATCGTACGAATGAACTAGAATGGATCGTACGAATGAAATAGAATAGATTGTACGAATGAATTAGAATGGATTCGTACGAATGAATTAGAATGGATACATTCGTGCGAATGAATTAGAATGGATACATTCGTGCGAAAGAATTAGAATAGATCGTATGAATGAATTAGAATGGATCCTATGAATGAATTAGAATGGATCGTGCGAATGAATTAGAATGGATCGTACGAATGAATTAGAATAGATCGTACGAATGAATTAGAATGGATCGTACGAAGGAATTAGAATGGATCGTACGAATGAATTAGAATGGATATATTCGTGCAAATGAATTAGAATGGATCGTGCGAATGAATTAGAATGGATCGTACGAATGAATTAGAATGGATCGTACGAATGAATTAGAATGGATCTTACGAATGAATTAGAATGGATCGTACGAATGAATTAGAATGGATCGTACAAATGAATTAGAATGGATACATTCGTGCGAATGAATTAGAATGGATCGGACGAATGAATTAGAATGGATCGTACGAATGAATTAGAATGGATCAAATGAATGAATTAGAATGGTTACATTCATGCGAATGAATTAGAATGGATCGTACGAATGAATTAGAATGGATCGTATGAATGAATTAGAATGGATCGTACGAATGAATTAGAATGGATCAAATGAATGAATTAGAATGGTTACATTCATGCGAATGAATTAGAATGGATCGTACGAATGGATTAGAATGGATCGTATGAATGGATTAGAATGGATACATTCGAGCGTACGATCCATTCTAATTCATTTGTCCGATCCATTCTAATTCATTCATACGATCCATTCTAATTCATTCGTACAATCCATTCTAATTCATTCGTAAGATCCATTCTAATTCATTCGTACGATCCATTCTAATTCATTCGTACGATCCATTCTAATTCATTCGCACGAATGTATCCATTCTAGTTCATTCGTACGATCCATTCTAATTCATTCGTACGATCCATTCTAATTCATTCGCACGATCCATTCTAATTAATTCGCACGATCCATTCTAATTCATTCATACGATCCATTCTAATTCATTCGTACGATCCATTCTAATTCATTCGCACAAATGTATCCATTCTAATTCATTCGTACGATCCATTCTAATTCATTCACACGATCCATTCTAATTCATTCGTATGATCCATTCTAATTGTTTCACACGATCCATTCTAATTCATTCGTACGATCCATTCTAATTCATTCGCACGATCCATTCTAATTCATTCGTACGATCCATTCTAATTCATTCATACGATCCATTCTAATTCATTCGTACGATCCATTCTAATTCATTCGTACGATCCATTCTAATTCATTCGTACGATCCATTCTAATTCATTCGTATGATCCATTCTAATTAATTCGTACGATCCATTCTAATTCATTCGCACGAATGTATCCATTCTAATTCATTTGTCCAATCCATTCTATTTCATTCGTACGATCCATTCTTACTCATTCGTATGATCCATTCTAATACATTCGTACGATTCATGCTAATTCATTCGCACGATCCATTCTAATTTATTCGTAAGATCCATTCTTATTTATTCATACGATCCATTCTAATTCATTCGCACAATCCATTCTAATCCATTCTAATTCATTTGTAAGATCCATTCTAATTCATTCGTACGATCCATTCTAATTCATTCATACAATCCATTCTAATTCTTTCGCACGATCCATTCTAGTTCATTCATACGATCCATTTTAAATCATTCGTGCAATCCATTCTATTTCATTCGTACGATCAATTCTAATTTATTAGAATGGATCGTACGAATGAATTAGAATGGATCATATTAATGAATTAGAATGGATCGTACGAATGAATTAGAATGGATCGTACGAACGAATTAGAATGGATCGTGCGAAGGAATTAGAATGGATCGTACGAATGAATTAGAATGGATATATTCGTGCAAATGAATTAGAATGGATCCTATGAATGAATTAGAATGGATCGTACGAATGAATTAGAATGGATATATTCGTGCAAATGAATTAGAATGGATCGTATGAATGTATTAGAATGGATCGTATGAGTAAATTAGAATGGATCGTACGAATGAATTAGAATGGATCGTACGAATGAATTAGAATGGATCGTGTGAAAGAATTAGAATAGATTGTATGAATGAATTAGAATAGATCGTATGAATGAATTAGAATGGATCGTACGAATGAATTAGAATGGATCGTACGAATGATTTGAAAGGATACATTTGTGCGAATGAATCTAAATGGATTGTATGAATGAATTACAATGGATCGTACGAATGAATTAGAATGGATCGTACGAATGAATTAGAATAGCTCATACGAATGAATTAGAATGAATCGTATGAATGAATTAGAATGGTTATATTCGTGCGAATGAATTAGAATAGATCGTACGAATGAATTAGAATGGATCGTACGAAAAAATTAGAATGGATCGTGGGAATGAATTAGAATGGATCGTACGAATGAATTAGAATGGATCCACCGAATGAGTTAGAATGGATCTTACGAATGACTTAGAATGGATTGTACGAATGAATTAGAATGGATTGTGCGAATGAATTAGAATGGATCGTATGAATGAATAAGAGTGGATCGTACGAATGAATTAGAATGGATCGTGCGAATGAATTAGCATGAATCGTACGAATGTATTAGAATGGATCGTACGAATGAATTAGAATGAATCGTATGATCCATTCTAATTCAATCGTCCGATCCATTCTAATTCATTCGCATGAATGTATCCATTCTAATTCATTCGTACAATCCATTCTATTTCATTCGTACGATCCATTCTTACTCATTCGTATGATCCATTCTAATTCATTCGTACGATCCATTCTAATTAATTCGTACGATCCATTCTAATTCATTCGCACGATCCATTCTAATTCATTCATACGATCCATTCTAATTCATTCCTACAATCCATTCTAATTCATTCGACCGATCCATTCTAATTCATTCATACGATCCATTCTATTCGAATGGATCATGCGATCCTTTCGAATTCATTCGCACGATCCATTCTAATTCATTCATACGATCTATTCTAATTCATTCATACAATGCATTCTAATTCTTTCGCACGATCCATTCTAATTCATTCATACGATCCATTCTAATTCATTCGTACGATCCATTCTAATTCACTCATACTATCCATTCTAATTCATTCATACGATCCATTCTAATTCATTTGCACGAATATATCCATTCTAATTCATTCGTACGATCCATTCTAATTCCTTCGTACGATCCATTCTAATTCCTTCGTACGATCCATTCTAATTCCTTCGTACGATCCATTCTATTTCATTCGTATGATCCATTCTAATTCCTTCGAACAATCCATTCTAATTCCTTCGTATCCATTCTAATTCATTCATACAATCCATTATAATTTATTCGCACGAATGTATCCATTCTAATCATTTGCATGATCCATTCTAATTCATTCCTATGATCTATTCTAATTCATTCGTACGATCCATTCTAATCCATTCTAATCCATTCTTTCATACGATCCATTCTAATTCATATGCACAAAGGTATCCATTCTAATCCATTCATAGGATCCATTCTAATCCATTCGTACGATACATTCTAATTCATTCGTACGATCCATTCTAATTCATTCGTCCGATCCATTCTAATTCATTCGCACGAATGTATCCATTCTAATTCATTCGTACGATCCATTCTAATTCATTCGTACGATCCATTCTAATTCATTCGCACGAATGTACATTCATGCGAATGAATTAGAATGGATCGTACGAATGGATTAGAATGGATCGTATGAGTGAATTAGAATGGATACGAAGGAATTAGAATGGATCGTACGAAGGAATTAGAATGGATCATACAAATGAAATAGAATGGATCGTACGAATGAAATAGAATGGATCATACGAAGGAATTAGAATGCATTCGTATGATCCATTCTAATTCATTCGGACGATCCATTCTAATTCATTCATACGATCCATTCTAATTCATTCGCACGAATATATCCATTCTAATTCTTTTGTACGATGCATTCTAATTCATTCGTTCGATAAATTCTAATTCATTAGCACGATCCATTCTAATTCATTCGTACGATCCATTCTAATTCATTCGCACGATCCATTCTAATTCATTCATAGGATCCATTCTAATTCATTCATACGATCTATTCTAATTCTTTCGCACGAATGTATCCATTCTAATTCATTCGCACGAATGTATCCATTCTAATTCATTCGTACGAATCCATTCTAATTCATTCGTACAATCTATTCTATTTCATTCGGACGATCCATTCTAGTTCATTCGTACGATCCATTCTAATTCATTCGTACGATCCATTCTAATTCATTCGTATGATCCATTCTAATTAATTCGTATGATCCATTCTAATTCATTCGTACGATCCATTCTAATTCATTCATACAATCCATTCTAATTCATTCGCACGAATGTATCCATTCTAATTAATTCGTACGATCCATTCTAATTCATTCGTATGATCCATTCTTATTCATTCGCACGATCCAGTCTAATAGATTCGCACGATCCATTCTAATTCATTCGCATGAATGTATCCATTCTAATTCATTCATACAATCCATTCTAATTCATTCGTACGATCCATTCTAATTCATTCGCACAAATGTATCCATTCTAATTCATTCGTACGATCCATTCTAATTCATTCGTACGATCAGTTCTAATTCATTCACAAAATCTATTCTAATTCATTCATAAGATCCATTCTAATTCATTCGCACGATCCATTCTAATTCATTCGTACGATCCATTCTAATTCTTTCACACGATCCATTCTAATTTATTCGTACGATCCATTCTAATTCATTCGCACGATCCATTCTAATTCATTCGTACGATCCATTCTAATTCATTCATACGATCCATTCTAATTCATTCGTACGATCCATTCTAATTCATTCGTACAAATGTATCGATTCTAATTCATTCGTACGATCCATTCTAATTCATTCGTACGATCCATTCTAATTCATTCGTACGATCCATTCTAATTCATTCGCACGAATATATCCATTCTAGTTCATTCGTACGATCTATTCTAATTCATTCGTACGATCCATTCTAATTCATTCGCACGATCCATTCTAATTCATTCGTATGATCCATTCTAATTCATTCATACGATCCATTCTAATTCATTCGTACGATCAATTCTAATTCATTCGCACAAATGTATCCATTCTAATTCATTCGTACGATCCATTCTAATTCATTCGCACGATCCATTCTAATTCATTCGTACGATCCATTCTAATTCTTTCACACGATCCATTCTAATTCATTCGTACGATCCATTCTAATTCATTCGCACGATCCATTCTAATTCATTCGTACAATCCATTCTAATTCATTCATACGATCCATTCTAATTCATTCGTACGATCCATTCTAATTCATTCGCACAAATGTATCCATTCTAATTCATTCGTACGATCCATTCTAATTCATTCGCACGATCCATTCTAATTCATTCGTACGATCCATTCTAAATCATTCGTATGATCCATTCTAATTAATTCGTATGATCCATTCTAATTCATTCGTACGATCCATTCTAATTCATTCATACAATCCATTCTAATTCATTCGCACGAATGTATCCATTCTAATTAATTCGTACGATCCATTCTAATTCATTCGTATGATCTATTCTTATTCATTCGCACGATCCAGTCTAATTGATTCGCACGATCCATTCTAATTTATTCGCAAGAATGTATCCATTCTAATTCATTCGTACGATCCATTCTAATTCATTAATATGATCCATACTAATTCATTCGTACGATCCATTCTAATTCATATGCACAAAGGTATCCATTCTAATTCATTCGCACGAAAGAATTAGAATGGATTGTATTAAAGAATAGATCGTATGAATGAATTAGAATGGATCGTACGTAATGAATTAGAATGGATTGTATGAATGAATTAGAATGGATCGTACGAATGAGTAAGAATGGATCGTACGAATGAATTAGAATGGATCATACGAATGAATTAGAATGGATCGTACGAATTAATTAGAATGGATCATACGAATGAAATAGAATGGATCGTACGAAGGAATTAGACTGGATCGTACGAAGGAATTAGAATGGATCGTATGAAGGAATTAGAATGGATCGTATGAATGAATTAGAATGGATATATTTGTGCAAATGAATTAGAATGGATCGTATGAATGAATTAGAATGGATCGTATGAGTGAATTAGAACGGATAGTACGAATGAAGTAGAATGGATCGTATGAATGAATTAGAATGGATACATTTGTGCGAATGAATTAGAATGGATCGTATGAATGAATTAGAATGGATCGTACGAATGAATTAGAATGGATCGTGCGAATGAATTTGAATGGATCATACGAATGAATTAGAATGGATCGTACGAATGAACTAGAATGGATACATTCGTGCGAATGAATTAGAATGGATCATACGAATTAGAATGCATCGTACGAATGAATTAGAATAGATCGTACGAATGAATTAGAATGGATACATTCGTGCGAATGAATTAGAATTGATCGTACGAATGAATTAGAATGGATCGTGCGAATGAATTAGAATGGATCGTACGAATGAATTAGAATGGATCATACGAATGAACTAGAATAGAATGGATCGTACGAATGAATTAGAATGGATCGTACGAATGAATTAGAATGGATACATTCGAGCGAATAAATTAGAATGGATTGGACGAATGAATTAGAATGGATCGTACGAATGAATTAGAATGGATCGTACGAATGAATTAGAATGGATCATACGAATGAATTAGATTGGATCGTACGAATAAATTAGAATGGATACATTCGTCCGAATGAATTAGAATGGATCATACGAATGAGTAAGAATGGATCGTACGAATGAAATAGAATAGATTGTACGAATGAATTAGAATGGATCCTACAAATGAATTAGAATGGATCGTGTGAAAGAATTAGAATGGATTGTATGAATGATTTAGAATGGATCGTATGAATGAATTAGAAAGGATCGTGCGCATGAATTCGAATGGATCGTACGAATTCATTCTAATTCATTCATACAATCCATTCTAATTCTTTCACACGATCTATTCTAATTCATTCGTAGGATCGGACGAATGAATTAGAATGGATCGTACGGATGAATTAGAATGAATTAGAATGGATCGTACGAATGAATTAGAATGGATCGTACGAATGAATTAGAATAGATCGTACGAATAAATTAGAATGGATCGTGGGAATGAATTAGAATAGATCGTACGAATGAATTAGATTGGATCGTACGGAATGAATTAGAATGGATTGTATGAATGAATTAGAATGGATACATTCGTGCGAATGAATTAGAATGGATCATACGAATGAGTAAGAATGGATCGTACGAATGAAATAGAATGGATTGTACGAATGAATTAGAATGGATCGTACAAATGGATTAGAATGGATCGTACGAATGAATTAGAATGGATCATACGAATGAACTAGAATGGATACATTCGTGCGAATGAATTAGAATGGGTCATACGAATGAATTAGAATGGATCATACGAATGAGTAAGAATGGATCGTACGAATGAAATAGAATAGATTGTACGAATGAATTAGAATGAATTAGAATGGATTAGAATGGATCGTACGAATGAGAAAGAATGGATCGTACGAATGAAATAGAATGGATTGTGCGAATGAATTAGAATGGATCGTACGAATAAATTAGAATGGATCGTGTGAAAGAATTAAAATGGATTGTATGAATGAATTAGAATAGATCGTACGAATGAACTAGAATGGATCGTACGAATGATTTAGAATGGATCCTACGAATGAATTAGAATGGATCGTACGAATGATTTAGAATGGATACATTCGTGCGAATGAATTAGAATGGATCATACGAATGAGTAAGAATGGATCGTACGAATGAATTAGAATGGATTGTACGAATGAATTAGAATAGATTCGTACGAATGAATTACAATGGATACATTCGTGCGAATGAATTAGAATGGATCGTACCAATGAGTAAGAATGGATCGTACGAATATAATAGAATGGATCGTACGAAGGAATTAGAATGGATCGTACGAATGAATTAGAATGGATCGTATGAATGAATTAGAATGGATCGTGCAAATGAATTCGAATGGATCGTACGAATTCATTCTAATTCATTCATACAATCCATTCTAATTCTTTCACACGATCCATTCTAATTCATTCGTACGTTCCATTCTAATTCATTAGCACGATCCATGCTAATTCATTCGTTCGATCAATTCTATTTCATTAGCACGATCCATTCTAATTCATTCGTACAATCCATTCTAATTCATTCGCACGATCCATTCTAATTCATTCATAGGATCCATTCTAATTCATTCATACGATCTATTCTAATTCTTTCGCACGAATGTATCCATTCTAATTCATTCGCACGAATGTATCCATTCAAATTCATTCGTACGAATCCATTCTAATTCATTCGTACAATCTATTCTATTTCATTCGGACGATCCATTCTAGTTCATTCGTACGATCCATTCTAATTTATTCGTACGATCCATTCTAATTCATTCGTATGATCCATTCTAATTAATTCGTATGATCCATTCTAATTCATTCGTACGATCCATTCTAATTCATTCATACAATCCATTCTAATTCATTCGCACGAATGTATCCATTCTAATTAATTCGTACGATCCATTCTAATTCATTCGTATGATCCATTCTTATTCATTCGCACGATCCAGTCTAATAGATTCGCACGATCCATTCTAATTCATTCGCATGAATGTATCCATTCTAATTCATTCATACAATCCATTCTAATTCATTCGTACGATCCATTCTAATTCATTCGCACAAATGTATCCATTCTAATTCATTCGTACGATCCATTCTAATTCATTCGTACGATCAGTTCTAATTCATTCACAAAATCTATTCTAATTCATTCATAAGATCCATTCTAATTCATTCGCACGATCCATTCTAATTCATTCGTACGATCCATTCTAATTCTTTCACACGATCCATTCTAATTTATTCGTACGATCCATTCTAATTCATTCGCACGATCCATTCTAATTCATTCGTACGATCCATTCTAATTCATTCATACGATCCATTCTAATTCATTCGTACGATCCATTCTAATTCATTCGTACAAATGTATCGATTCTAATTCATTCGTACGATCCATTCTAATTCATTCGTACGATCCATTCTAATTCATTCGTACGATCCATTCTAATTCATTCGCACGAATATATCCATTCTAGTTCATTCGTACGATCTATTCTAATTCATTCGTACGATCCATTCTAATTCATTCGCACGATCCATTCTAATTCATTCGTATGATCCATTCTAATTCATTCATACGATCCATTCTAATTCATTCGTACGATCAATTCTAATTCATTCGCACAAATGTATCCATTCTAATTCATTCGTACGATCCATTCTAATTCATTCGCACGATCCATTCTAATTCATTCGTACGATCCATTCTAATTCTTTCACACGATCCATTCTAATTCATTCGTACGATCCATTCTAATTCATTCGCACGATCCATTCTAATTCATTCGTACAATCCATTCTAATTCATTCATACGATCCATTCTAATTCATTCGTACGATCCATTCTAATTCATTCGCACAAATGTATCCATTCTAATTCATTCGTACGATCCATTCTAATTCATTCGCACGATCCATTCTAATTCATTCGTACGATCCATTCTAAATCATTCGTATGATCCATTCTAATTAATTCGTATGATCCATTCTAATTCATTCGTACGATCCATTCTAATTCATTCATACAATCCATTCTAATTCATTCGCACGAATGTATCCATTCTAATTAATTCGTACGATCCATTCTAATTCATTCGTATGATCTATTCTTATTCATTCGCACGATCCAGTCTAATTGATTCGCACGATCCATTCTAATTTATTCGCAAGAATGTATCCATTCTAATTCATTCGTACGATCCATTCTAATTCATTAATATGATCCATACTAATTCATTCGTACGATCCATTCTAATTCATATGCACAAAGGTATCCATTCTAATTCATTCGCACGAAAGAATTAGAATGGATTGTATTAAAGAATAGATCGTATGAATGAATTAGAATGGATCGTACGTAATGAATTAGAATGGATTGTATGAATGAATTAGAATGGATCGTACGAATGAGTAAGAATGGATCGTACGAATGAATTAGAATGGATCATACGAATGAATTAGAATGGATCGTACGAATTAATTAGAATGGATCATACGAATGAAATAGAATGGATCGTACGAAGGAATTAGACTGGATCGTACGAAGGAATTAGAATGGATCGTATGAAGGAATTAGAATGGATCGTACGAATGAATTAGAATGGATATATTTGTGCAAATGAATTAGAATGGATCATATGAATGAATTAGAATGGATCGTATGAGTGAATTAGAACGGATAGTACGAATGAAGTAGAATGGATCGTATGAATGAATTAGAATGGATACATTTGTGCGAATGAATTAGAATGGATCGTATGAATGAATTAGAATGGATCGTACGAATGAATTAGAATGGATCGTGCGAATGAATTTGAATGGATCATACGAATGAATTAGAATGGATCGTACGAATGAACTAGAATGGATACATTCGTGCGAATGAATTAGAATGGATCATACGAATTAGAATGCATCGTACGAATGAATTAGAATAGATCGTACGAATGAATTAGAATGGATACATTCGTGCGAATGAATTAGAATTGATCGTACGAATGAATTAGAATGGATCGTGCGAATGAATTAGAATGGATCGTACGAATGAATTAGAATGGATCATACGAATGAACTAGAATAGAATGGATCGTACGAATGAATTAGAATGGATCGTACGAATGAATTAGAATGGATACATTCGAGCGAATAAATTAGAATGGATTGGACGAATGAATTAGAATGGATCGTACGAATGAATTAGAATGGATCGTACGAATGAATTAGAATGGATCATACGAATGAATTAGATTGGATCGTACGAATAAATTAGAATGGATACATTCGTCCGAATGAATTAGAATGGATCATACGAATGAGTAAGAATGGATCGTACGAATGAAATAGAATAGATTGTACGAATGAATTAGAATGGATCCTACAAATGAATTAGAATGGATCGTGTGAAAGAATTAGAATGGATTGTATGAATGATTTAGAATGGATCGTATGAATGAATTAGAAAGGATCGTGCGCATGAATTCGAATGGATCGTACGAATTCATTCTAATTCATTCATACAATCCATTCTAATTCTTTCACACGATCTATTCTAATTCATTCGTAGGATCGGACGAATGAATTAGAATGGATCGTACGGATGAATTAGAATGAATTAGAATGGATCGTACGAATGAATTAGAATGGATCGTACGAATGAATTAGAATAGATCGTACGAATAAATTAGAATGGATCGTGGGAATGAATTAGAATAGATCGTACGAATGAATTAGAATGGATCGTACGGAATGAATTAGAATGGATTGTATGAATGAATTAGAATGGATACATTCGTGCGAATGAATTAGAATGGATCATACGAATGAGTAAGAATGGATCGTACGAATGAAATAGAATGGATTGTACGAATGAATTAGAATGGATCGTACAAATGGATTAGAATGGATCGTACGAATGAATTAGAATGGATCATACGAATGAACTAGAATGGATACATTCGTGCGAATGAATTAGAATGGGTCATACGAATGAATTAGAATGGATCATACGAATGAGTAAGAATGGATCGTACGAATGAAATAGAATAGATTGTACGAATGAATTAGAATGAATTAGAATGGATTAGAATGGATCGTACGAATGAGAAAGAATGGATCGTACGAATGAAATAGAATGGATTGTGCGAATGAATTAGAATGGATCGTACGAATAAATTAGAATGGATCGTGTGAAAGAATTAAAATGGATTGTATGAATGAATTAGAATAGATCGTGCGAATGAACTAGAATGGATCGTACGAATGATTTAGAATGGATCCTACGAATGAATTAGAATGGATCGTACGAATGATTTAGAATGGATACATTCGTGCGAATGAATTAGAATGGATCATACGAATGAGTAAGAATGGATCGTACGAATGAATTAGAATGGATTGTACGAATGAATTAGAATAGATTCGTACGAATGAATTACAATGGATACATTCGTGCGAATGAATTAGAATGGATCGTACCAATGAGTAAGAATGGATCGTACGAATATAATAGAATGGATCGTACGAAGGAATTAGAATGGATCGTACGAATGAATTAGAATGGATCGTATGAATGAATTAGAATGGATCGTGCAAATGAATTCGAATGGATCGTACGAATTCATTCTAATTCATTCATACAATCCATTCTAATTCTTTCACACGATCCATTCTAATTCATTCGTACGTTCCATTCTAATTCATTAGCACGATCCATGCTAATTCATTCGTTCGATCAATTCTATTTCATTAGCACGATCCATTCTAATTCATTCGTACAATCCATTCTAATTCATTCGCACGATCCATTCTAATTCATTCATAGGATCCATTCTAATTCATTCATACGATCTATTCTAATTCTTTCGCACGAATGTATCCATTCTAATTCATTCGCACGAATGTATCCATTCTAATTCATTCGTACGATCCATTCTAATTCCTTCGTACGATCCATTCTAATTCATTCGCACGATCCATTCTAATACATTCATACGATCCATTCTAATTTATTTGCACGTGTGAATGAATTAGAATGGATCGTACGAATGAATTAGAATGGATACATTCGTGCGAATGAATTCGAATGGATCGTATGAATGAATTAGAATGGATCGTGCGAATGAATTAGAATGGATCGTACGAATGAATTAGAATGGATCTTACGAATGAATTAGAATGGATCGTACGAATGAGTAAGAATGGATCGTACGAATGAAATAGAAATGAATTAGAATGAATCGTATGAATGAATTAGAATGGATCGTACAAATGAATTAGAATGGATCGTATGAATGAATTAGAATGGATCGTACGAATGAATTAGAATGGATCGTGCGAATGAATTAGAATGGATCGTACGAATGAATTAGAATGGATCGTATGAATGAACTAGAATGGATACATTCGTGCGAATGAATTAGAATGGATCATACGAATGAATTAGAATGGATCGTACGAATGAATTAGAATGGATCGTACGAATGAATTAGAATGGATCCTACGAATGAATTAGAATGGATCGTACGAATGAATTAGAATGGATCGTACGAATGAACTAGAATGGATCTTACGAATGAATTAGAATGGATCGTACGAATAAATTAGAATGGATCATATGAATGGTTTAGAATGGATACATTCGTGCGAATGAATTAGAATGGATCGGACGAATGAATTAGAATGGATCTTACGAATGAATTAGAATGGATCGAATGAATGAATTAGAATGGTTACATTCATGCGAATGAATTAGAACGGATCGTACGAATGGATTAGAATGGATACATTCTTGCGAATGAATTAGAATGGATCATACGAATGAGTAAGAATGGATCGTACGAATGAAATAGAATGGATTGTACGAATGAATTAGAATGGATCGTGCGAATGAATTTGAATGGATCGTACGAATGAATTAGAATGGATCGTACGAATGAATTAGAATGGATACATTCGTGCGAATGAATTAGAATGGATACATTCGTGCGAAAGAATTAGAATAGATCGTATGAATGAATTAGAATGGATCCTATGAATGAATTAGAATGGATCGTGCGAATGAATTAGAATAGATCGTACGAATGAATTAGAATGGATCGTACGAATGAATTAGAATGGATCATACGAATGAGTAAGAATGGATCGTACGAATAAAATAGATTGGATAGTACGAAGGAATTTGAATGGATCGTACGAATGAATTAGAATGGATCGTGTGAAAGAAATAGAATGGATTGTATGAATGAATTAGAATGGATCATATGAATGAATTAGAATGGATCGTGCGAATGAATTAGAATGGATCGTACGAATGAATTAGAATGGATCGTACGAATGAATTAGAATGGATCCTACGAATGAATTAGAATGGATCATACGAATGAGTTAGAATGGATCGTACGAATGAAATAGAATGAATTGTACGAATGAATTAGAATGGATACATTCGTGCGAATGAATTAGAATGGATCGTACGAATGAATTAGAATGGATCGTACGAATGAATTAGAATGCATCGTACGAAAGAATTAGAATGGATATATTCGTGCGAATGAATTAGAATGGATCGTACGAATGAATTAGACTGGATCGTACGAATGAATTTGAATGGATACATTTGTGCGAATGAATCTAAATTGATTGTATGAATGAATTACAATGGATCGTACGAATGAATTAGAATGGATCGTACGAATGGATTAGAATAGCTCATACGAATGACTTAGAATGAATCGTATGAATGAATTAGAATGGTTACATTCGTGCGAATGAATTAGAATAGATCGTACGAATAAATTAGAATGGATCGTACGAATAAATTAGAATGGATCAAGGGAATGAATTAGAATGGATCGTACGAATAAATTAGAATGGATCCACCGAATGAGTTAGAATGGATCATACGAATGAATTAGAATGGATTGTACGAATGAATTAGAATGGATTGTGCAAATGAATTAGAATGGATCGTATGAATAAATAAGAATGGATCGTACGAATGAATTAGAATGGATCGTGCGAATGAATTAGCATGAATCGTACAAATGTATTAGAATGGATCGTACGAATGAATTAGAATGAATCGTACGATCCATTCTAATTCATTTGTACGATCCATTCTAATTCATTCGCACGAATATATCCATTCTAATTCATTCATACGATCTATTCTAATTCATTCATCCAATCCATTATAATTCTTTCACACGATCCATTCTAATTCATTCGTACGATCCATTCTAATTCATTCGTACGATCCATTGTAATTCATTCGTATGATCCATTCTAATTCATTCCTACGATCTATTCTAATTCATTAACTCGAATATATCCATTCTAATTCATTCGTTCGATCCATTCTAATTCATTCGCACGATCCATTCTAATTCATTCGTACGATCCATTCTAATCCATTCGTACTGTCCATTCTAATTCATTCGTACGATCCATTCTAATTCGTTCGTATGATCCATTCTAATTCATTCGCACGAATGTATCCATTCTAGTTCATTCGTACGATCCATTCTAATTCATTCGTACGATCCATTCTAATTCATTCGCACGATCCATTCTAATTCATTCGTACGATCCATTCTAATTCATTCATATGATCCATTCTTATTCATTCTAGAATGGATACGTTCGTGCGAATGAATTAGAATGGATCGTACGAATGAATTAGAATGGATCGTACGAATGAATTAGAATGGATCGTACGAATGAATTAGAATGGATCAAATGAATGAATTAGAATGGATCGTACGAATGAATTAGAATGGATCGTACGAATGAACTAGAATGGATACATTCGTGCGAATGAATTAGAATGAATCGTACGAATAAATTAGAATGGATCGTACGATTCATTCTAATTCATTAGTACGATCCATTCTAATACATTTGTACGATTCATGCTAATTCATTCTCACGATCCATTCTAATTCATTCGTACGATCCATTCTTCTTCATTCATACGGTCCATTCTAATTCATTCGCACAATCCATTCTAATTCATTCGTACAATCCATTCTAATTCATTCGTATGATCCATTCTAACTCATTCGGTGGATCCATTCTAATTCATTCATACGATCCATTCTAATTCATTCCCACGATCCATTCTAATTTATTCGTACGATCCATTCTAATTCATTCGTACGATCTATTCTAATTCATTTGCACGAATTTAACCATTCTAATTCATTCATACGATTCATTCTAATTCATTCGTATGAGCTATTCTAATTCATTCGTACGATCCATTCTAATTCATTCGTACGATCCATTGTAATTCATTCATACAATCCATTTAAATTCATTCGCACAAATGTATCCATTCAAATTCATTCGTACGATCCAGTCTAATTCATTCGTACGATCCATTCTAATTCATTCGCACGAATATATCCATTGTAATTCTTTCGTACGACGCATTCTAATTCATTCGTACGATCCATTCTAATTCATTCATTTGATCCATTCTAATTCATTCGTACGATCCATTCTAATTCATTCGTCCGATCCATTCTAATTCATTCGCACGAATGTATCCATTCTAATTAATTCGTACGATCCATTCTAATTCATTCGTAAGATCCATTCTAATTCTTTCGTACGATCCATTCTAATTCATTCGTACGATCCATTCCAATTCATTCGCACGAATGTATCCATTCTAGTTCATTCGTACGATCCATTCTAATTCATTCGTACGATCCATTCTAATTCATTCCGTACGATCCATTCTAATACATTCGTACGATCGTACGAATGAATTAGAATGAATTAGAATGGATCGTACGAATGAATTAGATTGGATCTTACGAATGAATTAGAATGGATCGTACGAATGAATTAGAATGGATCGTACGAATGAATTAGAATGGATACATTCGTGCGAATGAATTAGAATGGATCGGACGAATGAATTAGAATGGATCGTACGAATGAATTAGAATGGATCATATGAATTCATTAGAATGGTTACATTCATGCGAATGAATTAGAATGGATCGTACGAATGAATTAGAATGGATCGTACGAATGGATTAGAATGGATACATTCGAGCGAATGAATTAGAATGGATCGTACGAATGAATTAGAATGGATCGTACGAATGGATTAGAATGGATCCTACGAATGGATTAGAATGGATACCTTTGTGCATATGAATTAGAATGGATCGTATGAATGAATTAGAATGGATCGTAGAATGGATCATACGAATAAATTAGAATGAATTAGAATGGATCGTACGAATGAATTAGAATAGATCATAGGAATGAATTAGAATGGATCGTGCAAATGAATTAGAATGGATACATTCGTACGAATGAATTAGAATGGATCGTACGAATGAATTAGAATGGATCGTACGAATGAATTAGAATAGATCGTAAGTATGAATTAGAATGGATCATACGAATGAGTAAGAATGGATTGTACGAATGAAATAGAATGGATTGTACGAATGAATTAGAATGGATCGTACGAATGAATTAGAATGGATCGTGTGAAAGAATTAGAATGGATTGTATGAATGAATTAGAATGGATCATATGAATGAATTAGAATGGATCGTGCGAATGAATTCGAATGGATCGTACGAATGAATTAGAATGGATCGTACGAATGAATTAGAATGGATACATTCGTGCGAATGAATTAGAATGGATACATTCGTGCGAAAGAATTAGAATAGATCGTATGAATGAATTAGAATGGATCCTATGAATGAATTAGAATGGATCGTGCGAATGAATTAGAATGGATCGTACGAATGAATTAGAATGGATCGTGCTAATGAATTAGAATTGATCGAACGAATGAATTAGCATGGATCGTGCTAATGAATTAGAATGGAACGTAAGAATGAATTAGAATGCATCGTACGAATGAATTAGAATAGATCGTACGTATGAATTAGAATGGATCGTACGAATAAATTAGAATGGATCGTGTGAAAGAATTAGAATGGATCGTACGAATGAATTAGAATGGATCGTGCGAATGAATTAGAATGGATCGTACGAATGAATTAGAATGGATCGTGTTAATGAATTAGAATGGATCATACGAATAAGTAAAAATGGATCGTACGAATGAAATAGAATGGATCGTATAAATGAATTAGAATGGATCATACAAATGAATTAGAATGGATCGTACGAATGAATTAGAATGGATCATACGAATGAATTAGAATGGATCTTACGAATGAATTAGAATGGATCGTACGAATGAATTAGAATAGCTCTTACGAATGAATTAGAATGGATTGTATGAATGAATTAGAATGGATCGTACGAATGAATTAGAATGGATCGTATGAATGAATTAGAATGGATCGTACGAATGAATTAGAATGGATCAAATGAATGAATTAGAATGGTTACATTCATGCGAATGAATTAGAATGGATCGTACGAATGGATTAGAATGGATCGTACGAATGGATTAGAATGGATACATTCGAGCGTACGATCCATTCTAATTCATTCGTCCGATCCATTCTAATTCATTCGCACGAATGTATCCATTCTAATTCATTCGTCCGATCCATTCTAATTCACTCGTACGATCCATTCTAATTCTTTCGTAAGATCCATTCTAATTCATTCGTACGATCCATTCTAATTCATTCGTACGATCCATTCTAATTCATTCATACAATCCATTTAGATTCATTCGCACAAATGTATCCATTAGAATGGATCGTACGTACGATCAAATCTAATTCATTCGTACGATCCATTCCAATTCATTCGCACGAATGTATCCATTCTAGTTCATTCGTACGATCTATTCTAATTCATTCGTACGATCCATTCTAATTCATTCGCACGATCCATTCTAATTCATTCGTACGATCCATTCAAATTCATTCGCACGAATGTATCCATTCTAATTCATTCGTACATACGATCCATTCTAATTCATTCGCACGAATGTCTCCATTCTAATTCATTTGTATAATCCATTCTATTTCATTCGTACGATCCATTCTTACTCATTCGTATGATCTATTCTAATTCATTCGCACGAATGTATCTATTCTAATTCATTCGTACGATCCATTCTAATTCTTTCGCACGATCCATTCTAATTCATTCATACGATTCATTCTAATTCATTCATACAATCCATTCTAATTCTTTCACACGATCCATTCTAATTCATTCGTAGGATCCATTCTAATTCATTCGTACAATCTATTTAATTTCATTCGTACGATCCATTCTTACTCATTCGTATGATCCATTCTAATTCATTCGGACGAATGTATCTATTCTAATTTATTCGTACGATCCATTCTAATTCATTCGTACGATCCATTCTAATTCATTCGTACGATCCATTCTAATTCATTCGTCTGATCCATTCTAATTTATTCGCACGAATGTATCCATTCTAATTCATTCGTACGGTCCATTCTAATTCATTCGCACAATCCATTCTATTTCATTCGTACGATCCATTCTTACTCATTCGTAAGATCCATTCTAATTTATTCGGACGAATGTATCCATTCTTATTTATTCGTACGATCCATTCTAATTCAGTCGTACGATCCATTCTAATTCATTCATACAATCCATTCTAATTCTTTCATACAATCCATTCTAATTCTTTCGTGCGAATGAATTAGAATGGATACCTTTGTGCATATGAATTAGAATGGATCGTACGAATGAATTAGAATGGATCATATTAATGAATCAGAATTGATCGTACGAATGAATTAGAATGGATACATTCGTGCGAATGAATTAGAATGGATCGTACGAATCAATTAGACTGGATCGTGCGAATGAATAAGAATAGATCATACGAATGAATTAGAATGGATCGTACGAATTAATTAGAATGGATACATTCGTGCGAATGAATTAGAATGGATTGTATGAATGAATTAGAATGGATCGTACGAATGAATTAGAATGAATCATACGAATTAATTAGAATGAATCATACGAATGAATTATAATGGATCTTACGAATGAATTAGAATAGATCGTACGAATGAATTAGAATGGATCGTACGAATGAATTAGAATGGATACATTTGTGCGAATGAATTAGAATGGATCGTACGAATGAATTAGAATGGATCGTATGAATGAATTAGAATGGATCGTACGAATGAAATAGAATGGATCGTGCGAATGAATTAGAATGGATCGTACTAATAAATTAGAATGGATCGTGTGAAAGAATTAGAATGGATCGTACGAATGAATTAGAATGGATCGTGCGAATGAATTAGAATGGATCGTATGAATGAATTAGAATAGATTTTGTGAATGAATTAGAACTGATCGTACGAATGAATTAGAATGGATCGTACGAATAATTAGAATGGATACATTTGTGCGAATGAATTAGAATGGATCATAAGAATGAATTAGAATGGATCGTATGAATGAATCAGAATGGATACATTCATGCGAATGAATTAGAATGGATCGTGCGAATCCATTAGACTGGATCATGCGAATAAATAAGAATGGATCATACGAATGAATTAGAATGGATCATACGAATTAATTAGAATGGATACATTCGTGCGAATGAATTAGAATGAATTGTATGAATGAATTAGAATGGATCGTACGAATGAATTAGAATGGATCATACGAATTAATTAGAATGGATCATACGAATGAATTAGAATGGATCGTACAAATGAATTAGTATGGATCGTACGAATGAACTAGAATGGATCGTACGAATGAAATAGAATAGATTGTACGAATGAATTAGAATGGATTCGTACGAATGAATTAGAATGGATACATTCATGCGAATGAATTAGAATGGATACATTCGTGCGAAAGAATTAGAATAGATCGTATGAATGAATTAGAATGGATCCTATGAATGAATTAGAATGGATCGTGCGAATGAATTAGAATGGATCGTACGAATGAATTAGAATGGATCGTGCTAATGAATTAGAATTGATCGAATGAATCAATTAGCATGGATCGTGCTAATGAATTAGAATGGATCGTACGAATGAATTAGAATGGATCAAATGAATGAATTAGAATGGTTACATTCATGCGAATGAATTAGAATGGATCATACGAATGGATTAGAATGGATCGTACGAATGGATTAGAATGGATACATTCGAGCGAATGAATTAGAATGGATCGTACGGAATGAATTAGAATGGATTGTATGAATGAATTAGAATGGATCGTGCGAATGAATTAGAATGGATCGTACAAATGAATTAGAATGGATCTTACGAATGAATTAGAATGGATCGTACGAATGAATTCGAATGGATCGTACGAATGAATTAGCACGATCCATGCTAATTCATTCGTTCGATCAATTCTAATTCATTAGCACGATCCATTCTAATTCATTCGTATGATCCATTCTAATTCATTAGCACGATCCATGCTAATTCATTCGTTCGATCAATTCTAATTCATTAGCACGATCCATTCTAATTCATTCGTACGATCCATTCTAATTCATTTGCACGATCCATTCTAATTCATTCATAGGATCCATTCTAATTCATTCATATGATCTATTCTAATTCTTTCGCACAAATGTATCCATTCTAATTCATTCGCACAAATGTATCCATTCTAATTCATTTGTACGATTCATTCTAATTCATTCGTACGATCCATTCTAGTTCATTCGTACGATCCATTCTAATTCATTCATACGATCTATTCTAATTCATTCATACAATCCATTCTAATTCTTTCACACGATCCATTCTAATTCATTCGTACGATCCATTCTAATTCATTCGTACAATCCATTCTATTTCATTCGTACGATCCATTCTTACTCATTCGTATGATCCATTCTAATTCATTCACACGAATGTATCCATAATGGATCATACGAATGAGTAAGAATGGATCGTTCGAATGAAATAGAATGGATTGTGCAAATGAATTAGAATGGACCGTACGAATGAATTAGACGTACGAATGAATTAGAATGGATACATTCGTGCGAATAAATTAGAATGGATCATACGAATGAGTAACAATGGATCGTCATTCTAATTCATTCGTATGATCCATTCTAATTCATTTGTATCCATTCTATTTCATTCGCATGATCCATTCTAATTCATTCGCGCAATCTATTCTAATTCATTCGTACAATCCATTCTTACTCATTCATACGATCCATTCTAATTCATTCATAGGATCCATTCTAATTCATTCATACAATCCATTCTAATTCATTCGCACAAATGTATCCATTTTAATTCATTCGTACGATCAGTTCTAATTCATTCACAAAATCTATTCTAATTCATTCGTACGATCCATTCTAATTCATTCGCACGAATGTATCTATTCTAATTCATTCGTACGATCCATTCTAATTCATTAATATGATCCATTCTAATTCATTCGTACGATCCATTCTAATTCATATGCACAAAGGTATCCATTCTAATTCATTCGTACGATTCATTCTAATTCAGGATCGTACGAATGAATTAGAATGGATATATTCGTACAAATGAATTAGAATGGATCGTACGAATGAATTAGAATAGATCGTATGAGTGAATTAGAACGGATAGTACGAATGAAGTAGAATGGATCGTATGAATGAATTAGAATGGATACATTCGTGTGAATGAATTAGAATGGATCGTATGAATGAATTAGAATAGATTGTGCGAATGAATTAGAATGGATCGTACGAATGAATTAGAATGGATACATTCGTGCGAATAAATTAGAATGGATTGTATGAATGAATTAGAATGGATCGTACGAATGAATTAGAATGGATCGTACGAATGAATTAGAATAGATAGTGCGAATGAATTAGAATGGATCATGCGAATGAAATAGAATGGATACAAATGAATTAGAATGGATCATACGAAAGAATTAGAATGACGATCCATTCTTACTCATTCGTATGATCCATTCTAATTTATTCGCATGAATGTATCCATTCTAATTCATTCGTACGTCTTATTCATTCGTACGGTCCATTCTAATTCATTCGCACAATCCATTCTATTTCATTCGATAGGTCCATTCTTACTCATTCGTATGATCCATTATGGATACATTCGTGCGAATGAATTAGAATGGATCATACGAATAAGTAAGAATGGATCGTACGAATGAAATAGAATGGATTGTGCGAATGAATTAGAATGGATCGTACGAATGAATTAGAATGGATCGTGTGAAAGAATTAGAATGGATTGTATGAATGAATTAGAATAGATCGTATGAATGAATTAGAATGGATCGTACGAATGAACTACAATGGATCGTACGAATGAATTAGAATGAATCGTACAAATGAATTAGAATGGATACATTTGTGCGAATGAATTAGAATGGATACATTCGTGCGAAAGAATTAGAATAGATCGTATGAATGAATTAGAATGGATCCTATGAATGAATTAGAATGGATCGTGCGAATGAATTAGAATGGATCGTACGAATGAATTAGAATGGATCGTGCTAATGAATTAGAATTGATCGAACGAATGAATTAGCATGGATCGTGCTAATGAATTAGAATGGATCGTACGAATGAATTAGAATGGATCAAATGAATGAATTAGAATGGTTACATTCATGCGAATGAATTAGAATGGATCGTACGAATGGATTAAAATGGATCGTACGAATGGATTAGAATGGATACATTCGAGCGAATGAATTAGAATGGATCGTACGAATGAATTAGAATGGATACATTCATCCGAATGAATTAGAATGGATCATACGAATGAGTGAGAATGGATTGTACGAATGAAATAGAATAGATTGTACGAATGAATTAGAATGGATTCGTACGAATGAATTAGAATGGATTAGAATAGATCGTGTGAAAGAATTAGAATGGATCGTACGAATGAATTAGAATGGATCGTGCGAAAGAATTAGAATGGATCGTACGAATGAATTAGAATGGATACATTTGTGCGAATGAATTAGAATGGATCGTATGAATGAATTAGAATGGATACATTCGTGCGAATGAATTAGAATGGATACATTCGTGCGAAAGAATTAGAATAGATCGTATGAATGAATTAGAATGGATCCTATGAATGAATTAGAATGGATCGTGCGAATGAATTAGAATGGATCGTACGAATGAATTAGAATGGATCGTACTAATGAATTAGAATTGATCGAACGAATGAATTAGCATGGATCGTGCTAATGAATTAGAATGGAACGTACGAATGAATTAGAATGGATCGTGTGAAAGAATTAGAATGGATTGTATGAATGAATTAGAATAAATTCGTACGATCAATTCGAATTCATTCGCACGATCCATTCTAATTCATTCATACGATCCATTCTAATTCATTCATACAATCCATTCTAACTCTTTCACACGATCCATTCTAATTCATTCGTAGGATCCATTCTAATTCATTCGTACAATATATTCTATTTCATTCGTACGATCCATTCTTACTCATTCATATGATCCATTCTAATTCATTCGGACGAATGTATCCATTCTAATTTATTCGTACGATCCATTCTAATTCATTCGTACGATCCATTCTAATTCATTCGCTCGAATGTATCCATTCTAATCCATTCGTACGATCCATTCTAATCCATTCGTACGATCCATTCTAATTCATTCGTACGATCTATTCTAATTCATTCGTATGATCCATTCTAATTCATTCGCACGATCCATTCTAATTCATTCATAGGATCCATTCTAATTCGTTCATACGATCTACTCTAATTCTTTCGCACGAATGTATCCATTCTAATTCATTCGCACGAATGTATCCATTCTAATTCATTCGTACGATCCATTCTAATTCATTTGTACGATCCATTCTAATTCATTCGTACGATCCATTCTAATTAATTCGTATGATCCATTCTTATTCATTCGTACAATCCATTCTAATTCACTCATACGATCCATTCTAATTCATTCGTACGATCCATTCTAATTCACTCATACGATCCATTCTAATACATTCATACGATCCATTCTAATTCATTTGCACGAATATATCCATTCTAATTCATTCGTACGATCCATTCTAATTCCTTCGTACGATCCATTCTAATTCATTCGTACGATCTATTCTAATTCATTCGTACGAGCCATTCTAATTCATTCGTACGAATGAATTAGAATGAATACATTCGTTCGAATGAATTAGAATGGATACATTCGTGCGAAAGAATTAGAATAGATCGTATGAATGAATTAGAATGGATCCTATAAACGAATTAGAATGGATCGTGCGAATGAATTAGAATGGATCGTACGAATGAATTAGAATAGATCGTGCTAATGAATTAGAATTGATCGAACGAATGAATTAGCACGGATCGTGCTAATGAATTAGAATGGATCGTACGAATGAATTAGAATGGATCGTGTGAAAGAATTAGAATGGATTGTATGAATGAATTAGAATGGATCGTACGAATGAATTAGAATGGATCGTACGAAGGAATTAGAATGGATCGTACGAATGAATTAGAATGGATCATACGAATGAATTAGAATGGATCGTACGAAGGCATTAGAATGGATCGTACGAATGAATTAGAATGGATCGTATGAATGAATTAGAATGGATACATTCGTGTGAATGAATTAGAAAGGATCGTATGAATGAATTAGAATAGATTTTGTGAATGAATTAGAACTGATCGTACGAATGAATTAGAATGGATACATTCGTGCGAATGAATTAGTATGGATTGTATGAATGAATTAGAATGGATCCTATGAATGAATTAGAATGGATCGTACGAATGAATTAGAATGGATACATTTGTGCGAATGAATTAAAATTGATCGTATGAATGAATTAGAATGGATCGTGCGAATGAATTAGAATGGATCGTACGAATGAATTAGAATGGATACATTCGTGCGAATGAATTAGAATGGATACATTCGTGCGAAAGAATTAGAATAGATCGTATGAATGAATTAGAATGGATCATATGAATGAATAAGAATGGATCGCGCGAGTGAATTAGAATGGATCGTACGAATGAATTAGAGTGGATCGTGCTAATGAATTAGAATTGATCGAACGAATGAATTAGCATGGATCGTGCTAATGAATTAGAATGGAACGTACGAATGAATTAGAATGGATCGTGTGAAAGAATTAGAATGGATTGTATGAATGAATTAGAATGAATTCGTACGATCCACTCGAATTCATTCGCACGATCCATTCTAATTCATTCATACGATCCATTCTAATTCATTCATACAATCCATTCTAATTCTTTCACACGATCCATTCTAATTCATTCGTAGGAACCATTCTAATTCATTCGTACAATCTATTCTATTTCATTCGTACGATCCATTCTTACTCATTCGTATGATCCATTCTAATTCATTCGGACGAATGTATCCATTCTAATTTACTCGTACGATCCATTCTAATTCATTCGTATGATCCATTCTAATTCATTCGCTCGAATGTATCCATTCTAATCCATTCGTACGATCCATTCTAATCCATTCGTACGATCCATTCTAATTCATTCGCATGAATGTAACCATTCTAATTCATTCATTTGATCCATTCTAATTCATTCGTAGGATCCATTCTAATTCATTAGCACGATCCATGCTAATTCATTCGTTCGATCAATTCTAATTCATTAGCATGATTCATTCTAATTCATTCGTACGATCCATTCTAATTCATTCGCACGATCCATTCTAATTCATTCATAGGATCCATTCTAATTCATTCATACGATCTATTCGAATTCTTTCGCACGAATGTATCCATTCTAATTCATTCGCACGAATGTATCTATTCTAATTCATTCGTACGATCCATTCTAATTCATTCGCATGATCCATTCTAATTCATTCGTACGATCAATTTTAATTCATTCGCACGAATGTATCCATTCTAATTCATTCGTACGATCCATTCTAATTCATTCATAGGATCCATTCTAATTCATTCATACAATCCATTCTAATTCATTCGCACGAATGTATCCATTCTAATTCATTCGTACGATCAGTTCTAATTCATTCACAAAATCTATTCTAATTCATTCATACGATCCATTCTAATTCATTCACACGAATGTATCCATTCTAATTCATTCATACGATCCATTCTAATTCATTCGTACGATCCATTCTAATTCTTTCGTACGATCCATTCTAATTCATTCGTACGATCTATTCTAATTCATTCGTTCAATCCATTCTAATTCTTTCGTACGATCCATTCTAATTCATTCGTACGATCCATTCTAATTCATTCATACAATCCATTCTAATTCTTTCACACGATCCATTCTAATTCATTCGTACGATCCATTCTAATTCATTCGTGCAATCCATTCTATTTCATTCGTACGATCCATTCTTACTCATTCGTACGATCCATTCTAATTCATTCACACGAATGTATCCATTCGTACGAATGAATTAGAATAGTTTGTACGAATGAATTAGAATGGATCGTACGAATGAATTAGAATGGATCGTACGAAGGAATTAGAATGGATCGTACGAATGAATTAGAATGGATCGTACAAATGAATTAGAATAGATCGTACGAATGAATTAGAATGGATCGTACGAAGGAATTAGAATGGATCGTATGAATGAATTAGAAAGGATATATTCGGGCAAATGAATTAGAATGGATCGTATGAATGTATTAGAATGGATCGTATGAGTGAATTAGAATGGATCGTACGAATGAATTAGAATGGATCGTATGAATGAATTAGAATGGATACATTCGTGTGAATGAATTAGAATGGATCGTATGAATGAATTAGAATAGATTTTGTGAATGAATTAGAACTGATCGTGCGAATGAATTAGAATGGATACATTCGTGCGAATGAATTAGAATGGATTGTATGAATGAATTAGAATGGATCCTATGAATGAATTAGAATGGATTGTACGAATGAAATAGAATGGATTGTACGAATGAATTAGAATGGATCGTACGAATGAATTAGAATGGATCGTGTGAAAGAATTAGAATGGATTGTATGAATGAATTAGAATGGATCATATAAATGAATTAGAATGGATCATGCGAATGAATTCGAATGGATCGTACGAATGAATTAGAATGGATCGTACGAATGAATTAGAATGGATACATTCGTGCGAATGAATTAGAATGGATACATTCGTGCGAAAGAATTAGAATAGATCTTATGAATGAATTAGAATGGATCCTATGAATGAATTAGAATGGATCGTGCGAATGAATTAGAATGGATCGTACGAATGAATTAGAATGGATCGTGCTAATGAATTAGAATTGATCGAACGAATGAATTAGCATGGATCGTGCTAATGAATTAGAATGGAACATAAGAATGAATTAGAATGGATCGTACGAATGAATTAGAATAGATCGTACGAATGAATTAGAATGGATCGTACGAATCAATTAGAATGGATCGTGTGAAAGAATTAGAATGGATCGTACGAATGAATTAGAATGGACCGTGCGAATGAATTAGAGTGGATCGTACGAATGAATTAGAATGGATCGTGTTAATGAATTAGAATGGATCATACGAATAAGTAAAAATGGATCGTACGAATGAAATAGAATGGATCGTACAAATGAATTAGAATGGATCGTACAAATGAATTAGAATGGATCGTACGACTGAATTAGAATGGATCATACGAATGAATTAGAATGGATCTTACGAATGAATTAGAATGGATCGTACGAATGAATTAGAATAGCTCTTACGAATGAATTAGAATGGATTGTATGAATGAATTAGAATGGATCGTACGAATGAATTAGAATGGATCATATGAATGAATTAGAATGGATCGTACGAATGAATTAGAATGGATCAAATGAATGAATTAGAATGGTTACATTCATGCGAATGAATTAGAATGGATCGTACGAATGGATTAGAATGGATCGTACGAATGGATTAGAATGGATACATTCGAGCGTACGATCCATTCTAATTCATTCGTCCGATCCATTCTAATTTATTCGCACGAATGTATCCATTCTAATTCATTCGTCTGATCCATTCTAATTCACTCGTACGATCCATTCTAATTCATTCGTAAGATCCATTCTAATTCATTCGTACGATCCATTCTAATTCATTCGTACGATCCATTCTAATTCATTCATACAATCCATTTAGATTCATTCGAACAAATGTATCCATTAGAATGGATCGTACGTACGATCCATTCTAATTCATTCGTACGATCCATTCCAATTCATTCGCACGAATGTATCCATTCTAGTTCATTCGTACGATCCATTCTAATTCATTCGTACGATCCATTCTAATTCATTCGCACGATCCATTCTAATTCATTCGTACGATCCATTCAAATTCATTCGCACGAATGTATCTATTCTAATTCATTCGTACATACGATCCATTCTAATTCATTCGCACGAATGTATCCATTCTAATTCATTTGTATAATTCATTCTATTTCATTCGTACGATCCATTCTTACTCATTCGTATGATCTATTCTAATTCATTCGCACGAATGTATCCATTCTAATTCATTCGTACGATCCATTCTAATTCATTCGCACGATCCATTCTAATTCATTCATACGATTCATTCTAATTCATTCATACAATCCATTCTAATTCTTTCACACGATCCATTCTAATTCATTCGTAGGATCCATTCTAATTCATTCGTACAATCTATTTTATTTCATTCGTACGATCCATTCTTACTCATTCGTATGATCCATTCTAATTCATTCGGACGAATGTATCTATTCTAATTTATTCATACGATCCATTCTAATTCATTCGTACGATCCATTCTAATTCATTCGTACGATCCATTCTAATTCATTCGTCCGATCCATTCTAATTCATTCGCACGAATGTATCCATTCTAATTCATTCGTACGGTCCATTCTAATTCATTCGCACAATCCATTCTATTTCATTCGTACGATCCATTCTTACTCATTCGTACGATCCATTCTATTTCATTCGTACGATCCATTCTAATTTATTCGGACGAATGTATCCATTCTAATTTATTCGTACGATCCATTCTAATTCATTCATACAATCCATTCTAATTCTTTCATACGATCCATTCTAATTCTTTCGTGCGAATGAATTAGAATGGATACCTTTGTGCATATGAATTAGAATGGATCGTACGAATGAATTAGAATGGATCATATTAATGAATTAGAATTGATCGTACGAATGAATTAGAATAGATACATTCGTGCGAATGAATTAGAATGGATCGTACGAATCAATTAGACTGGATCGTGCGAATGAATAAGAATAGATCATACGAATGAATTAGAATGGATCGTACGAATTAATTAGAATGGATACATTCGTGCGAATGAATTAGAATGGATTGTATGAATGAATTAGAATGGATCGTACGAATGAATTAGAATGAATCATACGAATTAATTAGAATGAATCATACGAATGAATTATAATGGATCTTACGAATGAATTAGAATAGATCGTACGAATGAATTAGAATGGATCGTACGAATGAATTAGAATGGATACATTTGTGCGAATGAATTAGAATGGATCGTACGAATGAATTAGAATGGATCATATGAATGAATTAGAATGGATCGTACGAATGAATTAGAATGGATCGTGCGAATGAATTAGAATGGATCGTACGAATAAATTAGAATGGATCGTGTGAAAGAATTAGAATGGATCGTACGAATGAATTAGAATGGATCGTGCGAATGAATTAGAATGGATCGTATGAATGAATTAGAATAGATTTTGTGAATGAATTAGAACTGATCGTACGAATGAATTAGAATGGATCGTACGAATGAATTAAAATGGATACATTTGTGCGAATGAATTAGAATGGATCGTAAGAATGAATTAGAGTGGATCGTATGAATGAATCAGAATGGATACATTCATGCGAATGAATTAGAATGGATCGTGCGAATCCATTAGACTGGATCATACGAATAAATAAGATTGGATCATACGAATGAATTAGAATGGATCGTATGAATTAATTAGAATGGATACATTCGTGCGAATGAATTAGAATGAATTGTATGAATGAATTAGAATGGATCGTACGAATGAATTAGAATGGATCATACGAATTAATTAGAATGGATCATACGAATTAATTAGAATGGATCGTACAAATGAATTAGTATGGATCGTACGAATGAACTAGAATGGATCGTACGAATGAAATAGAATAGATTGTACGAATGAATTAGAATGGATTTGTACGAATGAATTAGAATGGATACATTCATGCGAATGAATTAGAATGGATACATTCGTGCGAAAGAATTAGAATAGATCGTATGAATGAATTAGAATGGATCCTATGAATGAATTAGAATGGATCGTGCGAATGAATTAGAATGGATCGTACGAATGAATTAGAATGGATCGTGCTAATGAATTAGAATTGATCGAACGAATCAATTAGCATGGATCGTGCTAATGAATTAGAATGGATCGTACGAATGAATTAGAATGGATCAAATGAATGAATTAGAATGGTTACATTCATGCGAATGAATTAGAATGGATCGTACGAATGGATTAGAATGGATCGTACGAATGGATTAGAATGGATACATTCGAGCGAATGAATTAGAATGGATCGTACGGAATGAATTAGAATGGATTGTATGAATGAATTAGAATGGATCGTGCGAATGAATTAGAATGGATCGTACGAATGAATTAGAATGGATCTTACGAATGAATTAGAATGGATCGTACGAATGAGTAAGAATGGATCGTACGAATGAAATAGAATGGATTGTACGAATGAATTAGAATGGATTCGTACGAATGAATTCATTCGTACGATCCATTCTAATTCATTCGCACGATCCATTCTAATTCATTCATAGGATCCATTCTAAATCATTCATACGATCTATTCTAATTCTTTCGCACGAATGTATCCATTCTAATTCATTCGCACGAATGTATCCATTCTAATTCATTCATGCGATCCATTCTAATTCATTCGCACAAATGTATCCATTCTAATTCATTCGTATGATCCATTCTAATTCATTCGCACGATCCATTCTAATTCATTCATACGATCCATTCTAATTCTTTCACACGATCTATTCTAATCCATTCTGATTCATTCGTACGAATCCATTCTAATTCATTCGTACAATCTATTCTATTTCATTCGTATGATCCATTCTTACTCATTCGTATGATCCATTCTAATTCATTCGGACGAATGTATCCATTCTAATTCATTCGTACGATCCATTCTAATTCATTCGCTCGAATGTATCCATTCTAATCCATTCGTACGATCCATTCTAATCCATTCGTACGATCCATTCTAATTCATTCGCATGAATATAACCATTCTAATTCATTCATTTGATCTATTCTAATTCATTCGTACGATCCATTCTAATTCATTAGCACGGTCCATGCTAATTCATTCGTTCGATCAATTCTAATTCATTAGCATGATCCATTCTAATTCATTCGTACGATCCATTCTAATTCATTTGCACGATCCATTCTAATTCATTCATAGGATCCATTCTAATTCATTCATATGATCAATTCTAATTCTTTCGCACAAATGTATCCATTCTAATTCATTCGCACAAATGTATCCATTCTAATTCATTTGTACGATTCATTCTAATTCATTCGTACGATCCATTCTAGTTCATTCGTACGATCCATTCTAATTCATTCATACGATCTATTCTAATTCATTCATACAATCCATTCTAATTCTTTCACACGATCCATTCTAATTCATTCGTACGATCCATTCTAATTCATTCGCACAATCCATTCTATTTCATTCGTACGATCCATTCTTACTCATTCGTATGATCCATTCTAATTCATTCACACGAATGTATCCATAATGGATCATACGAATGAGTAAGAATGGATCGTTCGAATGAAATAGAATGGATTGTGCGAATGAATTAGAATGGACCGTACGAATGAATTAGACGTACGAATGAATTAGAATGGATACATTCGTGCGAATAAATTAGAATGGATCATACGAATGAGTAAGAATGGATCGTCATTCTAATTCATTCGTATGATCCATTCTAATTCATTTGTATCTATTCTATTTCATTCGCATGATCCATTCTAATTCATTCGCGCAATCTATTCTAATTCATTCGTACAATCCATTCTTACTCATTCATACGATCCATTCTAATTCATTCATAGGATCCATTCTAATTCATTCATACAATCCATTCTAATTCATTCGCACAAATGTATCCATTCTAATTCATTCGTACGATCAGTTCTAATTCATTCACAAAATCTATTCTAATTCATTCGTACGATCCATTCTAATTCATTCGCACGAATGTATCTATTTTAATTCATTCGTACGATCCATTCTAATTCATTAATATGATCCATTCTAATTCATTCGTACGATCCATTCTAATTCATATGCACAAAGGTATCCATTCTAATTCATTCGTACGATCCATTCTAATTCAGGATCGTACGAATGAATTAGAATGGATATATTCGTGCAAATGAATTAGAATGGATCGTACGAATGAATTAGAATAGATCGTATGAGTGAATTAGAACGGATAGTACGAATGAAGTAGAATGGATCGTATGAATGAATTAGAATGGATACATTCGTGTGAATGAATTAGAATGGATCATATGAATGAATTAGAATAGATTGTGCGAATGAATTAGAATGGATCGTACGAATGAATTAGAATGGATACATTCGTGCGAATAAATTAGAATGGATTGTATGAATGAATTAGAATGGATCGTACGAATGAATTAGAATGGATCGTACGAATGAATTAGAATAGATTGTGCGAATGAATTAGAATGGATCATGTGAATGAAATAGAATGGATACAAATGAATTAGAATGGATCATACGAAAGAATTAGAATGACGATCCATTCTTACTCATTCGTATGATCCATTCTAATTTATTCGCACGAATGTATCCATTCTAATTCATTCGTACGTCTAATTCATTCGTACGGTCCATTCTAATTCATTCGCACAATCCATTCTATTTCATTCGAACGATCCATTCTTACTCATTCGTATGATCCATTATGGATACATTCGTGCGAATGAATTAGAATGGATCATACGAATAAGTAAGAATGGATCGTACGAATGAAATAGAATGGATTGTATGAATGAATAAGAATGGATCGTACGAATGAATTAGAATGGATCGTGTGAAAGAATTAGAATGGATTGTATGAATGAATTAGAATAGATCGTATGAATGAATTAGAATGGATCGTACGAATGAACTACAATGGATCGTACGAATGAATTAGAATGAATCGTACAAATGAATTAGAATGGATACATTTGTGCGAATGAATTAGAATGGATACATTCGTGCGAAAGAATAAGAATAGATCGTATGAATGAATTAGAATGGATCCTATGAATGAATTAGAATGGATCGTGCGAATGAATTAGAATGGATCGTACGAATGAATTAGAATGGATCGTGCTAATGAATTAGAATTGATCGAACGAATGAATTAGCATGGATCGTGCTAATGAATTAGAATGGATCGTACGAATGAATTAGAATGGATCAAATGAATGAATTAGAATGGTTACATTCATGCGAATGAATTAGAATGGATCGTACGAATGGATTAGAATGGATCGTACGAATGGATTAGAATGGATACATTCGAGCGAATGAATTAGAATGGATCGTACGAATGAATTAGAATGGATACATTCATCCGAATGAATTAGAATGGATCATACGAATGAGTAAGAATGGATCGTACGAATGAAATAGAATAGATTGTACGAATGAATTAGAATGGATTCGTACGAATGAATTAGAATGGATTAGAATAGATCGTGTGAAAGAATTAGAATGGATCGTACGAATGAATTAGAATGGATCGTGCGAATGAATTAGAATGGATCGTACGAATGAATTAGAATGGATATATTTGTGCGAATGAATTAGAATGGATCGTATGAATGAATTAGAATGGATACATTCGTGCAAATGAAATAGAATGGATAAATTCGTGCGAAAGAATTAGAATAGATCGTATGAATGAATTAGAATGGATCCTATGAATGAATTAGAATGGATCGTGCGAATGAATTAGAATGGATCGTAAGAATGAATTAGAATGGATCGTACTAATGAATTAGAATTGATCGAACGAATGAATTAGCATGGATCATGCTAATGAATTAGAATGGAACGTACGAATGAATTAGAATGGATCGTGTGAAAGAATTAGAATGGATTGTATGAATGAATTAGAATGAATTCGTACGATCCATTCGAATTCATTCGCACGATCCATTCTAATTCATTCATGCGATCCATTCTAATTCATTCATACAATCAATTCTAACTCTTTCACACGATCCATTCTAATTCATTCGTAGGATCCATTCTAATTCATTCGTACAATATATTCTATTTCATTCGTACGATCCATTCTTACTCATTCGTATGATCCATTCTAATTCATTCGGACGAATGTATCCATTCTAATTTATTCGTACGATCCATTCTAATTCATTCGTACGATCCATTCTAATTCATTCGCTCGAATGTATCCATTCTAATCCATTCGTACGATCCATTCTAATCCATTCGTACGATCCATTCTAATTCATTCGTACGATCTATTCTAATTCATTCGTACGATCCATTCTAATTCATTCGCACGATCCATTCTAATTCATTCATAGGATCCATTCTAATTCGTTCATACGATCTACTCTAATTCTTTCGCACGAATGTATCCATTCTAATTCATTCGCACGAATGTATCCATTCTAATTCATTCGTACGATCCATTCTAATTCATTCGTACGATCCATTCTAATTAATTCGTACGATCCATTCTAATTCATTCATACAATCCATTCTAATTCACTCATACGATCCATTCTAATTCATTCGTACGATCCATTCTAATTCACTCATACGATCCATTCTAATACATTCATACGATCCATTCTAATTCATTTGCATGAATATATCCATTCTAATTCATTCGTACGATCCATTCTAATTCCTTCGTACGATCCATTCTAATTCATTCGTACGATCTATTCTAATTCATTCGTACGATCCATTCTAATTCATTCGTACGAATGAATTAGAATGAATACATTCGTTCGAATGAATTAGAATGGATACATTCGTGCGAAAGAATTAGAATAGATCGTATGAATAAATTAGAATGGATCCTATAAACGAATTAGAATGGATCGTGCGAATGAATTAGAATGGATCGTACGAATGAATTAGAATAGATCGTGCTAATGAATTAGAATTGATCGAACGAATGAATTAGCACGGATCGTGCTAATGAATTAGAATGGATCATATGAATGAATTAGAATGGATCGTGTGAAAGAATTAGAATGGATTGTATGAATGAATTAGAATGGATCGTACGAATGAATTAAAATGGATCGTACGAAGGAATTAGAATGGATCGTACGAATGAATTGGAATGGATCGTACGAATGAATTAGAATGGATCGTACGAAGGAATTAGAATGGATCGTACGAATGAATTAGAATGGATCGTATGAATGAATTAGAATGGATACATTCGTGTGAATGAATTAGAAAGGATCGTATGAATGAATTAGAATAGATTTTGTGAATGAATTAGAACTGATCGTATGAATGAATTAGAATGGATACATTCGTGCGAATGAATTAGTATGGATTGTATGAATGAATTAGAATGGATCCTATGAATGAATTAGAATGGATCGTACGAATGAATTAGAATGGATACATTTGTGCGAATGAATTAAAATTGATCGTATGAATGAATTAGAATGGATCGTGCGAATGAATTAGAATGGATCGTACGAATGAATTAGAATGGATACATTCGTGCGAATGAATTAGAATGGATACATTCGTGCGAAAGAATTAGAATAGATCGTATGAATGAATTAGAATGGATCCTATGAATGAATAAGAATGGATCGTGCGAGTGAATTAGAATGGATCGTACGAATGAATTAGAATGGATCGTGCTAATGAATTAGAATTGATCGAACGAATGAATTAGCATGGATCGTGCTAATGAATTAGAATGGAACGTACGAATGAATTAGAATGGATCGTGTGAAAGAATTAGAATGGATTGTATGAATGAATTAGAATGAATTCGTACGATCCATTCGAATTCATTCGCACGATCCATTCTAATTCATTCATACGATCCATTCTAATTCATTCATACAATCCATTCTAATTCTTTCACAAGATCCATTCTAATTCATTCGTAGGATCCATTCTAATTCATTCGTACAATCTATTCTATTTCATTCGTACGATCCATTCTTACTCATTCGTATGATCCATTCTAATTCATTCGGACGAATGTATCCATTCTAATTTACTCGTACGATCCATTCTAATTCATTCGTATGATCCATTCTAATTCATTCGCTCGAATGTATCCATTCTAATCCATTCGTACGATCCATTCTAATCCATTCGTACGATCCATTCTAATTCATTCGCATGAATGTAACCATTCTAATTCATTCATTTGATCCATTCTAATTCATTCGTATGATCCATTCTAATTCATTAGCACGATCCATGCTAATTCATTCGTTCGATCAATTCTAATTCATTAGCACGATTCATTCTAATTCATTCGTACGATCCATTCTAATTCATTCGCACGATCCATTCTAATTCATTCATAGGATCCATTCTAATTCATTCATACGATCTATTCTAATTCTTTCGCACTAATGTATCCATTCTAATTCATTCACACGAATGTATCCATTCTAATTCATTCGTACGATCCATTCTAATTCATTCGCATGATCCATTCTAATTCATTCGTACGATCAATTTTAATTCATTCGCACGAATGTATCCATTCTAATTCATTCGTACGATCCATTCTAATTCATTCATAGGATCCATTCTAATTCATTCATACAATCCATTCTAATTCATTCGCACGAATGTATCCATTCTAATTCATTCGTACGATCAGTTCTAATTCATTCACAAAATCTATTCTAATTCATTCATACGATCCATTCTAATTCATTCACACGAATGTATCCATTCTAATTCATTCATACGATCCATTCTAATTCATTCGTACGATCCATTCTAATTCCTTTGTACGATCCATTCTAATTCATTCGTACGATCTATTCTAATTCATTCGTACAATCCATTCTAATTCTTTCGTACGATCCATTCTAATTCATTCGTACGATCCATTCTAATTCATTCATACAATCCATTCTAATTCTTTCACACGATCCATTCTAATTCATTCGTACGATCCATTCTAATTCATTCGTGCAATCCATTCTATTTCATTCGTACGATCCATTCTTACTCATTCGTACGATCCATTCTAATTCATTCACACGAATGTATCCATTCGTACGAATGAATTAGAATAGTTTGTACGAATGAATTAGAATGGATCGTACGAATGAATTAGAATGGATCGTACGAAGGAATTAGAATGGATCGTACGAATGAATTAGAATGGATCGTACAAATGAATTAGAATAGATCGTACGAATGAATTAGAATGGATCGTACGAAGGAATTAGAATGGATCGTATGAATGAATTAGAATGGATATATTCGTGCAAATGAATTAGAATGGATCTTATGAATGTATTAGAATGGATCGTATCAGTGAATTAGAATGGATCGTACGAATGAATTAGAATGGATCGTATGAATGAATTAGAATGGATACATTCGTGTGAATGAATTAGAATGGATCGTATGAATGAATTAGAATAGATTTTGTGAATGAATTAGAACTGATCGTGCGAATGAATTAGAATGGATACATTCTTGCGAATGAATTAGAATGGATTGTATGAATGAATTAGAATGGATCCTATGAATGAATTAGAATGGATCGTACGAATGAATTAGAATGGATACATTCGTGCGAATAAAATAGAATGGATCATAAGAATGAGTAAGAATGGATCGTCATTCTAATTCATTCGTATGATCCATTCTAATTCATTTGTATCCATTCTATTTCATTCGCACGATCCATTCTAATTCATTCGCGCAATCTATTCTAATTCATTCGTACGATCCATTCTAATTCATTCGTACGATCCATTCTAATTCATTAATACAATCCATTCTAATTTATTCGCACGAATGTATCCATTCTAATTCATTTGCACGATCCATTCTAATCCAATCCTATGATCTATTCTAATTCATTCGTACGATCCATTCTAATTCATTCTAATTCATTCGTACGATCCATTCTACGATCCATTCTAATTCATTCGTATATTCCATTCTAATTCATTAGCACGATCCATGCTAATGAATTAGAATGGATCGTACGATCAAATCTAATTCATTCATACGATCCATTCTTACTCATTCGTATGATCCATTCTAATTCAATCGTACGGTCCATTCTAATTCATTCGTACGATCCATTCTCTTTCACACGATCCATTCTAATTCATTCGTACGATCCATTCTAATTCATTAGCATGGATCGTGCTAATGAATTAGAATGGAATATACGAATGAATTAGAATGGATCGTAGAATGGATCGTACGAATGAATTAGAATGAATTAGAATGGATCGTACGAATGAATTAGCATGGATCGTGCTAATGAATTAGAATGGAATGTACGAATGAATTAGAATGGATCGTGTGAAAGAATTAGAATGGATTGTATGAATGAATTAGAATGGATCGTACGAAGGAATTAGAATGGATCGTACGAATGAATTAGAATGGATCGTGCGAATGAATTAGAATAGATCGTACGAATGAATTAGATTGGATCGTAGGAATGAGTTAGAATGGATCGTGTGAAAGAATTAGAATACGAAGGAATTAGAATGGATCATACGAATGAAATAGAATGGATCGTACGAAGGAATTAGAATGGATCGTACGAAGGAATTAGAATGCATTCGTACGATCCATTCTAATCCATTCGTACAATCCATTCTAATTCATTCATACGATCCATTCTATTTCATTCCCATGATCCATTCTAATTCTTTCGTACGATCCATTCTAATTCATTCGTACGATCCATTCTAATTCATTCGGACGAATGTATCCATTCTAATTTATTCGTACGATCCATTCTAATTCATTCATTTGATCCATTCTAATTCATTCGTACGATCCATTCTAATTCATTCGTCCGATCCATTCTAATTCATTCGCACGAATGTATCCATTCTAATTCATTCGTACGATCCATTCTAATTCATTCGTAGGATCCATTCTAATTCATTCGTACAATCCATTCTAATTTTTTCACACGATCCATTCTAATTCATTCGTACGATCCATTCTAATTCATTCGCACAAATGTATCCATTCTAATTCATTCGTACGATCCACTCTAATTCATTCGTACGATCTATTCTAATTCATTCGTATGATCCATTCTAATTCTTTCACATGATCCATTCTAATTCATTCGTACGATCCATTCTAATTCATTCACACGATCCATTCTAATTCATTCATATAATCCATTATAATTCCTTCATACGATCAATTCTAATTCCTTCGTATCCATTCTAATTCACTCATACGATCCATTCTAATCCATTCGTACGATCTATTCTAATTCATTCGCACGATCCATTCTAATTCATTCATAGGATCCATTCTAATTCATTCATACAATCTATTCTAATTCTTTCGCACGAATGTATCCATTCTAATTCATTCGCACGAATGTATCCATTCTAATTCATTCGTACGATCCATTCTAATTCTTTCACACGATCCATTCTAATTCATTCGTAGGATCCATTCTAATTCATTCGTACAATGAATAAGAATGGATCGTACGAATGAAATAGAATGGATTGTACGAATGATTTAGAATGGATACATTCGTGCGAATGAATTAGAATGGATTGTGCGAATGAATTAGAATGGATCGTACGAATGAATTAGAATTGATCGTGTGAAAGAATTAGAATGGATTGTATGAATGAATTAGAATAGATCGTATGAATGAATTAGAATAGATCGTATGAGTGAATTAGAATGGATACGAAAGAATTAGAATGGATCGTACGAAGGAATTAGAATGGATCATACGAATGAATTAGAATGGATCGTGCTAATGAATTAGAATTGATCGAACGAATTCATTCTAATTCATTCATACAATCCATTCTAATTCTTTCACACGATCCATTCTAATTCATTCGTACGATCCATTCTTACTCATTGGTATGATCCATTCTAATTCATTCGCACGAATGTATCCATTCTAATTCATTCGTACGAATCCATTCTAATTCATTCGTACGATCCATTCTAATACATTCATACGATCCATTCTAATTCATTTCCACGAATATAACCATTCTAATTCATTCGTACGATCCATTCTAATTCCTTCGTACGATCCATTCTAATTCATTCGTACAATCTATTCTAATTCATTCGTACGATCCATTCTTACTCATTCGTACGATCCATTATAATTCATTCGTACGATCCATTCTATTCTAGTTCTTTCGTACGATCCAATCTAATTCATTCATACGATCCATTCTTACTCATACGTACGATCCATTCTAATTCATTCGAACGAATGTATCCATTCTAATTCATTTGTATAATCCATACTAATTCATTCGCACGATCCATTCTAATTCATTCGTACGATCCATTCTAATTCATTCGTACGATCAATTCTAATTCATTCGTACGATCCATTCTAATTAATTCGTATTATCCATTCTAATTCATCCGTACGATCCATTCTAATTCATTTGCACGAATATATCCATTCTAATTCTAATTCATTAGCACGATCTATTCTAATTTATTCATACGATCCATTCCAATTCATTCGCACGAATGTATCCATTCTAATTCATTGATACGATCCATTCTAATTCATTCGCACGATCCATTCTAATTCATTAGCACGAATATATCCATTCTAATTAATTCGCACAATCCATTCTAATTCATTCGTACGATCCATTCTAATTCATTGATACGATCCATTCTAATTCATTCGCACGAATGTATCCATTCTAATTCATTAGCACGATCAATTCTAATTCATTCGTATGATCCATTCTAATTCCTTCGTACGATCCATTCTAATTCCTTCGTATCTATTCTAATTCACTCATACAATCCATTCTAATTCATTCATACGATCTATTCTAATTCATTCATACAATCCATTCTAATTCTTTCACACGATCCATTCTAATTCATTCGTACGATCCATTCTAATTCATTCGCACAATCCATTCTAATTCATTCGCACGAATGTATCCATTCTAAATCATTCGTACAATCCATTCTATTTCATTCGTACGATCCATTCTTACACATTGTACGAATGAATTATAATGGATCCTACGAATAAATTAGAATGGATCGAGTGAAAGAATTAGAATGGATCGTACGAATGAATTAGAATGGATACATTCGTGCGAATGAATTAGAATAGATACATTCGTGCGAAAGAATTAGAATAGATCATATGAATGAATTAGAATGGATCCTATGAATGAATTAGAATTGATCGTACGAATGAAATAGAATGGATTGCACGAACAATTTAGAATGGATCGTACGAATGAATTAGAATGGATCGTGTGAAAAAATTAGAATGGATTGTATGAATGAATTAGAATGGATCGTACGAATGAATTAGAATGGATCGTACGAAGGAATTAGAATGGATCATACGAATGTATTAGAATGGATCCTATGAATGAAATAGAATGGATCGTGCGAATGAATTAGAATGGATCGTACGAATGAATTAGAATGGATTGTGCTAATGAATTAGAATTGATCGAACGAATGAATTAGCATGGATCGTGCTAATGAATTAGAATGGATCGTGCGAATGAATTAGAATGGATCGTACGAATGAATTAGAATGGATCGTACGAATGAACTAGAATGGATACATTCGTGCGAATGAATTAGAATGGATCGTACGAATGAATTAGAATGGATCGTATGAATGAATTAGAATGGATCGTACGAATGAATTAGAATTGATACATTCGTGCGAATGAATTAGAATGGATCGTACGAATGAATTAGAATGGATCGTGCGAATGAATTAGAATGAATCGTACGAATGAATTAGAATGGATTCGTACGAATGAATTAGAATGGATACATTCGTGCGTACGAATGAATTAGAATGGATCGTACGAATGAATTAGAATAGATTGTATGAATGAATTAGAATGGATCGTACGAATGAATTAGAATGGATCGTACGAATGAATTAGAATGGATACATTCGTGCGAATGAATTAGAATGGATTGTACGAATGAATTAGAATGGATCGTGCGAATGAATTAGAATGGATCGTACGAATGAATTAGAATGGATCGTGCGAATGAATTAGAATGGATCGTACGAATGAATTAGAATGGATTCGTACGAATGAATTAGAATGGATACATTCGTGCGTACGAATGAATTAGAATGGATCGTACGAATGAATTAGAATGGATAAATTCGTGCGAATGAATTAGAATGGATCGTACGAATGAATTAGAATGGATCATACGAATTAATTAGAATAGATCATACGAATGAATTAGAATGGATCGAACGAATGAATTAGAATGGATCATACGAATGAATTAGAATGGATACATTCGTGCGAATGAATTAGAATGGATTGTGCAAATGAATTAGAATGGATCGTACGAATGAATTAGAATGGATCATATTAATGAATTAGAATGGATCGTACGAATGAATTAGAATGGATACATTCGTGCGAATGAATTAGAATGGATCATGCACGAATGTATCCATTCTAATTCATTCGTACGATCCATTCTAATTCATTAATATGATCCATTCTAATTCATTCGTACGATCCATTCTAATTCATATGCACAAAGGTATCCATTCTAATCCATTCGTAGGATCCATTCTAATCCATTCGTATGATCCATTCTAATTCATTCGTACGATCCATTCTAATCCATTCGTACGATCCATTCTAATTCATTCGCATGAATGTAACCATTCTAATTCATTCATTTGATCCATTCTAATTCATTCGTACGATCCATTCTAATTCATTCGTTCGATCCATTCTAATTTATTCGCACAAATGTATCCATTCTAATTCATTCGTATGATCCATTCTAATTCATTCGTACGATCCATTCTAATTCATTCGTAAGATCCATTCTAATTCATTCGTACGATCCATTCTAATTCATTCGTACGATCCATTCTAATTTATTCGGACGAATGTATCCATTCTAGTTCATTCGTACGATCCATTCTAATTCATTCGTACGATCCATTCTAATTCATTCGCACGATCCATTCTAATTCATTCGTACGATCAATTCTAATTCATTCGCACGAATGTATCCATTCTAATTCATTCATACGATCCATTCTAATTCATTCGTACGATCCATTCTAATTCATTCGTACGATCCATTCTAATTCATTCGTCCGATCCATTCTAATTCATTCGCACGAATGTATCCATTCTAGTTCATTCGTACGATCCATTCTACTTCATTCGTACGATCCATTCTCACTCATTCGTATGATCCATTCTAATTTATTCGGACGAATGTATCCATTCTAATTTATTCGTACGATCCATTCTACTTCATTCGTACGATCCATTTTAATTCATTCGTACGATCCATTCTAATTCATTCGTCCGATCCATTCTAATTTATTCGCACGAATGTATCCTTTCTAATTCATTCGTACAATCCATTCTAATTCATTCGTACGATCCATTCTAATTCATTCGTACGATCCATTCTAATTCATTCGCACGAATGTATCCATTCTAGTTCATTCGTACGATCGATTCTAATTTATTCGTACGATCCATTCTAATTCATTCGCACGATCTATTCTAATTCATTCGTACGATCCATTCTAATTCATTCGCACGAATGTATCCATTCTAGTTCATTCGTACGATCCATTCTAATTCATTCGTACAATCCATTCTAATTCATTCGCACGATCCATTCTAATTCATTCGTACGATCAATTCTAATTCATTCGCACGAATGTATCCATTCTAATTCATTCGTACGATCCATTCGAATTCATTCGTACGATCCATTCTAATTCATTCATACAATCCATTCTAATTCTTTAACACGATCCATTCTAATTCATTCGTACAATCTATTCTATTTTATTCGTACGATCCATTCTTACTCATTCGTATGATCCATTCTAATTCATTCGCACGAATGTATCCCTTCTAATTCATTCGTACGAATCCATTCTAATTCATTCGTACAATCCATTCTATTTCATTCGTACAATCCATTCTTACTCATTCGTACGATCCATTATAATTCATTCGTAAGATCCATTCTAATTCATTCGTACGATCCATTCTAATTCATTCGCACGATCCATTCTAATTCATTCATACAATCCATTCTAATTCATTCCGTACGATCCATTCTAATTCATTCGCTCGAATGTATCCATTCTAATCCATTCGTACGATCCATTCTAATCCATTCGTACGATCCATTCTAATTCATTCGCATGAATGTAACCATTCTAATTCATTCATTTGATCCATTCTAATTCATTCGTACGATCCATTCTAATTCATTAGCACGATCCATGCTAATTCATTCGTTCGATCAATTCTAATTCATTAGCACGATCCATTCTAATTCATTCGTACGATCCATTCTAATTCATTCGCATGACCCATTCTAATTCATTCATAGGATCCATTCTAATTCATTCATACGATCTATTCTAATTCTTTCGCACGAATGTATCCATTCTAATTCATTCGCACAAATGTATCCATTCTAATTCATTCGTACGAATCCATTCTAATTCATTCGTACAATCTATTCTATTTCATTCGTACGATCTATTCTAGTTCATTCGTACGATCCATTCTAATTCATTCATACGATCCATTCTAATTCATTCGTACGATACATTCTAATTCATTCGCACAAATATATCCATTCTAATTCATTCGTACGATCAGTTCTAATTCATTCACAAAATCTATTCTAATTCATTCATACGATCCATTCTAATTCATTCGCACGATCCATTCTAATTCATTCGTACGATCCATTCTAATTCTTTCACACGATCCATTCTAATTCATTCGTACGATCCATTCTAATTCATTCGCACGATCCATTCTAATTCATTCGTACGATCCATTCTAATTCATTCATACGATCCATTCTAATTCATTCGTACGATCCATTCTAATTCATTCGCACAAATGTATCCAATCTAATTCATTCATACGATCCATTCTTACTCATTCGTATGATCCATTCTATTTTTTTTCGTACGATCTATTCTAATTCATTCGTACGATCCATTCTAATTCATTCGTACGATCCATTCTAATTCCTTCGTACGATCCATTCTAATTCATTCGTACGATCCATTCTAATTCATTCATACAATCCATTCTAATTCTTTCACACGATCCATTCTAATTCATTCGTACGATTCATTCTAATTCATTTGTGCAATCCATTGTATTTCATTCGTACGATCCATTCTTACTCATTCGTACGATCCATTCTAATTCATTCACACGAATTAGAATGGATTGTAGGAACGAATTAGAATGGATTGTAGGAATGAATTAGAATGGATCATACGAATGAATTAGAATGGATCGTACGAACGAATTAGAATGGATCGTTCGAATGAATTAGAATGGATCGTACGAATGAATTAGTATAGATCGTACGAATGAATTAGAATGGATCGTACGAAGGAATTAGAATGGATCGTACGAATGAATTAGACTGGATCGTACGAATGAATTTGAATGGATACGTTTGTGCGAATGAATCTAAATGGATTATATGAATGAATTACAATGGATCGTACGAATCAATTAGAATGGATCGTACGAATGAATTAGAATAGCTCATACGAATGAATTAGAATGAATCGTATGAATGAATTAGAATTGTTACATTCGTGCGAATGAGTTAGAATAGATTGTACGAATGAATTAGAATGGATCGTACGAAAAAATTAGAATGGATTGTGGGAATGAATTAGAATGGATCGTACGAATGAATTAGAATGGATCAACCGAATGAGTTAGAATGGATCATACGAATGAATTAGAATGGATTGTATGAATGAATTCGAATGGATTGTGCGAATGAATTAGAATGGATCGTATGAATGAATAAGAATGGATCGTACGAATGAATTAGAATGGATCGTGCGAATGAATTAGCATGAATCGTACGAATGTATTAGAATGGATCGTACGAATGAATTAGAATGAATCGTACGATCCATTCTAATTCAATCGTCCGATCCATTCTAATTCATTCGCATGAATGTATCCATTCTAATTCATTCGTACAATCCATTCTATTTCATTCGTACGATCCATTCTTACTCGTTCGTATGATCCATTCTAATTCATTCGTATGATCCATTCTAATTCATTCGTACGATCCATTCTAATTCATTCGTATGATCCATTCTAATTCATTCGCACGATCCATTCTAATTCATTCATACGATCCATTCTAATTCATTCCTACGATCCATTCTAATTCATTCCTACAATCCATTCTAATTCATTCGCCCGATCCATTCTAATTCATTCATACGATCCATTCTATTCGAATGGATCATGCGATCCATTCGAATTCATTCGCACGATCCATTCAAATTCATTCATACGATCCATTCTAATTCATTCATACAATGCATTCTAATTTTTTCACACGATCCATTCTAATTCATTCGTACGATCCATTCTAATTGATTCGTACAATCCATTCTATTTCATTTGTACGATCCATTCTTACTAATTCGTATGATCCATTCTAATTCATTCGTACAATCCATTCTAATTCATTTGTACGATCCATTCTTATACATTCGTACAATCCATTCTATTTCATTCGTACGATCCATTCTTACTCATTCGTATGATCCATTCTAATTCATTCGCATGAATGTATCCACTCTAATTCATTCATACAATCCATTCTAATTCATTCCGTACGATCCTTTCTAATTCATTCGTACGATCGTACGAATGAATTAGAATGGATCGTACGAATGAATTAGAATGGATCGTACGAATGAATTAGAATGGATCATACGAATGAGTAAGAATGGATCGTACGAATGAATTAGAATGGATCGTACGAATGAATTAGAATGGATCGTACGAAAAAATTAGAATGGACACATTCGTCCGAATGAATTAGAATGGATCATACGAATGAGTAAGAATGGATCGTACGAATGAAATAGAGTAGATTGTACAAATGAATTAGAATGGATCCTACGAATGAATTAGAATGGATCGTGTGAAAGAATTAGAATGGATTGTATGAATGAATTAGAATGGATCGTATGAATGAATTAGAATGGATCGTGCGAATGAATTCGAATGGATCGTACGAATTCATTCTAATTCATTTATACAATCCATTCTAATTCTTTCACACGATCCATTCTAATTCATTCATACGTTCCATTCTAATTCATTAGCACGATCCATGCAAATTCATTCGTTCGATCAATTCCAATTCATTAGCACGATCCATTCTAGTTCATTCGTACGATCCATTCTAATTCATTCGCACGATCCATTCTAATTCATTCATAGGATCCATTCTAATTCATTCATACGATCTATTCTAATTCTTTCCCACGAATGTATCCATTCTAATTCATTCGCACGAATGTATCCATTCTAATTCATTCGCACGAATGTATCCATTCTAATTCATTCGTACGATCCATTCTAATTCGTTCGCACGATCCATTCTAATTCATTCGTACGATCAATTCTAATTCATTCGCACGACTGTATCCATTCTAATTCATTCGTACGATCCATTCTAATTCATTCATAGGATCCATTCTAATTTATTCATACAATCCATTCTAATTCATTCGCACGAATGTATCCATTCTAATTCATTCGTACGATCAGTTCTAATTCATTCACAAAATCTATTCTAATTCATCCGTACGATCGATTCTAATTCATTCGCACGAATGTATCTATTCTAATTCATTCGTACGATCCATTCTAATTCATTAATATGATCCATTCTAATTCATTCGTACGATCCATTCTAATTCATATGCACAAAGGTATCCATTCTAATTCACTCGCGCGATCCATTCTTATTCATTCATAGGATCCATTCTAATTCATTCATACGATCTATTCTAATTCTTTCGCACGAATATATCCATTCTAATTCATTCGCACGAATGTATCCATTCTAATTCATTCGTACGATCCATTCTAATTCATTCGCACGATCCATTCTAATTCATTCGTACAATCAATTCTAATTCATTCGCACGACTGTATCCATTCTAATTCATTCGTACGATCCATTCTAATTCATTCATAGGATCCATTCTAATTTATTCATACAATCCATTCTAATTCATTCGCACGAATGTATCCATTCTAATTCATTCGTACGATCAGTTCTAATTCATTCACAAAATCTATTCTAATTCATTCATACGATCCATTCTAATTCATTCACACGAATGTATCCATTCTAATTCATTCATACGATCCATTCTAATTCATTCGTACGATCCATTCTAATTCACTCATACGATCCATTCTAATACATTCATACGATCCATTCTAATTCATTTGCACGAATATATCCATTCTAATTGATTCGTACGATCCATTCTAATTCCTTCGTACGATCCATTCTAATTCATTCGTACGATCTATTCTATTTCATTCGTACGATCCATTCTTACTCATTCGTACGATCCATTCTAATTCATTCGTCCGATCCATTCTAATTCATTCGTACAATCCATGCTAATTCATTCGTTCGATCAATTCTAATTCATTAGCACGATCCATTCTAATTCATTCGTACGATCCATTCTAATTCATCTGCACGATCCATTCTAATTCATTCATAGGATCCATTCTAATTCATTCATACGATCTATTCTAATTCTTTCGCTCGAATGTATCCATTCTAATTCATTCGCACGAATGTATCCATTCTAATTCATTCGTACGATCCATTCTAATTCATTCGCACGATCCATTCTAATTCATTCGTACGATCAATTCTAATTCATTCGCACGAATGTATCAATTCTAATTCATTCGTACGATCCATTCTAATTCATTCATAGGATCCATTCTAATTCATTCATACAATCCATTCTAATTTATTCGCACGAATGTATGCATTCTAATTCATTCGTACGATCAGTTCTAATTCATTCACAAAATCTATTTTAATTCATTCATACGATCCATTCTAATTCATTCACACGAATGTATCCAGATCGTACGAATGAACTAGAATGGATTCATTCGTGCGAACGAATTAGAATGGATCGTACGAATGAATTAGAATGGATCGTATGAATGAATTAGAATGGATCGTACGAATGAATTAGAATGGATCGTGCGAATGAATTAGAATGGATCGTACGAATGAATTAGAATGGATCGTACGAATGAACTAGAATGGATACATTCGTGCGAATGAATTAGAATGGATCGTACGAATGAATTAGAATCGATCGTACGAATGAATTAGAATGGATTGTATGAATGAATTAGAATGGAACTTAAGAATGATTTAGAATGGATCATACGAATGAATTAGAATGGATCCTACGAATGAATTAGAATGGATACATTCGTGCGAATGAATTAGAATGGATCGGACGAATGAATTAGAATGGATCGTATGAATGAATTAGAATGGATCGTACGAATGAATTAGAATGGATCGTACGAATAAATTAGAATGGATACATTCGTCCGAATGAATTAGAATGGATCATAAGAATGAGTAAGAATGGATCGTACGAATGAAATAGAATAGATTGTACGAATGAATTAGAATGGATCCTACGAATGAATTAGAATGGATCGTACGAATGAATTAGAATGGATCGTGCGAATGAATTAGAATGGATTGTATGAATGAATTAGAATGGATCTTACGAATGAATTAGAATGGATCGTACGAATGAATTAGAATGGATCCTACGAATGAATTAGAATGGATACATTCGTGCGAATGAATTAGAATGGATCAGACGAATGAATTAGAATGGATCGTACGAATGAATTAGAATGGATCGTACGAATAAATTAGAATGGATACATTCGTCCGAATAAATTAGAATGGATCATAAGAATGAGTAAGAATGGATCGTATAATTGAAATAGAATAGATTGTACGAATGAATTAGAATGGATCCTACGAATGAATTAGAATGGATCATGTGAAAGAATTAGAATGGATTGTATGAATGAATTAGAATGGATCGTATGAATGAATTAGAATGGATCGTGCGAATGAATTCGAATGGATCGTACGAATTCATTCTAATTCATTCATACAATCCATTCTAATTCTTTAACACGATCTATTCTAATTCATTCGTAGGATCCATTCTAATTCATTCGTACAATCTATTCTATTTCATTCGTACGATCCATTCTTACTCATTCGTATGATCCATTCTAATTTATTCGGACGAATGTATCCATTCTAATTTATTCGTACGATCCATTCTAATTCATTCGTACGATCCATTCTAATTTATTCGTCTGATCCATTCTAATTCATTCGCACGAATGTATCCATTCTAATTCATTCGTACGGTCCATTCTAATTCATTCGCACAATCCATTCTATTTCATTCGTACGATCCATTTTTTCTCATTCGTATGATCCATTATTGATACATTCGTGCGAATGAATTAGAATGGATCATACGAATGAGTAAGAATGGATCGTACGAATGAAATAGAATGGATTGTGCGAATGAATTAGAATGGATCGTACGAATGAATTAGAATGGATCGTGTGAAAGAATTAGAATGGATTGTATGAATGAATTAGAATAGATCGTATGAATGAATTAGAATGGATCGTACGAATGAATTAGAATGGATCGTACGAATGAACTAGAATGGATACATTCGTGCGAATGAATTAGAATGGATCGTACGAATGAATTAGAATGGATCGTACGAATGAATTAGAATGGATCTTACGAATGAATTAGAATGGATCGTACGAATGCACGATCCATGCTAATTCATTCGTTCGATCAATTCTAATTCATTAGCACGATCCATTCTAATTCATTCGTATGATCCATTCTAATTCATTCACACGATCCATTCTAATTCATTCGTACGATCCATTCTAATTCTTTCACACGATCCATTCTAATTCATTCGTACGATCCATTATAATTCATTCGTACGATCTATTCTAATTCATTCGTATGATCCATTCTAATTCATTCGTACGATCCATTCTAATTCCTTCGTACGATCCATTCTAATTCATTCATACAATCCATTCTAATTCTTTCATACGATCCATTCTAATTCATTCGTACAATCCATTCTAATTCATTTGTGCAATCCATTCTATTTCATTCGTACGATCCATTCTTACTCATTCGTACGATCCATTCTAATTCATTCACACGAATGTATCCATTCGTATGAATGAATTAGAATAGATTGTACGAATGAATTAGAATGGATCGTACGAATGAATTAGAATGGATCGTACGAATGAATTAGAATGGATCGTGCGAATGAATTAGAATGGATCGTACGAATGAATTAGAATGGATCGTACGAATGAACTAGAATGGATACATTCGTGCGAATGAATTAGAATGGATCGTACGAATAAATTAGAATGGATCGTACGAATGAATTAGAATGGATCATACGAATGAATTAGAATGGATCATACGAATGAGTAAGAATGGATCGTACGAATGAAATAGAATGGATTGTACGAATGAATTAGAATGGATCGTACGAATGAAGTAGAATGGATCGTGTGAAAGAATTAGAATGGATTGTATGAATGAATTAGAATGGATCATATAAATAAATTAGAATGGATCGTGCGAATGAATTCGAATGGATCGTACGAATGAACTAGAATGGATCGTACGAATGAATTAGAATGGATACATTCGTGCGAATGAATTAGAATGGATACATTCGTGTGAAAGAATTAGAATAGATCGTATGAATGAATTAGAATGGATCCTATGAATAAATTATAATGGATCGTGCGAATGAATTAGAATGGATCGTACGAATGAATTAGAATGGATCGTGCCAATGAATTAGAATTGATCGAAAGAATGAATTAGCATGGATCGTGCTAATGAATTAGAATGGAACGTCCGAATGAATTAGAATGGATCGTGTGAAAGAATTAGAATGGATTGTATGAATGAATTAGAATGAATTCGTATGATCCATTCGAATTCATTCGCACGATCCATTCTAATTCATTCATACAATCCATTCTAATTCATTCATACAATCCATTCTAATTCTTTCACACGATCCATTCTAATTCATTCGTAGGATCCATTCTAATTCATTCGTACAATCTATTCTATTTCATTCGTACGATCCATTCTTACTCATTCGTATGATCCATTCTAATTCATTCGGACGAATGTATCCATTCTAATTTATTTGTACGATCCATTCTAATTCATTCGTACAATCCATTCTAATTCATTCGTACGATCCATTCTTACTCATTCGTATGATCCATTCTAATTCATTCATACTATCCATTCTAATTCATTCGTATGATTCATTCTAATTCATTCGCACAATCTATTCTAATTCATTCGTACGATCCATTCTAATTCATTCGTACGATCGTACGAATGAATTAGAATGGATCGTACGGAATGAATTAGAATGGATTGTATGAATGAATTAGAATGGATACATTCGTGCGAATGAATTAGAATGGATCATACGAATGAGTAAGAATGGATCGTACGAATGAAATAGAATGGATTGTGCGAATGAATTAGAATGGATCGTACGAATGAATTAGAATGGATCGTACGAATGAATTAGAATGGATCGTACGAATGAATTAGAATGGATATATTCGTGCAAATGAATTAGAATGGATCGTATGAATGTATTAGAATGGATCGTATGAGTGAATTAGAATGGATCGTACGAATGAATTAGAATGGATCTTACGAATGAATTAGAATGGATCGTACGAATGAATTAGAATGGATCGTCCGAATGAATTAGAATGGATACATTCGTGCGAATGAATTAGAATGGATCGGACGAATGAATTAGAATGGATCGTACGAATGAATTAGAATGGATCGTACGAATGAATTAGAATGGATCGTACGAATAAATTAGAATGGATACATTCGTCCGAATGAATTAGAATGGATCATACGAATGAGTAAGAATGGATCGTACGAATGAAATAGAATAGATTGTACGAATGAATTAGAATGGATTCGTACGGATGAATTAGAATGGATCGTACCAATGAGTAAGAATGGATCGTACGAATGAAATAGAATGGATTGTTCGAATGAATTAGAATGGATCGTACGAATGAATTAGAATGGATCGTGTGAAAGAATTAGAATGGATTGTATGAATGAATTAGAATAGATCGTATGAATGAATTAGAATGGATCGTACGAATGAATTAGAATGGATCGTACGAATGAATTAGAATGGATCGTACGAATGAATTTGAATGGATACATTCGTGCGAATGAATTAGAATGGATACATTCGTGCGAAAGAATTAGAATAGATCGTATGAATGAATTAGAATGGATCCTATGAATGAATTAGAATGGATCGTGCGAATGAATTAGAATGGATCGTACGAATGAATTAGAATGGATCGTACGAATGAATTAGAATAGATCGTGCTAATGAATTAGAATTGATCGAACGAATGAGTTAGCATGGATCGTGCTAATGAATTAGAATGGAACGTACGAATGAATTAGAATGGATCGTGTGAAAGAATTAGAATGGATTGTATGAATGAATTAGAATGAATTCATACGATCCATTCGAATTCATTCGCACGATCCATTCTAATTCATTCATACGATCCATTCTAATTCATTCATACAATCCATTCTAATTCTTTCACACGATCCATTCTAATTCATTCGTAGGATCCATTCTAATTCATTCGTACAATCTATTCTATTTCATTCGTACGATCCATTCTTACTCATTCGTATGATCCTTTCTAATTCATTCGGATGAATGTATCCATTCTAATTTATTCGTACGATCCATTCTAATTCATTCGTACGATCCATTCTAATTCATTCGTACGATCCATTCTTACTCATTCGTATGATCCATTCTAATTCATTCGTACGATCCATTCTAATTCATTCGTACGATCCATTCTAATTCATTCGCACAATCTATTCTAATTCATTCGTACGATCCATTCTAATTCATTCGTACGATCGTACGAATGAATTAGAATGGATCGTACGGAATAAATTAGAATGGATTGTATGAATGAATTAGAATGGATACATTCATGCGAATGAATAAGAATGGATCATACGAATGAGTAAGAATGGATCGTACGAATGAATTAGAATGGATCATATGAATTCATTAGAATGGTTACATTCATACGAATGAATTAGAATGGATCGTACGAATGGATTAGAATGGATCGTACGAATGGATTAGAATGGATACATTCGAGCAAATGAATTTGAATGGATCGTACGAATGAATTAGAATGGATCATACGAATGGATTAGAATGGATCCTACGAATGGATTAGAATGGATACCTTTGTGCATATGAATTAGAATGGATCGTATGAATGAATTAGAATGGATCGTATGAATGAAATAGAATGAATTAGAATGGATCGTACGAATGAATTAGAATAGATCATAGGAATGAATTAGAATGGATCGTGCAAATGAATTAGAATGGCTACATTCGTACGAATGAATTAGAATTGATCGTTCGAATGAATTAGAATGGATCGTACTAATGAATTCGAATGGATCATACGAATTAATTAGAATGGATCATAAGAATGAATTAGAATGGATCGTATGAATGAATTAGAATGGATCGTACGAATGAACTAGAATGGATCGTACGAATGAACTAGAATGGATACATTCATGCGAATGAATTAGAATCGATCGTACGAATGAATTAGAATGGATCGTACAAATGAATTAGAATGAATTCGTACGATCCATTCGAATTCATTCGCACGATCCATTCTAATTCATTCATACGATCCATTCTAATTCATTCATATAATCCATTCTAATTCTTTCACACGACCCATTCTAATTCATTCGTAGGATCCATTCTAATTCATTCGTACAATCTATTCTATTTCATTCGTACGAACCATTCTTACTCATTCGTATGATCCATTCTTATTCATTCGGACAAATGTATCCATTCTAATTTATTCGTACGATCCATTCTAATTCATTCGTACGATCCATTCTAATTCATTCGTACGATCCATTCTTACTCATTCGTATGATCCATTCTAATTCATTCGTACGATCCATTCTAATTCATTCGTACGATCCATTCTAATTCATTCGCACAATCTATTCTATTTCATTCATACGATCCATTCTAATTCATTCGTACGATCGTACGAATGAATTAGAATGGATCGTACGGAATGAATTAGAATGGATTGTATGAATGAATTAGAATGGATACATTCGTGCGAATGAATAAGAATGGATCATACGAATGAGTAAGAATGGATCGTACGAATGAATTAGAATGGATCATATGAATTCATTAGAATGGTTACATTCATACGAATGAATTAGAATGGATCGTACGAATGGATTAGAATGGATCGTACGAATGGATTAGAATGGATACATTCGAGCTAATGAATTAGAATGGATCGTACGAATGAATTAGAATGGATCGTACGAATGGATTCGAATGGATCCTACGAATGGATTAGAATGGATACCTTTGTGCATATGAATTAGAATGGATCGTATGAATGAATTAGAATGGATCGTAGAATGGATCGTATGAATGAATTAGAATGAATTAGAATGGATCGTACGAATAAATTAGAATAGATCATAGGAATGAATTAGAATGGATCGTGCATATGAACTAGAATAGATACATTCGTACGAATGAATTAGAATGGATCGTTCGAATGAATTAGAATGGATCGTACGAATGAATTCGAATGGATCATACGAATTAATTAGAATGGATCATACGACTGAATTAGAATGGATCGTACGAATGAATTAGAATGGATCGTACGAATGAACTAGAATGGATCGTACGAATGAACTAGAATGGATACATTCGTGCGAATGAATTAGAATGGATCATACGAATGAATTAGAATGGATCGTACGAATGAATTAGAATGGATCTTACGAATGAATTAGAATGGATCGTGCGAATGAATTAGAATGGATACATTCGTGCGAATGAATTAGAATGGATCGGACGAATGAATTAGAATGGATCGTGCGAATGAATTTGAATGGATACATTTGTGCGAATGAATCTAAATGGATTGTATGAATGAATTACAATGGATCGTACGAATGAATTAGAATGGATCGTACGAATGAATTAGAATAGCTCATATGAATGAATTAGAATGAATCGTATGAATGAATTAGAATGGTTACATTCGTGCGAATGAATTAGAATAGATCGTACGAATGAATTAGAATGGATCGTACGAATAAATTAGAATGGATCGTGGGAATGAATTAGAATGGATCGTACGAATGAATTAGAATGGATCCACCGAATGAGTTAGAATGGATCATACGAATGAATTAGAATGGATTGTGCGAATGAATTAGAATGGATCGTATTAATGAAAAAGAATGGATCGTACAAATGAATTAGAATGGATCGTGCGAATGAATTAGCATGAATCGTACGAATGTATTAGAATGGATCGTACGAATGAATTAGAATGAATCGTACGATCCATTCTAATTCATTCGTACGATCTATTCTAATTCATTCGCACGAATGTATCCATTCTAGTTCATTCGTACGATCCATTCTAGTTCATTCGTACAATCCATTCTAATTCATTCGTACGATCCATTCTAATTCATTCGTATGATCCATTCTAATTAATTCGTATGATCCATTCTAATTCATTCGTACGATCCATTCTAATTCATTCATACAATCCATTCTAATTCATTCATACAATCCATTCTAATTCATTCGCACGAATGTATCCATTCTAATTAATTCGTACGAACCATTCTAATTCATTCGTATGATCCATTCTTATTCATTCGCACGATCCAGTCTAATGGATTCGCACGATCCATTCTAATTCATTCACACGAATGTATCCATTCTAATTCATTCGTACGATCCATTCTAATATATTAATATGATCCATTCTAATTCATTCGCACGATCCATTCTAATTCATTCATACGATCCATTCTAATTCATTCGTACGATCCATTCTAATTCATTCGCACGATCCATTCTAATTCATTCGTACAATCTATTCTATTTCATTCGTACGATCCATTCTTACTCATTCGTATGATCCATTCTAATTCATTCGGACGAATGTATCCATTCTAATTTATTCTTACGATCCATTCTAATTCATTCGTACGATCCATTCTAATTCATTCATACGATCCATTCTAATTCATTCGTCCGATCCATTCTAATTCATTCGCACGAATGTATCCATTCTAATTCATTCGTACGGTCCATTCTAATTCATTCGCACAATCCATTCTATTTCATTCGTACGATCCATTCTTACTCATTCGTATGATCCATTATGGATACATTCGTGCGAATGAATTAGAATGGATCATACGAATGAGTAAGAATGGATCGTACGAATGAAATAGAATGGATTGTGCGAATGAATTAGAATGGATCGTACGAGTGAATTAGAATGGATCGTGTGAAAGAATTAGAATGGATTGTATGAATGAATTAGAATGGATCGTATGAATGAATTAGAATGGATCGTACAAATGAACTAAAATGGATACATTCGTGCGAATGAATTAGAATGGATCGTACGAATGAATTAGAATGGATCGTACGAATGAATTAGAATGGATCGTATGAATGCACGATCCATGCTAATTCATTCGTTCGATCAATTCTAATTCATTAGCACGATCCATTCTAATTCATTCGTACGATCCATTCTAATTCATTCGCACGATCCATTCTAATTCATTCGTACGATCCATTCTAATTCTTTCACACGATCCATTCTAATTCATTCGTACGATCCATTCTAATTCATTCATACGATCTATTCTAATTCATTCGTACGATCCATTCTAATTTCATTCGTACGATCCAGTCTAATTCATTCGCTCGAAAGTATCCATTCTAATCCATTCGTACGATCCATTCTAATCCATTCGTACGATCCATTCTAATTCATTCGCATGAATGTAACCATTCTAATTCATTCATTTGATCCATTCTAATTCATTCGTACGATCCATTCTAATTCATTCGTCCGATCCATTCTAATTCATTCGCACGAATATATCCATTTTAATCAATTCGTAAGATCCATTCTAATTCATTCGTACGATCCATTCTAATTCATTCGTACGATCCATTCTAATTCATTAATATGATCCATTCTAATTCATTCGTACGATCCATTCTAATTCATATGCACAAAGGTATCCATTCTAATTCATTCGTACGATCCATTCTAATTCAGGATCGTACGAATGAATTAGAATGGATACATTCGTGCGAATGAATTAGAATTGATCGTACGAATGAATTAGAATGGATCGTGCGAATGAATTAGAATGGATCGTACGAATGGATTAGAATAGATCGTACGAATGAACTAGAATGGATACATTCGTGCGAATGAATTAGAATGGATCGTACGAATGAATTAGAATAGATCGTACGAATGAATTAGAATGGATCGTACGAATGAATTAGAATGGATCGTACGAATGAATTAGAATGGATACATTCGTGCGAATGAATTAGAATGGATCGGACGAATGAATTAGAATGGATCGTACGAATGAATTAGAATGGATCAAATGAATGAATTAGAATGGTTACATTCATGCGAATGAATTAGAATGGATCGTACGAATGGATTAGAATGGATCGTATGAATGAAATTAGAATGGATCGTACGAATGAATTAGAATAGGTCGTACGAATGAATTAGAATGGATCGTACGAATGAATTAGAATGGATCGTACGAATAAATTAGAATAGATACATTCGTCCGAATGAATTAGAATGGATCATACGAATGAGTAAGAATGGATCGTGCGAATTAATTAGAATGGATCGTGTGAAAGAATTAGAATGGATTGTATGAATGAATTAGAATGGATCGTATGAATGAATTAGAATGGATCGTGCGAATGAATTCGAATGGATCGTACGAATTCATTCTAATTCATTCATACAATCCATTCTAATTCTTTCACACGATCCATTCTAATTCATTCGTACGTTCCATTCTAATTCATTAGCACGATCCATGCTAATTCATTCATTCGATCAATTCTAATTCATTAGCACGATCCATTCTAATTCATTCGTACGATCCATTCTAATTCCTTCGTACGATCCATTCTAATTCATTCGTACGATCTATTCTAATTCATTCGTACGATCCATTCTAATTCATTCGTACGATCCATTCTAATTCCTTCGTACGATCCATTCTAATTCATTCGTACGATCCATTCTAATTCAATCGTGCAATCCATTCTATTTCATTCGTACGATCCATTCTTACTCATTCGTACGATCCATTCTAATTCATTCACACGAATGTATCCATTCGTACAAATGAATTAGAATAGATTGTACGAATGAATTAGAATGGATCATACGAATGAATTAGAATGGATCGTACGAAGGAATTAGAATGGATCGAACGAATGAATTAGAATGGATGTACGAATTAATTAGAATAGATCGTACGAATGAATTAGAATGGATCATACGAAGGAATTAGAATGGATCGTACGAATGAATTAGAATGGATATATTCGTGAAAATGAATTAGAATGGATCGTATGAATGTATTAGAATGGATCATATGAGTGAATTAGAATGGATCGTACGAATGAATTAGAATGGATTGTATGAATGAATTAGAATGGATCGTACGAATGAATTAGAATGGATCATACGAATTTATTAGAATGGATCATACGAATGAATTAGAATGGATCGTACGAATGAATTAGAATGGATCGTGCTAATGAATTAGAATTGATCGAACGAATGAATTAGAATGGATACATTCGTGCTAATGAATTAGAATGGATTGGACGAATGAATTAGAATGGATCGTACGAATGAGTAAGAATGGATCGTACGAATGAAATAGAATAGATCGTACGAATGAATTAGAATGGATCGTACGAAGGAATTAGAATGGATAGCACGAATGAATTAGAATGGATATATTCATGCAAATGAATTAGAATGGATCGTATGAATGTATTAGAATGGATCATATGAGTGAATTAGAATAGATCGTACGAATGAATTAGAATGGATCGTATGAATGAATTAGAATGGATACATTCGTGTGAATGAATTAGAATGAATCGTATGAATGAATTAGAATAGATTTTGTGAATGAATTAGAATTGATCGTACGAATGAATTAGAATGGATACATTCGTGCGAATGAATTAGAATGGATTGTATGAATGAATTAGAATGGATCCTATGAATGAATTAGAATGGATCGTGCGAATGAATTAGAATGGATCATACGAATGAATTAGAATGGATCATGCTAATGAATTAGAATTTATCGAACGAATGAATTAGCATGGATCATGCTAATGAATTAGAATGGAATGTACGAATGAATTAGAAAGGATCATGTGAAAGAATTAGAATGGATTGTATGAATGAATTAGAATGAATTCGTACGATCCATTCGAATTGATTCGCATGATCCATTCTAATTAATTCATACGATCCATTCTAATTCATTCATACAATCCATTCTAATTATTTCACACGATCCATTCTAATTCATTCGTAGGATCCATTCTAATTCATTCGTACGATCCATTCTAATTCATTCGTCCGATCCATTCTAATTCATTCGCATGAATGTATCCATTCTAATTCATTCGTACGATCCATTCTAATTCATTCGTACGATCCATTCTAATTCATTCGTAAGATCCATTCTAATTCATTCGTACGATCCATTCTAATTCATTCGTACGATCTATTCTAATTCATTCGCATGAATGTATCCATTCTAGTTCATTCGTACGATCCATTCTAATTCATTCGTACGATCCATTCTAATTCATTCGCACAATGGATACATTCGTGCAAAAGAATTAGAATAGATCGTATGAATGAATTAGAATGGATCCTATGAATGAATTAGAATGGATCGTGCGAATGAATTAGAATGGATCGTACGAATGAATTAGAATGGATCGTGCTAATGAATTAGAATTGATCGAACGAATTAATTAGCATGGATCGTGATAATGAATTAGAATGGAACGTATGAATGAATTAGAACGGATCGTGTGAAAGAATTAGAATGGATTGTATGAATGAATTAGAATGAATTCCTATGATCCATTCGAATTCATTCGCACGATCCATTCTAATTCATTCATACGATCCATTCTAATTCATTCATACAATCCATTCTAATTATTTCACACGATCTATTCTAATTCATTTGTAGAATCCATTCTAATTCATTCGTACAATCTATTCTATTTCATTCGTACGATCCATTCTTACTCATTCGGATGATCCATTCTAATTCATTCGGACGAATGTATCCATTCTAATTTATTCGTACGATCCATTCTAATTCATTCGTACGATCCATTCTAATTCATTCGTACGATCCATTCTTACTTATTCGTATGATCCATTCTAATTCATTCGTACGATCCATTCTAATTCATTCGTACGATCGATTCTAATTCATTCGCACTATCCATTCAAATTTATTCGTACGATCCATTCTAATTCATTCGTATGATCCATTCTAATTTATTCGTTCAAATATATCCATTCTAATTCATTCGTACGATCCATTCTAATTCATTCGCACGATCCTTTCTAATTCATTCGCACGAATGTATCCATTCTAATTCATTCGTACGATCCATTCTAATTCATTCGTAAGATCCATTCTAATTCATTCGTACGATCCATTCTAATTCATTCGCACGAATGTATCCATTCTAGTTCATTCGTACGATCCATTCTAGTTCATTCGTACGATCCATTCTAATTCATTCGTACGATCCATTCTAATTCATTTGTATGATCCATTCTAATTAATTCGTATGATCCATTCTAATTCATTCGCACAATCCATTCTATTTCATTGCGAATCAATTAGACTGGATCGTGCGAATGAATAAGAATAGATCATACGAATGAATTAGAATGGATCGTACGAATTAATTAGAATGGATACATTCGTGCGAATGAATTAGAATGGATTGTATGAATGAATTAGAATGGATCGTACGAATGAATTAGAATGGATCATACGAATTAATTAGAATGGATCATACGAATGAATTAGAATGGATCGTACGAATGAATTAGAATGGATCGTACGAATGAATTAAAATGGATCGTGCGAATGAATTAGAATGGATCGTACGAATGAATTAGAATGGATACATTTGTGCGAATGAATTAGAATGGATCGTACGAATGAATTAGAATAGATCGTATGAATGAATTAGAATGGATCGTGCAAATGAATTAGAATGGATACATTCGTGCGAATGAATTAGAATGGATCGTGCGAATGAATTAGAATGGATCGTACGAATGAATTAGAATGGATATATTTGAACGAATAAATTAGAATGGATCATACGAATGAATTAGAATAGATCGTACGAATGAATTAGAATGGATAGTGAGAATGAATTATAATCGATCGTACGAATGAATTAGAATGGATCGTACGAATGAATTAGAATGGATCATACGAATGAGTAAGAATGGATCGTACGAATGAATTAGAATGGATCGTACGAATGAATTAGTATGGATCGTACGAATAAATTAGAATGGATACATTCGTCCGAATGAATTAGAATGGATTATACGAATGAGTAAGAATGGATCGTACGAATGAAATAGAATAGATTGTACGAATGAATTAGAATGGATCCTACGAATGAATTAGACTGGATCGTGTGAACGAATTAGAATGGATTGTATGAATGAATTAGAATGGATCGTATGAATGAATTAGAATGGATCGTGCGAATGAATTCGAATGGATCGTACGAATTCATTCTAATTTATTCATACAATCCATTCTAATTCTTTCACACGATCCATTCTAATTCATTCGTACGTTCCATTCTAATTCATTCGTACGTTCCATTCTAATTCATTCATACGATCCATTCTAATACATTCATACGATCCATTCTAATTCATTTGCACGAATATATCCATTCTAATTCATTCGTACGATCCATTCTAATTCCTTCGTACGATCCATTCTAATTCATTCGTACGATCTATTCTAATTCATTCGTACGATCCATTCTAATTCATTCGTACGAATGAATTAGAATGGATACATTCGTGCGAAAGAATTAGAATAGATCGTATGAATGAATTAGAATGGATCCTATAAACGAATTAGAATGGATCGTGCGAATGAATTAGAATGGATCGTACGAATGAATTAGAATAGATCGTGCTAATGAATTAGAATTGATCGAACGAATGAATTAGCATGGATCGTGCTAATGAATTAGAATGGATCGTACGAATGAATTAGAATGGATCGTGTGAAAGAATTAGAATGGATTGTATGAATGAATTAGAATGGATCGTACGAATGAATTAGAATGGATCGTACGAAGGAATTATAATGGATCGTACGAATGAATTAGAATGGATCGTACGAATGAATTAGAATGGATCGTACGAAGGAATTAGAATGGATCGTACGAATGAATTAGAATGGATCGTATGAATGAATTAGAATGGATACATTCGTGTGAATGAATTAGAAAGGATCGTATCAATGAATTAGAATAGATTTTGCGAATGAATTAGTATGGATTGTATGAATGAATTAGAATGGATCCTATGAATGAATTAGAATGGATCGTACGAATGAATTAGAATGGATACATTTGTGCGAATGAATTAAAATTGATCTTATGAATGAATTAGAATGGATCGTGCGAATGAATTAGAATGGATCGTACGAATGAATTAGAATGGATACATTCGTGCGAATGAATTAGAATGGATACATTCGTGCGAAAGAATTAGAATAGATCGTATGAATGAATTAGAATGGATACATTCGTGTGAATGAATTAGAATGGATCGTATGATTGAATTAGAATAGATTTTGTGAATGAATTAGAACTGATCGTACGAATGAATTAGAATGGATACATTCGTGCGAATGAATTAGAATGGATTGTATGAATTAATTAGAATGGATCCTATGAATGAATTAGAATGGATCGTACGAATGAATTAGAATGGATACAGTCGTGCGAATGAATTAGAATTGATCGTACGAATGAATTAGAATGGATCGTACGAATGAATTAGAATGGATCGTGCTAATGAATTAGAATTGATCGAACGAATGAATTAGCATGGATCGTGCTAATGAATTAGAATGGAACGTACGAATGAATTAGGATGGATCGTGTGAAAGAATTAGAATGGATTGTATGAATGAATTAGAATGAATTCGTACGATCCATTCGAATTCATTCGCACGATCCATTCTAATTCATTCATACGATCCATTCTAATTCATTCATACAATCCATTCTAATTCTTTCACACGATCCATTCTAATTCATTCGTAGGATCCATTCTAATTCATTCGTACAATCTATTCTATTTCATTCCTACGATCCATTCTTACTCATTCGTATGATCCATTCTAATTCATTCGGACGAATGTATCCATTCTAATTTACTCGTACGATCCATTCTAATTCATTCGTACGATCCATTCTAATTCATTCGCTCGAATGTATCCATTCTAATCCATTCGTACGATCCATTCTAATCCATTCTAATCCATTCGTACGAATGAATTAGAATGGATCATACGAATAAGTAAGAATGGATCGTATGAATGAATTAGATTGGATCGTATGATCCATTCTAATTCATTAGCATGGATCGTGCTAAATAATTAGAATGGAATATACGAATGAATTAGAATGGATCGTAGAATGGATCGTACGAATGAATTAGAATGAATTGGAATGGATTGTACGAATGAATTAGAATAGATCATAGGAATGAATTAGAATGGATCGTGCAAATGAATTAGAATGGATACATTCGTGCGAATGAATTAGAATGGATCGTGCGATTGAATTAGAATGGATCGTACGAATGAATTAGAATGGATATATTTGAACGAATAAATTAGAATGGATCATACGAATGAATTAGAATGGATCGTACGAATGAATTAGAATGGATAGTGCGAATGAATTAGAATCGATCGTACGAATGAATTAGAATGGATCGTATGAATGAATTAGAATGGATCATACGAATGAGTAAGAATGGATCGTACGAAAGAATTAGAATGGATTGTACGAATGAATTAGAATGGATCGTACGAATAAATTAGAATGGATACATTCGTCCGAATGAATTAGAATGGATCATACGAATGAGTAAGAATGGATCATACGAATGAAATAGAATAGATTGTACGAATGAATTAGAATGGATCCTAGTATGATCCATTCTAATTCATTCGTACGATCCATTCTAATTCATTCATACAATCCATTCTAATTCTTTCACACGATCCATTCTAATTCATTCGTACGATCCATTCTAATTCATTCGTGCAATCCATTCTATTTCATTCGTACGATCCATTCTTACTCATTCGTACGATCCATTCTAATTCATTCACACGAATGTATCCATTCGTACGAATGAATTAGAATAGATAGTACAAATGAATTAGAATGGATCGTACGAATGAATTAGAATGGATCGTACGAAGGAATTAGAATGGATCGTACGAATGAATTAGAATGGATCGTACGAATGAATTAGAATAGATCGTACGAATGAATTAGAATGGATCGTACGAAGGAATTAGAATGGATCGTACGAAAGAATTAGAATGGATCGTGTGAAAGAATTAGAATGGATTGTATGAATGAATTAGAATAGATCGTATGAATGAATTAGAATGGATCGTACGAATGAATTAGAATGGATCGTACGAATGAATTAGAATGGATCGTACGAATGAATTAGAATGGATACATTCGTGCGAAAGAATTAGAATAGATCGTATGAATGAATTAGAATGGATCCTATGAATGAATTAGAATGGATCGTGCGAATGAATTAGAATGGATCATACGAATGAATTAGAATGGATCGTGCTAATGAATTAGAATTGATCGAACGAATGAATTAGCATGGATCGTGCTAATTAATTAGAATGGAACGTACGAATGAATTAGAATGGATCGTGTGAAAGAATTAGAATGGATTGTATGAATGAATTAGAATGAATTCGTACGATCCATTCGAATTCATTCGCACGATCCATTCTAATTCATTCATACGATCCATTCTAATTCATTCGTACGATCCATTCTAATTCATTCGCACAAATGTATCCATTCTAATTCATTCGTACGATCCATTCTAATTCATTCGCACGATCCATTCTAATTCATTCGTGCAATCCATTCTATTTCATTCGTACGATCCATTTTTACTCATTCGTACGATCCATTCTAATTCATTCAAACGAATGTATCCATTCGTACGAAGGAATTAGAATAGATTGTACGAATGAATTAGCATGGATCGTACGAATGAAATAGAATGGATCGTACGAAGGAATTAGAATGGATCGTACGAATGAATTAGAATGGATCGTACGAATGAATTAGAATAGATCGTACGAATGAATTAGAATGGATCGTACGAAGGAATTAGAATGGATCGTACGAATGAATTAGAATGGATATATTCGTGCAAATGAATTAGAATGGATCGTATGAATCTATTAGAATAGATAGTATGAGTGAATTAGAATGGATCGTACGAATGAATTAGAATGGATTGTATGAATGAATTAGAATGGATCGTACAAATGAATTAGAATGGATCATACGAATTAATTAGAATGGATCATACGAATGAATTAGAATGGATCGTACCAATGAATTAGAATGGTTACATTCATGCGAATGAATTAGAATGGATCGTACGAATGGATTAGAATGGATCGTACGAGTGGATTAGAATGGATAAATTCGAGCGAATGAATTAGAATGGATCGTACGAATGAATTAGAATGGATCATACGAATGAATTAGAATGGATCGTACGAATGGATTAGAATGGATCCTACGAATCCATTAGACTGGATCGTGCGAATGAATAAGAATGGATCATACGAATGAATTAGAATGGATCGTACGAATTAATTAGAATGGATACATTCCTGCGAATGAATTAGAATGGATTGTATGAATGAATTAGAATGGATCGTACGAATGAATTAGAATGGATCATACGAATTAATTAGAATGGATCATACGAATGAATTAGAATGGATCGTACGAATGAATTAGAATGTATCGTACGAATGAACTAGAATGGATCGTACGAATGAACTAGAATGGATACATTCGTGCGAATGAATTAGAATGGATCGTATGAATGAATTAGAATGGATCGTACGATTCATTCTAATTCATTCGTACGATCCATTCTAATACATTCGTACGATTCATGCTAATTCATTCGCACGATCCATTCTAATTCATTCGTACGATCCATTCTTATTCATTCATACGATCCATTCTAATTCATTCGCACAATCCATTCTAATTCATTCGTACAATCTATTCTAATTTATTCGTATGATCCATTCTAACTCATTCGGTGGATCCATTCTAATTCATTCGTACGATCCAATCTAATTCATTCCCACGATCCATTCTAATTTATTCGTACGATCCATTCTAATTCATTCGTACGATCTATTCTAATTCATTCGCACGATTGTAACCATTCTAATTCATTCATATGATTCATTCTAATTCATTCGTATGAGCTATTCTAATTCATTCGTACGATCCATTCTAATTCATTCGTACGATCCATTGTAATTCATTCATACAATCCATTTAGACTCATTCGCACAAATATATCCATTCAAATTCATTCGTACGATCCAGTCTAATTCATTCGTACGATCCATTCTAATTTATTCGCACGAATATATCCATTCTAATTCTTTCGTACGATGCATTCTAATTCATTCGTACGATCCATTCTAATTCATTCATTTGATCCATTCTAATTCATTCGTACGATCGATTGTAATTCATTCGTCCGATCCATTCTAATTCATTCGTACGAATGTATCCATTCTAATTCATTCGTACGATCCATTCGAATTCATTCGTACGATCCATTCTAATTCATTCGTAAGATCCATTCTAATTCATTCGTACGATCCATTCTAATTCATTCGTACGATCCATTCTAATTCATTCGCACGAATGTATCCATTCTAGTTCATTCGCACGATCCATTCTAATTCATTCGTACGATCCATTCTAATTCATTCGCACGATCCATTCTAATTCATTCGTACGATCAATTCTAATTTATTCGCACGAATGTATCCATTCTAATTCATTCGTACGATCCTGAATTAGAATGGATCGTACGAATGAATGGATCGTGCTAATGAATTAGAATGGAATATACGAATGAATTAGAATGGATCATACGAATTAATTAGAATGGATCGTACGAATGAATTAGAATGGATCGTACGAAAGAATTAGAATGGATCGTACGAATGAATTAGAATGGATCGTGCGAATGAATTAGAATGGATCGTGCGAATGAATTAGAATGGATTGTACGAATGAATTAGAATGGATACATTTGTGCGAATGAATTAGAATGGATCGTACGAATGAATTAGAATGGATCGCATGAATGAATTAGAATGGATCGTACGAATGAATTAGAATGGTTCGTGCGAATGAATTAGAATGGATTGTACGAATGAATTAGAGTGGATCGTGTGAAAGAATTAGAATGGATCGTACGAATGAATTAGAATGGATCGTGCGAATGAATTAGAATCGATCGTACGAATGAATTAGAATGGATACATTCGTGCGAATGAATTAGAATGGATCGGACGAATGAATTAGAATCGATCGTACGAATGAGTAAGAATGGATCGTACGAATGAAATAGAATAGATCGTACGAATGAATTAGAATGGATCGTACGAAGGAATTAGAACGGATCGTACGAATGAATTAGAATGGATATATTCGTGCAAATGAATTAGAATGGATCGTATGAATGTATTAGAATGGATCATATGAGTGAATTAGAATGGATCGTACGAATGAATTAGAATGGATCGTATGAATGAATTAGAATGGATACATTCGTGTGAATGAATTAGAATGGATCGTATGAAAGAATTAGAATGGATCGTACGAATGAATTAAAATGGATCAAATGAATGAATTAGAATGGTTACATTCATGCGAATGAATTAGAATGGATCGTACGAATGGATTAGAATGGATCGTACGAATGGATTAGAATGGATACATTCGTGCGAATGAATTAGAAGGGATTGTATGAATGAATTAGAATGTATCGTACGAATGAATTAGAATGGATCGTATGAGTGAATTAGAATGGATACGAAGGAATTAGAATGGATCGTACGAAAGAATTAGAGTGGATCATACGAATGAAATAGAATGGATCATACGAAGGAATTAGAATGGATCGTACGAAGGAATTAGAATGGATCGTACGAATGATTTAGAATAGATCGTACGAATGAATTAGAATGGATCGTACGAAGGAATTAGAATGGATCGCACGAATGAATTAGAATGGATATATTCGAGCAAATGAATTAGAATGGATCGTATGAATGTATTAGAATGGATCGTATGAGTGAATTAGAATAGATCGTACGAATGATTTAGAATGGATTGTATGAATGAATTAGAATGGATCGTACGAATGAATTAGAATGGATCATACGAATTAATTAGAATGGATCATACGAATGAATTAGAATGGATCGTACGAATGAATTAGAATGGATCGTACGAATAAATTAGAATGGATACATTCGTGCTAATGAATTAGAATGGATTGTGCGAATGAATAAGAACAGATCGTGCGAATGAATTAGAATGGATCGGACGAATGAATTAGAATGGATCGTGCGAATGAATTAGAATGGATCGTACGAATGAATTAGAAAGGATACATTTGTGCGAATGAATTAGAATGGATCGTACGAATGAATTAGAATGGATCGTATGAATGAATTAGAATGGATCGCACGAATGGATTAGAATGGATCGTGCGAATGAATTAGAATGGATCGTACGAATGAATTAGAATGGATCGTGTGAAAGAATTAGAATGGATAGTACGAATGAATTAGAATGGATCGTGCGAATGAATTAGAATGGATCGTACGAATGAATTAGAATGGATACATTTGTGCGAATGAATTAGAATGGATCGTACGAATGAATTAGAATGGATCGTATGAATGAATTAGAATGGATCGTACGAATGAATTAGAATGGATCGTGCGAATGAATTAGAATGGATCGTACGAATGAATTAGAATGGATCGTACGAATGAATTAGAATGGATACATTTGTGCGAATGAATTAGAATGGATCGTACGAATGAATTAGAATGGATCGTATGAATAAATTAGAATGGATCTTACGAATGAATTAGAATGGATCGTACGAATGAATTAGAATGGATCGTACGAATGAATCAGAATGGATCTTACGAATGAATTAGAATGGATCGTACGAATAAATTAGAATGGATCGTATGAATGGTTTAGAATGGATATATTCGTGCGAATGAATTAGAATGGATCGGACGAATGAATTAGAATGGATCGTACGAATGAATTAGAATGGATCAAATGAATGAATTAGAATGGTTACATTCATGCGAATGAATTAGAACGGATCGTACGAATGGATTAGAATGGATCGTACGAATGGATTAGAATGGATACATTCGTGCGAATGAATTAGAATGGATCATACGAATGAGTTTGAATGGATCGTACGAATGAATTAGAATGGATCATGCTAATGAATTAGAATTGATCGTACGAATGAAATAGAATGGATTGTACGAATGATTTAGAATGGATCGTACGAATGAATTAGAATGGATCGTACGAATGATTTAGAATGGATACATTCGTGCGAATGAATTAGAATGGATCGTACGAATGAGTAAGAATGGATCGTACGAATGAAATAGAATGGATTGTAGGAATGAATTAGAATGGATTCGTACGAATGAATTAGAATGGATACATTCGTGCGAATGAATTAGAATGGATCGTACGAATGAATTAGAATGGATCGTACGAATGAACTAGAATGGATACATTCGTGCGAATGAATTAGAATAGATCGTACGAATGAATTAGAATGGATCGTATGAATGAATTAGAATGGATCTTACGAATGAATTAGAATGGATCGTACGAATGAATTAGAATGGATCGTACGAATGAATTAGAATGGATACATTCGTGCGAATGAATTAGAATGGATCGGACGAATGAATTAGAATGGATCATACGAATGAATTAGAATGGATCAAATGAATGAATTAAAATGGTTACATTCATGCGAATGAATTAGAATGGATCGTACGAATGGATTAGAATGGATCGTACGAATGGATTAGAATGGATACATTCGAGCGAATGAATTAGAATGGATCATACGAATGAATTAGAATGGATCGTATGAATGGATTAGAATGGATCCTACGAATGGATTAGAATGGATACCTTTATGCATATGAATTAGAATGTATCATACAAATGAATTAGAATGGATCATATTAATGAATTAGAATTGATCGTACGAATGAATTAGAATGGATACATTTGTGCACGATTCATTCTAATTAATTCGCACGAATGTATCCATTCTAATTCATTCGTATGATCCATTCTAATTCATTCGTACGATCCATTCTAATTCATTCGTACGATCCATTCTAATTCATTCGCATGAATGTAACCATTCCAATTCATTCATTTGATCCATTCTAATTCATTCGTATGATCCATTCTAATTCATTCGTCCGATCCATTCTAATTCATTCGCACGAATGTATCCATTCTAATTCATTCGCACGATCCATTCTAATTCATTCGTACGATCAATTCTAATTCAGTCGCACGAATGTATCCATTCTAATTCATTCGTACGATCCTGAATTAGAAAGGATCGTAAGAATGAATTAGAATGGATACCTTTGTGCATATGAATTAGAATGGATCGTACGAAGGAATTAGAATAGATCATATTAATGAATTAGAATGGATCGTACGAATGAATTAGAATGGATACATTCGTGCGAATGAATTAGAATGGATCGTGCACGAATGTATCCATTCTAATTCATTCGTACGATCCATTCTAATTCATTAATATGATCCATTCTAATTCATTCGTACGATCCATTCTAATTCATATGCACAAAGGTATCCATTCTAATCCATTCGTAGGATCCATTCTAATCCATTCGTACGATCCATTCTAATTCATTCGTACGATCCATTCTAATTCATTCGCTCGAATGTATCCATTCTAATCCATTCGTACGATCCATTCTAATCCATTTGTATGATCCATTCTAATTCATTCGCATGAATGTAACCATTCTAATTCATTCATTTGATCCATTCTAATTCATTCGCATGAATGTAACCATTCTAATTCATTCATTTGATCCATTCTAATTCATTCGTACGATCCATTCTAATTCATTCGTCCGATCCATTCTAATTCATTCGCACGAATGTATCCATTCTAATTCATTCGTACGATCCATTCTAATTCATTCGTACGATCCATTCTAATTCATTCGTAAGATCCATTCTAATTCATTCGTACGATCCATTCTAATTCATTCGTACGATCCATTCTAATTCATTCGCACGAATGTATCCATTCTAGTTCATTCGTACAATCCATTCTAATTCATTCGTACGATCCATTCTAATTCATTCGCACGAACCATTCTAATTCATTCGTACGATCAATTCTAATTCATTCGCACGAATGTATCCATTCTAATTCATTCATACGATCCATTCTAATTCATTCGTACGATCCATTCTAATTCACTCATACGATCAATTCTAATACATTCATACGATCCATTCTAATTCATTTGCACGAATATATCTATTCTAATTCATTCGTACGATCCATTCTAATTCCTTTGTACGATCCATTCTAATTTATTCGTACGATCCATTCTAATTTATTCGTACGATCCATTCTAATTCCTTCGTACGATCCATTCTAATTCATTCGTACGATCCATTCTCATTCATTCGTACAATCTATTCTAATTCATTCGTACGAATGGATACATTCGTGTGAATGAATTAGAATGGATCGTACGAATGAGTAAGAATGGATCGTACGAATGAATTAGAGTAGATTGCGCGAGTGAATTAGAATGGATCGTACGAATGAATTAGAATGGATCATACGAAGGAATTAGAATAGATCGTACGAATGAATTAGAATGGATCGTACGAATGAACTAGAATGGATACATTCGTGCGAATGAATTAGAATGGATCGTACGAATGAATTAGAATGGATCGTACGAATGAATTAGAATGGATCGTACGAAGGAATTAGAAAGGATCGTACGAATGAATTAGAATGGATCGTACGATTGAATTAGAATGGATCATACGAATGAGTAAGAATGGATCATATGAATGAATTAGATTGGATCGTACGATCCATTCTAATTCATTAGCATGGATCGTGCTAATGAATTAGAATGGAATATACGAATGAATTAGAATGGATCGTAGAATGGATCTTACAAATGAATTTGAATGAATTAGAATGGATCGTACGAATGAATTAGAATAGATCATAGGAATGAATTAGAATGGATCGTGCAAATGAATTAGAATGGATACATTCGTACGAATGAATTAGAATGGATCGTGCGAATGAATTAGAATGGATCGTACGAATGAATTAGAATGGATATATTTGAACGAATAAATTAGAATGGATCGTACGAATGAATTAGAATGGATAGTGCGAATGAATTAGAATCGATCGTACGAATGAATTAGAATGGATCGTACGAATGAATTAGAATGGATCATACGAATGAGTAAGAATGGATCGTACGAATGAATTAGAATGGATCGTACGAATGAATTAGAATGGATCGTACGAATAAATTAGAATGGATACATTCGTTCGAATGAATTAGAATGGATCATACGAATGAGTAAGAATGGATCGTACGAATGAAATAGAATAGATTGTACGAATGAATTAGAATGGATCCTAGTACGATACATTCTAATTCATTCATACGATCCATTCTAGTTCATTCATACAATCCATTCTAATTCTTTCACACGATCCATTCTAATTCATTCGTACGATCCATTCTAATTCATTCGTGCAATCCATTCTATTTCATTCGTACGATCCATTCTTACTCATTCGTACGATCCATTCTAATTCATTCAAACGAATGTATCCATTCGTACGAATGAATTAGAATGGATCGTACGAATGAATTAGAATGGATCGTACGAATGAATTAGAATGGATCGTACGAAGGAATTAGAATGGATCGTACGAATGAATTAGAATGGATCGTACGAATGAATTAGAATAGATCGTACGAATGAATTAGAATGGATTGTACGAAGGAATTAGAATGGATCATAAGAATAAATTAGAATGGATATATTCCTGCAAATGAATTAGAATGGATCGTATGAATGTATTAGAATGGATCGTATGAGTGAATCAGAAAGGATCGTACGAACGAATTAGAATGGATTGTATGAATGAATTAGAATGGATCGTACGAATGAATTAGAGTGGATCATACGAATTAATTAGAATGGATCATATGAATGAATTAGAATGGATCGTACGAGATGGATCGTACGAATGAATTAGAATGGATCGTACGAATGAATTAGAATGGATACATTCGTGCGAATGAATTAGAATGGATTGTGCGAATGAATAAGAACAGATCGTGCGAATGAATTAGAATGGATCGTACGAATGAATTAGAATGGATCGTGCGAATGAATTAGAATGGATCGTACGAATGAATTAGAATGGATCGTACGAATGAATTTGAATGGATCGTATGAATGAATTAGAATGGATCGTACGAATGAATTAGAATGGATCGTGCGAATGAATTAGAATGGATCGTACGAATGAATTAGAATGGATCGTGTGAAAGAATTAGAATGGATCGTACGAATGAATTAGAATGGATCGTGAAAATGAATTAGAATGGATCGTACGAAAGAATTAGAATGGATACATTTGTGCGAATGAATTAGAATGGATCGTACGAATGAATTAGAATGGATCGTATGAATGAATTAGAATGAATCGTCTGAATGAATTAGAATGGATCGTGCGAATGAATTAGAATGGATCGTACGAATGAATTTGAATGGATCGTATGAATGAACTAGAATGGATATATTCGTGCGAATGAATTAGAATGGATCGTACGAATGAATTAGAATGGATCGTATGAAATAGAAGGGATTGTGCGAATGAATTAGAATGGATCGTGCAAATGAATTAGAATGGATTGTGCGAATGAATAAGAACAGATCGTGCGAATGAATTAGAATGGATCGTACGAATGAATTAGAATGGATCGTGCGATACGAAGGAATTAGAATAGATCGTATGAAGGAATTAGAATGGATCATACGAATGAAATAGAATGGATCGTACGAAGGAATTAGAATGGATCGTACGAAGGAATTAGAATGGATATATTCGTGCAAATGAATTAGAATGGATCGTATGAATGAATTAGAATGGATTGTATGAGTGAATTAGAACGGATAGTACGAATGAAGTAGAATGGATCGTATGAATGAATTAGAATGGATACATTCATGCGAATGAATTAGAATGGATCGTATGAATGAATTAGAATAGATTGTGCGAATGAATTAGAATGGATCGTACGAATGAATTAGAATGGATACATTCGTGCGAATAATTTAGAATGGATTGTATGAATGAATTAGAATGGATCGTACAAATGAATTAGAATGGATCGTAAGAATGAATTAGAATAGATTGCGCGAATGAATTAGAATGGATCGTACGAATGAATTAGAATGGATCGTACGAAGGAATTAGAATGGATCGTACGAATGAATTAGAATGGATCGTACGAATGAATTAGAATGGATCGTACGAAGGAATTAGAATGGATCGTACGAATGAATTAGAATGGATCGTACGATTGAATTAGAATGGATCATACGAATGAGTAAGAATGGATAGTATGAATGAATTAGATTGGATCGTACGATCCATTCTAATTCATTAGCATGGATTGTGCTAATGAATTAGAATGGAATATATGAATGAATTAGAATGGATCGTAGAATGGATCGTACGAATGAATTAGAATGGATCGTACGAATGAATTAGAATAGATCATAGGAATGAATTAGAATGGATCGTGCAAATGAATTAGAATGGATACATTCGTGCGAGTGAATTCGAATGGATCGTGCGAATGAATAAGAATGGATCGTACGAATGAATTAGAATGGATATATTTGAACGAATAAATTAGAATGGATCATACGAATGAATTAGAATGGATCGTACGAATGAATTAGAATGGATAGTGCGAATGAATTAGAATCGATCGTACGAATGAATTAGAATGGATCGTACGAATGAATTAGAATGGATCATACGAATGAGTAAGAATGAATCGTACGAATGAAATAGAATGGATCGTACGAATGAATTAGAATGGATCATACGAATAAATTAGAATGGATACATTCGTCCGAATGAATTAGAATGGATCATATGAATGAGTAAGAATGGATCGTACGAATGAAATAGAATAGATTGTACGAATGAATTAGAATGGATCCTACGAATGAATTAGAATGGATCGTGTGAAAGAATTAAAATGGATTGTATGAATGAATTAGAATGGATCGTATGAATGAATTAGAATGCATTGTGCGAATGAATTCGAGTGGATCGTACGAATTCATTCTAATTCATTCATACTATCCATTCTAATTCTTTCACACGATCCATTCTAATTCATTCGTACGTTCCATTCTAATTCATTAGCACGATCCATGCTAATTCATTCGTTCGATCAGTTCTAATTCATTAGCACGATCCATTCTAATTCATTCGTACGATCCATTCTAATTCATTCGCACGATCCATTCTAATTCATTCATAGGATCCATTCTAATTCATTCATACGATCTATTCTAATTCTTTCGCATGATTGTATCCATTCTAATTCATTCGCACGAATGTATCCATTCTAATTCATTCGGACGATCCATTCTAATTCATTCGTACGATCCATTCTAATTCATTCGTACGATCCATTCTAATTCATTCGCACAATCCATTCTATTTCATTCGTACGATCCATTCTTACTCATTCGTATAATCCATTATGGATACATTCGTGCGAATGAATTAGAATGGATCATATGAATGAGTAAGAATGGATCGTACGAATGAAATAGAATGGATTGTGCGAATGAATTAGAATGGATCATACGAATGAATTAAAATGGATCGTGTGAAAGAATTAGAATGGATTGTATGAATGAATTAAAATAGATCGTATGAATGAATTAGAATGGATCGTACGAATGAATTAGAATGGATCGTACGAATGAATTAGAATGGATACATTCGTGCGAATGAATTAGAATGGATACATTGAAAGAATTAGAATAGATCATATGAATGAATTAGAATGGATCCTATGAATGAATTAGAATGGATCGTGTGAATGAATTAGAATGGATCGTACGAATGAATTAGAATGGATCGTGCTAATGAATTAGAATTGATCGAACGAATGAATTAGAATGGATACATTCGTGCGAATGAATTAGAATGGATCGGATGAATGAATTAGAATGGATCGTACGAATGAGTAAGAATGGGTCGTACGAATGAAATAGAATAGATCGTATGAATGAATTAGAATGGATCGTACGAAGGAATTAGAATGGATCGTACAAATGAATTAGAATGGATATATTCGTGCAAATGAATTAGAATGGATCGTATGAATGTATTAGAATGGATCGTATGAGTGAATTAGAATGGATCGTACGAATGAATTAGAATGGATCGTATGAATGAATTAGAATGGATACATTCGTGTGAATGAAATAGAATGGATCGTATGAATGAATTATAATAGATTTTGTGTATGAATTCGAACTGATCGTACGAATGAATTAGAATGGATACATTTGTGCGAATGAATTAGAATGGATTGTATGAATGAATTAGAATGGATCCTATGAATGAATTAGAATGGATCGCGCGAATGAATTAGAATGAATCGTACGAATGAATTAGAATGGATCGTGCTAATGAATTAGAATTGATCGAACGAATGAATTAGCATGGATCGTGCTAATGAATTAGAATGGAACGTACGTATGAATTAGAATGGATCATGTGAAAGAATTAGAATGGATTGTATGAATGAATTAGAATGAATTCATACGATCCATTCGAATTCATTCGCACGATCCATTCTAATTCATTCATACGATCCATTCTAATTCATTCATACAATCCATTCTAATTCTTTCACACGATCCATTCTAATTCATTCGTAGGATCCATTCTAATTCATTCGTACAATCTTTTCTATTTCATTCGTACGATCCATTCTTACTCATTCGTATGATCCATTCTAATTCATTCGGACGAATGTATCCATTCTAATTTATTCGTACGATCCATTCTAATTCATTCGTACGATCCATTCTAATTCATTCGTATGATCCATTCTAATTCATTCGTACGATCCATTCTAATTCATTCGTCCGATCCATTCTAATTCATTCGCACGAATGTATCCATTCTAATTCATTCGTACGATCCATTCTAATTCATTCGTAGGATCCATTCTAATTCATTCGTAAGATTCATTCTAATTCATTCGTATGATCCATTCTAATTCATTCGTACGATCCATTCTAATTCATTCGCACGAATATATCCATTCTAGTTCATTCGTACGATCCATTCTAATTCATTCGTACGATCCATTCTAATTCCTTCGTACGATCCATTCTAATTCATTCATACGATCTATTCTAATTCATTCGTACGATCCATTCAAATTCATTCGTACGATCCATTCTAATTCCTTCATACGATCCATTCTAATTCATTCGTACGATCCATTCTAATTCCTTCGTATCCATTCTAATTCACTCATATGATCCATTCTAATTCATTCGTACGATCCATTCTAATTCATTCATACAATCCATTCTAATTCATTCGCACGAATGTATCCATTCTAATTCATTCATACGATCAGTTCTAATTCATTCACAAAATCTATTCTAATTCATTCATATGATCCATTCTAATTCATTCACACGAATATATCCATTCTAATTCATTCATACGATCCATTCTAATTCATTCGTACGATCCATTCTAATTCACTCATACGATCCATTCTAATACATTCATACGATCCATTCTAATTCATTTGCACGAATATATCCATTCTAATTCATTCGTACGATCCATTCTAATTCCTTCGTACGATCTATTCTAATTCATTCGTACGATCTATTCTAATTCATTCGTACGATCCATTCTAATTTATTCGTACGATCCATTCTTATTCCTTCGTACGATCCATTCTAATTCATTCGTACGATCCATTCTAATTCATTCATACAATCCATTCTAATTCTTTCACACGATCCATTCTAATTCATTCGTACGATCCATTCTAATTCATTCGTGCAATCCATTCTATTTCATTCGTACGATCCATTCTTACTCATTCGTACGATCCATTCTAATTCATTCACACGAATGTATCCATTCGTACGAATGAATTAGAATAGATTGTACGAATGAATTAGAATGGATTGTACGAATGAATTAGAATGGATTGTACGAAGGAATTAGAATAGATCGTACGAATGAATTAGAATGGATCGTACGAATGAATTAGAATAGATCGTACGAATGAATTAGAATGGATCGTACGAAGGAATTAGAATGGATCGTACGAATAATTAGAATGGATATATTCGTGCAAATGAATTAGAATGGATCGTATGAATGTATTAGAATGGATCGTATGAGTGAATTAGAATGGATCGTACGAATGAATTAGAATGGATCGTATGAATGAATTAGAATGGATACATTCGTGCGAATGAATTAGAATTGATCGTACGAATGAATTAGAATGGATCGTGCGAACGAATTAGAATGGATCGTACGAATGAATTAGAATGGATCGTACGAATGAACTAGAATGGATGCATTCGTACGAATGAATTAGAATGGATCGTACGAATGAATTAGAATGGATCTTACGAATGAATTAGAATGGATCATACGAATGAATTAGAATGGATCGTACGAATGAATTAGAATGGATACATTCGTGCGAATGAATTAGAATGGATCGAACGAATGAATTAGAATGGATCGTACGAATGAATTAGAATGGATCAAATGAATGAATTAGAATGGTTACATTCATGCGAATGAATTAGAATGGATCGTACGAATGGATTAGAATGGATCGTACGAATGGATTAGAATGGATACATTCGAGCGAATGGATTAGAATGGATCGTACAAATGAATTAGAATGGATCCTACGAATGGATTAGAGTGGATCCTACGAATGGATTAGAATGGATACCTTTGTGCATATGAATTAGAATGGATCGTACGAATAAATTAGAATGGATCATATTAATGAATTAGAATGGATCGTACGAATGAATTAGAATGGATACATTCGTGCGAATGAATTAGAATGGATCGTGCGAATTAATTAGACTGGATCATGCGAATGAATAAGAATAGATCATACGAATGAATTAGAATGGATCGTACGAATTAATTAGAATAGATACATTCGTGCGAATGAATTAGAATGGATTGTATGAATGAATTAGAATGGATCGTACGAATGAATTAGAATGGATCATACGAATTAATTAGAATGGATCATACGAATGAATTAGAATGGATCATACGAATGAATTAGAATGGATCGTACGAATGAATTAGAATGGATCGTACGAATGAATTATAATGGTTACATTCGTGTGAATGAATTAGAATGGATTGTGCGAATGAATAAGAACAGATCGTGCGAATGATTTAGAATGGATCGTACGAATGAATTAGAATGGATCGTGCGAATGAATTAGAATGGATCGTACGAATGAATTAGAATGGATACATTTGTGCGAATGAATTAGAATGGATCGTACGAATGAATTTGAATGGATCGTATGAATGAATTAGAATGGATCATACGAATGAATTAGAATGGATCATGCGAATGAATTAGAATGGATCGTACGAATGAATTAGAATGGATCGTACGAATGAACTAGAATGGATACATTCGTGCGAATGAATTAGAATGGATCGTACGAATGAATTAGAATTGATCGTACGAATGAATTAGATTGGATCTTATGAATGAATTAGAAAGGATCGTACGAATGAATTAGAATGGATCGTACGAATGAATTAGAATGGATACAATCGTGCGAATGAATTAGAATGGATCGGACGAATGAATTAGAATGGATCGTACGAATGAATTAGAATGGATCGTACGAATGAATTAAAATGGATCGTACGAATAAATTAGAATGGATACATTCGTCCGAATGAATTAGAATGGATCATACGAATGAGTAAGAATGGATCGTACGAATGAAATAGAATAGATTGTACAAAAGAATTAGAATGGATCCTACGAATGAATTAGAATGGATCGTGTGAAAGAATTAGAATGGATTGTATGAATGAATTAGAATGGATCGTATGAATGAATTAGAATGGATCGTGCGAATGAATTCGAATGGATCGTACGAATTCATTCTAATTCATTCATACAATCCATTCTAATTCTTTCACACGATCTATTCTAATTCATTCGTAGGATCCATTACAATTCATTCGTACAATCTATTCTATTTCATTCGTACGATCCATTTTTACTCATTCGTATGATCCATTCTAATTCATTCGTACAATCTATTCTATTTCATTCGTACGATCCATTCTTACTCATTCGTATGATCCATTCTAATTCATTCGGACGAATATATCCATTCTAATTTATTCGTACGATCCATTCTAATTCATTCGTACGATCCATTCTAATTCTTTCATACGATCCATTCTAATTCATTCATACAATCCATTCTAATTCTTTCACACGATCCATTCTAATTCATTCGTAGGATCCATTCTAATTCATTCGTACAATCTATTCTATTTCATTCGTACGATCCATTTTTACTCATTCGTATGATCCATTCTAATTCATTCGGACGAATGTATCCATTCTAAATTATTCGTACGATCCATTCTAATTCATTCGTACGATCCATTCTAATTCATTCGAACGATCCATTCTAATTCATTCGTCCAATCCATTCTAATTCATTCGCACGAATGTATCCATTCTAATTCATTCGTACGATCCATTCTAATTCATTCGTACGATCCATTCTAATTCATTCGTACGATCCATTCTAATTCATTCGTACGATCCATTCTAATTCATTCGCACGAATGTATCCATTCTAGTTCATTCGTACGATCCATTCTAATTCATTCGTACGATCCATTCTAATTCATTCGCACGATCCATTCTAATTCATTCGCACAAATGTAACCATTCTAATTCATTCGTACGATCCATTCTAATTCATTCGCACGATCCATTCTAATTCATTCGTACGATCCATTCTAATTCTTTCACCCGATCCATTCTAATTCATTCGTACGATCCATTCTAATTCATTCGTACGATCCATTCAAATTCATTCATACGATCCATTCTAATTCATTCGTACTATCCATTCTAATTCATTCGCACAAATGTATCCATTCTAATTCATTCGTACGATCCATTCTAATTCATTCGCACGATCCATTCTAATTCATTCGTACGATCCATTCTAATTCATTCGCACGATCTGTTCTTATTCATTCGCACAATTCATTCTAATTCATTCGCACGAATGTATCCATTCTAATTCATTCGTACGATCCATTCTAATTCATTTGTATGATCTATTCTAATTAATTCGTATGATCCATTCTAATTCATTCGTACGATCCATTCTATTTCATTCATACAATCCATTCTAATTCATTCGTACGATCCATTCTAATTCACTCATACGATCCATTCTAATACATTCATACGATCCATTCTAATTCATTTGCACGAATATATCCATTCTAATTCATTCGTACGATCCATTCTAATTCATTCGTACGATCCATTCTAATTCATTCGTGCGATCCATTCTAATTCATTCGTACGATCCATTCTAATTCGTTCGTACGATCCATTCTAATTCGTTCGTACGATCCATTCTAATTCATTCGTACGATCCATTCTAATTCATTCGTACAATCTATTCTAATTCATTCGTACGAATGGATACATTCGTGTGAATGAATTAGAATGGATCGTACGAATGAGTAAGAATGGATCGTACGAATGAAATAGAATGGATTGCACGAATGAATTAGAAGGGATCGTACGAATGAATTAGAATGGATCGTGTGAAAGAATTAGAATTGGTCGGTCGAATGAATTAGAATGGATCGTACGAATGAATTAGAATGGATCGTACGAATGAATTAGAATGGATATATTCGTGCAAATAAATTAGAATGGATCGTATGAATGTTTTAGAATGGATCGTATGAGTGAATTAGAATGGATCGTACGAATGAATTAGAATGGATTGTATGAATGAATTAGAATGGATCGTACGAATGAATTAGAATGAATCATACGAATTAATTAGAATGGATCATACGAATGAATTAGAATGGATCGTACGAAGGAATTAGAATGGATCGTACGAATGAATTAGAATGGATCGTACGAATGAATTAGAATGGATCGTACGAAGGAATTAGAATGGATCGTACGAATGAATTAGAACGGATCGTATGATTGAATTAGAATTGATCATACGAATGAGTAAGAATGGATCGTATGAATGAATTAGATTGGATCGTACGATCCATTCTAATTCGTTAGCATGGATCGTGCTAATGAATTAGAATGGAATATACGAATGAATTAGAATGGATCGTAGAATGGATCGTACGAATGAATTAGAATGGATCGTACGAATGAATTAGAATAGATCATAGGAATGAATTAGAATGGATCGTGCAAATGAATTAGAATGGATACATTCGTGCGAATGAATTAGAATGGATCGTGAGAATGAACTAGAATGGATCGTACGAATGAATTAGAATGGATATATTTGAACGAATAAATTAGAATGGATCATACGAATGAATTAGAATGGATCGTACGAATGAATTAGAATGGATAGTGCGAATGAATTAGAATCGATCGTACGAATGAATTAGAATGGATCGTACGAATGAATTAGAATGGATCATACGAATGAGTAAGAATGGATGGTACGAATGAATTAGAATGGATCGTACGAATGAATTAGAATGGATCGTACGAATGAATTAGAATGGATCGTACGAATAAATTAGAATGGATACATTCGTCCGAATGAATTAGAATGGATCATACGAATGAGTAAGAATGGATCGTACGAATGAAATAGAATAGATTGTACGAATGAATTAGAATGGATCCTACGAATGAATTAGAATGGATCGTGTGAAAGAATTAGAATGGATTGTATGAATGAATTAGAATGGATCGTATGAATGAATTAGAATGGATTGCACGAATGAATTAGAATTAATCGTACGAATGAATTAGAATGGATCGTGCGAATGAATTAGAATCGATCGTACGAATGAACTAGAATAGAAACCTTCGTGCGAATGAATTAGAATGGATCGTACGAATGAATTAGAATGGATCGTACAAATGAATTTGAATGGATCTTACGAATGAATTAGAATGGATCGTACGAATGAATTAGAATAGATCGTACGAATGAATTAGAATGGATACCTTCGTGCGAATGAATTAGAATGGATCGGACGAATGAATTAGAATGGATCGTACGAATGAATTAGAATGGATCAAATGAATGAATTAGAATGGTTATATTCATGCGAATGAATTAGAATGGATCGTACGAATGAATTAAAATAGATCGTACGAATGGATTAGAATGGATACATTCGAGCGAATAAATTAGAATGGATCGTACGAATGAATTAGAATGGATCGTACGAATTGATTAGAATGGATCCTACGAATGGATTAGAATGGATACCTTTGTGCATATGAATTAGAATGGATCGTACGAATGAATTAGAATGGATCATATTAATGAATTAGAATGGATCGTACGAATGAATTAGAATGGATCGTACGAATAAATTAGAATGGATACATTCGTGCGAATGAAATAGAATGGATACATTCATGCGAAAGAATTAGAATAGATCGTATGAATGAATTAGAATGGATCCTATGAATGAATTAGAATGGATCGTGCGAATGAATTAGAATGGATCGTATGAATGAATTAGAATGGATCGATCTAATGAATTAGAATTGATCGAATGAATGAATTAGAATAGATACATTCGTGCGAATGAATTAGAATGGATCGAACGAATGAATTAGAATGGATCGTACAAATGAGTAAGAATAGATCGTACGAATGAAATAGAATAGATCGTACGAATAAATTAGAATGGATCGTACGAAGGAATTAGAATGGATCGTACGAATGAATTAGAATGGATATATTCGTGCAAATGAATTAGAATGGATCGTATGAATGTATTAGAATGGATCGTATGAGTGAATTAGAATGGATCGTACGAATGAATTAGAATGGATCGTATGAATGAATTAGAATGGATACATTCGTGTGAAGGAATTAGAATGGATCGTACGAATGAATTAGAATAGCTCATACGAATGAATTAGAATGAATCGTATGAATGAATTAGAATGGTTACATTCGTGAGAATGAATTAGAATAGATCGTACGAATTAATTAGAATGGATCGTACGAATAAATTAGAATGGATCGTGGGAATGAATTAGAATGGATCGTACGAATGAATTAGAATGGATCCACCGAATGAGTTAGAATGGATCATACGAATGAATTAGAATGGATTGTACGAATGAATTAGAATGGATTGTGCGAATGAATTAGAATGGATCATACGAATGATTAAGAATGGATCGTACGAATGAATTAGAATGGATCGTGCGAATGAATTAGCATGAATCGTACGAATGTATTAGAATGGATCGTACGAATGAATTAGAATGAATCGTACGATCCATTCTAATTCAATCGTCCGATTCATTTTAAGTCATTCGCATGAATGTATCCATTCTAATTCATTCATACAATCCATTCTATTTCATTCGTACGATCCATTCTTACTCATTCGTATGATCCATTCTAATTCATTTGTATGATCCATTCTAATTCATTCGTACGATCCATTCTAATTCATTCGTACGATCCATTCTAATTGATTCGCACGATCCATTCTAATTCAATCATACGATCCATTCTAATTCATTCATACGATCCATTCTAATTCATTCCTACAATCTATTCTAATTCATTCGCCCGATCCATTCTAATTCGTTCTTACGATCCATTCGAATTCATTCGCACGATCCATTCTAATTCATTCATACGATACATTCTAATTCATTCATACAATGCATTCTAATTCTTTCACACGATCCATTCTAATTCATTCGTACGATCCATTCTAATTCATTCGTACAATCCATTCTATTTCATTTGTACGATCCATTCTTACTCATTCGTATGATCCATTCTAATTCATTCGTACAATCCATTCTAATTCATTTGTACGATCCATTCTAATTCATTCGTACAATCCATTCTATTTCATTCGTACGATCCATTCTTACTCATTCGTATGATCCATTCTAATTCATTCGCACGAATGTATCCATTCTAATTCATTCATACAATCCATTCTAATTCATTCCGTACGATCCATTCTAATTCATTCGTACGATCGTACGAATGAATTAAAATAGATCGTACGAATGAATTAGAATAGATTGTGCGAATGAATTAGAATGGATCGTACGAATGAATTAGAATGGATCGTATGAATGAATTAGAATGGATCATACGAATGAGTAAGAATGGATCGTACGAATGAATTAGAATGGATCGTACGAATGAATTAGAATGGATCGTACGAATAAATTAGAATGGATACATTCGTCCGAATGAATTAGAATGGATCATACGAATGAGTAAGAATGGATCATACGAATGAAATAGAATAGATTGTACGAATGAATTAGAATGGATCCTACGAATGAATTAGAATGGATCATGTGAAAGAATTAGAATGGATTGTATGAATGAATTAGAATGGATCGTATGAATGAATTAGAATGGATCGTGCGAATGAATTTGAATGGATCGTACGAATTCATTCTAATTCATTCATACAATCCATTCTAATTCTTTCACACGATCCATTCTAATTCATTCGTACGTTCAATTCTAATTTATTAGCACGATCCATGCTAATTCATTCGTTCGATCAATTCTTATTCATTAGCACGATCCATTCTAATTCATTCGTACGATCCATTCTAATTCCTTCGTACGATCCATTCTAATTCATTCGTACGATCTATTCTATTTCATTCGTACGATCCATTCTTACTCATTCGTACGATCCATTCTAATTCATTCGTCCGATCCATTCTAATTCATTCGCACGAATGTATCCATTCTAATTCATTCGTACGATCCATTCTAATTCATTCGTACGATCCATTCTAATTCCTTCGTACGATCTATTCTAATTCATTCGTACGATCCATTCTAATTCATTCGTACGATCCATTCTAATTCATTCGTACGATCCATTCTAATTCATTCGTTAGATCCATTCTAATTCATTCGTACGATCCATTCTAATTCATTCGCACGAATGTATCCATTCTAGTTCATTCGTACGATCCATTCTAATTCATTCGTACGATCCATTCTAATCCATTCGTACGATCCATTCTAATTCATTCATATGATCCATTCTAATTCATTCATACAATCCATTCTAATTCTTTCACACGATCCATTCTAATTCATTCGTAGGGTCCATTCTAATTCATGCGTACAATCTATTCTATTTCATTCGTACGATCCATTCTTACTCATTCGTATGATCCATTCTAATTCATTCGGACGAATGTATCCAATCTAATTTATTCGTACGATCCATTCTAATTCATTCGTACGATCCATTCTAATTCATTCGTACGATCCATTCTTACTCATTCGTATGATCCATTCTAATTCATTCGTACGATCCATTCTAATTCATTCGTACGATCGATTCTAATTCATTCGCACTATGCATTCTTATTCATTCGTACGATCCATTCTAATTCATTCGTATGATCCATTCTAATTTATTCGTTCAAATATATCCATTCTAATTCATTCCGTACGATCCATTCTAATTCAATCGTACGATCCATTCTAATTCATTCGTACGAATATATCCATTCTAATTCATTCGTACGATCCATTCTAATTCATTCGTACGAATATATCCATTCTAATTCATTCGTACGATCCATTCTAATTCATTCGTACGATCCATTCTAATTCATTCGTAAGATCCATTCTAATTCATTCGTACGATCCATTCTAATTCATTCGTACGATCCTCTCTAATTCATTCGCACGATCCATTCTAATTCATTCGTACGATCAATTCTAATTCATTCGCACGAATGTATCCATTCTAATTCATTCGTACGATCCTGAATTAGAATGGATCGTACGAATGAATTAGAATGGATACCTTTGTGCATATGAATTAGAATGGATCGTACGAATGAATTAGAATGGATCATATTAATGAATTAGAATGGATCGTACGAATGAATTAGAATGGACACATTCGTGCGAATGAATTAGAATGGATCGTGCACGAATGTATCCATTCTAATTCATTCGTACGATCCATTCTAATTCATTAATATGAACCATTCTAATTCATTCGTACGATCCATTCTAATTCATATGCACAAAGGTATCCATTCTAATCCATTCGTAGGATCCATTCTAATCCATTCGTACGATCTATTCTAATTCAATCGTACGATCCATTCTAATTCATTCGCTCGAATGTATCCATTCTAATCAATTGGTACGATCCATTCTAATCCATTCGTACGATCCATTCTAATTCATTCGCATGAATGTAACCATTCTGATGAATTCATATGATCCATTCTAATTCATTCGTACGATCCATTCTAATTCATTCGTCCGATCCATTCTAATTCATTCGCACGAATGTATCCATTCTAATTCATTCGTACGATCCATTCTAATTCATTCGTACGATCCATTCTAATTCATTCGTAAGATCCATTCTAATTCATTCGTACGATCCATTCTAATTCATTCGTACGATCCATTCTAATTCATTCGCACGAATGTATCCATTCTAGTTCATTCGTACGATCCATTCTAATTCATTCGTACGATCCATTCTAATTCTTTCACACGATCCATTCTAATTCATTCGTACGATCCATTCTAATTCATTCGCACAATCCATTCTATTTCATTCGTACGATCCATTCTTACTCATTGGTACGATCCATTCTAATTCATTCGCACGAATGTATCCATTCTAATTCATTCGTACGAATCCATTCTAATTCATTCGTACAATCCATTCTATTTCATTCGTACGATCCATTCTTACTCATTCGTATGATCCATTCTAATTCATTCGCACGAATGTATCCATTCTAAATCATTCGTACGATCCATTCTTATTCATTCGTACGATCCATTCTAAATCATTCGTACAATCCATTCTATTTCATTCGTACGATCAATTCTAATTCATTAGCACGATCCATTCTAATTCATTTGTACGATCCATTCAAATTTATTCGCACGATCCATTCTAATTCATTCGTACAATCCATTCTATTTCATTCGTACGATCCATTCTTACTCATTCGTATGATCCATTCTAATTCATTCGCACGAATGTATCCACTCTAATCCATTCGTACGATCCATTCTAATCCATTCGTACGATCCATTCTAATTCATTCCCATGAATGTAACCATTCTAATTCATTCATTTGATCCATTCTAATTCATTCGTACGATCCATTCTAATTCATTCATCCGATCCATTCTAATTCATTCGCACGAATGTATCCATTATAATTGATTCGTACGATCCATTCTATGTCATTCGTCAGATCCATTCTAATTCATTCGTACGATCCATTCTAATTCATTCGTACGATCCATTCTAATTCATTCGCACGAATGTATCCATTCTAGTTCATTCATACAATCCATTCTAATTCATTCGTACGATCCATTCTAATTCATTCGCACGATCCATTCTAATTCATTCGTACGATCCATTCTAATTCATTCGCACGAATGTATCCATTCTAATTCATTCGTACGATCCATTCTAATTCATTCGCACGATCTGTTCTTATTCATTCGCACAATCCATTCTAATTCATTCGCACGAATGTATCCATTCTAATTCATTCGTACGATCCATTCTAATTCATATGCACAAAGGTATCCATTCTAATTCATTTGTATAATCCATTCTAATTCAGGATCGTACGAATGAATTAGAATGGATACATTCGTGCGAATGAATTAGAATTGATCATACGAATGAGTAAGAATGGATCGGACGAATGAATAAGAATGGATCGTACGAATGAATTAGAATGGATCAAATGAATGAATTAGAATGGTTACATTCATACGAATGAATTAGAATGGATCGTACGAATGAAGAAGAATGGATCGTATGAATGAATTAGAATGGATACATTCGTGCGAATGAATTAGAATGGATCAGACGAATGAATTAGAATGGATCGTACGAATGAATTAGAATGGATCAAATGAATGAATTAGAATGGTTACATTCATGCGAATGAATTAGAATGGATCGTACGAATGGATTAGAATGGATACATTCGAGCGAATGAATTAGAATGGATCGTACGAATGAATTAGAATGGATCGTACGAATGGATTAGAATGGATCCTACGAATAGATTAGAATGGATACCTTTGTGCATATGAATTAGAATGGATCGTACGAATGAATTAGAATGGATCATATTAATGAATTAGAATGGATCGTACGAATGAATTAGAATGGATACATTCGTGCGAATGAATTAGAATGGATCGTGCGAATCAATTAGACTGGATCGTGCGAATGAATAAGAATAGATCATACGAATGAATTAGAATGGATCGTACGAATTAATTAGAATGGATAGATTCGTGCTAATGAATTAGAATGGATTGTATGAATGAATTAGAATGGATCATATGAATGAATTAGAATAGATCATACGAATTAATTAGAATGGATCATATGAATGAATTAGAATGGATCGTACGAATGATTTAGAATGGATCGTACGAATGAATTAGAATGGATACATTCATGCGAATAAATTAGAATGGATTGTGCGAATGAATAAGAACAGATCGTGCGAATGAATTAGAATGGATCGTACGAATGAATTAGAATGGATCGTGCGAATGAATTAGAATGGATCGTATGAATGAATTAGAATAGATACATTTGTGCGAATGAATTAGAATGGATCGTACGAATGAATTATAATGGATCGTATGAATGAATTAGAATGGATCGTACGAATGAATTAGAATGGATCGTGCGAATGAATTAGAATGGATCATACGAATGAATTAGAATGGATCGTACGAATGAACTAGAATGGATACATTCGTGCGAATGAATTAGAATGGATCGTACGAATGAATTAGAATGGATCTTACGAATGAATTAGAATGGATCGTACGAATGAATTAGAATGGATACATTCGTGCGAATGAATTAGAATGGATCGGACGAATGAATTAGAATGGATCGTACGAATGAATTAGAATGGATCATACGAATGAATTAGTATGGATCGTACGAATAAATTAGAATGGATACATTCGTCAGAATGAATTAGAATGGATCATATGAATGAGTAAGAATGGATCGTATGAATGAAATAGAATAGATTGTACGAAAGAATTAGAATGGATCCTACGAATGAATTAGAATGGATCGTGTGAAAGAATTAGAATGGATTGTATGAATGAATTAGAATGGATCGTATGAATGAATTAGAATGGATCGTGCGAATGAATTCGAATGGATCGTACGAATTCATTCTAATTCATTCATACAATCCATTCTAATTCTTTCACACGATCCATTCTAATTCATTCGTACGTTCCACTCTAATTCTTTAGCACGATCCACGCTAATTCATTCGTTCGATCAATTCTAATTCATTAGCACGATCCATTCTAATTCATTCGTACGATCCATTCGAATTCATTCGCACGATCCATTCTAATTTATTCCTAGGATCCATTCTAATTCATTCATACAATCTATTCTAATTCTTTCGCACGATTGTATCCATTCTAATTCATTCGCACGAATGTATCCATTCTAATTCATTCGTACGATCCATTCTAATTCATTCGTACGATCCATTCTAATTCATTTGTACGATCCATTCTAATTCATTCATACGATCTATTCTAATTCATTCATACAATCCATTCTAATTCTTTCACACGATCCATTCTAATTCATTCGTACGATCCATTCTAATTCATTCGCACAATCCATTCTATTTCATTTGTACGATCCATTCTTACTCATTGGTACGAATGTATCCATTCTAAATCATTCGTACGATCCATTCTAATTCATTCGTATGATCCATTCTAAATTATTCGTACAATCCATTCTATTTCATTCGTACGATCAATTCTAATTGATTAGCACGATCCATTCTAATTCATTCGTACGATCCATTCAAATTCATTCGCACGATCCATTCTAATTCATTCGTACAATCTATTCTATTTCATTCGTACGATCCATTCTTACTCATTCGTATGATCCATTCTAATTCATTCGCACGAATGTATCCATTCTAATCCATTCGTACGATCTATTCTAATCCATTCGTACGATCCATTCTAATTCATTCGCATGAATGTAACCATTCTAATTCATTCATTTGATCCATTCTAATTCATTCGTATGATCCATTCTAATTCATTCGTCCGATCTATTCTAATTCATTCGCACGAATGTATCCATTCTAAACCATTCATACGATCCATTCTAATTTATTCGTACGATCCATTCTAATTCATTTGTACGATCCATTCTAATTCATTCGTCCGATCCATTCTAATTCATTCGCACGAATGTATCCATTCTAATTCATTCGTATGATCCATTCTAATTCATTCGTACGATCCATTCTAATTCATTCGTAAGATCCATTCTAATTCATTCGTACGATCCATTCTAATTCATTCGTACGATCCATTCTAATTCATTCGCACGAATGTATGCATTCTAGTTCATTCGTACGATCCATTCTAATTCATTCGTACGATCCATTCTAATTCATTCGCACGATCCATTCTAATAAATTCGTATGATCAATTCTAATTCATTCGCACGAATGTATCCATTCTAATTCATTCATACGATCCATTCTAATTCATTCGTAGGATCCATTCTAATTCATTCGTACGATCCATTCTAATTCATTCGTCCGATCCATTCTAATTCATTCGCACGAATGTATCCATTCTAATTCATTCGTACGATCTATTCTAATTCATTCGTATGATCAATTCTAATTCATTCGTACGATCCATTCTAATTCACACATACGATCCATTCTAATACATACATACGATCCATTCTAATTCATTTGTACGAATATATCCATTCTAATTCATTCGTACGATCCATTCTAATTCCTTCGTACGATCCATTCTAATTCATTCGTACGATCTATTCTAATTCATTCGTACGATCCATTCTAATTCATTCGTACGATCCATTCTAATTCCTTCGTACTATCCATTCTAATTCATTCGTACGATCCATTCTAATTCATTCATACAATCCATTCTAATTCTTTCACACGATCCATTCTAATTCATTCGTACGATCCATTCTAATTCATTCGTGCAATCCATTCTATTTCATTCGTACTATCCATTCTTACTCATTCGTACGATCCATTCTAAATCATTCACACGAATGTATCCATTCGTACGAATGAATTAGAATAGATTGTACGAATGAATTAGAATGGATCGTACGAATGAATTAGAATGGACGTACGAAGGAATTAGAATGGATCATACGAATGAATTAGAATGGATCGTACGAATGAATTAGAATAGATCGTACGAATGAATTAGAATGGATCGTACGAAGGAATTAGAATGGATCGTACGAATGAATTAGAATGGATATATTCGTGCAAATGAACTAGAATGGATCGTATGAATGTATTAGAATGGATCGTATGAGTGAATTAGAATGGATCGTACGAATGAATTAGAATGGATTGTCTGAATGAATTAGAATGGATCGTACGAATGAATTAGAATGGATCATACGAATTAATTAGAATGGATCATACGAATGAATTAGAATGGATCGTACGAATGAATTAGAATGGATCGTACGAATGAATTAGAATGGATACATTCGTGCGAATGAATTAGAATGGATTGTGTGAATGAATAAGAACAGATCGTGCAAATGAATTAGAATGGATCGTACGAATGAATTAGAATGGATCATGCGAATGAATTAGAATGGATCGTACGAATGAATTAGAATGGATACATTTGTGCGAATGAATTAGAATGGATCGTACGAATGAATTAGAATGGATCGTATGAATGAATTAGAATGGATCGTACGAATGAATTAGAATGGATCGTGCGAATGAATTAGAATGGATCGTACGAATGAATTAGAATGGATCGTGTGAAAGAATTAGAATTGATCGTACGAATGAATTAGAATGGATCGTGCGAATGAATTAGAATGGATCGTACGAAGGAATTAGAATAGATACATTTGTGCGAATGAATTAGAATTAATCGTACGAATGAATTAGAATGGATCGTATGAATGAATTAGAATGGATCGTACGAATGAATTAGAATGGATCGTGTGAATGAATTAGAATGGATCGTACGAATGAATTAGAATGGATCATACGAATGAACTAGAATGGATACATTCGTGCGAATGAATTAGAATGGATCGTATGAATGAATTAGAATGGATCGTACGAATGAATTAGAATGGATCTTACAAATGAATTAGAATGGATCGTACGAATGAATTAGAATGGATCGTACGAATGAATTAGAATGGATACATTCGTGCGAATGAATTAGAATGGATTGGACGAATGAATTAGAATGGATCGTACGAATGAATTAGAATGGATCGTACGAATGAATTAGAATGGATCGTACGAAAAAATTAGAATGGATACATTTGTCCGAATGAATTAGAATGGATCATACGAATGAGTAAGAATGGATCGTACGAATGAAATAGAATAGATTGTACGAATGAATTAGAATGGATTCTACGAATGAATTAGAATGGATCGTGTGAAAGAATTAGAATGGATTGTATGAATGAATTAGAATGGATCGTATGAATGAATTAGAATGGATCGTGCGAATGAATTCGAATGGATTGTATGAATTCATTCTAATTCATTCATACAATCCATTCTAATTCTTTCACACGATCCATTCAAATTCATTCGTACGTTCCATTCTAATTCATTAGCACGATCCATGCTAATTCATTTGTTCGATCAATTCTAATTCATTAGCACGATCCATTCTAATTCATTCGTACGATCCATTCTAATTCATTCGCACGATCCATTCTAATTTATTCATAGGATCCATTCTAATTCATTCATACGATCTATTCTAATTCTTTCGCACGAATGTATCCATTCTAATTCATTCGCACGAATGTATCCATTCTAATTCATTCGTACGATCCATTCTAATTCATTCGTACGATCCATTCTAATTCATTCATACGATCTATTCTAATTCATTCATACAATCTATTCTAATTCTTTCACACGATCCATTCTAATTCATTCGTACGATCCATTCTAATTCATTCGCACAATCTATTCTATTTCATTCGTACGAACCTTTCTTGCTCATTCGTATGATCCATTCTAATTCATTCGCACGAATGTATCCATAATGGATCATACGAATGAGTAAGAATGGATCGTACAAATGTAATAGAATGGATTGTGCGAATGAATAAGAATGGACCAAACGAAAGAATTAGACGTACGAATGAATTAGAATGGATACATTCGTGCGAATAAATTAGAATGGATCATATGAATGAGTAAGAATGGATCGTCAATCTAATTCATTCGTATGATCCATTCTAATTCATTTGTATCCATTCTATTTCATTCGCACGATCCATTCTAATTCATTCGCGCAACCTACTCTAATTCATTCATACGATCCATTCTAAATGGATTGTATGAATGAATTGCAATGGATCGTACGAATGAATTACAATGGATCGTACGAATGAATTAGAATATCTCATACGAATGAATTAGAATGAATCGTATGAATGAATTAGAATGGATACATTCGTGCGAATGAATTAGAATGGATCGTACGAATGAATTAGAATGGATATATTCGTGCAAATGAATTCGAATGGATAGTATGAATGTATTAGAATGGATCGTATGAGTGAATTAGAATGGATCGTGCGAATGAATTAGAATGGATTGTATGAATGAATTAGAATGGATCGTGCGAATGAATTAGAATGGATCGTATGAATGAATTAGAATGGATCCTATGAATGAATTAGAATGGATCGTGCGAATGAATTAGAATGGATCGTACGAATGAATTAGAATGTATCGTGCTAATGAATTAGAATTGATCGAACGAATAAATTAGAATGGATACATTCGTGCGAATGAATTAGAATTGATCGGACGAATAATTAGAATGGATCGTACGAATGAGTAAGAATGGATCATACGAATGAAATAGAATAGATCGTACGAATGAATTAGAATGGATCGTACGAAAGAATTAGAATGGATCGTATGAATGAATTAGAATGGATCGTAGAATGGATCGTACGAATGAATTAGAATGAATTATAATGGATCGTACGAATGAACTAGAATAGATCATAGGAATGAATTAGAATGGATCGTGCAAATGAATTAGAATGGATACATTCGTGCGAATGAATTAGAATGGATCGGATGAATGAATTAGAATGGATCGTACGAATGAGTAAGAATGGATCGTACGAATGAAATAGAATGGATTGTACGAATGAATTAGAATGGATCATACAACTGAATTAGAATGGATCGTACGAATGAATTAGAATGGATCATACGAATGAATTAGAATGGATCGTGTGAAAGAATTAGAAAGGATTGTATGAATGAATTAGAATAGGTCGTATGAATGAATTAGAATGGATCGTACGAATGAATTAGAATGGATAATACGAATGAACTAGAATGGATACATTCGTGTGAATGAATTAGAATGGATCGTACGAATGAATTAGAATGGATCGTACGAATGAATTAGAATGGATCTTACGAATGAATTAGAATGGATCGTACGAATGCACGATCCAAGCTAATTCATTCGTTCGATCAATTCTAATTCATTAGCACGATCCATTCTAATTCATTCGTACGATCCATTCTAATTCATTCGCACGATCCATTCTAATTCATTCGTACGATCCATTCTAATTTTTTCACACGATCCATTCTAATTCATTCGTACGATCCATTCTAATTCATTCATACGATCCATTCTAATTCATTCGTACGATCCATTCTAATTCCTTCGTACGATCCATTCTAATTCATTCATACAATCTATTCTAATTCATTCATACCATCCATTCTAATTCTTTCACACGATCTATTCTAATTCATTCATACGATCCATTCTAATTCATTCATACAATCCATTCTAATTCTTTCACACGATCCATTCTAATTCATTCGTACATTCCATTCTAATTCATTAGCACGATCCATGCTAATTCATTCGTTCGATCAATTCTAATTCATTAGCATGATCCATTCTAATTCATTCGTACGATCCATTCTAATTCATTCGCACGATCCATTCTAATTCATTCATAGGATCCATTCTAATTCATTCATACGATCTATTCTAATTCTTTCGCACGAATGTATCCATTCTAATTCAATCGCACGAATGTATCTATTCTAATTCATTCGTACGATCCATTCTAATTCATTCGTACGATACATTCTAATTCATTCGTACGATCCATTCTAATTCATTAATACGATCTATTCTAATTCATTCATACAATCCATTCTAATTCTTTCACACGATCCATTCTATTTCATTCGTACGATCCATTCTAATTCATTCGCACAATCCATTCTATTTCATTAGTACGATCCATTCTAATTTATCCGCACGAATGTATCCATTCTAATTCATTCGTACGAATCCATTCTAATTCATTCGTACAATCCATTCTATTTCATTCGTACGATCCATTCTTACTCATTCGTATGATCCATTCTAATTCATTCGCACGAATGTATCCATTCTAAATCATTCGTACGATCCATTCTAATTCATTCGTACGATCCATTCTAAATCATTCGTACAATCCATTCTATTTCATTCGTACGATCAATTCTAATTCATTAGCACGATCCATTCTAATTCATTCGTACGATCCATTCAAATTCATTCGCACGATCCATTCTAATTCATTCGTACAATCCATTCTATTTCATTCGTACGATCCATTCTTACTCATTCATATGATCCATTCTAATCCATTCGTACGATCCATTCTAATTCATTCGTACGATCCATTCTAATTCATTCGCTCGAATGTATCCATTCTAATCCATTCGTACGATCCATTCTAATCCATTCGTACGATCCATTCTAATTCATTCGCATGAATGTAACCATTCTAATTCATTCATTTGATCCATTCTAATTCATTCGTACGATCCATTCTAATTCATTCGTCTGATCCATTCTAATTCATTCGTACGATCCATTCTAATTCGTTCGTACGATCCATTCTAATTCATTCGTACGATCTATTCTAATTCATTCGTATGATCCATTCTAATTCATTCGTATGATCCATTCTAATACATTCGTACGATCCATTCTAATTCATTCGTACGATCCATTCTAATTCATTCGCACGATCCATTCTAATTCATTCATACGATCCATTCTAATTCATTCATACGATCCATTCTAATTCATTCCTACAATCCATTCTAATTCATTCACCCGATCCATTCTAATTCATTCATACGATCCATTCTATTCGAATGGATCATGCGATCCATTCGAATTCATTCGCACCATCCATTCTAATTCATTCATACAATGCATTCTAATTCATTCGTACGATCAATTCTAATTCATTAGCACGATCCATTCTAATTCATTCGTACGATCCATTCAAATTCATTCGCACGATCCATTCTAATTCATTCGTACAATCCATTCTATTTCATTCGTACGATCTATTCTTACTCATTCGTATGATCCATTCTAATTCATTCGCACGAATGTATCCATTCTAATCCATTCGTACGATCCATTCTAATCCATTCGTACGATCCATTCTAATTCATTCGGATGAATGTAACCATTCTAATTCATTCATTTGATCCATTCTAATTCATTCGTACGATCCATTCTAATTCATTCGTCCGATCCATTCTAATTCATTCGTACGATCTATTCTAATTCCTTTGTACGATCCATTCTAATTCATTCGTACGATCTATTCTAATTCATTCGCATGATCCATTCTAATTCATTCGTACGATCCATTCTAATTCATTCGTACGATCCATTCTAATTCATTCGTACGATCTATTCTAATTCATTCGTACGATCTATTCTAATTCATTCGTACGATCCATTCTAATTTATTCGTACGATCCATTCTAATTCCTTCGTACGATCCATTCTAATTCATTCGTACGATCCATTCTAATTCATTCGTACGATCCATTCTAATTCATTCGTACGATCCATTCTAATTCATTAATATGATCCATTCTAATTCATTCGTACGATCCATTCTAATTCATATGCACAATGGTATCCATTCTAATCCATTCGTAGGATCCATTCTAATCCATTCGTACGATCCATTCTAATTCATTCGTACGATCCATTCTAATTCATTCGCTCGAATGTATCCATTCTAATCCATTCGTACGATCCATTCTAATCCATTCGTACGATCCATTTTAATTCATTCGCAGGAATGTAACCATTCTAATTCATTCATTTGATCCATTCTAATTCATTCGTACAATCCATTCTAATTCATTCGTCCGATCCATTCTAATTCATTCGCACGAATGTATCCATTCTAATTCATTCATACGATCCATTCTAATCCATTCGTACGATCCATTCTAATCCATTCGCACAAATGTATCTATTCTAATTCATTCGTACGATCCATTCTAATCCATTCGTACGATCCATTCTAATTCATTCGCATGAATGTATCTATTCTAATACATTCACACGATCAATTCTAATTTATTTGTACGATCCATTCTAATTCATTAGTACGATCCATTGTAATTCATTCGTATGATCCATTCTAATTCATTCCTACGATCTATTCTAATTCATTCGCTCGAATATATCCATTCTAATTCATTCCTACGATCTATTCTAATTCATTCGCTCGAATATATCCATTCTAATTCATTCGCATGAATGTATCTATTCTAATACATTCACACGATCCATTCTAATTTATTCGTACGATCCATTCTAATTCATTCGTACGATCCATTGTAATTCATTCGTATGATCCATTCTAATTCATTCCTACGATCTATTCTAATTCATTCGCTCGAATATATCCATTTTAATTCATTCGTTCGATCCATTCTAATTCATTCGCATGATCCATTCTAATTCATTCGTATGATCCATTCTAATCCATTCGTACGATCCACTCTAATTCATTCATACGATCCATTCTAATTCATTCGTACGATACATTCTAATTCATTCGCATGAATGTATCAATTCTAGTTCATTCGTACGATCCATTCTAATTCATTCGTACGATCCATTCTAATTCATTCGCACGATCCATTCTAATTCATTCGTACAATCCATTCTAATTCATTCATACGATCCATTCTAATTCATTCGTACGATCCATTCTAATTCATTCGCACAAATGTATCCATTCTAATTCATTCGTACGATCCATTCTAATTCATTCGCACGATCCATTCTAATTCATTCGTACGATCCATTCTAATTCTTTCACACGATCCATTCTAATTCATTCGTACGATCCATTCAAATTCATTCGCACGATCCATTCTAATTCATTCGCACGATCCATTCTAATTCATTCGCACGATCCATTCTAATTCATTCGTACGATCCATTCTAATTCATTCGTACGATCCATTCTAATTCATTCGCACAAATGTATCCATTCTAATTCATTCGTACGATCCATTCTAATTCATTCGCACGATCCATTCTAATTCATTCATACGATCCATTCTAATTCATTCATACGATCCATTCTAATTCATTCGTACGATCCATTCTAATTCATTCATACGATCTATTCTAATTCATTCATACAATCCATTCTAATTCCTTCACACGATCCATTCTAATTCATTCATATGATCCATTCTAATTCATTCGTATGATCCATTCTAATTCATATGCACAAAGGTATCCATTCTAATCCATTCGTAGGATCCATTCTAATCCATTCTTACGATCCATTCTAATTCATTCGTACGATCCATTCTAATTCATTCGCTCGAATGTATCCATTCTATTCCATTCGTACGATCCATTCTAATCCATTCGTACGATCCATTCTAATTCATTCGCATGAATGTAACCATTCTAATTCATTCATACGATCCATTCTAATTCATTCGTACGATCCATTCTAATTCATTCGTACGATCCATTCTAATTCATTCGTATGATCCATTCTAATTCATTCGGACGAATGTATCCATTCTAATTTATTCGTACGATCCATTCTAATTCATTCATTTGATCCATTCTAATTCATTCGTACGATCCATTCTAATTCATTCGTCCGATCCATTCTAATTCATTCGCACGAATGTATCCATTCTAATTCATTCGTACGATCCATTCTAATTCATTCGTAAGATCCATTCTAATTCATTCGTACGATCCATTCTAATTCATTCGTACGATCCCTTCTAATTCATTCGCACGAATGTATCCATTCAAGTTCATTCGTACGATCCATTCTAATTCATTAGTACGATCCATTCTAATTCATTCATATGATCCATTCTTATTCATTCATACGATCCATTCTAATTCATTCACACGAATGTATCCATTCTAATTCATTCATACGATCCATTCTACTTCATTCATACTATCCGTTCTAATTCACTCATACGATCCATTCTAATTCATTCATACGATCCATTCTAATTCATTTGCACGAATATATCCATTCTAATTCATTCGTACGATCCATTCTAATTCATTCATACGATCCATTCTAATTCATTCGTACGATCCATTTTAATTCATTCGTACGATCCATTCTAATTCATTCGTACGATCCATTCTAATTCATTCGGACGAATGTATCCATTCTAATTCATTCATATGATCCATTCTAATTCATTCATACAATCCATTCTAATTCTTTCACACGATCCATTCTAATTCATTCGTACGATCCATTCTAATTCAATCGTACAATCCATTATAATTCATTCGCACGAATGTATCCATTATAATTCATTCATACGATCCATTCTAATTCATTCGTACGATCCATTCTAATTTTTTCGTACGATCCATTCTAATTCATTCGTACGATCCATTCTAATTCATTCGTACGATCTATTCTAATTCATTCGTACGATCCATTCTAATTCATTCATAAGATCCATTCTAATTCATTCGTACGATCCATTCTAATTCATTCGTACGATCCATTCTAATTCATTCGCACGAATGTATCCATTCTAGTTCATTCGTACGATCCATTCTAATTCATTCGTAAGATCCAATCTAATCCATTCGTACGATCCATTCTAATTCATTCATACGATCCATTCTAATTCATTCATACAATCCATTCTAATTCTTTCACACGATCCATTCTAATTCATTCGTAGGATCCATTCTAATTCATTCGTACAATCTATTCTATTTCATTCGTATGATCCATTCTTACTCATTCGTATGATCCATTCTAATTCATTCGGACGAATGTATCCATTCTAATTTATTCGTACGATCCATTCTAATTCATTCGTACGATCCATTCTAATTCATTCGCTCGAATGTATCCATTCTTACTCATTCGTATGATCCATTCTAATTCATTCGTACGATTGATTCTAATTCATTCGTACGATCGATTCTAATTCATTCGCACTATCCATTCTAATTCATTCGTACGATCCATTCTAATTCATTCGTATGATCCATTCTAATTTATTCGTTCAAATATATCCATTAGAATTCATTCCTTACGATCCATTCTAATTCATTCGTACGATCCATTCTAATTCATTCGTACGAATGTATCCATTCTAATTCATTCGTACGATCCATTCTAATTCATTCGTACGATCCATTCTAATTCATTCGTACGATCCATTCTAATTCATTCGGACGAATGTATCCATTCTAATTTATTCGTACGATCCATTCTAATTCATTCATTTGATCCATTCTAATTCATTCGTCCGATCCATTCTAATTCATTCGCACAAATGTATCCATTCTAATTCATTCGTACGATCCATTCTAATTTATTCGTACGATCCATTCTAATTCATTCGTAAGATCCATTCTAATTCATTCGTACGACCCATTCTAATTCATTCGTACGATCCATTTTAATTCATTCGCACGAATGTATCCATTCTAGTTCATTCGTACGATCCATTCTAATTCATTCGTACGATCCATTCTAATTCATTCGCACGATCCATTCTAATTCATACGATCCATTCTAATTCATTCGCACGAATGTATCCATTCTAATTCATTCATACGATCCATTCTACTTCTTTCATACTATCCGTTCTAATTCACTCATACGATCCATTCTAATTCATTCATACGATCCATTCTAATTCATTTGCACGAATACATCCATTCTAATTCATTCGTACGATCCATTCTAATTCCCTCGTACAATCCATTCTAATTCCTTCGTACGATCCATTCTAATTCCTTCGTACCATCCATTCTATTTCATTCATATGATCCATTCTAATTCATTCGTATGTTCCATTCTAATTCATTCGTATGATCCATTCTTACTCATTCGTACGATCCATTCTAATTCATTCATACAATCCATTCTAATTCATTCCGTACGATCCATTCTAATTCATTCATACGATCTATTCTTTCATACAATCCATTCTAATTCTTTCGTGCGAATGAAGTAGAATAGATCGTGCTAATGAATTAGAATTGATCGAACGAATTCATTCTAATTCATTCATACAATCCATTCTAATTCTTTCACACGATCCATTCTAATTCATTCGTACGATCCATTCTTACTCATTGGTACGATCCATTCTAATTCATTCGCACGAATGTATACATTCTAATTCATTCGTACGAATCCATTCTAATTCATTCGTACAATCTATTCTATTCCATTCTAATTCATTCGTACGATCCATTCTTACTCATTCGTACGATCCATTCTAATTCATTCGTATGATCCATTCTATTCTAGTTCATTCGTACGATCCATTCTAATTCATTCGTACGATCCATTCTTATTCATTCTTACTCATTCGTATGATCCATTCTAATTCATTCGGACGAGTGTATCCATTCTAATTTATTCGTACGATCCATTCTAATTCATTCGTACGATCCATTCTAATTCATTCGTAAGATCCATTCTAATTCATTCGTACGATCCATTCTAATTCATTCGTACGATCCATTCTAATTCGTTCATACGATCTATTCTAATTCATTCATTCGTACGATCCATTCTAATTCATTCGTACGATCCATTCTAATTCATTCGCACGATCCATTCTAATTCATTCATAGGATCCATTCTAATTCATTCGTACAATCCATTCTAATTCTTTCATACGATCCATTCTAATTAATTCATACGGTCCATTCTAATTCACTCATACGATCCATTCTAATACATTCATACGATCCATTCTAATTCATTTGCACGAATATATCCATTCTAATTCATTCGTACGATCCATTCTAATTCAATCGTACGATCCATTCTAATTCATTCGTAAGATCCATTCTAATTCATTCGTACGATCCATTCTAATTCATTCGTACGATCCATTCTAATTCCTTCGTACGAATGAATTAGAATGGATACATTTGTGCGAATGAATTAGAATGGATCGTACAAATGAATTAGAATGGATCGTATGAATGAATTAGAATTGATCGTACGAAGGAATTAGAATGGATCGTACAAATGAATTAGAATGGATCGTACGAATAAATTTGAATGGATACATTCGTCCGAATGAATTAGCTAGAATGGATCATACGAATGAGTAAGAATGGATCGTAAGAATAAAATAGAATAGATTGTACGAATGAATTAGAATGGATCCTACGAATGAATTAGAATAGATCGTGTGAAAGAATTAGAATGGATTGTATGAATAAATTAGAATGAATTCGTACGATCCATTCGAATTCATTCGCACGATCCATTCTAATTCATTCATACGATCCATTCTAATTCATTCATACAATCCATTCTAATTCTTTCACACGATCCATTCTAATTCATTCGTTTAATCCATTCTAATTCATTCGTACAATCTATTCTAATACATTCGTACGATCCATTCTTACTCATTCGTATGATCCATTCTAATTCATTCGGACGAATGTATCCATTCTAATTTATTCGTACGATCCATTCTAATTCATTCGTACGATCCATTCTAATTCATTCGTACGATCCATTCTAATTCATTCGTCCGATCCATTCTAATTCATTCACACGAATGTATCCATTCTAATTCATTCGTACGATCTATTCTAATTCATTCGTATGATCCATTCTAATTCATTCGTAAGATCCATTCTAATTCATTCGTACGATCCATTCTAATTCATTCGTACGATCCATTCTAATTCATTCGCACGAATGTATCCATTCTAATTTATTCGTATGATCCATTCTAATTCATTCGTACGATCCATTCTAATTCATTCGTATGATCCTTTCTAATTCATTCGTCCGATCCATTCTAATTCATTCGCACGAATGTATCCATTCTAATTCATTCGTACAATCTATTCTAATTCATTCAAACGATCCATTCTAATTCATTCGTAAGATCCATTCTAATTCATTCGTACGATCCATTCTAATTCATTCATACGAATCCATTCTAATTCATTCGCACGAATGTATCCATTCTAATTCATTCGTACGATCCATTCTAATTCATTCGTACGATCTATTCTAATTCATTCATAGGATCCATTCTAATTCATTCATACGATCTATTCTAATTCTTTCGCACGAATGTATCCATTCTAATTCATTCGCACGAATGTATCCATTCTAATTCATTCGTACGATCCATTCTAATTCATTCGTACGATCCATTCTAATTCATTCATACGATCCATTCTAATTCATTCATACGATCTATTATAATTCATTCATACAATCCATTCTAATTCTTTCACACGATCCATTCTAATTCATTCGTACGATCCATTCTAATTCATTCGCACAATCCATTCTATTTCATTCGTACGATCCATTCTTACTTATTTGTATGATCCATTCCAATTCATTCGCACGAATGTATCCATAATGGATCATACATGAGTAAGAATGGATCGTACGAATGAAATAGAATGGATTGTGCGAATGAATTAGAATGGACCGTACGAATGAATTAGACGTACGAATGAATTAGAATGGATTGTGCGAATGAATTAGAATGGACCGTACGAATGAAATCGAATGGATTGTGCGAATGAATTAGAATGGACCGTACGAATGAATTAGACGTACGAATGAATTAGAATGTATACATCCGTGCGAATAAATTAGAATGGATCATACGAATGAGTAAGAATGGATCGTCATTCTAATTCATTCGTATGATCCATTCTAATTCATTTGTATCCATTCTATTTCATTCGCACGATCCATTCTAATTCATTCGCGCAATCTATTCTAATTCATTCGTACGATCCATTCTTATTTATTCGTACGATCCATCCTAATTCATTCATACAATCCATTCTAATTTATTCGAACGAATGTATCCATTCTAATTTATTCGTACGATCCATTCTAATTCATTCGCACAATCTATTCTAATTCATTCATACGATCCATTCTAATTCATTCGCACGAATGGATACAATCGTGCGAATGAATTAGAATGGATCGTATGAATGAATTAGAATAGATTGTGCGAATGAATTAGAATGGATCGTACGAATGAATTAGAATGGATACATTCGTGCGAATGAATTAGAATGGATCGTACGAATGAATTAGAATGGGTCGTATGAAAGAATTAGAATAGATTGCGCGAATGAATTAGACATTCTAATTCATTCGTACGATCCATTCTAATTCATTCGTACGATCCATTCTAATTCATTCGCACGAATGTATCCATTCTAGTTCATTCGTACGATCCATTCTAATTCATTCGTACGATCCATTCTAATTCCTTCGTACGATCCATTCTAATTCATTCATACGATCTATTCTAATTAATTCGTACGATCCTTTCTAATTTATTCGTACAATCCATTCTAATTCCTTCGTACGATCTATTCTAATTCATTCGCATAATCCATTCTAATTCATTCGTACAATCCATTCTAATTCATTCGCACGAATGTATCCATTCTAATTCATTCGTACGATCCATTCTAATTCATTAATATGATCCATTCTAATTCATTCGAACGATCCATTCTAATTCATATGCACAAAGGTATTCATTCTAATCCATTCGTAGGATCCATTCTAATCCATTCGTACGATCCATTCTAATTCATTCGCACTATCCATTCTAATTCATTCATACGATCCATTCTAATTCCTTCGTACGATCTATTCTAATTCATTCGTATGATCCATTCTAATTCATTCGCACGAATGTATCCATTCTAATTGATTCATACAATCCATTCTAATTCATTCGTACGATCCATTCTAATTCATTCGTACGATCCATTCTAATTCATTTGCACGAATATATCCATTCTAATTCATTCGTACGATCCATTATAATTCATTCGTACGATCCATTCTAATTCATTCATAGGATCCACTCTAATTCATTCATACAATCCATTCTAATTCATTCGCACGAATGTATCCATTCTAATTCATTCGTACGATCAGTTCTAATTCATTCACAAAATCTATTCAAATTCATTCATACGATCGATTCTAATTCATTCACACGAATGTATCCATTCTAATTCATTCATACGATCCATTCTAATTCATTTGTACGATCCATTCTAATTCCTTCGTACGATCCATTCTAATTCATTTGTATGATCTATTCTAATTCATTCGTACGATCCATTCTAATTCATTCGTACGATCCATTCTAATTCCTTCGTACGATCCTTTCTAATTCATTCGTACTATCCATTCTAATTCATTCATACAATCCATTCTAATTCTTTCACAGGATCCATTCTAATTCATTCGTACGATCCATTCTAATTCATTCGTGCAATCCATTCTATTTCATTCGTACAATCCATTCTTACTCATTCGTACGATCCATTCTAATTCATTCACACGAATGTATCCATTCGTACGAATGAATTAGAATAGATTGTCGGAATGAACTAGAATGAATCGTACGAATGAATTAGAATGGATCGTACGAAGGAATTAGAATGGATCGTACGAATGAATTAGAATGGATCGTACGAATGAATTAGAATAGATCGTACGAATGAATTAGAATGGATCGTACGAAGGAATTAGAATGGATCGTACGAATGAATTAGAATGGATATATTCATGCAAATGAATTAGAATGGATCGTATGAATGTATTAGAATGGATCGTATGAGTGAATTAGAATGGATCGTACGAATGAATTAGAATAGATCGTATGAATAAATTAGAATGGATACATTCGTGTGAATGAATTAGAATGGATCGTATGAATGAATTAGAATAGATTTTGTGAATGAATTAGAACAGATCGTACGAATGAATTAGAATGGATACATTCGTGCGAATGAATTAGAATGGATTGTATGAATGATTTAGAATGGATCCTATGAATGAATTAGAATGGATCGTACGAATGAATTAGAATGGATACATTCGTGCGAATGAAATAGAATGGATCATACGAATGAGTAAGAATGGATCGTTATTCTAATTCATTCGTATGATCCATTCTAATTCATTTGTATCCATTCTATTTCATTCGCACGATCCATTCTAATTCATTCGCGCAATCTATTCTAATTCATTCGTACGATCCATTCTAATTCATTCATACAATCCATTCTAATTTATTCGCACGAATGTATCCATTCTAATTCATTTGCACGATCCATTCTAATTCATTCCTATGATCTATTCTAATTCATTCGTACGATCCATTCTAATTCATTCTAATTCATTCGTATGATCCATTCTAATTCATTCGTATATTCCATTCTAATTCATTAGCACGATCCATGCTAATGAATTAGAATGGATCGTACGATCCAATCTAATTCATTCATACGATCCATTCTTACTCATTCGTATGATCCATTCTAATTCAATCGTACGATCCATTGTAATTCATTCGTACCATCCATTCTAATTCCTTCATACGATCCATTCTAATTCATTCGTATGATCCATTCTAATTCCTTCGTACGATCCATTCTAATTCATTCGTACGATCCATTCTAATTCATTCGCGCAATCTATTCTAATTCATTCGGACGAATGAATTAGAATGGATCGTACGAATGAATTAGAATGGATTGTACGAATGAATTAGAATGGATCGTACGAATGAATTAGAATGGATCGTATGAAGGAATTAGAATGGATCGTACGAATGAATTAGAATGGATCGTACGAATGAATTAGAATGGATCGTACGAATGAATTAGAATAGATCGTACGAATGAATTAGAATGGATCGTACGAAGGAATTAGAATGGATCGTACGAATGAATTAGAATGGATATATTCGTGCAAATGAATTAGAATGGATCGTATGAATGTATTAGAATGGATCGTATGAGTGAATTAGAATGGATCGTACGAATGAATTAGAATGGATTGTATGAATGAATTAGAATGGATCGTACGAATGAATTAGAATGGATCGTGAGAATGGATCGTACGAATGAATTAGAATGGATCGTACGAAGGAATTAGAATGGATCGTACGAATGAATTAGAATGGATCGTACGATTGAATTAGAATGGATCATACGAATGAGTAAGAATGGATCGTATGAATGAATTAGATTGGATCGTACGATCCATTCTAATTCATTAGCATGGATCGTGCTAATGAATTAGAATGGAATATACGAATGAATTAGAATGGATCGTAGAATGGATCGTACGAATGAAATAGAATGAATTAGAATGGATCGTACGAATGAATTAGAATAGATCATAGGAATGAATTAGAATGGATCATACAAATGAATTAGAATGGATACATTCGTGCGAATAAATTAGAATGGATTGTATGAATGAATTAGAATGGATCGTACGAATGAATTAGAATGGATCGTACGAATGAATTAGAATAGATTGCGCGAATGAATTAGAATGGATCGTGCGAATAAAATAGAATGGATACAAATGAATTAGAATGGATCGTAGAATGGATCATACGAATGAATTAGAATGAATTAGAATGGATCGTACGAATGAAATAGAATGGATCGTACGAATGAATTAGAATAGATCGTACGAATGAAATAGAATGGATCGTGTGAAAGAATTAGAATGGATTGTATGAATGAATAAGAATAGATCGTATGAATGGATCGTACGAATGGAATGGATACATTCGTGAGAATGAATTAGAATGGATCGTATGAATGAATTAGAATGGATCATACGAAAGAGTAAGAAAGGATCGTACGAATGAATTAGAATGGATCGTACGAATGAATTAGAATGGATCGTACGAATAAATTAGAATGGATATATTCGTCCGAATGAATTAGAATGGATCATACGAATGCATTCTAATTCCTTCATACGATCCATTCTAATTCCTTCGTACGATCCATTCTATTTTATTTGTATGATCCATTCTAATTCCTTCGTACGATCCATTCTAATTCCTTCGTATCCATTCTAATTCATTCGCACGAATGTATCCATTCTTGTTCATTCGTACAATCCATTCTAATTCATTCGTACGATCCATTCTAATTCATTCGTACGATCCATTCTAATTCATTCGGACGAATGTATCCATTCTAATTTATTCGTACGATCCATTCTAATTCATTCATTTGATCCATTCTAATTCATTCGTACGATCCATTCTAATTCATTCGTCCGATCCATTCTAATTCATTCGCACGAATGTATCCATTCTAATTCATTCGTATGATCCATTCTAATTCATTCGTACGATCCATTCTAATTCATTCGTACGATCCAGTCTAATTGATTCGCACGATCCATTATAATTCATTCGCACGAATGTATCCATTCTAATCCATTCATACGATCCATTCTAATTCATTTATACAATCCATTCAAATTCTTTCACACGATCTATTCTAATTCATTCGTACGATCCATTCTAATTCATTAGCATGGATCGTGCTAATGAATTAGAATGGAATATACGAATGAATTAGAATAGATCGTAGAATGGATCATACGAATAAATTAGAATGAATTAGAATGGACGATCCATTCTAATTCATTCGTACGATCCATTCTAATTCATTCATACAATCCATTCTAATTCTTTCACACGATCCATTCTAATTCATTCGTAGGATCCATTCTAATTCATTCGTACAATCTATTCTATTTCATTCGTACGATCCATTCTTACTCATTCGTATGATCCATTCTAATTCATTCGCACGAATGTATCCATTCTAATTTATTCATACGATCCATTCTAATTCATTCGTACGATCCATTTTAATTCATTCATACGATCCATTCTTACTCATTCGTATGATCCATTCTAATTCATTCGTACGATCCATTCTAATTCATTCGTACGATCCATTCTAATTCATTCGCACAATCTATTCTAATTCATTTGTACGATCCATTCTAATTCATTCGTACGATCGTACGAATGTATTAGAATGTATCGTACGGAATGAATTAGAATGGATTGTATGAATAAATTAGAATGGATACATTCGTGCGAATGAATTAGAATGGATCATACGAATGAGTAAGAATGGATCGTACGAATGAAATAGAATGGATTGTACGAATGAATTAGAATGGATCGTACAAATGAATTAGAATGGATCGTACGAATGAATTAGAATGGATCATACGAATGAGTAAGAATGGATCGTACAAATGAAATAGAATGGATTGTACGAAAGAATTAGAATGGATCGTACGAATGAATTAGAATGGATCGTGCGAATGAATTAGAATGGATCGTACGAATGAATTAGAATGGAACGTACGAATGAACTAGAATAGAATGGATCGTACGAATGAATTAGAATGGATCGTACGAATGAGTAAGAATGGATCGTACGAATGAATTAGAATGGAATCGAAAAGATTGTACGAATGAATTAGAATGGATTCGTACGAATGAATTAGAATGGGTACATTCGTGCGAATGAATTAGAATGGATCGTACCAATGAGTAAGAATGGATTGTACGAATGAATTAGAATGGATCGTGTAAAAGAATTAGAATGGATTGTATGAATGAATTAGAATGAATTCGTTCGATCAATTCTAATTCATTAGCACGATCCATTCTAATTCATTCGTACAATCCATTCTAATTCTTTCACACGATCCATTCTAATTCATTCGTACGATCCATTCTTACTCATTGGTACGATCCATTCTAATTAATTCGCACGAATGTATCCATTCTAATTCATTCGTACGAATCCATTCTAATTCATTCGTACAATCTATTCTATTCCATTCTAATTCATTCGTACGATCCAGTCTTACTCATTCGTACGATCCATTCTAATTCATTCGTACGATCCATTCTATTCTAGTTCATTCTAATTCATTCGTACGATCTATTCTTACTCATTCGTATGATCCATTCTAATTCATTCGTACGATCCATTCTAATTCATTCGCACGAATGTATCCATTCCATTCGTACGATCCATTCATACGATCCATTCTAATTCATTCATACAATCCATTCTAATTCTTTCACACGATCCATTCTAATTCATTCGTACGATCCATTCTAATTCATTAGCATGGATCGTGCTAATGAATTAGAATGGAATATACGAATGAATTAGAATGGATCGTAGAATGGATCGTACGAATGAATAAGAATGAATTAGAATGGATCGTACGAATGAATTAGAATAGATCAAAGAAATGAATTAGAATGGATCGTGCAAATGAATTAGAATGGATATATTCGTGCGAATAAATTAGAATGGATTGTATGAATGAATTAGAATGGATCGTACGAATGAATTAGAATGGATCGTACGAATGAATTAGACTAGATTGTGCGAATGAATTAGAATGGATCGTACAAATGAATTAGAATGGATCGTACGAATGAATTAGAATGGATCATACGAATGAGTAAGAATGGATCATACGAATGAATTAGAATGGATCGTACGAATGAATTAGAATGGATCGTACGAATAAATTAGAATGGATACATTCGTCCGAATGAATTAGAATGGATCATACGAATGAGTAAGAATGGATCGTACGAATGAAATAGAATAGATTGTACGAATGAATTAGAATGGATCCTACGAATGAATTAGAATGGATCGTGTGAAAGAATTAGAATGGATTGTATGAATGAATTAGAATGGATCATATGAATGAATTAGAATGGATCGTGCGAATGAATTCGAATGGATCGTACGAATTCATTCTAATTCATTCATACAATCCATTCTAATTCTTTCACACGATCCATTCTAATTCATTCGTACGTTCCATTCTAATTCATTAGCACGATCCATGCTAATTCATTCGTTCGATCAATTCTAATTCATTAGCACGATCCATTCTAATTCATTCGTACGATCCATTCTAATTCATTCACACGATCTATTCTAATTCATTCATAGGATCCATTCTAATCCATTCATAGGATTCGTACAAATGAATTAGAATGGATACATTCGTGCGAATGAATTAGAATGGATCGTACCAATGAGTAAGAATGGATCGTACGAATGAAATAGAATGGATTGTGCGAATGAATTAGAATGGATCGTACGAATGAATTAGAATGGATCGTGTGAAAGAATTAGAATTGATTGTATGAATGAATTAGAATAGATCGTATGAATGAATTAGAATGGATCGTATGAGTGAATTAGAATGGATACGAAGGAATTAGAATGGATCGTACGAAGGAATTAGAATGGATCATACGAATGAAATAGAATGAATCGTACGAAGGAATTAGAATGGATCGTACGAATGAATTAGAATGGATATATTCATGCAAATGAATTAGAATGGATCGTATGAATGAATTAGAATGGATCGTATAAGTGAATTAGAACAGATCGTACGAATGAAATAGAATGAATTAGAATGAATTAGAATTGATCGTACGAATAAAATAGAATGGATTGTACGAATGATTTAGAATGGATCGTACGAATGAATTAGAATGGATCGTACGAATGATTTAGAACGGATACATTCGTGCGAATGAATTAGAAAGGATCATACGAATGAGTAAGAATGGATCATACGAATGAAATAGAATGGATTGTACGAATGAATTAGAATGGATTCGTACGAATGAATTAGAATGGATACATTCGTGCGAATGAATTAGAATGGATCGTACCAATGAGTAAGAATGGATCGTACGAATGAAATAGAATGGATTGTGCGAATGAATTAGAATTGATCGTACGAATGAATTAGAATGGATCGTACGAATGAATTAGAATGGATCATACGAATTAATTAGAATGGATCATACGAATGAATTAGAATGGATCGTACGAATGAATTAGAATGGATCGTACGAATGAATTAGAATGGATCGAACGAATGAATTAGAATGGATCGTACAAATGAATTAGAATGGATACATTTGTGCGAATGAATTAGAATGGATCGTACGAATGGATTAGAATGGATACATTCGTGCGAATGAATTAGAATGGATTATATGAATGAATTAGAATGGATCGTACGATCCATTCGAATTCATTCGCACGATCCAATCTAATTCATTCGTACGATCCATTCTAATTCATTCATACGATCCATTCTAATTCATTCGTACGATCCATTCTAATTCATTCGTATATTCCATTCTAATTCATTCGTACGATCTATTCTATTTCATTCGTACGATCCATTCTTACTCATTCGTATGATCCATTCTAATTCATTCGGACGAATGTATCCATTCTAATTTATTCGTACGATCCATTCTAATTCATTCGTACGATCCATTCTAATTCATTCGTACGATCCATTCTTACTCATTCGTATGATCCATTCTAATTCATTCGTACGATCCATTCTAATTCATTCGCTCGAATGTATCCATTTTAATCCATTCGTACGATCCATTCTAATTCATTAGCACGATCCATTCTAATTCTTTCACACGATCCATTCTAATTCATTCGTACGATCCATTCTAATTCATTCGCACAATCCATTCTATTTCATTCGTACGATCCATTCTTACTCATTCGTATGATCCATTCTAATTCATTCGCACGAATGTATCCATAATGGATCATACGAATGAGTAAGAATGGATCGTACGAACGAAATAGAATGGATTGTGCGAATGAATTAGAATGGACCGTACGAATGAATTAGAATGGATCATACGAATGAATTAGAATGGATATATTTGAACGAATAAATTAGAATGGATCATACAAATGAATTAGAATGGATCGTACGAATGAATTAGAATGGATAGTGCGAATGAATTAGAATCGATCGTACGAATGAATTTGAATGGATCGTACGAATGAATTAGAATGGATCATACGAATGAGAAAGAATGGATCGTACGAATGAATTCGAATGGATCGTACGAATGAATTAGAATGGATCGTACGAATAAATTAGAATGGATACATTCGTCCGAATGAACTAGATAGGATCATACGAATGAGTAAGAATGGATCGTACGAATGAAATAGAATAGATTGTACGAATGAATTAGAATGGATCCTACGAATGAATTAGAATGGATCGTACGAATGAATTAGAATGGATCATATTAATGAATTAGAATGGATCATACGAATGAATTAGAATGGATACATTCGTGCGAATAAATTAGAATGGATTGTATGAATGAATTAGAATGGATCGTACGAATGAATTAGAATGGATCGTACGAATGAATTAGAATAGATTGCGCGAATGAATTAGAATGGATCGTACGAATGAATTAGAATGGATCGTACGAAGGAATTAGAATGGATCGTACGAATGAGTTAGAATGGATCGTACGAATGAATTAGAATGGATCGTACGAAGGAATTAGAATGGATCGTAGGAATAAATTAGAATGGATCGTACGATTGAATTAGAATGGATCATATGAATGAGTAAGAATGGATCGTATGAATGAATTAGATTGGATCGTACGATCCATTATAATTCATTAGCATGGATCGTGCTAATGAATTAGAATGGAATATACGAATGAATTAGAATGAATTGTAGAATGGATCGTACGAATGAATTAGAATGATTTAGAATGGATCGTACAAATGAATTAGAATAAATCATTTGAATGAATTAGAATGGATCGTGCAAATGAATTAGAATGGATACATTCATGCGAATAAATTAGAATGGATCGTACGAATGAATTAGAATGGATCGTACGAATGAATTAGAATGGATCGTACGAATGAATTAGAATGGATTGCGCTAATGACTTAGAATGGATCGTGCGAATGAAATAGAATGGATACAAATGAATTAGAATGGATCATACGAATGAATTAGAATGACGATCCATTCTTACTCATTCGTATGATCCATTCTATTTCATTCGCACGAATGTTTTCATTCTAATTCATTCGTACGATTCATTCTAATTCATTCATAGGATCCATTCTAATTCATTCATATAATCCATTCTAATTCATTCGCACGAATGTATCCGTTCTAATTCATTCGTATGATCAGTTCTAATTCATTCACAAAATCTATTCTAATTCATTCATACGATCCATTCTAATTCATTCACACGAATGTATCCATTCTAATTCATTCATACGATCCATTCTAATTATTCGTACGATCCATTCTAATTCACTCATACGATCCATACAAATACATTCATATGATCCATTCTAATTCATTTGCACGAATATATCCAGTCTAATTCATTCGTACGATCAATTCTAATTCCTTCGTACGATCCATTCTAATTCATTCGTACGATCTATTCTAATTCATTCGTACGATCCATTCTAATTCATTCGTACGATCCATTCTAATTCCTTCGTACGATCCATTCTAATTCATTCGTACGATCCATTCTAATACATTCGTACAATCTATTCTAATTCATTCGTACGAATGGATACATTCGTGTGAATGAATTAGAATGGATCGTACGAATGAGTAGGAATGGATCGTACGAATGAAATAGAATGGATTGCACGAATGAATTAGAATGGATCGTACAAATGAATTAGAATGGATCTTGTGAAAGAATTAGAATGGATCATACGAATGAATTAGAATGGATCGTACGAAGGAATTAGAATGGATCGTACGAATGAATTAGAATGGATCGTACGAATGAATTAGAATAGATCGTACGAATGAATTAGAATGGATCGTACAAAGGAATTAGAATGGATTGTATGAATCAATTAGAATGGATTGTATGAATGAACTAGAATGGATACATTCGTGTGAATGAATTAGAATGGATCGTATGAATGAATTAGAATAGATTTTGTGAATGAATTAGAACTGATCGTACGAAGGAATTAGAATGGATACATTCGTGCGAATAAATTAGAATGGATTGTATGAATGAATTAGAATGGATCCTATGAATGAATTAGAATGGATCGTATGAATGAAATAGAATGGATACATTCGTGCGAATGAATTAGAATTGATCGTACGAATGAATTAGAATGGATCGTGCGAATGAATTAGAATGGATCGTACAAATGAATTAGTATGGATACATTCGTGCGAATGAATTAGAATGGATATATTCGTGCGAAAGAATTAGAATAGATCGTATGAATGAATTAGAATGGATCCTATGAATGAATTTGAATGGATCGTGCGAATGAATTAGAATGGATCGTACGAATGAATTAGAATGGATCGTGCTAATGAATTAGAATTGATCGAACAAATGAATTAGCATGGATCATGCTAATGAATTAGAATGGATCGTACGAATGAATTAGAATGGATCAAATGAATGAATTAGAATGGTTACATTCATGTGAATGAATTAGAATGGATCGTACGAATGGATTAGAATGGATCGTACGAATGGATTAGAATGGATACATTCGAGCGAATGAATTAGAATGGATCGTACGAATGAATTAGAATGGATCGTACGAATAAATTAGAATGGATACATTCGCCCGAATAAATTAGAATGGATCATACAAATGAGTAAGAATGGATCGTACGAATGAAATAGAATAGATTGTACGAATGAATTAGAATGGATCCTACGAATGAATTAGAATGGATCGTGTGAAAGAATTAGAATGGATTGTATGAATGAATTAGAATGGATCGTATGAATGAATTAGAATTGATCGTGCGAATGAATTCGAATGGATTGTACGAATTCATTCTAATTCATTCATACAATCCATTCTAATTCTTTCACACGATCCATTCTAATTCATTCGTACGTTCCATTCTAAATCATTAGCACGATCCATGCTAATTCATTTGTTTGATCAATTCTAATTCATTAGCACGATCCATTCTAATTCATTCGTACGATCCATTCTAATTCATTCGCACGATCCATTCTAATTCATTCATAGGATCCATTCTAATTCATTCATACGATCTATTCTAATTCTTTCGCACGAATGTATCCATTCTAATTCTTTTGCACGAATGAATTAGAATGGATACATTCGTGCGATCCATTCTAATTCATTCGCACAATCCATTCTAATTCATTCGTACGATCCATTCTAATTCATTCGTACGATCCATTCTAATTCATTCGCATGAATGTAACCATTCTAATTCATTCATTTGATCCATTCTAATTCATTCATACGATCCATTCTAATTCATTCGTCCGATCCATTCTAATTCATTCGCACGAATGTATCCATTCTAAACCATTCATACGATCCATTCGAATTTATTCATACGATCCATTCTAATTCATTCGTAAGATCCATTCTAATTCATTCGTACGATCCATTCTAATTCATTCGTACGATCCATTCTAATTCATTCGCACGAATGTATCCATTCTAGTTCATTCGTACGATCCATTCTAATTCATTCGTACGATCCATTCTAATTCATTCGCACGATCCATTCTAATTCATTCGTACGATCCATTCTAATTCATTCGCACGAATGTATCCATTCTAATTCATTCGTACATACGATCCATTCTAATCCATTCGCACGATCCATTCTAATTCATTCTAATACATTCGTATGAATGAATTAGAATGAATCGTGCGAATAAATTAGAATGGATCGTACGAATGAATTAAAATGGATCGTGCTAATGAATTAGAATTGATCGAACGAATGAATTAGCATGGATCGTGCTAATGAATTAGAATGGAACGTACGAATGAATTAGAATGGATCGTGTGAAAGAATTAGAATAGATTGTATGAATGAATTAGAATGAATTCGTACGATCCATTCGAATTCATTCGCACGATCCATTCTAATTCATTCATATGATCCATTCTAATTCATTCGTACGATCCATTCTAATTCATATGCACAAAGGTATCCATTCTAATCCATTCGTAGGATCCATTCTAATCCATTCGTACGATCCATTCTAATTCATTCGTACGATCCATTCTAATTCATTCGCTCGAATGTATCCATTCTAATCCATTCGTATGATCCATTCTAATCCATTCGTACGATCCATTCTAATTCATTCGAATGAATGTAACCATTCTAATTCATTCATTTGATCCATTCTAATTCATTCATACGATCCATTCTAATTCATTCGTCTGATCTATTCTAATTCATTCGCACGAATGTATCCATTCTAATTCATTCGTATGATCCATTCTAATTCATTCGCACGATCCATTCTAATTCATTCATAGGATCCATTCTAATTCATTCATACGATCTATTCTAATTCTTTCGCATGAATGTGTCCATTCTAATTCATTCGCACGAATATATCCATTCTAATTCTAATTCATTCGTACGAACCATTCTAATTCATTCGTATGATCCATTCTAATTAATTCGTATGATCCATTCTAATTCATTCGTACGATCCATTCTAATTCATTCATACAATCCATTCTAATTCATTCGCACGATCCATTCTAATTCACTCATACGATCCATTCTAATACATTCATACGATCCATTCTAATTCATTTGCACGAATATATCCATTCTAATTCATTCATAGGATCCATTCTAATTCATTCATACGATCTATTCTAATTCTTTCGCACGAATGTATCCATTCTAATTCATTCGCACGAATATATCCATTCTAATTCTAATTCATTCGTACGATCCATTCTAATTCATTCGTATGATCCATTCTAATTAATTCGTATGATCCATTCTAATTCATTCGTACGATCCATTCTAATTCATTCATACAATCCATTCTAATTTATTCGCACGATCCATTCTAATTCACTCATACGATCCATTCTAATACATTCATACGATCCATTCTAATTCACTCACACGAATATATCCATTCTAATTCATTCGTACGATCCATTCTAATTCCTTCGTACGATCCATTCTAATTCATTCGTACGATCCATTCTAATTCATTCGTACGATCCATTCTAATTCATTCGCACAAATGTATCCATTCTAATTCATTCGTACGATCCATTCTAATTCATTCGTACGATCCATTCTAATTCATTCGTACGATCCATTCTAATTCATTCTAATTCATTCGTACGATCCATTCTACGATCCATTCTAATTCATTCGTATATTCCATTCTAATTCATTAGCACGATCCATGCTAATGAATTAGAATGGATCGTACGAATGAATTAGAATGGATCATGTGAAAGAATCAGAATGGATTGTATGAATGAATTAGAATGGATCGTATGAATGGATCGTACGAATGGAATGGATACATTCGTGCGAATGAATTAGAATGGATCGTACGAATGAATTAGAATGGATCGTACGAATGAATTAGAATGGATCGTACGAATAAATTAGAATGGATACATTCGTCCGAATAAATTAGAATGGATTGTGCGAATGAATTAGAATGGATCCTACGAATGAATTAGAATGGATCGTGTGAAAGAATTAGAATGGATTGTATGAATGAATTAGAATGGATCGTATGAATGAATTAGAATGGATCGTGCGAATGAATTCGAATGGATCGTACGAATTCATTCTAATTCATTCATACAATCCATTCTAATTCTTTCACACGATCCATTCTAATTCATTCGTACGTTCCATTCTAATTCGTTAGCACGATCCATGCTAATTCATTCGTTCGATCAATTCTAATTCATTAGCACGATCCATTCTAATTCATTCGCACGATCCATTCTAATTCATTCATAGGATCCATTCTAATTCATTCATACGATCTATTCTAATTCTTTCGCACGAATGTATCCATTCTAATTCATTCGCATGAATGTATCCATTCTAATTCATTCGTACGATCCATTCTAATTCATTCGTATGCACGATCCATTCATACGATCCATTCTAATTCATTCGTACGATCCATTCTAATTCATTCGCACGATCCATTCTAATTCATTCATACGATCCATTCTAATTCATTCGTACGATCCATTCTAATTCATTCATACGATCCATTCTAATTCATTCGTACGATCCATTCTAATTCATTCGCACGATCCATTCATTCACACGATCCATTCTAATTTATTTGTATCCATTCTATTTCATTCGCACGATCCATTCTAATTCATTCGCGCAATCTATTCTAATTCATTCGTACGATCCATTCTAATTCATTCTTACGATCCATTCTAATTCATTCATACAATCCATTCTAATTTATTCGCACGAATGTATCCATTCTAATTCATTTGCACGATCCATTCTAATTCATTCCTATGATCTATTCTAATTCATTCGTACGATCCATTCTAATTCATTCTAATCCATTCGTACGATCCATTCTAATTCATTTGTATATTCCATTCTAATTCATTAGCACGATCCATGCTAATGAATTAGAATAGATCGTACGATCCAATCTAATTCATTCATACGATCCATTCTTAGTCATTCGTATGATCCATTCTAATTCAATCGTACGATCCATTCTAATTCATTCGTACGATCCATTCTAATTCCTTCGTACGATCCATTCTACTTCATTCGTACTATCCGCTCTAATTCACTCATACGATCCATTCTAATTCATTCATACGATCCATTCTAATTCATTTTAATTCATTCGTACGATCCATTCTATTTCATTCGTACGATCCATTCTTACTCATTCGTATGATCCATTCTAATTCATTCGTATGATCCATTTTAATTCATTCGCACGAATGTATCCATTCTAGTTCATTCGTATGATCCATTCTAATTCATTCGTACGATCCATTCTCATTCATTCGTATGATCCATTCTAATTAATTCGTACGATCCATTCTAATACATTCATACGATCCATTCTAATTCATTCATACGATCCATTCTAATTCATTCGTACGATCCATTCTAATCCCTTCGTACGATCCATTCTAATTCATTCGTATGATCTTCGTACGATCCATTCTAATTCATTCATACGATCCATTCTAATTACTTCGTACGATCCATTCTAATTCATTCGTACGATCCATTCTAATTCATTCATACAATCCATTCTAATTCTTTCACACGATCCATTCTAATTCATTCGTACGAGCCATTCTAATTCATTAGCACGATCCTTGCTAATTCATTCGTTCGATCAATTCTAATTCATTAGCACGATCCATTCTAATTCATTCGTACGATCCATTCTAATTCATTCGCACGATCCATTCTAATTCATTCATAGGATCCATTCTAATTCATTCATACGATCTATTCTAATTCTTTCGCACGAATGTATCCATTCTAATTCATTCGCACGAATGTATCCATTCTAATTCATTCGTACGAATGATATAGAATGGATCGTACGAATGAATTAGAATAGATCGTACGAATGAATTAGAATGGATCGTACGAAGGAATTCGAATGGATCGTACGAATGAATTAGAATGGATATATTGGTGCAAATGAATTAGAATGGATCGTATGAATGTATTAGAATGGATCGTATGAGTGAATTAGAATGGATCGTACGAATGAATTAGAATGGATTGTATGAATGAATTAGAATGGATCGTACGAATGAATTAGAATGGATCATACGAATTAATTAGAATGGATCGTACGAATGAATTAGAATAGATCGTACGAATGAATTAGAATGGATCGTATGAATGAATTAGAATGGATCGTACGAATGAATTAGAATGGATACATTCGTGCGAATGAATTAGAATGGATTCATTCGTGCGAAAGAATTAGAATAGATCGTATGAATGAATTAGAATGGATCCTATGAATGAATTAGAATGGATCGTGCGAATGAATTAGAATGGATCGTACGAATGAATTAGAATGCATTCGTACGATCAATTCTAATTCATTCGCATGAATGTATCCATTCTAGTTCATTCGTACGATCTATTCTAATTCATTCGCATGGATCGTGTATTCGTACGATCCATTCTAATTCATTCGTAAGATCCATTCTAATTCATTCGTACGATCCATTCTAATTCATTCGTACGATCCATTCTAATTCATTCGCACGAATGTATCCATTCTAGTTCATTCGTACGATCCATTCTAATTCATTCGTACGATCCATTCTAATTCATTCATACGATCTAATCTAATTCATTCATACAATCCATTCTAATTCTTTCACACGATCCATTCTAATTCATTCGTACGATCCATTCTAATTCATTCGCACAATCCATTCTATTTCATTCGTACGATCCATTCTTACTCATTCGTATGATCCATTCTAATTCATTCGCACGAATGTATCCATACTGGATCATACGAATGAGTAAGAATGGATCGTACGAATGAAATAGAATGGATTGTGCGAATGAATTAGAATGGACCGTACGAATGAATTAGAATGAATACATTCGTGCGAATGAATTAGAATGGATCGGACGAATGAATTAGAATGGATCGTACGAATGAATTAGAATGGATCGTACGAATAAATTAGAATGGATACAATCGTCCGAATGAATTAGAATGGATCATATGAATGAGTAAGAATGGATCGTATGAATGAAATAGAATAGATTGTACGAATGAATTATAATGGATCCTACGAATGAATTAGAATAGATCGTGTGAAAGAATTAGAAAGGATTGTATGAATGAATTAGAATGAATTCGTACGATCCATTCGAATTCATTCGCACAATCGATTCTAATTCATTCATACGATCCATTCTAATTCATTCATACAATCCATTCTAATTCTTTCACATGATCCATTCTAATTCATTCGTAGGATCCATTCTAATTCATTCGTAGGATCCATTCTAATTCATTCGTAGGATCCATTCTTTCTCATTCGTATGATCCATTCTAATTCATTCGGACGAATGTATCCATTCTAATTTATTCGTATGATCCATTCTAATTCATTCGTACGATCCATTCTAATTCGTTCGTACGATCCATTCTAATTCATTCGTCCGATCCATTCTAATTCATTCGCACGAATGTATCCATTCTAATTCATTCGAACGATCCATTCTAATTCATTCGTACGATCCATTCTAATTTATTCGTACGATCCATTCTAATTCATTCGCAGGAATGTATCTATTCTAGTTCATTCGTACGATCCATTCTAATTCATTCGTACGATCCATTCTAATTCACTCGCACGATCCATTCTAATTCATTCGTACGATCCATTCTAATTCATATGCACAAAGGTATCCATTCTAATTCATTCGTACGATCCATTCTAATTCATTCGTATGATCCATTCTAATTCTTTCACACGATCCATTCTAATTCATTCGTACGATCCATTCTAATTCATTCGCACGATCCATTCTAATTCATTCATACAATCCATTCTAATTCATTCGTACGATCCATTCTAATTTATTCGTACGATCCATTCTAATTCATTCGTACGATCCATTCTAATTTATTCGTACAATCCATTCTAATTCATTCATACAGTCCATTCTAATTTATTCGTACGATCCATTCTAATTCATTCGCATGAATGTAACCATTCTAATTCATTCATTTGATCCATTCTAATTCATTCGTACGATCCATTCAAATTTATTCGTCCGATCCATTCTAATTCATTCGAACGAATGTATCCATTCTAATTCATTCGTACGATCCATTCTAATTCATTCGCACGATCCATTCTAATCCATTCGTACGATCCATTCTAATTCATTCGTACGATCCATTCTAATTCATTCGCTCGAATGTATCCATTCTAATCCATTCGTACGATCCATTCTAATCTATTCGTACGATCCATTTTAATTCATTCATCCGATCCATTCTAATTCATTCGCCCGAATGTATCCATTCTAATTCATTCGTACGATCCATTCTAATTCATTCGTACGATCCATTCTAATTCATTCGTAAGATCCATTCAAATTCATTCGTACGATCCATTCTAATTCATTCGTACGATCCATTCTAATTCATTCGCACAAATGTATCCATTCTAATTCATTCGTACGATCCATTCTAATTCATTCGCATGATCCATTCTAATTCATTCGTACGATCCATTCTAATTCATTCGCACGATCTGTTTTTATTCATTCGCACAATCCATTCTAATTCATTCGCACGAATGTATCCATTCTAATTCATTCGTACGATCCATTCTAATTCATTCGTACGATCCATTCTAATTAATTCGTATAATCCATTCTAATTCATTCGTACGATCCATTCTAATTCATTCATACAATCCATTCTAATTCATTCGCACGAATGTATCCATTCTAATTAATTCGTACGATCCATTCTAATTCATTCGTATGATCTATTCTTATTCATTCGCACGATCCAGTCTAATTGATTCGCACGATCCATTCTAATTCATTCGCACGAATGTATCCATTCTAATTCATTCGTACGATCCATTCTAATTCATATGCACAAAGGTATCCATTCTAATCCATTCGTAGGATCAATTCTAATCCATTCGTACGATCCATTCTAATTCATTCGTACGATCCATTCTAATTCATTCGCTCGAATGTATCCATTCTAATCCATTCGTACGATCCATTCTAATCCATTCATATGATCCATTCTAATTCATTCGCATGAATGTAACCATTATAATTCATTCATTTGATCCATTCTAATTCATTCGTATGATCCATTCTAATTCATTCGTCCGATCCATTCTAATTCATTCGCACGAATGTATCCATTCTAATTCATTCGTACGATCGATTCTAATTCATTCGTCCGATCCATTCTAATTCATTTGTAAGATATATTCTAATTCATTCATACGATCCATTCTAATTCATTCGTATGATCCATTCGAATTCATTCGCACGAATGTATCCATTCTAGTTCATTCGTACAATCCATTCTAATTCATTCGTACGATCCATTCTAATTCATTCGCACGATCCATTCTAATTCATTCGTACGATGAATTCTAATTCATTCGCACGAATATATCCAATGTAATTCATTCGTACGATCCTGAATTAGAATAGATCGTACGAATGAATTAGAATGGATACCTTTGTGCATATGAATTAGAATGGATCGTACGAATGAATTAGAATGGATCATATTAATGAATTAGAATGGATTGTATGAATGAATTAGAATGGATACATTCATGCGAATGAATTAGAATGGATCGTGCACGAATGTATCCATTCTAATTCATTCGTACGATCCATTCTAATTCATTAATATGATCCATTCTAATTCATTCGTACGATCCATTCTAATTCATATGCACAAAGGTATCCATTCTAATCCATTCGTAGGATCCATTCTAATCGATTCATACGATCCATTCTAATTCATTCGTACGATCCATTCTAATTCATTCGCTCGAATGTATCCATTCTAATCCATTCGTACGATCCATTCTAATCCATTCGTACGATCCATTCTAATTCATTCGCATGAATGTAACCATTCTAATTCATTCATTTGATCCATTCTAATTCATTCGTACGATCCATTCTAATTCATTCGTCCGATCCATTCTAATTCATTCGCACGAATGTATCCATTCTAATTCATTCGTACGATCCATTCTAATTCATTCGTACGATCCATTCTAATTCATTCGTAAGATCCATTCAAATTCATTCGTACGATCCATTCTAATTCATTCGTACGATCCATTCTAATTCATTCGTACAATCCATTCTAATTCATTCGCACGATCCATTCTAATTCATTCGCACGAATGTATCCATTCTAGTTCATTCGTACGATCCATTCTAATTCATTCGTACAATCCATTCTAATTCATTCGCACGATCCATTCTAATTCATTCGTACGATCAATTCTAATTCATTCGCACGAATGTATCCATTTTAATTCATTCATACGATCCATTCTAATTCATTCGTACGATCCATTCTAATTCACTCATACGATCCATTCTAATACATTCATACGATCCATTCTAATTCATTTGCACGAATATATCCATTCTAATTCATTCGTACGATCCATTCTAATTCCTTCGTACGATCCATTCTAATTCATTCGTACGATCTATTCTAATTCATTCGTACGATTCATTCTAATTCCTTCGTACGATCCATTCTAATTCATTCGTACGATCCATTCTAATTCATTCGTACAATCTATTCTAATTCATTCGTACGAATGGATACATTCGTGTGAATGAATTAGAATGGATCGTACGAATGAGTAAGAATGGATCGTACGAATGAAATAGAATGGATTGCACGAATGAATTAGAATGGATCGTACGAATGAATTAGAATGGATCGTGTGAAAGAATTAGAATGGATCGTGTGAAAGAATTAGAATGGATTGTATGAATGAATTAGAATGGATCGTATGAATGAATTAGATTGGATCGTGCGAATGAATTCGAATGGATCGTACGAATTCATTCTAATTCATTCATACAATCCATTCTAATTCTTTAACACGATCCATTCTAATTCATTCGTACGTTCCATTCTAATTCATTAGCACGATCCATGCTAATTCATTCGTTCGATCAATTCTAATTCATTCATACAATCCATTCAAATTCATTCGTACGATCAGTTCTAATTCATTCACAAAATCTATTCTAATTCATTCATACGATCCATTCTAATTCATTCACACGAATGTATCTATGATAATTCATTCATACGATCCATTCTAATTCACTCATACAATCCATTCTAATACATTCATACGATCCATTCTAATTCATTTGCACGAATATATCCATTCTAATTCATTCGTACGATCCATTCTAATTCCTTCGTACGATCCATTCTAATTCATTCGTACGATCTATTCTAATTCATTCGTACGATCCATTCTAATTCATTCGTACGATCCATTCTAATTCCTTCGTACGATCCATTCTAATTCATTCGTACGATCCATTCTAATTCATTCATACAATCCATTCTAATTCTTTCACACGATCTATTCTAATTCATTCATACGATCCATTCTAATTCATTCGTGCAATCCATTGTATTTCATTCGTACGATCCATTCTTACTCATTCGTGCGAAGGAATTAGAATGGATCGTACGAATGAATTAGACTGGATCGTACGAATTAATTTGAATGGATACATTCGTGCGAATAAATCTAAATGGATTGTATGAATGAATTATAATGGATCGTACGAATGAATTAGAATGGATCGTACGAATGAATTAGAATAGCTCATACGAATGAATTAGAATGAATCGTATGAATGAATTAGAATGGTTACATTCGTGCGAATGAATTAGAATAGATCGTACGAATGAATTAGAATGGATCGTACGAATAAATTAGAATGGATCGTGGGAATGAATTAGAATGGATCGTACGAATGAATTAGAATGGATCCACCGAATGAGTTAGAATGGATCATACGAATGAATTAGAATGGATTGTACGAATGAATTAGAATGGATTGTGTGAATGAATTAGAATGGATCGTATGAATGAATAAGAATGGATCGTACGAATGAATTAGAATGGATCGTGCGAATGAATTAGCATGAATCGTACGAATGTATTAGAATGGATCGTATGAATGAATTAAAATGGATCGTACGAAGGAATTAGAATGGATCGTACGAAGGAATTAGAATGGATCGTACGAATGAATTAGAATGGATATATTCGTGCAAATGAATTAGAATGGATCGTACGAATGAATTAGAATGGATCGTATGAGTGAATTAGAACGGATAGTACGAATGAAGTAGAATGGATCGTATGAATGAATTAGAATGGATACATTCGTGCGAATGAATTAGAATGGATCGTACGATCCATTCTAATAAATTCATACGATCCATTCTACTTCATTCGTACGATCCATTCTAATTCATTTGCACGAATATATCCATTCTAATTCATTCATAGGATCCATTCTAATTCATTCATACGATCTATTCTAATTCTTTCGCACGAATGTATCCATTCTAATTCATTCGCACGAATATATCCATTCTAATTCTAATTCATTCGTACGATCCATTCTAATTCATTCGTATGATCCATTCTAATTAATTCGTATGATCCATTCTAATTCATTCGTACGAATGTATCCATTCTAATTCATTCATACAATCCATTCTAATTCATTCGCACGATCCATTCTAATTCACTCATACGATCCATTCTAATACATTCATACGATCCATTCTAATTCACTTGCACGAATATATCCATTCTAATTCATTCGTACGATCCATTCTAATTCATTAATATGATCCATTCTAATTTATTCGTACGATCCATTCTAATTCATATGCACAAAGGTATCCATTCTAATTCATTCGTACGATCCATTCTAATTCATTCGTATGATCCATTCTAATTCTTTCACACGATCCATTCTAATTCATTCATACGATCCATTCTAATTCATTCGCACGATCCATTCTAATTCATTCATACGATCCATTTTAATTCATTCGTACGATCCATTCTAATTCATTAATATGATCCATTCTAATTTATTCGTACGATCCATTCTAATTCATATGCACAAAGGTATCCATTCTAATTCATTCGTACGATCCATTCTAATTTATTCGTATGATCCATTCTAATTCTTTCACACGATCTATTCTAATTCATTCGTACGATCCATTCTAATTCATTCGCACGATCCATTCTAATTCATTCGTACGATCCATTCTAATTCTTTCACACGATCTATTCTAATCCATTCTAATTCATTCGTACGAATCCATTCTAATTCATTCGTACAATCCATTCTATTTCATTCGTACGATCCATTCTTACTCATTCGTATGATCCATTCTAATTCATTCGGACGATCTATTCTAATTCATTCGCACGATCCATTCTAATCCATTCGTACGATCCATTCTAATTCATTCGTACGATCTATTCTAATTCATTCGCACGATCCATTCTAATCCATTCGTACGATCCATTCTAATTCATTCGTACGATCCATTCTAATTCATTCGCTCGAATGTATCCATTCTAATCCATTCGTACGATCCATTCTAATCTATTCGTACGATCCATTCTAATTCATTCGCATGAATGTAACCATTCTAATTCATTCATTTGATCCATTCTAATTCATTCGTACGATCCATTCTAATTCATTCGTCCGATCCATTCTAATTCATTCGCACGAATGTATCCATTCTAATTCATTCGCACGATCCTTTCTAATTCATTCATACGATCCATTCTAATTCATTCGTACGATCCATTCTAATTCATTCGTAGGATCCATTCTAATTCGTTCGTACAATCTATTCTATTTCATTCGTACGATCCATTCTTACTCATTCGTATGATCCATTCTAATTCATTCGGAAGAATGTATTCATTCTAATTTATTCGTACGATCCATTCTAATTCATTCGTACGATCTATTCTTACTCATTCGTACGATCCATTCTAATTCCTTCGTACGATCCATTCTAATTCCTTCGTACGATCCATTCTAATTTGTTCGCACGATCCATTCTAATTCTTTCATACAATCCATTCTAATTCTTTCGTGCGAATGAATTAGAATGGATACCTTTGTGCATATGAATTAGAATGGATCGTACGAATGAATTAGAATGGATCATATTAATGAATTAGAATGGATCGTACGAATGAATTAGAATGGATACATTTATGCGAATGAATTAGAATGGATCGTGCGAATCAATTAGACTGGATCGTGCGAATGAATAAGAATAGATCATACGAATGAATTAGAATGGCTCGTACGAAATAATTAGAATGGATACATTTGTGCGAATGAATTAGAATGGATTGTATGAATGAATTACAATGGATCGTACGAATGAATTAGAATGGATCATACGAATTAATTAGAATGGATCATACGAATGAATTAGAATGGATCGTACGAATGAATTAGAATGGATCGTACGAATGAATTAGAATAGATCGTGCGAATGAATTAGAATGGATCGTATGAATGAATTAGAATGGATACATTTGTGCGAATGAATTAGAATGGATCATACGAATGAATTAGAATGGATCGTATGAATGAATTAGAATGGATCGTACGAATGAATTAGAATGGATCGTGCGAATGAATTAGAATGGATCGTACAAATGAATTAGAATGGATCGTGTGAAAGAATTAGAATGGATCGTACGAATGAATTAGAATGGATCGTGCGAATGAATTAGAATGGATCGTATGAATGAATTAGAATAGATTTTGTGAATGAATTAGAACTGATTATACGAATAAATTAGAATGGATCGAACGAATGAATTAGAATGGATACATTTGTGCGAATGAATTAGAATGGATCGTACGAATGAATTAGAATGGATCGTATGAATGAATTAGAATGCATACATTCGTGCGAATGAATTAGAATGGATCGTGCGAATTAATTCGTACAATCCATTCTAATTCCTTTGTACGATCCATTCTAATTCATTCGTACGATCCATTCTAATTCATTCGTACGATCCATTCTAATTCATTCGCGCAATCTATTCTAATTCATTCGTACGATCCATTCTAATTCATTCGTACGATCCATTCTAATTCATTCATACAATCCATTCTAATTTATTCGCACGAATGTATCCATTCTAATTCATTCGTACGATCCATTCTAATTCATTAATATGATCCATTCTAATTCATTCGTACGATCCATTCTAATTCATTCGTAGGATCCATTCTAATTCATTCGTACGATCCATTCTATTTCAATCGCACAATCTATTCTAATTCATTCATACGATCCATTCTAATTTATTCGCACGAATGTATCCATTCTAATTCATTCATACGATCCATTCTACTTCATTCGTACTATCCGTTCTAATTCACTCATACGATCCATTCTAATTCATTCGTACGATCCATTCTAATTCATTCGCACGAATATATCCATTCTAATTCTTTCGTACGATGCATTCTAATTCATTCGTACGATCCATTCTAATTCATTCATTTGATCCATTCTAATTCATTCATACGATCCATTCTAATTCATTCGTCCGATCCATTCTAATTCATTCGCACAAATGTATCCATTCTAATTCATTCGTACGATCCATTCTAATTCATTCGTACGATCCATTCTAATTCATTCGTAAGATCCATTCTAATTCATTCGTACGATCCATTCTAATTCATTCGTACGATCCATTCTAATTCATTCGCACGAATGTATCCATTCTAGTTCATTCGTACGATCCATTCTAATTCATTCGCACGATCCATTCTAATTCATTCGTACGATCGTACGAATGAATTAGAATGGATCGTACGAATGAATTAGAATAGATTGTGCGAATGAATTAGAAAGGATCGTACGAATGAATTAGAATGGATCGTACGAATGAATTAGAATGGATCGTACGAATGAATTAGAATGGATCATACGAATGAGTAAGAATGGATCGTACGAATGAATTAGAATGGATCGTACGAATAAATTAGAATGGATACATTCATCCGAATGAATTAGAATGGATCATACGAATGAGTAAGAATGGATCGTACGAATGAAATAGAATAGATTGTACGAATGAATTAGAATGGATCCTACGAATGAATTAGAATGGATCGTGTGAAAGAATTAGAATGGATTGTATGAATGAATTAGAATGGATCGTATGAATGAATTAGAATGGATCGTGCGAATGAATTCGAATGGATCGTACGAATTCATTCTAATTCATTCATACAATCCATTCTAATTCTTTCACACGATCCATTCTAATGGATCGTGCGAATGAATTAGCATGAATCGTACGAATGTATTAGAATGGATCGTACGAATGAATTAGAATGAATCGTACGATCCATTCTAATTCATTCGTACGATCCATTCTAATTCATTCGCACGAATGTATCCATTCTAGTTCATTCGTACGATCCATTCTAGTTCATTCGTACGATCCATTCTAATTCATTCGTACGATCCATTCTAATTCATTCGTATGATCCATTCTAATTAATTCGTATGATCCACTCTAATTCATTCGTACGATCCATTCTAATTCATTCATACAATCCATTCTAATTCATTCGCACGAATGTATCCATTCTAATTAATTCGTACGATCCATTCTAATTCATTCGTATGATCCATTCTTATTCATTCGCACGATCCAGTCTAATGGATTCGCACGATCCATTCTAATTCATTCGCACGAATGTATGCATTCTAATTCATTCATACGATCCATTCTAATTCATTCGTACGATCCATTCTAATTCATTCGCACAAATGTATCCATTCTAATTCATTCGTACGATCCATTCTAATTTATTCACAAAATCTATTCTAATTCATTTATACGATCCATTCTAATTCATTCGCACGATCCATTCTAATTCATTCGTACGATCCATTCTAATTCTTTCACACGATCCATTCTAATTCATTCGTACGATCCATTCTTATTCATTCGCACGATCCATTCTAATTCATTCGTACGATCCATTCTAATTCATTCATACCATCCATTCTAATTCATTCGTACGATCCATTCTAATTCATTCGCACAAATGTATCCATTCTAATTCATTCGTACGATCCATTCTAATTCATTCGCACGATCTATTCTAATTCATTCGTACGATCCATTCTAATTCATTCGTACGATCCATTCTAATTCATTCGTATGATCCATTCTAATTAATTCGTATGATCCATTCTAATTCATTCGTACGATCCATTCTAATTCATTCATACAATCCATTCTAATTCATTCGCACGAATGTATCCATTCTAATTATTTTGTATGATCCATTCTAATTCATTCGTATGATCTATTCTTATTCATTCGCACGATCCAGTCTAATTGATTCGCACGATCCATTCTAATTCATTCGCACGAATGTATCCATTCTAATTCATTCATACGATCCATTCTAATTCATTAATATGATCCATTCGAATTCATTCGTACGATCCATTCTAATTCATATGCACAACGGTATCCATTCTAATTCATTCGCACGAAAGAATTAGAATGGATTGTATGAAAGAATTAGAATGGATCGTGCTAATGAATTAGAATGGATCGTACGAAGGAATTAGAATGGATCGTACGAAGGAATTAGAATGGATCGTACGAATGAGTAAGAATGGATCGTACGAATGAATTAGAATGGATCGTACGAATAAATTAGAATGGATACATTCGTCCGAATGAATTAGAATGGATCATACGAATGAGTAAGAATGGATCGTACGAATGAAATAGAATAGATTGTACGAATGAATTAGAATGGATCCTACGAATGAATTAGAATGGATCGTACGAATGAATTAGAATGGATTGTACGAATGAATTAGAATGGATCGTGCAAATGAATTAGAATGGATACATTCGTGCGAATGAATTAGAATGGATCGGACGAATGAATTAGAATGGATCGTACGAATGAATTAGAATGGATCAAATTAATGAATTAGAATGGTTACATTCATGCGAATGAGTTAGAATGGATCGTACGAATAGATTAGAATGTATCGTACGAATGGATTAGAATGGATACATTCGAGCGAATGAATTAGAATGGATCGTACGAATGAATTAGAATGGATCGTACGAATGGATTAGAATGGATCGTGCGAATGAATTAGAATGGATCGTACGAATGAATTAGAATGGATACATTCGTTCGAATGAATTAGAATGGATCGGACGAATAAATTTGAATGGATCGTACGAATGAATTAGAATGGATCAAATGAATGAATTAGAATGGTTACATTCATGCGAATGAATTAGAATGGATCGTACGAATAAATTAGAATGGACTGTATGAATGAATTAGAATGGATTGTACGAATAAATTAGAATGGATCGTACGAATGAATTAGAATGGATCGTACGAATAAATTAGAATGGATCGTACGAATGAATTAGAATGGATTGTATGAATGAATTAGAATGGATCGTGCGAATGAATTAGAATGGATCGTACGAATGAATTAGAATGGATCGTGTGAAAGAATTAGAATGGATCATACGAATGAATTAGAATGGATCGTACGAATGAATTAGAATGGATACCTTTGTGCATATGAATTAGAATGGATCGTACGAATGAATTAGAATGGATCGTATGAACGAATTAGAATGGATACATTCGTGCGAATGAATTAGAATGGATCGTGCGAATCAATTAGACTGGATCGTGCGAATGAATAAGAATAGATCATACGAATGAATTAGAATGGATCGTACGAATTAATTAGAATGGTTACATTCGTGCGAATGAATTAGAATGGATTGTATGAATGAATTAGAATGGATCGTACGAATGAATTAGAATGGACCATACGAATTAATTAGAATGGATCATACGAATGAATTAGAATGGATCGTACGAATGAATTAGAATGGATCGTACGAATGAATTAGAATGGATCGTGCGAATGAATTAGAATGGATCGTATACATTTGTGTGAATGAATTAGAATGGATCGTACGAATGAATTAGAATGGATCGTATGAATGATTTAGAATGGATCGTACGAATGAATTAGAATGGATCATGTGAATGAATTAGAATGGATCGTACGAATGAATTAAAATGGATCGTGTGAAAGAATTAGAATGGATCATACGAATGAATTAGAATGGATACATTCGTGCGAATGAATTAGAATGGATCAGATGAATGAATTAGAATGGATCGTACGAATGAATTAGAATGGATCGTGCGAATGAATTAGAATGGAATGTACGAATGAATTAGAATGGATCGTACGAATGAACTAGAATGGTTACATTCGTGCGAATGAATTAGAATGGATCGTACGAATGAATTAGAATGGATCGTACGAATGAATTAGAATGGATCTTATGAATGAAGTAGAATGGATCGTACGAATGAATTAGAATGGATCGTACGAATGAATTAGAATGGATACATTCGTGCAAATGAATTAGAATGGATCGTACGAATGAATTAGAATAAATCGTACGAATGAATTAGAATTGATCGTACGAATGAATTAGAATGGATCATACGAATGAGTAAGAATGGATCGTACGAATGAATTAGAATGGATCGTACGAATGAATTAGAATGGATCGTACGAATAAATTAGAATAGATACATTCGTCCGAATGAATTAGAATGGATCATACGAATGAGTAAGAATGGATCGTACGAATGAAATAGAATAGATTGTACGAATGAATTAGAATGGATCCTACGAATGAATTAGAATAGATTGTGTGAAAGAATTAGAATGGATTGTATGAATGAATTAGAATGGATCGTATGAATGAATTAGAATGGATCGTGCGAATGAATTCGAATGGATCGTACGAATTCATTCTAATTCATTCATACAATCCATTCTAATTCTTTCACACGATCCATTCTAATGGATCGTGCGAATGAATTAGCATGAATCGTACGAATGTATTAGAATGGATCGTACGAATGAATTAGAATGAATCGTACGATCCATTCTAATTCATTCGTACGATCCATTCTAATTCATTCGCACGAATGTATCCATTCTAGTTCATTCGTACGATCCATTCTAGTTCATTCGTACGATCCATTCTAATTCATTCGTACGATCCATTCTAATTCATTCGTATGATCCATTCTAATTAATTCGTATGATCCATTCTAATTCATTCGTACGATCCATTCTAATTCATTCATACAATCCATTCTAATTCATTCGCACGAATGTATCCATTCTAATTAATTCGTACGATCCATTCTAATTCATTCGTATGATCCATTCTTATTCATTCGCACGATCCAGTCTAATGGATTCGCACGATCCATTCTAATTCATTCGCACGAATGTATGCATTCTAATTCATTCATACGATCCATTCTAATTCATTCGTACGATCCATTCTAATTCATTCGCACAAATGTATCCATTCTAATTCATTCGTACGATCCATTCTAATTCATTTACAAAATCTATTCTAATTCATTCAAACGATCCATTCTAATTCATTCGCACGATCCATTCTAATTCATTCGTACGATCCATTCTAATTCTTTCACACGATCCATTCTAATTCATTCGTACGATCCATTCTAATTCATTCGCACGATCCATTCTAATTCATTCGTACGATCCATTCTAATTCATTCATACGATCCATTCTAATTCATTCGTACGATCCATTCTAATTCATTCGCACAAATGTATCCATTCTAATTCATTCGTACGATCCATTCTAATTCATTCGCACGATCCATTCTAATTCATTCGTACGATCCATTCTAATTCATTCGTACGATCCATTCTAATTCATTCGTATGATCCATTCTAATTAATTCGTATAATCCATTCTAATTCATTCGTACGATCCATTCTAATTCATTCATACAATCCATTCTAATTCATTCGCACGAATGTATCCATTCTAACTATTTCGTACGATCCATTCTAATTCATTCGTATGATCTATTCTTATTCATTCGCACGATCCAGTCTAATTGATTCGCACGATCCATTCTAATTCATTCGCACGAATGTATCCATTCTAATTCATTCGTACGATCCATTCTAATTCATTAATATGATCCATTCTAATTCATTCGTACGATCCATTCTAATTTATATGCACAAAGGTATCCATTCTAATTCATTCGCACGAAAGAATTAGAATGGATTGTATGAAAGAATTAGAATGGATCGTGCGAATGAATTAGAATGGATCGCACGAAGGATTTAGAATGGATCGTACGAAGGAATTAGAATGGATCGTACGAATGAGTAAGAATGGATCGTACGAATGAATTAGAATGGATCGTACGAATAAATTAGAATGGATACATTCGTCCGAATGAATTAGAATGGATCATACGAATGAGTAAGAATGGATCGTACGAATGAAATAGAATAGATTGTACGAATGAATTAGAATGGATCCTATGAATGAATTAGAATGGATCGTACAAATGAATTAGAATGGATCATACGAATGAATTAGAATGGATCGTGCGAATGAATTAGAATGGATACATTCGTGCGAATGAATTAGAATGGATCGGACGAATGAATTAGAATGGATCGTACGAATGAATTAGAATGGATCAAATTAATGAATTAGAATGGTTACATTCATGCGAATGAATTAGAATGGATCGTACGAATAGATTAGAATGGATCGTACGAATGGATTAGAATGGATACATTCGAGCGAATGAATTAGAATGGATCGTATGAATGAATTAGAATGGATCGTACGAATGGATTAGAATGGATCTGCGAATGAATTAGAATGGATCGTACGAATGAATTAGAATGGATACATTCGTTCGAATGAATTAGAATGGATCGGACGAATGAATTAGAATGGATCGTACGAATGAATTAGAATGGATCAAATGAATGAATTAGAATGGTTACATTCATGCGAATGAATTAGAATGGATCGTACGAATAAATTAGAATGGATTGTATGAATGAATTAGAATGGATTGTACGAATAAATTAGAATGGATCGTACGAATGAATTAGAATGGATCGTACGAATAAATTAGAATGGATCGTACGAATGAATTATATTGGATTGTATGAATGAATTAGAATGGATCGTGCGAATGAATTAGAATGGATCGTACGAATGAATTAGAATGGATCGTGTGAAAGAATTAGAATGGATCATACGAATGAATTAGAATGGATCGTACGAATGAATTAGAATGGATACCTTTGTGCATATGAATTAGAATGGATCGTACGAATGAATTAGAATGGATCATATTAATGAATTAGAATGGATCGTACGAATGAATTAGAATGGATACATTCGTGCGAATGAATTAGAATGGATCGTGCGAATCAATTAGACTGGATCGTGCGAATGAATAAGAATAGATCATACGAATGAATTAGAATGGATAGTACGAATTAATTAGAATGGATACATTCGTGCGAATGAATTAGAATGGATTGTATGAATGAATTAGAATGGATCGTACGAATGAATTAGAATGGATCATACGAATTAATTAGAATGGATCATACGAATGAATTAGAATGGATCGTACGAATGAATTAGAATGGATCGTACGAATGAATTAGAATGGATCGTGCGAATGAATTAGAATGGATCATACGAATGAATTAGAATGGATACATTTGTGTGAATGAATTAGAATGGATCGTACGAATGAATTAGAATGGATCGTATGAATGAATTAGAATGGATCGTACGAATGAATTAGAATGGATCATGTGAATGAATTAGAATGGATCGTACGAATGAATTAGAATGGATCGTGTGAAAGAAATAGAATGGATCGTACGAATGAATTAGAATGGATACATTCGTGCGAATGAATTAGAATGGATCAGATGAATGAATTAGAATGGATCGTACGAATGAATTAGAATGGATCGTGCGAATGAATTAGAATGGATTGTACGAATGAATTAGAATGGATCGTACGAATGAACTAGAATGGTTACATTCGTGCGAATGAATTAGAATGGATCGTACGAATGAATTAGAATGGATCGTACGAATGAATTAGAATGGATCTTATGAATGAAGTAGAATGGATCATACGAATGAATTAGAATGGATCGTACGAAGGAATTAGAATGGATACATTCGTGCGAATGAATTAGAATGGATCGGACGAATGAATTAAAATGGATCGTACGAATGAATTAGAATGGATCGTACGAATGAATTAGAATGGATCATATGAATAAATTAGAATGGATACATTCGTCCGAATGAATTAGAATGGATCATACGAATGAGTAAGAATGGATCGTACGAATGAAATAGAATAGATCGTATGAGTGAATTAGAATGGATTGTATGAATGAATTAGAATGGATCGTATGAATGAATTAGAATGGATCGTGCGAATGAATTCGAATGGATCATACGAATTCATTCTAATTTATTCATACAATCCATTCTAATTCTTTCACACGATCTATTCTAATTCATTCGTAGGATCCATTCTAATTCATTCGTAGAATCCATTCTATTTCATTTGTACGATCCATTCTTACTCATTCGTATGATCCATTCTAATTCATTCATACGATCCATTCTAATTCATTCGCACGATCGATTCTAATTCATTCGCACTATCCATTCTAATTCATTCATACGATCCATTCTAATTCATTCGTATGATCCATTCTAATTTATTCGTTCAGATATATCCATTCCAATTTATTCCGTACGATCCATTCTAATTCATTCGTACGATCCATTCTAATTCATTCGTAGGAATGTATCCATTCTAATTCATTCGTACGATCCATTCTAATTCATTCGTACGATCCATTCTAATTCATTCGTATGATCCATTCTAATTCATTCATACGATCCATTCTAATTCATTCGCACGAATGTATCCATTCTAGTTCATTCGTACGATCCATTCTAATTCATTCGTACGATCCATTCTAATTCATTCGCACGATCCATTCTAATTCATTCGTACGATCAATTCTAATTCATTCGCACCAATGTATCCATTCTAATTCATTCGTATGATCCATTCTAATTCATTCATACGATCCATTCTAATTCATTCATGCAATCCATTCTAATTCTTTCACACGATCCATTCTAATTCATTTGTAGGATCCATTCTAATTCATTCGTACAATGAGTAAGAATGGATCGTACGAATGAAATAGAATGGATTGTACGATTGATTTAGAATGGATACATTCATGCGAATGAATTAGAATGGATTGTGCGAATGAATTAGAATGGATCGTACGAATGAATTAGAATGGATCGTGGGAAAGAATTAGAATGGATTGTATGAATGAATTAGAATAGATTGTATGAATGAATTAGAATGGATCGTACGAAGGAATTAGAATGGATCGTACGAATGAATTAGAATGGATCATACGAATGAATTAGAATAGATCGTACGAATGAATTAGAATGGATCGTGTGAAAGAATTAGATTGGATCGTACGAATGAATTAGAATGGATCGTGCGAATGAATTAGAATGGATCGTACGAATGAATTAGAATGGATCGTGCTAATGAATTAGAATTGATCGAACGAATGAATTAGCATGGATCGTGCATTCGTACGATCCATTCTAATTCATTCGTAAGATCCATTCTAATTCATTCGTACGATCCATTCTAATTCATTCGTACGATCCATTCTAATTCATTCGCACGTATGTATCCATTCTAGTTCATTTGTACGATCCATTCTAATTCATTCGTACGATTCATTCTAATTCATTCATACGATCTATTCTAATTCATTCATACAATCTATTCTAATTCTTTCACACGATCCATTCTAATTCATTCGTACGATCCATTCTAATTCATTCGCACAATCCATTCTAATTCATTCGTACGATCCATTCTAATTCCTTCGTACGATCCATTCTAATTCATTCGTACGATCCATTCTAATTTATTCATACAATCCATTCTAATTCTTTCACACGATCCATTCTAATTCATTCGTACGATCCATTCTAATTCATTCGTGCAATCCATTCTATTTCATTCGTACGATCCATTCTTACTCATTCGTACGATCCATTCTAATTCATTCACACGAATGTATCCATTCGTACGAATGTATCCATTTGTATGAATGAATTAGAATAGATTGTACGAATGAATTAGAATGGATCGTACGAATGAATTAGAATGGATCGTACGAAGGAATTAGAATGGATCGTACGAATGAATTAGAATGGATCGTACGAATGAATTAGAATAGATCGTACGAATGAATTAGAATGGAACGTACGAAGGAATTAGAATGGATCGTACGAATGAATTAGACTAGATCATACGAATGAATTTGAATGGATACATTTGTGCGAATGAATCTAAATGGATTGTATGAATGAATTACAATGGATCGTACGAATGAATTAGAATGGATCGTACGAATGAATTAGAATAGCTCATACGAATGAATTAGAATGAATCGTATGAATGAATTAGAATGGTTACATTCGTGCGAATGAATTAGAATAGATCGTACGAATGAATTAGAATGGATCGTACGATCCATTCTTACTCATTCGTATGATCCATTCTAATTCATTCGTATGATCCATTCTAATTCATTCGTACGATCCATTCTAATTCATCCGCACGATCCATTCTAATTCATTCATACGATCCATTCTAATTCATTCATACGATCCATTCTAATTCATTCCTACAATCCATTCTAATTCATTCGCCCGATCCATTCTAATTCATTCATACGATCCATTCTATTCGAATGGATCATGCGATCCATTCGAATTCATTCGCACGATCCATTCTAATTCATTCATACGATCCATTCTAATTCATTCATACAATGCATTCTAATTCTTTCATACGATCCATTCTAATTCATTCGTACGATCCATTCTAATTCACTCATCCGATCCATTCTAATACATTCATACGATCCATTCTAATTCATTTGCACGAATATATCCATTCTAATTCATTCGTACGATCCATTCTAATTCCTTCGTACGATCCATTCTAATTCATTCGTACGATCTATTCTAATTCATTCGTACGATCCATTCTAATTCCTTCGTACGATCCATTCTAATTCATTCGTACGATCAATTCTAATTCATTCATACAATCCATTCTAATTCCTCTACACGATCCATTCTAATTCATTCGTATGATCCATTCGTACTATCCGTTCTAATTCACTCATACGATCCATTCTAATTCATTCATACGATCCATTCTAATTCATTTGCACAAAGGTATCCATTCTAATTCATTCGTACGATCCATTCTAATTCATTCACACGAATGTATCCATTCGTACGAATGAATTAGAATAGATTGTACGAATGAATTAGAATGGATCGTACGAATGAATTAGAATGGATCGTACGAAGGAATTAGAATGGATCGTACGAATGAATTAGAGTGGATCGTACGAATGAATTAGAATAGATCGTACGAATGAATTAGAATAGATCGTACGAAGGAATTTGAATGGATCGTGCGAATGAATTAGAATGGATAGTACGAATGAATTAGAATGGATCGTACGAATGAACTAGATTGGATACATTCGTGCGAATGAATTAGAATGGATCGTACGAATGAATTAGAATGGATCGTACGAATGAATTAGAATGGATCTTACGAATGAATTAGAATGGATCGTATGAATAAATTCGAATGGATCGTATGAATGGTTTAGAATGGATACATTCGTGCGAATGAATTAGAATGGATCGGACGAATGAATTAGAATGGATACCTTTGTGCAAATGAATTAGAATGGATCGTATGAATGAATTAGAATGGATCGTATGAGTGAATTAGAACGGATAGTACGAATGGATCATACGAATGAATTAGAATGGATCGTGCGAATGAATTAGAATGGATATATTCGTGCAAATGAATTAGAATGGATCGTATGAATGAATTAGAATGGATCGTATAAGTGAATTAGAACAGATCGTACGAATGAAATAGAATGAATTAGAATGAATTAGAATTGATCGTACGAATAAAATAGAATGGATTGTACGAATGATTTAGAATGGATCATACGAATGAATTAGAATGGATCGTACGAATGATTTAGAATGGATACATTCGTGCGAATGAATTAGAAAGGATCATACGAATGAGTAAGAATGGATCATACGAATGAAATAGAATGGATTGTACGAATGAATTAGAATGGATTCGTACGAATGAATTAGAAAGGATACATTCGTGCGAATGAATTAGAATGGATCGTACCAATGAGTAAGAATGGATCGTACGAATGAAATAGAATGGATTGTGCGAATGAATTAGAATTCATCGAACGAATGAATTAGAATGGATCGCACGAATGGATTAGAATGGATCATACGAATGAATTAGAATGGATCGTGCGAATGAATTAGAATGGATCGAACGAATGAATTAGAATGGATATATTCGAGCGAATGAATTAGAATAGATCGTAGGAATGAATTAGAATGGATCATATGAATGAATTAGAATGGATCATACGAACGAATTAGAACGGATCGTATGAACGAATTAGAATGGATCATATGAACGAATTAGAATGGATCGTACGAATGAATTAGAATGGATACATTCGAGTGAATGAATTAGAATGGATCGTACGAATGAATTAGAATAGATCATAGGAATGAATTAGAATGGATAGTGCAAATGAATTAGAATGGATACATTCGTGCGAATGAATTAGAATGGATCATGCGAATGAATTAGAATGGATCGTACGAATGAATTAGAATGGATATATTTGAACGAATAAATTAGAATGGATCATACGAATGAATTACAATGGATCGTACGAATGAATTAGAATGGTTAGTGCGAATGAATTAGAATGGATCATACGAATGAATTAGAATGGATACATTCGTGTGAATGAATTAGAATGGATCATACGAATCAGTAAGAATGGATCGTACGAATGAAATAGAATGGATTATACAAATGAATTAGAATGGATACATTCGTGCGAATGAATTAGAATGGATCGTATGTACGAATGAATTAGAATGGATACATTCGTGCGAATGAATTAGAATGGATCGTACGAATGAATTAGAATGGATCGTGCGAATGAATTAGAATGGATCGTACGAATGAATTAGAATAGATCGTACGAATGAACTAGAATGGATACATTCGTGCGAATGAATTAGAATGGATCGTACGAATGAATTAGAATGGATCTTACGAATGAATTATAATGGATCGTATGAATAAATTAGAATGGATCGTATGAATGGTTTAGAATGGATACATTCGTGCGAATGAATTAGAATGGATCGGATAAATGAATTAGAATGGATCGTACGAATGAATTAGAATGGATCAAATGAATGAATTAGAATGGTTACATTCATGCGAATGAATTAGAATGGATCGTACGAATGGATTAGAATGGATCGTACGAATGGATTAGAATGGATACATTCGTGCGAATGAATTAGAATGGATCATACGAATGAGTAAGAATGGAACGTACGAATGAAATAGAATGGATTGTACGAATGAATTAGAATGGATCGTGCGAATGAATTTGAATGGATCGTCCGAATGAATTTGAATGGATCGTGCTAATGAATTAGAATTGATCGTACGAATGAAATAGAATGGATTGTACGAATGACTTAGAATGGATCGTACGAATGAATTAGAATGGATCGTACGAATGATTTAGAATGGATACATTCGTGCGAATGAATTAGAATGGATCATACGAATGAGTAAGAATGGATCGTACGAATGAAATAGAATGGATTGTACGAATGAATTGGAATGGATACATTCGTGCGAATGAATTAGAATGGATCATACCAATGAGTAAGAATGGATCGTACGAATGAAATAGAATGGATTGTGCGAATGAATTAGAATGGATCGTACGAATGAATTAGAATGGATCGTGTGAAAGAATTAGAATGGATTGTATGAATGAATTAGAAAAGATCGTATGAATGAATTAGAATGGATCGTACGAATGAATTAGAATGGATCGTACGAATGAATTAGAATGGATACATTCGTGCGAATGAATTAGAATGGATACATTCGTGCGAAAGAATTAGAATAGAACGTATGAATGAATTACAATGGATCCTATGAATGAATTAGAATGGATCGTGCGAATGAATTAGAATGGATCGTACGAATGAATTAGAATGGATCATGCTAAAGAATTAGAAATTATCGAATGAATGAATTAGCATGGATTGTGCTAATGAATTAGAATGGAACGTACGAATGAATTAGAATGGATCGTGTGAAAGAATTAGAATGGATTGTATGAATAAATTAGAATGAATTCGTACGATCCATTCGAATTCATTCGCACGATCCATTCTAATTCATTCATACGATCCATTCTAATTCATTCATACAATCCATTCTAATTCTTTCACACGATCCATTCTAATTCATTCGTAGGATCCATTCTAATTCATTCGTACAATCTATTCTATTTCATTCGTACGATCCATTCTTACTCATTCGTATGATCCATTCTAATTCATTCGGATGAATGTATCCATTCTAATCTATTCGTACGATCCATTGTAATTTATTCGTACGATCCATTCTAATTCATTCGTACGATCCATTCTAATTCATTCGTCTGATCCATTCTAATTCATTCGCACGAATGTATCCATTCTAGTTCATTCGTACGATCCATTCTAATTCATTCATACAAGCCATTCTAATTCATTCGCACGAATGTATCCATTCTAATTCATTCGTACGATCAGTTCTAATTCATTCACAAAATCTATTCTAATTCATTAATACGATCCATTCTAATTCATTCACACGAATGTATCCATTCTAATTCATTCATCCGATCCATTCTAATTCATTCGTACGATCCATTCTAAGTAACTCATGTGATCCATTCTAATACATTCATACGATCCATTCTAATTCATTTGCACGAATATATCCATTCTAATTCATTCGTACGATCCATTCTAATTCCTTCGTACGATCCATTCTAATTCATTTGTACGATCTATTCTAATTCATTCATACGATCCATTCTAATTCATTCGTACGATCCATTCTAATTCCTTCGTACGATCCATTCTAATTTATTCGTACTATCCATTCTAATTCATTCATACAATCCATTCTAATTCTTTCACACGATCCATACTAATTCATTCGTACGATCCATTCTAATTCATTCGTGCAATCCATTCTATTTCATTCGTACAATCCATTCTTACTCATTCGTACGATCCATTCTAATTCATTCACACGAATGTATCCATTCGTACGAATGAATTAGAATAGATTGTACGAATGAATTAGAATGGATCGTACGAATGAATTAGAATGGATCGTATGAAGGAATTAGAATGGATCGTACAAATGAATTAGAATGGATCGTACGAATGAATAAGAATAGATCGTACGAATGAATTAGAATGGATCATACGAAGGAATTAGAATGGATCGTACGAATGAATTAGACTGGATCGTACGAATGAATTTGAATGGATACATTTGTGCGAATGAATCTAAATGGATTGTATGAATGAATTATAATGGATCGTACGAATGAATTAGAATGGATCGTACGAATGAATTAGAATAGCTCATACGAATGAATTAGAATGAATCATATGAATGAATTAGAATTGTTACATTCATGCGAATGAATTAGAATAGATCGTATGAATGAATTAGAATGGATCGTACGAATAAATTAGAATAGATCGTGGGAATGAATTAGAATGGATCGTACGAATGAATTAGAATGGATCCACCGAATGAGTTAGAATGGATCATACGAATGAATTAGAATGGATTGTACGAATGAATTAGAATGGATTGTGCGAATGAATTAGAATGGATCGTATGAATGAATAAGAATGGATCGTACGAATGAATTAGAATGGATCGTTCGAATGAATTCGCATGAATCGTACGAATGTATTAGAATGGATCGTACGAATGAATTAGAATGAATCGTACGATCCATTCTAATTCAATCGTCCGATCCATTCTAATTCATTCGCATGAATGTATCCATTCTAATTCATTCTGACAATCCATTCTATTTCATTCGTACGATCCATTCTTACTCATTCGTATGATCCATTCTAATTCATTCGTATGATCCATTCTAAATCATTCGTACGATCCATTCTAATTCATTCGTATGATCCTTTCTAATTCATTCACACGATCCATTCTAATTCATTCATACGATCCATTCTAATTCATTCATACGATCCATTCTAATTCATTCCTACAATCCATTCTAATTCATTCGTCCGATCCATTCTAATTCATTCATACGATCCATTCTATTCGAATGGATCATGCGATCCATTCGAATTCATTCGCACGATCCATTCTAATTCATTCATACGATCCATTCTAATTCATTCATACAATGCATTCTAATTCTTTCGCACGATCCATTCTAATTCATTCATACGATCCATTCTAATTCATTCGTACGATCCATTCTAATTCACTCATACGATCCATTCTAATACATTCATACGATCCATTCTAATTCATTTGCACGAATATATCCATTCTAATTCATTCGTACGATCCATTCTAATTCCTTCGTACAATCCATTCTAATTCATTCGTACGATCTATTCTAATTCATTCGTACGATCCATTCTAATTCATTCGTACGATCTATTCTAATTCCTTCGTACGATCCAGTCTAATTCATTCGTACGATCCATTCTAATTCATTCATACAATCCATTCTAATTTTTTCACACGATCCATTCTAATTCATTCGTACGATCCATTCTAATTCATTCGTGCAATCCATTCTATTTCATTCGTACGATCCATTCTTACTCATTCGTATGATCCATTCTAATTCATTCGTACGATCCATTCTAATTCATTCATACGATCTATTCTAATTCAATCATACAATCCATTCTAATTCTTTCACACGATCCATTCTAATTCATTCGTACGATCCATTCTAATTCATTCGCACAATCGATTCTATTTCATTCGTACGATCCATTCTTACTCATTGGTACGATCCATTCTAATTCATTCGCACGAATGTATCCATTCTAATTCATTCGTACGAATCCATTCTAATTCATTCGTACAATCTATTCTATTTCATTCGTACGATCCATTCTTACTCATTCGTATGATACATTCTAATTCATTCGGACGAATGTATCTATTCTAATTTATTCGTACAATCCATTCTAATTCATTCGTACGATCCATTCTAATTCAATCATACGATCCATTCTAATTCATTCGTCCAATCCATTCTAATTCATTCGCACGAATGTATCCATTCTAATTCATTCGTACGATCCATTCTAATTCATTCGTACGATCCATTCTAATTTATTCGTACGATCTATTCTAATTCATTCGCACGATCCATTCTACTTTATTCGTACGATCCATTCTAATTCTTTCACACGATCCATTCTAATTCATTTGTACGATCCATTCTAATTCATTCGCACGATCCATTCTAATTCATTCGTACGATCCATTCTAATTCATTCATACGATCCAGTCTAATTCATTCGTACAATCCATTCTAATTCATTCGCACAAATGTATCCATTCTAATTCATTCGTACGATCCATTCTAATTCATTCGCACGATCCATTCTAATTCATTCGTACGATCCATTCTAATTCATTTGTACGATCCATTCTAATTCATTCGTACGATCCATTCTAATTAATTCGTATGATCCATTCTAATTCATTCGTACGATCCATTCTAATTCATTCATACAATCCATTCTAATTCATTCGCACGAATGTATCTGTTTGGGGGATTTTTCCTGGTCCTTGCGAGCCACCTGTAAGACCAAGAAAAGAGAAACGTGAGAACGGCTGGCTCCCTTAGGAGCGCAGACCCTCCGACGCTCAAGTCAGTCACGGTGGCACAACGGCGAGCTGCGGTATACCAAAGTGGTAGGGAAAAGGAATTCGAACCTGTACTTTGGAGCCGGGGGTGGCACCTTTATAGCCTTCTGCGACCTATCGGGATGCAACACCTGGCCGCTTCTTCCGGCACCTTCTAGACCCCCACGTTTCGGCCCACATGGATCCCTGACAACCCTTGGGAATCAGGCCCCTGGCAACCTTTTGTCGCCTAGCTCGCCAGGCGGTGGAGTGGGGGAGAGTATCTGTCTTGTCGCTGCCAGGTGGATCTTCTGGAATGTTCAAGTCTGGGAGGTCTCAAACCGACTCTGATGGGCTTCCGTGGACTGCAATCGTCCACGTAGCTTCAGTGGGTTCTCGACACCTGGTAATCTTTATGCTGCTTTTACTGGGGGTGAACTCTTCTAGCAAGGGGTTCGGGTAGTCCGCCACCCTCTTCCTATTGCCAAGAGTCGGGCTCCGGGGAGGGCGACCTCTTCGGCAATGAGAGCGGCCTGGCGATCTCACCGAGGATGATCCACCACCATCTCCTCACTGCCAAGAGTCGGGCTCCAGGGAGAACAACCTCTTCGACAATGAGAGCGGGCTGGCGATCTCAGGGAAAAAGCAAAGGCCAGCTCGCCCGGTACTGCTCCGTCCTTTCGCCCATATTTATCAAGAGTTGGACCTCGCGGGAACAACCTCTTCGATAAACAGGGGTCTAGGCGAGCTTAGGCGAGCCCATGAGTGAGCATGGGCGAGTTCCTGGGCGAGCTTGGACGAACTCCTGGGCGAGCTTGGGCGAGCTCCTGTGCGAGCTAGGCGAGCTCCTATGCGAGCTAGGCGAGCTCTTGGATGAGCTTGGGCGAGCTCCTGAACGAGCTTGGGCGAGCTCCTTCGCGCTCTTTGTCTAAGCCATTTACCGAACTTGGGCGAGCTCCTGTGCGAGCTTTGGGCGAGCTCCTTGCGAGCTGTGGGCGAGCTCCTTGCGAGCTGTGGGCAAGCTCCTTGCGAGCTGTTCGGATGCATGACGATCTAACTCCCGCTGCTTCTGCCAGCGCGTTCTCGTACGGGCTGGGCGAGCTCCCGAGCGAGCTTAGGCGAGCTCCCAAACGAGCTTGGACGACCTCCTGAGAGAGTTTGATCGTCTTTCGAGCGAGCTCTTAGCCTGAGGCCCCTTCTACCCAATGTGGATCCCGCTCCCTGTCAAGATGACTTGGCGAGCACGGGGGAGGGCGAGCTCCTGGGCGTATTTCAGCTACCCCCAACATTACCCCCTCCTGAGGGAGCGACCAAGAAGACTTGGACGCTTGCTCAGGAGTCTTATTGCACACGACAGTCGGATTAGGAGTACCAGTCATTGGCGACCTCCACCTTGTGGGCTGCGGGCGCCTGCCGTGGGCGGCTGCGCCGAGAGTTTTGACTGCCAGTATTTCACAAACGCTGGGCGGGCCGGGAGCGTCAGCTACGGGCGATCTCCTTCCGACGCGGACTCATCACGCGTGGTCAGGGTCTGCCTCGAGCGAGCTGCGGGCACCAGCCGAGGGCGAGCTGCGGGCACCAGCCGAGGGCAAACGCCGGGCGGGCCGGGAGCGTCAGCTACGGGCGATCTCCTTCCGACGCGGACTCATCACGCGTGGTCAGGGTCTGCCTCGAGCGAGCTGCGGGCACCAGCCGAGGGCGAGCTGCGGGCACCAGCCGAGGGCAAACGCCGGGCGGGCCGGGAGCGTCAGCCACGAGCGATCTCCTTCCGAAGCGGGCTCATCACGCGCGGTCAGGGTCTGCCTCGGGCGGGCTGCGGGCACCAGCCGTGGGCGATCTGCGCCGAGAGCTTTGGCTCGGCGTCTCATGGGTGAGACCTCGAGGACGATGCTGCTATGTCCAAGGAACGCAGCTATCCGCTACTGCAAGCGTCGGGTGGGTCGGGAGAACCTTCCACGGGCGGCCTCCTTCTGGTGCGAACTAGCCGCGCACAGTCGGGGTCCACACCGGGTGGGCTGCATATACCTGCCGCAAGCGACCTCGCGTAGGGTCTCCGGGTGATGTACGAGCCACAGCCACGGGTTGGTCCCGGGCGGGCTGTGAGCCATGGCCATTGGTGCTTCTTCTCTCTGTGTTCTGCTCAAACTACCTCCCGCTACTGCCACGTGGACAACGAACTGGTGTGGCCTTGTGCCGAAAGTTGTGCCGCGTCTGCCCGTGATGTCACCAGATCGCTCAATGAGCTAAGCTGTGTGACATCAGGCCGCGTAAGGTGTCTCCACCGCGTCTGCCCGTGATGTCACCAGATCGCTCAACGAGCTAAGCTGCGTGGCATCAGGCCGCGTAAGGTGTCTCTGCCGCGTCTGCCCGTGATGTCACCAGGTCGCTCAACGAGCTAAGCTGCGTGGCATCAGGCCGCGTATGGTGTTTCTGCCGCGTCTGCCCGTGATGTCACCAGGTCGCTCAACGAGCTAAGCTGCGTGGCATCAGGCCGCGTAAGGTGTCTCCGCCACGTCTGCCCGTGATGTCACCAGACCGCTCAACGAGCTAAGCTGCGTGGCATCAGGCCGCGTATGGTGTCTCTGCCGCGTCTGCCCGTGATGTCACCAGGTCGCTCAACGAGCTAAGCTGCGTGGCATCAGGCCGCGTAAGGTGTCTCTGCCGCGTCTGCCCGTGATGTCACCAGGTCGCTCAACGAGCTAAGCTGCGTGGCATCAGGCCGCGTATGGTGTTCTCCCCGACGATCCGAGGACCATACCCCGGACGAGGTAGCTAAATCGATAAAAAATAAATGACATCGCAAAAAGATCGATATGCATGAAAAATTCGATATGTGCGAAATAGTGGGGCCCTATAGCTCGACAAAAATACAAAACGATAGAAATCGAACCAAAACAGAGCGTAAGGGCCAAAGGGTGGAAGTCCAACGAGCGATGAAAGAATCAAAAGCTAGCTACCCCCTGACCGGTTAAGGATCCTCAGAACCTCGGTTTAGGACTGCCCCGGGAAGCTCAAGGTCGCCCACTGGCTGCCTCTGAGGATCCCGGTCTTGCTTTAAGTCCGCACAACGGCGGACTACCCCGGGAAGCTCAAGGTCGCCCACTGGCTGCCTCTGAGGATCCCGGTCTTGCTTTAAGTCCGCACAACGGCGGACTGCCCCGGGAAGCTCAAGGTCGCCCACTGGCTGCCTCTGAGGATCCCGGTCTTGCTTTAAGTCCGCGCAACGGTGGACTGTTCTTTGAGGACGCTGCACGTGAGCTGATCGCGTGCGAGCTGTTCGCTGTAGATTTCTATCGAGCACAGATTTGAACTTGTCCAAACACACTATCGTACAAAATGGTTTACAAGAGGGCGCCTACGCGCAAGGTAGGAGGCTGCTGCTGCTCGGCCATCCTCCCTCGACGATCCAGCACCATATCTTCGAGCTTGATGTGTTGTTGGACCAAGGCAAAGAGCTCAATCATGGTGCGGGGATCAGAAATGACTATCGCATCATGAAGCTCACCTCCTTCGGGGAGCGCACTCCGAAAGGCACTCACGGCCGTCCGGTCTCGCCCTGCTGAGTCCTCAAGAGCGAGATAGGCGTTCCGGAATCGCATCGAGAAGCACCGGAGGGTCTCCCTTGCGCCCATGGTAAGACCAAACAGTGATTCGATCTGCTTCGGAGGTCACCGATTGCACCGGTACTGTTCCAGGAATAGCCCGGATAGAGCAGTGAAGTTCGGGACCGAGCCCGGAGGTAACTTATGAAACCAGTCGAGGGCCGAACCCGCCAAGCTGCTCGGGAAGGCGCGGCACAGAACGTGGTCCTGATCCCGAAAGAAAAACAACTTTCGGTAGGCCAAGAGGTGGTCCACGGGGTCTTGCGACCCGTTGAACAAAACAAACTTTGGTGGGGTCCAGTGCTGAGGGAAACCTCCCTGATGAACCTCGTTGGTGAAGGGCGAGCTCCCTCCCCGGACGGCGAGCTCTTCTATGAGGTCGACGGGCGTGCTAAGTAGCTGCCAGCGCTCGGGGTGATTTCCCAAAGACAGCTGCGCAGGTACCAAGCAATCATGCACGCTTTCTCGAAACCGGTTCACCGCAACCTTGCTATGGTTGTGCTCGGGGGCGACGTCCTCTGACTCGCCCGAGTCCGCACCGAGGCTTCGTCGGCGAGGAGGGGCCATCGGCAGGGTTGACTTGTTGCTGGAGCGCTGGGTGCCGAGTTGCTGCGGCCGCTCGAGCGCGGTCCCTCTCGTCCGGCGCGCCACTGCGTCCTCCACAGGGGGCTCCTGCTGGGATGCCCGCCATGTGGGCGCCATAGTGGGCTGATGCGATGCTGGGACAAGGGGAGGTCGCACAGGGAAAACAACCCCCGCCGACACTCCTGGACGCTGGGACGGGATCACTGACTCTTCCCTCCGCGGGGTGAGCCCGGGGGAGAGATCAGTGATCCGGCTCGTCGTCGGAACCTGGCGCAGTCGCACTATCTCGCCCACCATGGCCCGCTGAGTGGCCAACACCTTCAAAAGGAGATGGCCGTTGAGCGGGACAGGGGGTTGTGATGCTTCAGCGAGCAGCTTGCTTTGTGCAGACTCGGCGTGGGCTTTCACCCGTGTCTGCCTCCGCGTGACCGGAGCCATCCGGGTGTCTGGAAAAGCACGGCTTTCAACCGTGTGGTCGTGGGCGTTCTCGCAGGAACCAGTCGATAGATCCCACAGACGGCGCCAAATGTTTGGGGGATTTTTCCTGGTCCTTGCGAGCCACCTGTAAGACCAAGAAAAGAGAAACGTGAGAACGGCTGGCTCCCTTACGAGCGCAGACCCTCCGACGCTCAAGTCAGTCACGGTGGCACAACGGCGAGCTGCGGTATACCAAAGTGGTAGGGAAAAGGAATTCGAACCTGTACTTTGGAGCCGGGGGTGGCACCTTTATAGCCTTCTGCGACCTATCGGGATGCAACACCTGGCCGCTTCTTCCGGCACCTTCTAGACCCCCACGTTTCGGCCCACATGGATCCCTGACAACCCTTGGGAATCAGGCCCCTGGCAACCTTTTGTCGCCTAGCTCGCCAGGCGGTGGAGTGGGGGAGAGTATCTGTCTTGTCGCTGCCAGGTGGATCTTCTGGAATGTTCAAGTCTGGGAGGTCTCAAACCGACTCTGATGGGCTTCCGTGGACTGCAATCGTCCACGTAGCTTCAGTGGGTTCTCGACACCTGGTAATCTTTATGCTGCTTTTACTGGGGGTGAACTCTTCTAGCAAGGGGTTCGGGTAGTCCGCCACCCTCTTCCTATTGCCAAGAGTCGGGCTCCGGGGAGGGCGACCTCTTCGGCAATGAGAGCGGCCTGGCGATCTCACCGAGGATGATCCACCACCATCTCCTCACTGCCAAGAGTCGGGCTCCAGGGAGAACAACCTCTTCGACAATGAGAGCGGGCTGGCGATCTCAGGGAAAAAGCAAAGGCCAGCTCGCCCGGTACTGCTCCGTCCTTTCGCCCATATTTATCAAGAGTTGGACCTCGCGGGAACAACCTCTTCGATAAACAGGGGTCTAGGCGAGCTTAGGCGAGCCCATGAGTGAGCATGGGCGAGTTCCTGGGCGAGCTTGGACGAACTCCTGGGCGAGCTTGGGCGAGCTCCTGTGCGAGCTAGGCGAGCTCCTATGCGAGCTAGGCGAGCTCTTGGATGAGCTTGGGCGAGCTCCTGAACGAGCTTGGGCGAGCTCCTTCGCGCTCTTTGTCTAAGCCATTTACCGAACTTGGGCGAGCTCCTGTGCGAGCTTTGGGCGAGCTCCTTGCGAGCTGTGGGCGAGCTCCTTGCGAGCTGTGGGCAAGCTCCTTGCGAGCTGTTCGGATGCATGACGATCTAACTCCCGCTGCTTCTGCCAGCGCGTTCTCGTACGGGCTGGGCGAGCTCCCGAGCGAGCTTAGGCGAGCTCCCAAACGAGCTTGGACGACCTCCTGAGAGAGTTTGATCGTCTTTCGAGCGAGCTCTTAGCCTGAGGCCCCTTCTGCCCAATGTGGATCCCGCTCCCTGTCAAGATGACTTGGCGAGCACGGGGGAGGGTGAGCTCCTGGGCGTATTTCAGCTACCCCCAACAGTATCCATTCTAATTAATTCGTATGATCCATTCTAATTCATTCGTATGATCTATTCTTATTCATTCGCACGATCCAGTCTAATTGATTCGCACGATCCATTTTAATTGATTCGCACGATCCATTCTAATTCATTCATACGATCCATTCTAATTCATTCGTACGATCCATTCTAATTCCTTCGTACGATCCATTCTAATTCATTCGTACGATCTATTCTAATTCATTCGTACGATCCATTCTAATTCATTCACACGATCCATTCTAATTCATTCATAGGATCCATTCTAATTCATTCATACGATCTATTCTAATTCTTTCGCACGAATGTATCCATTCTAATTCATTCGTACGATCCATTCTAATTCATTCGTACGATCCATTCTAATTCATTCGCACGATCCATTCTAATTCATTCGTACGATCCATTCTAATTCTTTCACACGATCCATTCTAATTCATTCGTACGATCCATTCTAATACATTCATACGATCCATTCTAATTCATATGCACGAATATATCCATTCTAATTCATTCGTACGATCCATTCTAATTCCTTCGTACGATCCATTCTAATTCATTCGTACGATCTATTCTAATTCATTCGTACGATCCATTCTAATTCATTCGCACGATCCATTCTAATTCCTTCGTACGATCCATTCTAGTTCATTCGTACGATCCATTCTAATTCATTCATACAATCCATTCTAATTCTTTCACACGATCTATTCTAATTCATTCGTAGAATCCATTCTAATTCATTCGTACAATCTATTCTATTTCATTCGTACGATCCATTCTTACTCATTCGTATGATCCATTCTAATTCATTTGCACGAATATATCCACTCTAATTCATTCATACGATCCATTCTAATTCCTTCGTACGATCCATTCTAATTCATTCGTACGATCTATTCTAATTCATTCGCACGATCCATTCTAATTCATTCGTACGATCCATTCTAATTCTTTCACACGATCCATTCTAATTCATTCGTACGATCCATTCTAATTCATTCATGCAATCCATTCTATTTCATTCGTATGATCCATTCTTACTCATTCGTACGATCCATTCTAATTCATTCACACGAATGTATCCATTCGTACGAATGAATTAGAATAGATTGTACGAATGAATTAGAATGGATCGTACGAATGAATTAGAATGGATCGTACAAAGGAATTAGAATGGATCGTACGAATGAATTAGAATGGATCGTACGAATGAATTAGAATAGATCGTACGAATGAATTAGAATGGATCGTACGAAGGAATTAGAATGGATCGTACGAATGAATTAGAATGGATATATTCGTGCAAATGAATTAGAATGGATCGTATGAATGTATTAGAATGGATCGTATGAGAGAATTAGAATGGATCGTACGAATGAATTAGAATGGATTGTATGAATGAATTAGAATGGATCGTATGAATGAATTAGAATGGATCATATGAATTAATTAGAATGGATCATACGAATGAATTAGAATGGATCGTACAAATGAATTAGAATGGATCGTACGAATGAATTAGAATGGATACATTCGTGCGAATGAATTAGAAAGGATTGTGCGAATGAATAAGAACAGATCGTGCGAATTAATTAGAATGGATCGTACGAATGAATTAGAATGGATCGTGCGAATGAATTAGAAAGGATCGTACGAATGAATTAGAATGGATATATTTGTGCGAATGAATTAGAATGGATCGTACGAATGAATTAGAATAGATCGTATGAATGAATTAGAATGGATCGTATGAATGAATTAGAATGGATCGTGCGAATGAATTAGAATGGATCGTATGAATGAATTAGAATGGATCGTGTGAAAGAATTAGAATGGATCGTTTGAATGAATTAGAATGGATACATTTGTGCGAATGAATTAGAATGGATCGTACGAATGAATTAGAATGGATCGTACGAATGAATTAGAATGGATCATACGAATGAACTAGAATGGATACATTCGTGCGAATGAATTAGAATGGATCGTACGAATGAATTAGAATGGATCGTACGAATGAATTAGAATGGATCTTACGAATGAATTAGAATGGATCGTACGAATGAATTAGAATTGATCGTACGAATGAATTAGAATGGATCTTACGAATGAATTAGATTTGATCGTACGAATAAATTAGAATGGATCGTATGAATGGTTTAGAATGGATACATTCGTGCGAATGAATTAGAATGGATCGGACGAATGAATTAGAAAGGATCGTACGAATGACTTAGAATGGATCAAATGAATGAATTAGAATGGTTACATTCATGCGAATGAATTAGAATGGATCGTACGAATGGATTAGAATGGATCGTACGAATGGATTAGAATGGATACATTCGTGCGAATGAATTAGAATGGATACATTCGTGCAAAAGAATTAGAATAGATCGTATGAATGAATTAGAATGGATCCTATGAATGAATTAGAATGGATCGTGCGAATGAATTAGAATGGATCGTACGAATGAATTAGAATGGATCGTGCTAATGAATTAGAATTGATCGAACGAATGAATTAGCATGGATCGTGCTAATGAATTAGAATGGAACATACGAATGAATTAGAATGGATCGTGTGAAAGAATTAGAATGGATTGTATGAATGAATTAGAATGAATTCGTACGATCCATTCGAATTCATTCGCACGATCCATTCTAATTCATTCATACGATCCATTCTAATTCATTCATACAATCCATTCTAATTCTTTCACACGATCCATTCTAATTCATTCGTAGGATCCATTCTAATTCATTCGTACAATCTATTCTATTTCATTCGTATGATCCATTCTTACTCATTCGTATGATCCATTCTAATTCATTCGGACGAATGTATCCATTCTAATTTATTTGTACGATCCATTCTAATTCATTCGTACGATCTATTCTAATTCATTCGTACGATCCATTCTAATTCATTCGTCCGATCCATTCTAATTCATTCGCACGAATGTATCCATTATAATTCTTTCGTACGATCCATTCTAATTCATTCGTAAGATCGTGCATTCGTAAGATCGTGCTAATGAATTAGAATTGATCGAACGAATGAATTAGCATGGATCGTGCATTCGTACGATCCATTCTAATTCATTCGTAAGATCCATTCTAATTCATTCGTACGATCCATTCTAATTCATTCGTACGATCCATTCTAATTCATTAGCACGAATGTATCCATTCTAATCCATTCGTACGATCCATTCTAATCCATTCGTTCGATCCATTCTAATTCATTCGCATGAATGTAACCATTCTAATTCATTCATTTGATCCATTCTAATTCATTCGTACGATCCATTCTAATTCATTAGCACGATCCTTGCTAATTCATTCGTTCGATCAATTCTAATTCATTAGCATGATCCATTCTAATTCATTCGTACGATCCATTCTAATTCATTCGCACGATCCATTCTAATTCATTCATAGGATCCATTCTAATTCATTCATACGATCTATTCTAATTCTTTCGCACGAATGTATCCATTCTAATTCATTCGCACGAATGTATCCATTCTAATTCATTCGTACGATCCATTCTAATTCATTCGCATGATCCATTCAAATTCATTCGTACGATCAATTCTAATTCATTCGCACGAATGTATCCATTCAAATTCATTCGTACGATCCATTCTAATTCATTCATAGGATCCATTCTAATTCATTCATACAATCCATTCTAATTCATTCGCACGAATGTATCCATTCTAATTCATTCGTACGATCAGTTCTAATTCATTCACAAAATCTATTCTAATTCATTCATACGATCCATTCTAATTCATTCACACGAATGTATCCATTCTAATTCATTCATACGATCCATTCTAATTCATTCGTACGATCCATTCTAATTCATTCATACAATCCATTCTAATTCTTTCACACGATCGATTCTAATTCATTCGTACAAGCCATTCTAATTCATTCGTGCAATCCATTCTATTTATTCGTACGATCCATTCTTACTCATTCGTACGATCCATTTTAATTCATTCACACGAATGTATCCATTCGTATGAATGAATTAGAATAGATTGTACGAATGAATTAGAATGGATCGTACGAATGAATTAGAATGGATCGTACGAATGAATTAGAATGGATCGTACGAATGAATTAGAATAGATTGTACGAATAAATTAGAATGGATCGTACGAAGGAATTAGAATGGATCGTACGAATGAATTAGAAGGGATATATTCGTGCAAATGAATTAGAATGGATCATACGAATGAGTAAGAATGGATCTAACGAATGAAATACGTATGAATAAATTAGAATAGATTTTGTGAATGAATTAGAACTGATCGTACGAATGAATTAGAATGGATACATTCGTGCGAATGAATTAGAATGGATTGTATGAATGAATTAGAATGGATCCTATGAATGAATTAGAATGGATCATACGAATGAATTAGAATAGATACATTCGTGCGAATGAATTAGAATTGATCGTACGAATGAATTAGAATGGATCGTACGAATGAAATAAAATGGATTGCACGAATGAATTAGAATGGATCGTACGAATGAATTAGAATGGATCGTTGAAAGAATTAGAATGGATTGTATGAATGAATTAGAATGGATCGTACGAATGAATTAGAATGGATCGTATGAAGGAATTAGAATGGATCGTACGAATGAATTAGAATGGATCGTACGAATGAATTATAATGGATCGTGCGAATGAATTAGAATGGATCGTACGAATGAATTAGAATGGATCAAATGAATGAATTAGAATGGTTACATTCATGCGAATGAATTAGAATGGATCGTACGAATGGATTAGAATGGATCGTACGAATGGATTAGAATGGATACATTCGAGCGAATGAATTAGAATGGATCGTACGAATGAATTAGAATGGATCGTACGAAGGGATTAGAATGGATCCTACGAATGGATTAGAATGGATACATTTGTGCATATGAATTAGAATGGATCATACGAATGAATTAGAATAGATCATATTAATGAATTAGAATAGATCGTACGAATGAATTAGAATGGATCGTGTGAAAGAATTAGAATGCATTGTATGAATGAATTAGAATGGATCGTATGAATGAATTAGAATGGATCGTGCAAATGAATTCGAATGGATCGCATGAATGAATTAGAATGGATCGTAGGAATGAATTAGAATGGATCGTATGAATGAATTAGAATGGATCGTGCGAATGAATTAGAATGGATCGTACGAATGAATTAGAATGGATCGTACGAATGAATTAGAATGGATCATACGAATGAATTAGAATGGATCATACGAATGAGTAAGAACGGATCGTACGAATGAAATAGAATGGATTGTACGAATGAATTAGAATGGATACATTCGTGCGAATGAATTAGAATGGATCGTACGAATGAATAAGAATGCATCGTACGAAAGAATTAGAATGGATATATTCGAGCGAATGAATTAGATTGGATCGTACGAATGAATTAGACTGGATCGTACGAATGAATTTGAATGGATACATTTGTGCGAATGAATCTAAATGGACTGTATGAATGAATTACAATGGATTGTACGAATGAATTAGAATGGATCGTACGAATGAATTAGAATGGATCAAATGAATGAATTAGAATGGTTACATTCATGCGAATGAATTAGAATGGATCGTACGAATGGATTAGAATGGATCGTATGAGTGAATTAGAATGGATACGAAGGAATTAGAATGGATCGTACGAAGGAATTAGAATGGATCATACGAATGAAATAGAATGGATCGTACGAAGGAATTAGAATGGATCATACGAATGAAATAGAATGGATCGTACGAAGGAATTAGAATGGATCGTACGAAGGAATTAGAATGCATTCGTATGATCCATTCTAATTCATTCGTACGATCCATTCTAGTTCATTCGCATGAATGTATCCATTGCATTCGTACGATCGATTCATACGATCCATTCTAATTCATTCATACAATCCATTCTAATTCTTTCACACGACCCATTCTAATTCATTCGTACGATCCATTCTAATTCGTTAGCATGGATCGTGCAAATGAATTAGAATGGAATATACGAGTGAATTAGAATGGATCGTAGAATGGATCGTACGAATGAATTAGAATGAATTAGAATGGATCGTACGAATGGAATAGATACATTCGTGCGAATGAATTAGAATGGATCGTACGAATGAATTAGAATGGATCATACGAATGAGTAAGATTGGATCGTACGAATGAATTAGAATGGATTGTACGAATGAATTAGAATGGATCGTACGAATAAATTAGAATGGATACATTCGTCCGAATGAATTAGAATGGATCATACGAATGCATTCTAATTCCTTCGTACAATCCATTCTAATTCCATCGTACGATCCATTCTATTTCATTCGTACGATCCATTGTAATTCATTCGTACGATCCATTCTAATTCATTCGTACGATCCATTCTAATTCATTCGTACGATCCATTCTAATTCATTCGTACGATCCATTCTAATTCATTCGTACGATCCATTCTAATTCCTTCGTACGATCCATTCTAATTCATTCGTACGATCTATTCTAATTCATTCGTACGATCCATTCTAATTCATTCGTACGATCCATTCTAATTCCTTCGTACGATCCATTCTAATTCCTTCGTACGATCCATTCTAATTCATTCGCACAAATGTATCCATTCTAATTCATTCGTACGATCTATTCTAATTCATTCGTACGATCCATTTTAATTCATTCGTAAAATCCATTCTAATTCATTCATACGATGCATTCTAATTCATTCGTATGATCCATTCTAATTCATTCGCGAATGTATCCATTCTAATTCATTCGTACGATCCATTCTAATTCATTCGTACGATCCATTCTAATTCATTCGTACGATCCATTCTAATTCCTTCGTACGATCCATTCTAATTCATTCGTAAGATCCATTCTATTTCATTCGTACGATCCATTCTAATTCATTCGTACGAATTCTAATTCATTCTAATCCATTCTAATTCATTCGTACAATCTATTCTAATTCATTCGTGCAATCCATTCTATTTCATTCGTACGATCCATTCTAATTCATTTGTACGATCCATTCTAATTCATTCGTACAATCCATTCTATTTCATTCGTACGATCCATTCTTACTCATTCGTATGATCCATTCTAATTCATTAGCACGATCCATTCTAATTCATTCGTACGATCCATTCTAATGCATTCGCACGATCCATTCTAATTCATTCGTACGATCCATTCTAATTCTTTCACATGATCCATTCTAATTCATTCGTACGATCCATTCTAATTCATTCATACGATCTATTCTAATTCATTCGTACGATCCATTCTAATTCATTCGTACGATCCATTCTAATTCATTCGCACGATCCATTCTAATTCATTCATAGGATCCATTCTAATTCATTCATACGATCTATTCTAATTCTTTCGCACGAATGTATCTATTCTAATTCATTCGCACGAATGTATCCATTTTAATTCATTCGTACGATCCATTCTAATTCATTCGTACGATCCATTCTAATTCATTCGTAAGATCCATTCTAATTCATTCGTACGATCCATTCTAATTCATTCGTACGATCCATTCTAATTCATTCGCACAAATGTATCCATTCTAGTTCATTCGTACGATCCATTCTAATTCATTCGTACGATCCATTCTAATTCCTTCGTACGATCCATTCTAATTCATTCGTACGATCCATTCTAATTCATTCGTACGATCCATTCTAATTCATTCGTACGATACATTCTAATTCCTTCGTACGATCTATTCTAATTCATTCACACAATCCATTCTAATTCATTCGTACAATCCATTCTAATTCATTCGTATGATCCATTCTAACTCATTCGGAGGATCCATTCTAATTCATTCGTACGATCCATTCTAAGTCATTCCCACGATCCATTCTAATTTATTCGTACGATCCATTCTAATTCATTCGTACGATCCATTCTAATTCATTCGTACGATCCATTCTAATTCATTCGTACGATCCATTCTAATTCATTCGCACGAATGTATCCATTCTAGTTCATTCATTCGATCCATTCTAATTCATTCGTACGATCCATTCTAATTCATTCACACGATCCATTCTAATTCACTCGTACAATCAATTCTATTTCATTCGTACGATCCATTCTTACTCATTCGTATGATCCATTATGGATACATTCGTGCGAATGAATTAGAATGGATCATACGAATGAGTAAGAATGGATCGTACGGATGAAATAGAATGGATTGTGCGAATGAATTAGAATGGATCGTAGAATGGATCAGAATAGATCGTGTGAAAGAATTAGAATGGATCGTATGAATAAATTAGAATGGATCGTGCGAATGAATTCGAATGGATCGTACGAATTCATTCTAATTCATTCATACAATCCATTCTAATTCTTTCACACGATCTATTCTAATCCATTCTACGATCCATTCTAATTCATTCGCACAATCCATTCTATTTCATTCGTACGATCCATTCTTACTCATTCGTATGATCCATTCTAATTCATTCGCACGAATGTATCCATAATGGATCATACGAATGAGTAAGAATGGATCGTACGAATGAAATACGTACGAATGAATTAGAATGGATCGTACGAATGAACTAGAATGGATCGTACGAATGAAATAGAATAGATTGTACGAATGAATTACAATGGATTCGTACGAATGAATTAGAATGGATACATTCGTGCGAATGAATTAGAATGTATACATTCGTGCGAAAGAATTAGAATAGATCGTATGAATGAATTAGAATGGATCCTATGAATGAATTAGAATGGATCGTGCGAATGAATTAGAATGGATCGTACGAATGAATTAGAATAGATCGTACGAATGAATTAGAATGGATCGTACGAAGGAATTAGAATGGATCGTACGAATGAATTAGAATGGATATATTCGTGCAAATGAATTAGAATGGATCGTGCGAATGAATTAGAATGGATCGTACGAATGAATTAGAATGGATCGTACGAATGAATTAGAATGGATCTTACGAATGAATTAGAATGGATCGTACGAATGAATTAGAATGGATCGTACGAATGAATTAGAATGGATACATTCGTGCGAATGAATTATAATGGATCGGACGAATGAATTAGAATGGATCGTACGAATGAATTAGAATGAATCAAATGAATGAATTAGAATGGTTACATTCATGCGAATGAATTAGAATGGATCGTACGAATGAATTAAAATGGATCGTATGAATGAATTAGAATGGATCGTACGAATGAATTAGAATGGATCAAATGAATGAATTAGAATGGTTACATTCATGCGAATGAATTAGAATGGATCGTACGAATGGATTAGAATGGATCGTATGAATGGATTAGAATGGATACATTCGAGAGTACCATCCATTTTAATTCATTCATCCGATCCATTCTAATTCATTCGCCCGAATGTATCCATTCTAATTCATTCGTACGATCCATTCTAATTCATTCGGACGATCCATTCTAATTCATTCGTAAGATCCATTCAAATTCATTCGTACGATCCATTCTAATTCATTCGTACGATCCATTCTAATTCATTCGCACGAATGTATCCATTCTAGTTCATTCGTACGATCCATTCTAATTCATTCGTACAATCCATTCTAATTCATTCGCACGATCCATTCTAATTCATTCGCACGATCCATTCTAATTCATTCATATGATCCATTCTAATTCATTCGTACGATCCATTCTAATTCATTCGCACAAATGTATCCATTCTAATTCATTCGTACAATCCATTCTAATTCATTCACACGATCCATTCTAATTCATTCGTATGATCCATTCTAATTCTTTCACACGATCCATTCTAATTCATTCGTACGATCCATTCTAATTCATTCGCACGATCCATTCTAATTCATTCGTACGATCCATTCTAATTCATTCATACGATCCATTCTAATTCATTCGTACGATCCATTCTAATTCATTCGCACAAATGTATCCATTCTAATTCATTCGTACGATCCATTCTAATTCATTCGCACGATCCATTCAAATTCATTCGTACGATCCATTCTAATTCATTCGTACGATCCATTCTAATTCATTCGTATGGTCCATTCTAATTAATTCGTACGATCTATTCTAATTCATTCGCACGAATGTATCCATTCTAATTCATTTGTCCAATCCATTCTATTTCATTCGTACGATCCATTCTTACTCATTCGTATGATCCATTCTAATACATTCGTACGATTCATGCTAATTCATTCGCACGATCCATTCTAATTCATTCGTACGATCCATTTTTATTCATTCATACGATCCATTCTAATTCATTCGCACAATCCATTCTAATCCATTCTAATTCATTTGTAAGATCCATTCTAATTCATTTGTACGATCCATTCTAATTCATTCATACAATCCATTCTAATTCTTTCGCACGATCCATTCTAGTTCATTCGTACGATCCATTTTAAATCATTCGTGCAATCCATTCTATTTCATTCGTACGATCAATTCTAATTCATTAGAATGGATCGTACGAATGAATTAGAATGGATCATATTAATGAATTAGAATGGATCGTACGAAGGAATTAGAATGGATCGTACGAATGAATTAGAATGGATATATTCGTGCAAATGAATTAGAATGGATCCTATGAATGAATTAGAATGGATCGTACGAATGAATTAGAATGGATATATTCGTGCAAATGAATTAGAATGGATCGTATGAATGTATTAGAATGGATCGTATGAGTGAATTAGAATGGATCGTACGAATGAATTAGAATGGATCGTACGAATGAATTAGAATGGATCGTGTGAAAGAATTAGAATGGATTGTATGAATGAATTAGAATAGATCGTATGAATGAATTAGAATGGATCGTACGAATGAATTAGAATGGATCGTATGAATGATTTGAATGGATACATTTGTGCGAATGAATCTAAATGGATTGTATGAATGAATTACAATGGATCGTACGAATGAATTATAATGGATCGTACGAATGAATTAGAATAGCTCATACGAATGAATTAGAATGAATCGTATGAATGAATTAGAATGGTTACATTCGTGCGAATGAATTAGAATAGATCGTACGAATGAATTAGAATGGATCGTACGAATAAATTAGAATGGATCGTGGGAATGAATTAGAATGGATCGTACGAATGAATTAGAATGGATCCACCGAATGAGTTAGAATGGATCTTACGAATGACTTAGAATGGATTGTACGAATGAATTAGAATGGATTGTGCGAATGAATTAGAATGGATCGTATGAATGAATAAGAGTGGATCGTACGAATGAATTAGAATGGATCGTGCGAATGAATTAGCATGAATCATACGAATGTATTAGAATGGATCGTACGAATGAATTAGAATGAATCGTATGATCCATTCTAATTCAATCGTCCGATCCATTCTAATTCATTCGCATGAATGTATCCATTCTAATTCATTCGTACAATCCATTCTATTTCATTCGTACGATCCATTCTTACTCATTCGTATGATCCATTCTAATTCATTCGTATGATCCATTCTAATTCATTCGTGCGATCCATTCTAATTAATTCGTACGATCCATTCTAATTCATTCGCACGATCCATTCTAATTCATTCATACGATCCATTCTAATTCATTCCTACAATCCATTCTAATTCATTCGCCCGATCCATTCTAATTCATTCATACGATCCATTCTATTCGAATGGATCATGCGATCCTTTCGAATTCATTCGCACGATCCATTCTAATTCATTCATACGATCTATTCTAATTCATTCATACAATGCATTCTAATTCTTTCGCACGATCCATTCTAATTCATTCATACGATCCATTCTAATTCATTCGTACGATCCATTCTAATTCACTCATACTATCCATTCTAATTCATTCATACGATCCATTCTAATTCATTTGCACGAATATATCCATTCTAATTCTTTCGTACGATCCATTCTAATTCCTTCATACGATCCATTCTAATTCCTTCGTACGATCCATTCTAATTCCTTCGTACGATCCATTCTATTTCATTCGTATGATCCATTCTAATTCCTTCGTACGATCCATTCTAATTCCTTCGTATCCATTCTAATTCATTCATACAATCCATTCTAATTTATTCGCACGAATGTATCCATTCTAATTCATTTGCACGATCCATTCTAATTCATTCCTATAATCTATTCTAATTCATTCGTACGATCCATTCTAATCCATTCTAATCCATTCTTTCATACGATCCATTCTAATTCATATGCACAAAGGTATCCATTCTAATCCATTCGTAGGATCCATTCTAATCCATTCGTACGATAAATTCTAATTCATTCGTACAATCCATTCTAATTCATTCGTCCGATCCATTCTAATTCATTCGCAAGAATGTATCCATTCTAATTCATTCGTACGATCCATTCTAATTCATTCGCACGAATGTACATTCATGCGAATGAATTAGAATGGATCGTACGAATGGATTAGAATGGATCGTATGAGTGAATTAGAATGGATACGAAGGAATTAGAATGGATCGCACGAAGGAATTAGAATGGATCATACGAATGAAATAGAATGGATCGTACGAATGAAATAGAATGGATCGTACGAAGGAATTAGAATGCATTCGTATGATCCATTCTAATTCATTCGGACGATCCATTCTAATTCATTCATACGATCCATTCTAATTCATTCGCACGAATATATCCATTCTAATTCTTTCGTACGATGCATTCTAATTCATTCGTTCGATCAATTCTAATTCATTAGCACGATCCATTCTAATTCATTCGTACGATCCTTTCTAATTCATTCGCACCATCCATTCTAATTCATTCATAGGATCCATTCTAATTCATTCATACGATCTATTCTAATTCTTTCGCACGAATGTATCCATTCTAATTCATTCGCACGAATGTATCCATTCTAATTCATTCGTACGAATCCATTCTAATTCATTCGTACAATCTATTCTATTTCATTCGGACGATCCATTCTAGTTCATTCGTACGATCCATTCTAATTCATTCGTACGATCCATTCTAATTCATTCGTATGATCCATTCTAATTAATTCGTATGATCCATTCTAATTCATTCGTACGATCCATTCTAATTCATTCATACAATCCATTCTAATTCATTCGCACGAATGTATCCATTCTAATTAATTCGTACGATCCATTCTAATCCATTCGTATGATCCATTCTTATTCATTCGCACGATCCAGTCTAATAGATTCGCACGATCCATTCTAAATCATTCGCATGAATGTATCCATTCTAATTCATTCATACGATCCATTCTAATTCATTCGTACGATCCATTCTAATTCATTCTCACAAATGTATCCATTCTAATTCATTCGTACGATCTATTCTAATTCATTCGTACGATCAGTTCTAATTCATTCACAAAATCTATTCTAATTCATTCATACGATCCATTCTAATTCATTCGCACGATCCATTCTAATTCATTCGTATGATCCATTCTAATTCTTTCACACGATCCATTCTAATTTATTCGTACGATCCATTCTAATTCATTCACACGATCCATTCTAATTCATTCGTACGATCCATTCTAATTCATTCGTACGATCCATTCTAATTCATTCGTACGATCCATTCTAATTCATTCGTACAAATGTATCGATTCTAATTCATTCGTACGATCCATTCTAATTCATTCGTAAGATCCATTCTAATTCATTCGTACGATCCATTCTAATTCATTCGTACGATCCATTCTAATTCATTCGCACGAATATATCCATTCTAGTTCATTCGTACGATCCATTCTAATTCATTCGTACGATCCTTTCTAATTCATTCGCACGATCCATTCTAATTCATTCGTATGATCCATTCTAATTCATTCATATGATCCATTCTAATTCATTCGTACGATCCATTCTAATTCATTCGCGCAAATGAATCCATTCTAATTCATTCGTACGATCCATTCTAATTCATTCGCACGATCCATTCTAATTCATTCGTACGATCCATTCTAATTCTTTCACACGATCCTTTCTAATTCATTCGTACGATCCATTCTAATTCATTCGCACGATCCATTCTAATTCATTCGTACAATCCATTCTAATTCATTCATACGATCCATTCTAATTCATTCGTACGATCCATTCTAATTCATTCGCACAAATGTATCCATTCTAATTCATTCGTACGATCCATTCTAATTCATTCGCACGATCCATTCTAATTCATTCGTACGATCCATTCTAAATCATTCGTATGATCCATTCTAATTAATTCGTATGATCCATTCTAATTCATTCGTACGATCCATTCTAATTCATTCATACAATCCATTCTAATTCATTCGCACGAATGTATCCATTCTAATTAATTCGTACGATCCATTCTAATTCATTCGTATGAACTATTCTTATTCATTCGCACGATCCAGTCTAATTGATTCGCACGATCCATTCTAATTTATTCGCACGAATGTATCCATTCTAATTCATTCGTACGATCCATTCTAATTCATTAATACGATCCATTCTAATTCATTCGTACGATCCATTCTAATTCATATGCACAAAGGTATCCATTCTAATTCATTCGCACGAAAGAATTAGAATGGATTGTATTAAAGAATAGATCGTATGAATGAATTAGAATGGATCGTACGTAATGAATTAGAATGGATTGTATGAATGAATTAGAATGGATCGTACGAATGAGTAAGAATGGATCGTACGAATAAATTAGAATGGATCATACGAATGAATTAGAATGGATCGTACGAATTAATTAGAATGGATCATACGAATGAAATAGAATGGATCGTACGAAGGAATTAGAATGGATCGTACGAAGGAATTAGAATGGATCGTATGAAGGAATTAGAATGGATCGTACGAATGAATTAGAATGGATATATTTGTGCAAATGAATTAGAATGGATCGTATGAATGAATTAGAATGGATCATATGAGTGAATTAGAACGGATAGTACGAATGAAGTAGAATGGATCGTATGAATGAATTAGAATGGATACATTCGTGCGAATGAATTAGAATGGATCGTATGAATGAATTAGAATGGATCGTACGAATGAATTAGAATGGATCGTGCGAATGAATTTGAATAGATCATACGAATGAATTAGAATGGATCGTACGAATGAACTAGAATGGATACATTCGTGCGAATGAATTAGAATGGATCGTACGAATTAGAATGCATCGTACGAATGAATTAGAATAGATCGTACGAATGAATTAGAATGGATACATTCGTGCGAATGAATTAGAATTGATCGTACGAATGAATTAGAATGGATCGTGCGAATGAATTAGAATGGATCGTACGAATGAATTAGAATGGATCATACGAATGAACTAGAATAGATTGGATCGTACGAATGAATTAGAATGGATCGTACGAATGAATTAGAATGGATACATTCGTGCGAATAAATTAGAATGGATTGGACGAATGAATTAGAATGGATCGTACGATTGAATTAGAATAGATCGTACGAATGAATTAGAATGGATCGTACGAATGAATTAGATTGGATCGTACGAATAAATTAGAATGGATACATTCATCCGAATGAATTAGAATGGATCATACGAATGAGTAAGAATGGATCGTACGAATGAAATAGAATAGATTGTACGAATGAATTAGAATGGATCCTACGAATGAATTAGAATGGATCGTGTGAAAGAATTAGAATGGATTGTATGAATGAATTAGAATGGATCGTATGAATGAATTAGAAAGGATCGTGCGCATGAATTCGAATGGATCGTACGAATTCATTCTAATTCATTCATACAATCCATTCTAATTCTTTCACACGATCTATTCTAATTCATTCGTAGGATCGGACGAATGAATTAGAATGGATCGTACGGATGAATTAGAATGAATTAGAATGGATCGTACGAATGAATTAGAATGGATCGTACGAATGAATTAGAATGGATCGTACGAATAAATTAGAATGGATCGTGGGAATGAATTAGAATGGATCGTACGGAATGAATTAGAATGGATTGTATGAATGAATTAGAATGGATACATTCGTGTGAATGAATTAGAATGGATCATACGAATGAGTAAGAATGGATCGTACGAATGAAATAGAATGGATTGTACGAATGAATTAGAATGGATCGTACAATTGGATTAGAATGGATCGTACGAATGAATTAGAATGGATCGTACGAATGAACTAGAATGGATACATTCGTGCGAATGAATTAGAATGGATCATAGGAATGAATTAGAATGGATCATACGAATGAGTAAGAATGGATCGTACGAATGAAATACAATAGATTGTACGAATGAATTAGAATGAATTAGAATGGATTAGAATGGATCGTACGAATGAGAAAGAATGGATCGTACGAATGAAATAGAATGGATTGTGCGAATGAATTAGAATGGATCGTACGAATGAATTAGAATGGATCGTGTGAAAGAATTAAAATGGATTGTATGAATGAATTAGAATAGATCGTGCGAATGAACTAGAATGGATCGTACGAATGATTTAGAATGGATCCTACGAATGAATTAGAATGGATCGTACGAATGATTTGGAATGGATACATTCGTGCGAATGAATTAGAATGGATCATACGAATGAGTAAGAATGGATCGTACGAATGAAATAGAATGGATTGTACGAATGAATTAGAATGGATTCGTACGAATGAATTAGAATGGATACATTCGTGCGAATGAATTAGAATGGATCGTACCAATGAGTAAGAATGGATCGTACGAATGCAATAGAATGGATCGTACGAAGGAATTAGAATGGATCGTACGAATGAATTAGAATGGATCGTATGAATGAATTAGAATGGATCGTGCGAATGAATTCGAATGGATCGTACGAATTCATTCTAATTCATTCATACAATCCATTCTAATTCTTTCACACGATCCATTCTAATTCATTCGTACGTTCCATTCTAATTCATTAGCACGATCCATGCTAATTCATTCGTTCGATCAATTCTAATTCATTAGCACGATCCATTCTAATTCATTCGTACGATCCATTCTTATTCATTCGCACGATCCATTCTAATTCATTCATAGGATCCATTCTAATTCATTCATACGATCTATTCTAATTCTTTCGCACGAATGTATCCATTCTAATTCATTCGCATGAATGTATCCATTCTAATTCATTCGTATGATCCATTCTAATTCCTTCATACGATCCATTCTAATTCATTCGCACGATCCATTCTAATACATTCATACGATCCATTCTAATTCATTTGCACGTGTGAATGAATTAGAATGGATCGTACGAATGAATTAGAATGGATACATTCGTGCGAATGAATTCGAATGGATCGTATGAATGAATTAGAATGGATCGTGCGAATGAATTAGAATGGATCGTACGAATGAATTAGAATGGATCTTACGAATGAATTAGAATGGATCGTACGAATGAGTAAGAATGGATCGTACGAATGAAATAGAAATGAATTAGAATGGATCGTATGAATGAATTAGAATGGATCGTACGAATGAATTAGAATGGATCGTATGAATGAATTAGAATGGATCGTACGAATGAATTAGAATGGATCGTGCGAATGAATTAGAATGGATCGTACGAATGAATTAGAATGGATCATACGAATGAACTAGAATGGATACATTCGTGCGAATGAATTAGAATGGATCGTACGAATGAATTAGAATGGATCGTACGAATGAATTAGAATGGATCGTACGAATGAATTAGAATGGATCTTACGAATGAATTAGAATGGATCGTACGAATGAATAAGAATGGATCATACGAATAACTAGAATGGATCTTACGAATGAATTAGAATGGATCGTACGAATAAATTAGAATGGATCATATGAATGGTTTAGAATGGATACATTCGTGCGAATGAATTAGAATGGATCGGACGAATGAATTAGAATGGATCGTACGAATGAATTAGAATGGATCGAATGAATGAATTAGAATGGTTACATTCATGCGAATGAATTAGAATGGATCGTACGAATGGATTAGAACGGATCGTACGAATGGATTAGAATGGATACATTCTTGCAAATGAATTAGAATGGATCATACGAATGAGTAAGAATAGATCGTATGAATGAAATAGAATGGATTGTACGAATGAATTAGAATGGATCGTGCGAATGAATTTGAATGGATCGTACGAATGAATTAGAATGGATCGTACGAATGAATTAGAATGGATACATTCGTGCGAAAGAATTAGAATAGATCGTATGAATGAATTAGAATGGATCGTGCGAATGAATTAGAATAGATCGTACGAATGAATTAGAATGGATCGTACGAATGAATTAGACTGGATCGTACGAATGAATTAGAATGGATCATACGAATGAGTAAGAATGGATTGTACGAATAAAATAGAATGGATAGTACGAAGGAATTTGAAAGGATCGTACGAATGAATTAGAATGGATCATGTGAAAGAAATAGAATGGATTGTATGAATGAATTAGAATGGATCATATGAATGAATTAGAATGGATCGTGCGAAAGAATTAGAATGGATCGTACGAATGAATTAGAATGGATCGTACGAATGAATTAGAATGGATCGTACGAATGAATTAGAATGGATCATACGAATGAGTAAGAATGGATCGTACGAATGAAATAGAATGGATTGTACGAATGAATTAGAATGGATACATTCGTGCGAATGAATTAGAATGGATCGTACGAATGAATTAGAATGGATCGTATGAATGAATTAGAATGCATCGTACGAAAGAATTAGAATGGATATATTCGTGCGAATGAATTAGAATGGATCGTACGAATGAATTAGACTGGATCGTACGAATGAATTTGAATGGATACATTTGTGCGAATGAATCTAAATGGATTATATGAATGAATTACAATGGATCGTACGAATGAATTAGAATGGATCGTACGAATGAATTAGAATAGCTCATACGAATGAATTAGAATAATCGTATGAATGAATTAGAATGGTTACATTCGTGCGAATGAATTAGAATAGATCTTACGAATAAATTAGAATGGATCGTACGAATAAATTAGAATGGATCAAGGGAATGAATTAGAATGGATCGTACGAATGAATTAGAATGGATCCACCGAATAAGTTAGAATGAATCATACGAATGAATTAGAATGGATTGTACGAATGAATTAGAATGGATTGTGCGAATGAATTAGAATGGATCGTATGAATGAATAAGAATGGATCGTACGAATGAATTAGAATGGATCGTGCGAATGAATTAGCATGAATCGTACGAATGTATTAGAATGGATCGTACGAATGAATTAGAATGAATCGTACGATCCATTCTAATTCATTTGTACGATCCATTCTAATTCATTCGCACGAATATATCCATTCTAATTCATTCATACGATCTATTCTAATTCATTCATACAATCCATTATAATTCTTTCACACGATCCATTCTAATTCATTCATACGATCCATTCTAATTCATTCGTACGATCCATTGTAATTCATTCGTATGATCCATTCTAATTCATTCCTACGATCTATTCTAATTCATTCGCTCGAATATATCCATTCTAATTCATTCGTTCGATCCATTCTAATTAATTCGCACGATCCATTCTAATTCATTCGTACGATCCATTCTAATCCATTCGTACGATCCATTCTAATTCATTCGTACGATCCATTCTAATTCGTTCGTATAATCCATTCTAATTCATTCGCACGAATGTATCCATTCTAGTTCATTCGTACGATCCATTCTAATTCATTCGTACGATCCATTCTAATTCATTCGCAGGATCCATTCTAATTCATTCGTACGATCCATTCTAATTCATTCATACGATCCATTCTTATTCATTCTAGAATGGATACATTCGTGCGAATGAATTAGAATGGATCGTACGAATGAATTAGAATGGATCGTACGAATGAATTAGAATGGATCGTACGAATGAATTAGAATGGATCAAATGAATGAATTAGAATGGATCGTACGAATGAATTAGAATGGATCGTACGAATGAACTAGAATGGATACATTCGTGCGAATGAATTAGAATGAATCGTACGAATGAATTAGAATGGATCGTACGATTCATTCTAATTCATTAGTACGATCCATTCTAATACATTCGTACGATTCATGCTAATTCATTCGCACGATCCATTCTAATTCATTCGTACGATCCATTCTTATTCATTCATACGGTCCATTCTAATTCATTCGCACAATCCATTCTAATTCATTCGAACAATCAATTCTAATTCATTCGTATGATCCATTCTAACTCATTCGGTGGATCCATTCTAATTCATTCGTACGATCCATTCTAATTCATTCCCACGATCCATTCTAATTTATTCGTACGATCCATTCAAATTCATTCGTACGATCTATTCTAATTCATTTGCACGAATGTAACCATTCTAATTCATTCATACGATTCATTCTAATTCATTCGTATGAGCTATTCTAATTCATTCGTATGATCCATTCTAATTCATTCGTACGATCCATTGTAATTCATTCATACAATCCATTTAGATTCATTCGCACAAATGTATCCATTCAAATTCATTCGTACGATCCAGTCTAATTCATTCGTACGATCCATTCTAATTCATTCGCACGAATATATCCATTCTAATTCTTTCGTACGATGCATTCTAATTCGTTTGTACGATCCATTCTAATTCATTCATTTGATCCATTCTAATTCATTCGTACGATCCATTCTAATTCATTCGTCTGATTCATTCTAATTCATTCGCACGAATGTATCCATTCTAATTCATTCGTACGATCCATTCTAATTCATTCGTAAGATCCATTCTAATTAATTCGTACGAGCCATTCCAATTCATTCGTACGATCCATTCTAATTCTTTTGCACGAATGTATCCATTCTTGTTCATTCGTACGATCCATTCTAATTCATTCGTACGATCCATTCTAATTCATTCCGTACGATCCATTCTAATACATTCGTACGATCGTACGAATGAATTAGAATGAATTAGAATGGATCGTACGAATGAATTAGAATGGATCTTACGAATGAATTAGAATGGATCGTACGAATGAATTAGAATGGATCGTACGAATTAATTAGAATGGATACATTCGTGCGAATGAATTAGAATGGATCGGACGAATGAATTAGAATGGATCGTACGAATGAATTAGAATGGATCATATGAATTCATTAGAATGATTACATTCATGCGAATAAATTAGAATGGATCGTACGAATGGATTAGAATGGATCGTACGAATGGATTAGAATGGATACATTCGAGTGAATGAATTAGAATGGATCGTACGAATGAATTAGAATGGATCGTACGAATGGATTAGAATGGATCCTACGAATGGATTAGAATGGATACCTTTGTGCATATGAATTAGAATGGATCGTATGAATGAATTAGAATGGATCGTAGAATGGATCATACGAATGAATTAGAATGGATCGTACGAATGAATTAGAATAGATCATAGGAATGAATTAGAATGGATCGTGCAAATGAATTAGAATGGATACATTCGTACGAATGAATTAGAATGGATCGTACGAATGAATTAGAATGGATCGTACGAATGAATTAGAATAGATCGTACGAATGAATTAGAATGGATCATACGAATGAGTAAGAATGGATCGTACGAATGAAATAGAATGGATTGTACGAATGAATTAGAATGGATCGTACGAATGAATTAGAATGGATCGTGTGAAAGAATTAGAATGGATTGTATGAATGAATTAGAATGGGTCATATGAATGAATTAGAATGAATCGTGCGAATGAATTCGAATGGATCGTACAAATGAATTAGAATGGATCGTACGAATGAATTAGAATGGATACATTCGTGCGAATGAATTAGAATGGATACATTCATGCGAAAGAATTAGAATAGATCGTATGAATGAATTAGAATGGATCCAATGAATGAATTAGAATGGATCGTGCGAATGAATTAGAATGGATCGTACGAATGAATTGGAATGGATCGTGCTAATGAATTAGAATTGATCGAACGAATGAATTAGCATGGATCGTGCTAATGAATTAGAATGGAACGTAAGAATGAATTAGAATGGATCGTACGAATGAATTAGAATAGATCGTACGAATGAATTAGAATGGATCGTATGAATGAATTAGAATGGATCGTGTGAAAGAATTAGACTGGATCATACGAATGAATTAGAATGGATCGTGTGAATGAATTAGAATGGATCGTACGAATGAATTAGAATGGATCGTGCTAATGAATTAGAATGGATCATACGAATAAGTAAGAATGGATCGTACGAATGAAATAGAATGGATCGTACAAATGAATTAGATTGGATCGTACAAATGAATTAGAATGGATCGTACGAATGAATTAGAATGGATCATACGAATGAATTAGAATGGATCGTACGAATGAATTAGAATGGATCGTACGAATGAATTAGAATAGCTCTTACGAATGAATTAGAATGGATTGTATGAATGAATTAGGATGGATCGTACGAATGAATTAGAATGGATCGTATGAATGAATTAGAATGGATCGTACGAATGAATTAGAATAGATCAAATGAATGAATTAGAATGGTTACATTCATGCGAATGAATTAGAATGGATCGTACGAATGGATTAGAATGGATCGTACGAATGGATTAGAATGGATACATTCGAGCGTACGATCCATTCTAATTCATTCGTCCGATCCATTCTAATTCATTCGCACGAATGTATCCATTCTAATTCATTCGTACGATCCATTCTAATTCACTCGTACGATCCATTCTAATTCATTCGTAAGATCCATTCTAATTCATTCGTACGATCCATTCTAATTCATTCGTACGATCCATTCTAATTCATTCATACAATCCATTTAGCTTCATTCGCACAAATGTATCCATTAGAATGGATCGTATGTACGATCCATTCTAATTCATTCGTACGATCCATTCCAATTCATTCGCACGAATGTATCCATTCTAGTTCATTCGTAGGATCCATTCTAATTCATTCGTACGATCCATTCTAATTCATTCGCACGATCCATTCTAATTCATTCGTACGATCCATTCAAATTCATTCGCACAAATGTATCCATTCTAATTCATTCGTACATACGATCCATTCTAATTCATTCGCACGAATATATCCATTCTAATTCATTTGTATAATCCATTCTATTTCATTCGTACGATCCATTCTTACTCATTCGTATGATCTATTCTAATTCATTCGCACGAATGTATCCATTCTTATTCATTCGTACGATCCATTCTAATTCATTCGCACGATCCATTCTAATTCATTCATACGATTCATTCTAATTCATTCATACAATCCATTCTAATTCTTTCACACGATCCATTCTAATTCATTCGTAGGATCCATTCTAATTCATTCGTACAATCTATTTTATTTCATTCGTACGATCCATTCTTACTCATTCGTATGATCTATTCTAATTCATTCGGACGAATGTATCTATTCTAATTTATTCGTACGATCCATTCTAATTCATTCGTACGATCCATTCTAATTCATTCGTCCGATCCATTCTAATTCATTCGCACGAATGTATCCATTCTAGTTCATTCGTACGATCCATTCTAATTCATTCGTACGATCCATTCTAATTCATTCATACAATCCATTCTAATTCTTTGATACAATCCATTCTAATTCTTTCGTGCGAATGAATTAGAATGGATACCTTTGTGCATATGAATTAGAATGGATCGTACGAATGAATTAGAATGGATCATATTAATGAATTAGAATTGATCGAACGAATGAATTAGAATGGATACATTCGTGCGAATGAATTAGAATGGATCGTACGAATCAATTAGACTGGATCGTGCGAATGAATAAGAATAGATCATACGAATGAATTAGAATGGATCGTACGAATTAATTAGAATGGTTACATTCGTGCAAATGAATTAGAATGGATTGTATGAATGAATTAGAATGGATCGTACGAATGAATTAGAATGAATCATACGAATTAATTAGAATGGATCATACGAATGAATTATAATGGATCTTACGAATGAATTAGAATAGATCGTACGAATGAATTAGAATGGATCGTACGAATGAATTAGAATGGATACATTTGTGCGAATGAATTAGAATGGATCATACGAATGAATTAGAATGGATCGTATGAATGAATTAGAATGGATCGTACGAATGAATTAGAATGGATCGTGCGAATGAATTAGAATGGATCGTACGAATAAATTAGAATGGATGGTGTGAAAGAATTAGAATGGATCGTACGAATGAATTAGAATGGATCGTGCGAATGAATTAGAATGGATCGTATGAATGAATTAGAATAGATTTTGTGAATGAATTAGAACTGATCGTACGAATGAATTAGAATGGATCATATGAATAAATTAGAATGGATACATTTGTGCGAATGAATTAGAATGGATCGTAAGAATGAATTAGAATGGATCGTATGAATGAATTAGAATGGATACATTCATGCGAATGAATTAGAATGGATCGTGCGAATCCATTAGACTGGATCATGCGAATAAATAAGAATGGATCATACGAATGAATTAGAATGGATCGTACGAATTAATTAGAATGGATACATTCGTGCGAATGAATTAGAATGAATTGTATGAATGAATTAGAATGGATCGTACGAATGAATTAGAATGGATCATACGAATTAATTAGAATGGATCATACGAATGAATTAGAATGGATCGTACAAATAAATTAGTATGGATCGTACGAATGAACTAGAATGGATCGTACGAATGAAATAGAATAGATTGTACAAATGAATTAGAATGGATTCGTACGAATGAATTAGAATGGATACATTCATGCGAATGAATTAGAATGGATACATTCGTGCGAAAGAATTAGAATAGATCGTATGAATGAATTAGAATGGATCCTATGAATGAATTAGAATGGATCGTGCGAATGAATTAGAATGGATCGTACGAATGAATTAGAATGGATCGTGCTAATGAATTAGAATTGATCGAACGAATCAATTAGCATGGATCGTGCTAATGAATTAGAATGGATCGTACAAATGAATTAGAATGGATCAAATGAATGAATTAGAATGGTTACATTCATGCGAATGAATTAGAATGGATCGTACGAATGGATTAGAATGGATACATTCGAGCGAATGAATTAGAATGGATCGTACGGAATGAATTAGAATGGATTGTATGAATGAATTAGAATGGATCGTGCGAATGAATTAGAATGGATCGTACGAATGAATTAGAATGGATCTTACGAATGAATTAGAATGGATCGTACGAATGAGTAAGAATGGATCGTACGAATGAAATAGAATGGGTTGTATGAATGAATTAGAATGGATTCGTACGAATGAATTCATTCGTACGATCCATTCTAATTCATTCGCGTGATCCATTCTAATTCATTCATAGGATCCATTCTAATTCATTCATACGATCTATTCTAATTCTTTCGCACGAATGTATCCATTCTAATTCATTCGCACGAATGTATCCATTCTAATTCATTCATACGATCCATTCTAATTCATTCGCACAAATGTATCCATTCTAATTCATTCGTATGATCCATTCTAATTCATTCGCACGATCCATTGTAATTCATTCGTACGATCCATTCTCATTCTTTCACACGATCTATTCTAATCCATTCTAATTCATTCGTACGAATCCATTCTAATTCATTCGTACAATTCTATTCTATTTCATTCGTACGATCCATTCTTACTCATTCGTATGATCCATTCTAATTCATTCGGACGAATGTATCCATTCTAATTCATTCGTACGATCCATTCTAATTCATTCGTACGATCCATTCTAATTCATTCGCTCGAATGTATCCATTCTAATCCATTCGTACGGTCCATTCTAATCCATTCGTACGATCCATTCTAATTCATTCGCATGAATGTAACCATTCTAATTCATTCATTTGATCCATTCTAATTCATTCGTACGATCCATTCTAATTCATTAGCACGATCCATGCTAATTCATTCGTTCGATCAATTCTAATTCATTAGCACGATCCATTCTAATTCATTCGTACGATCCATTCTAATTCATTTGCACGATCCATTCTAATTCATTCATAGGATCCATTCTAATTCATTCATACATTCTATTCTAATTCTTTCGCACAAATGTATCCATTCTAATTCATTCGCACAAATGTATCCATTCTAATTCATTTGTACGATTCATTCTAATTCATTCGTACGATCCATTCTAGTTCATTCGTACGATCCATTCTAATTCATTCATACGATCTATTCGAATTCATTCATACAATCCATTCTAATTCTTTCACACGATCCATTCTAATTCATTCATACGATCCATTCTAATTCATTCACACAATCCATTCTATTTCATTCGTACGATCCATTCTTACTCATTCGTATGATCCATTCTAATTCATTCACACGAATGTATCCATAATAGATCATACGAATGAGTAAGAATGGATCGTTCGAATGAAATAGAATGGATTGTGCGAACGAATTAGAATGGACCGTACGAATTAATTAGACGTACGAATGAATTAGAATGGATACATTCGTGCGAATAAATTAGAATGGATCATACGAATGAGTAAGAATGGATCGTCACTCTAATTCATTCGTATGATCCATTCTAATTCATTTGTATCCATTCTATTTCATTCACATGATCCATTCTAATTCATTCGCGCAATCTATTCTAATTCATTCGTACAATCCATTCTTACTCATTCGTACGATCCATTCTAATTCATTCATAGGATCCATTTTAATTCATTCATACAATCCATTCTAATTTATTCGCACAAATGTATCCATTCTAATTGATTCGTACGATCAGTTCTAATTCATTCACAAAATCTATTCTAATTCATTCGTACGATCCATTCTAATTCATTCGCACGAATGTATCTATTCTAATTCATTCGTACGATCCATTCTAATTCATTAATATGATCCATTCTAATTCATTCGTACGATCCATTCTAATTCATATGCACAAAGGTATCCATTCTAATTCATTCGTACGATCCATTCTAATTCAGGATCGTACGAATGAATTAGAATGGATATATTCGTACAAATGAATTAGAATGGATCGTACGAATGAATTAGAATAGATCGTATGAGTGAATTAGAACGGATAGTACGAATGAAGTAAAATGGATCGTATGAATGAATTAGAATGGATACATTCGTGTGAATGAATTAGAATGGATCGTATGAATAAATTAGAATAGATGGTGCGAATGAATTAGAATGGATCGTACGAATGAATTAGAATGGATACATTCGTGCGAATAAATAAGAATGGATTGTATGAATAAATTAGAATGGATCGTACGAATGAATTAGAATGGATCGTACGAATGAATTAGAATAGATTGTGCGAATGAATTAGAATGGATCATGCGAATGAAATAGAATGGATACAAATGAATTAGAATGGATCATACGAATGAATTAGAATGACGATCCATTCTTACTCATTCGTATGATCCATTCTAATTTATTCGCACGAATGTATCCATTCTAATTCATTCGTACGTCTAATTCATTCGTACGGTCCATTCTAATTCATTCGCACAATCCATTCTATTTCATTCGAACGATCCATTCTTACTCATTCGTATGATCCATTATGGATACATTCGTGCGAATGAATTAGAATGGATCATACGAATGAGTAAGAATGGATCGTACAAATGAAATAGAATGGATTGCGCGAATGAATAAGAATGGATCGTACGAATGAATTAGAATGGATCGTATGAAAGAATTATAATGGATTGTACGAATGAATTGGAATAGATCGTATGAATGAATTAGAATGGATCGTACGAATGAACTAGAATGGATCGTACGAATGAATTAGAATGAATCGTACAAATGAATTAGAATGGATACATTTGTGCGAATGAATTAGAATGGATACATTCGTGCGAAAGAATTAGAATAGATCGTATGAATGAATTAGAATGGATCCTATGAATGAATTAGAATGGATCGTGCGAATGAATTAGAATGGATCGTACGAATGAATTAGAATGGATCGTGCTAATGAATTAGAATTGATCGAATGAATGAATTAGCATGGATCGTGCTAATGAATTAGAATGGATCGTACGAATGAATTAGAATGGATCAAATGAATGAATTAGAATGGTTACATTCATGCGAATGAATTAGAATGGATCGTACGAATGGATTAGAATGGATCGTACGAATGGATTAGAATGGATACATTCGAGCGAATGAATTAGAATGGATCGTACGAATGAATTAGAATGGATACATTCATCCGAATGAATTAGAATGGATCATATGAATGAGTAAGAATGGATCGTACGAATGAAATAGAATAGATTGTACGAATGAATTAGAATGGATTCGTACGAATGAATTAGAATGGATTAGAATAGATCGTGTGAAAGAATTAGAATGGATCGTACGAATGAATTAGAATGGATCGTGCGAATGAATTAGAATGGATCGTACGAATGAATTAGAATGGATACATTTGTGCGAATGAATTAGAATGGATCGTATGAATGAATTACAATGGATACATTCGTGCGAATGAATTAGAATGGATACATTCGTGCGAAAGAATTAGAATAGATCGTATGAATGAATTAGAATGGATCCTATGAATGAATTAGAATGGATCGTGCGAATGAATTAGAATAGATCGTACGAATGAATTAGAATGGATCGTGCTAATGAATTAGAATTGATCAAACGAATGAATTAGCATGGATCGTGCTAATGAATTAGAATGGAACGTACGAATGAATTAGAATGGATCGTGTGAATGAATTAGGATGGATTGTATGAATGAATTAGAATGAATTCATACGATCCATTCGAATTCATTCGCACGATCCATTCTAATTCATTCATACGATCCATTCTAATTCATTCATACAATCCATTCTAACTCTTTCACACGATCCATTCTAATTCATTCGTAGGATCCATTCTAATTCATTCGTACATTATATTCTATTTCATTCGTACGATCCATTCTTACTCATTCGTATGATCCATTCTAATTCATTCGGACGAATGTATCCATTCTAATTTATTCGTACGATCCATTCTAATTCATTCGTACGATCCATTCTAATTCATTCGCTCGAATGTATCCATTCTAATCCATTCGTACGATCCATTCTAATCCATTCGTACGATCCATTCTAATTCATTCGTACGATCTATTCTAATTCATTCGTACGATCCATTCTAATTCATTCGCACGATCCATTCTAATTCATTCATAGGATCCATTCTAATTCGTTCATACGATCTATTCTAATTCTTTCGCACGAATGTATCCATTCTAATTCATTCGCACGAATGTATCCATTCTAATTCATTCGTACGATCCATTCTAATTCATTCATACGATCCATTCTAATTCATTCGTATGATCCATTCTAATTAATTCGTATGATCCATTCTAATTCATTCGTACAATCCATTCTAATTCACTCATACGATCCATTCTAATTCATTCGTACGATCCATTCTAATTCACTCATACGATCCATTCTAATACATTCATACGATCCATTCTAATTCATTTGCACGAATATATCCATTCTAATTCATTCGTACGATCCATTCTAATTCCTTCGTACGATCCATTCTAATTCATTCGTACGATCTATTCTAATTCATTCATACGATCCAATCTAATTCATTCGTACGAATGAATTAGAATGAATACATTCGTGCGAATGAATTAGAATGGATACATTCGTGCGAAAGAATTAGAATAGATCGTATGAATGAATTAGAATGGATCCTATAAACGAATTAGAATGGATCGTGCGAATGAATTAGAATGGATCGTATGAATGAATTAGAATAGATCGTGCTAATGAATTAGAATTGATCGAACGAATGAATTAGCATGGATCGTGCTAATGAATTAGAATGGATCGTACGAATGAATTAGAATGGATCGTGTGAAAGAATTAGAATGGATTGTATGAATGAATTAGAATGGATCGTACGAATGAATTAGAATGGATCGTACGAATGAATTAGAATGGATCGTACGAAGGAATTAGAATGGATCGTACGAATGAATTAGAATGGATCGTATGAATGAATTAGAATGGATACATTCGTGTGAATGAATTAGAAAGGATCGTATGAATGAATTAGAATAGATTTTGTGAATGAATTAGAACTGATCGTACGAATGAATTAGAATGGATACATTCGTGCGAATGAATTAGTATGGATTGTATGAATGAATTAGAATGGATCCTATGAATGAATTAGAATGGATCGTACGAATGAATTAGAATGGATACATTTGTGCGAATGAATTAAAATTGATCGTATGAATGAATTAGAATGGATCGTGCGAATGAATTAGAATGGATCGTACGAATGAATTAGAATGGATACATTCGTGCGAATGAATTAGAATGGATACATTCGTGCGAAAGAATTAGAATAGATCGTATGAATGAATTAGAATGGATCCTATGAATGAATAAGAATGGAACGTGCGAGTGAATTAGAATGGATCATACGAATGACTTAGAATGGATCGTGCTAATGAATTAGAATTGATCGAACGAATGAATTAGCATGGATCGTGCTAATGAATTAGAATGGAACGTACGAATGAATTAGAATGGATCGTGTGAAAGAATTATCCATGAATGTATCCATTCTAATTCATTCGCACGAATGTATCCATTCTAATTCATTCTTACGATCCATTCTAATTCATTCGCATGATCCATTCTAATTCATTCGTACGATCAATTTTAATTCATTCGCACGAATGTATCCATTCTAATTCATTCGTACGATCCATTCTAATTCATTCATAGGATCCATTCTAATTCATTCATACAATCCATTCTAATTCATTCGCACGAATGTATCCATTCTAATTCATTCGTACGATCAGTTCTAATTCATTCACAAAATCTATTCTAATTCATTCATACGATCCATTCTAATTCATTCACACGAATGTATCCATTCTAATTCATTCATACGATCCATTCTAATTCATTCGTACGATCCATTCTAATTCCTTCGTACGATCCATTCTAATTCATTCGTACGATCTATTCTAATTCATTCGTACAATCCATTCTAATTCTTTCGTACGATCCATTCTAATTCATTCGTACGATCCATTCTAATTCATTCATACAATCCATTCTAATTCTTTCACACGATCCATTCTAATTCATTCGTGCAATCCATTCTATTTCATTCGTACGATCCATTCTTACTCATTCATACGATCCATTCTAATTCATTCACACGAATGTATCCATTCGTACGAATGAAATAGAATAGTTTGTATGAATGAATTAGAATGGATCGTACGAATGAATTAGAATGAATCGTACGAAGGAATTAGAATGGATCGTACGAATGAAATAGAATGGATCGTACGAATGAATTTGAATAGATCGTACGAATGAATTAGAATGGATCGTACGAAGGAATTAGAATGGATCGTACGAATGAATTAGAATGGATATATTCGTGCAAATGAATTAGAATGGATCGTATGAATGTATTAGAATGGATCGTATGAGTGAATTAGAATGGATCGTACGAATGAATTAGAATGGATCGTATGAATGAATTAGAATGGATACATTCGTGTGAATGAATTAGAATGGATCGTATGAATGAATTAGAATAGATTTTGTGAATGAATTAGAACTGATCGTGCGAATGAATTAGAATGGATACATTCGTGCGAATGAATTAGAATGGATTGTATGAATGAATTAGAATGGATCCTATGAATGAATTAGAATGGATCGTACGAATGAATTAGAATGGATACATTCGTGCGAGTGAAATAGAATGGATAATAAGAATGAGTAAGAATGGATCGTCATTCTAATTCATTCGTATGATCCATTCTAATTCATTTGTATCCATTCTATTTCATTCGCACGATCCATTCTAATTCATTTGCGCAATCTATTCTAATTCATTCGTACGATCCATTCTAATTCATTCGTACGATCCATTCTAATTCATTAATACAATCCATTCTAATTTATTCGCACGAATGTATCCATTCTAATTCATTTGCACGATCCAATCTAATTCATTCCTATGATCTATTCTAATTCATTCGTACGATCCATTCTAATTCATTCTAATTCATTCGTACGATCCATTCTACGATCCATTCTAATTCATTCGTATATTCCATTCTAATTCATTAGCACGATCCATGCTAATGAATTAGAATGGATCGTACGATCAAATCTAATTCATTCATACGATCCATTCTTACTCATTCGTATGATCCATACTAATTCAATCGTATGATCCATTCTAATTCATTCGTACGATCCATTCTCTTTCACATGATCCATTCTAATTTATTCGTACGATCCATTCTAATTCATTAGCATGGATCGTGCTAATGAATTAGAATGGAATATACGAATGAATTAGAATGGATCGTAGAATGGAACGTACGAATGAATTAAAATGAATTAGAATGGATTGTACGAATGAATTAGCATGGATCGTGCTAATGAATTAGAATAGAATGTACGAATGAATTAGAATGGATCGTGTGAAAGAATTAGAATGGATTGTATGAATGAATTAGAATGGATCGTATGAAGGAATTAGAATGGATCGTACGAATGAATTAGAATGGATCGTACGAATGTATTAGAATAGATCGTACGAATGAATTAGATTGGATCGTAGGAATGAATTAGAATGGATCATGTGAAAGAATTAGAATACGAAGGAATTAGAATGGATCATACGAATGAAATAGAATGGATCGTACGAAGGAATTAGAATGGATCGTACGAAGGAATTAGAATGCATTCGTACGATCCATTCTAATCCATTCGTGCAATCCATTCTAATTCATTCATACGATCCATTCTATTTCATTCGCATGATCCATTCTAATTCTTTCGTACGATGCATTCTAATTCATTCGTACGATCCATTCTAATTAATTCATTTGATCCATTCTAATTCATTCGTACAATCCATTCTAATTCATTCGTACGATCCATTCTAATTCATTCGTACGATCCATTCTAATTCATTCGGACGAATGTATCCATTCTAATTTATTCGTACGATCCATTCTAATTCATTCATTTGATCCATTCTAATTCATTCGTACGATCCATTCTAATTCATTCGTCCGATCCATTCTAATTCATTCGCACGAATGTATCCATTCTAATTCATTCGTACGATCCATTCTAATTCATTCGTAGGATCCATTCTAATTCATTCGTACAATCCATTCTAATTCTTTCACACGATCCATTCTAATTCATTCGTACGATCCATTCTAATTCATTCGCACAAATGTATCCATTCTAATTCATTCGTACGATCCACTCTAATTCATTCGCACGATCTATTCTAATTCATTCGTACGATCCATTCTAATTCTTTCACATGATCCATTCTAATTCATTCGTACGATCCATTCTAATTCATTCACACGATCCATTCTAATTCATTCGTATAATCCATTATAATTCCTTCGTACGATCCATTCTAATTCCTTCGTATCCATTCTAATTCACTCATACGATCCATTCTAATCCATTCGTACGATCCATTCTAATTCATTCGCACGATCCATTCTAATTCATTCATAGGATCCATTCTAATTCATTCATACGATCTATTCTAATTCTTTCGCACGAATGTATCCATTCTAATTCATTTGCACGAATGTATCCATTCTAATTCATTCGTACGATCCATTCTAATTCTTTCACACGATCCATTCTAATTCATTCGTAGGATCCATTCTAATTCATTCGTACAATGAGTAAGAATGGATCGTACGAATGAAATAGAATGGATTGTACGAATGATTTAGAATGGATACATTCGTGCGAATGAATTAGAATGGATTGTGCGAATGAATTAGAATGGATCGTACGAATGAATTAGAATGGATCGTGTGAAAGAATTAGAATGGATCGTATGAATGAATTAGAATAGATCGTATGAATGAATTAGAATGGATCGTATGAGTGAATTAGAATGGATACGAAGGAATTAGAATGGATCGTACGAAGGAATTAGAATGGATCATACGAATGAATTAGAATGGATCGTGCTAATGAATTAGAATTGATCGAACGAATTCATTCTAATTCATTCATACAATCCATTCTAATTCTTTCACACGAACCATTCTAATTCATTCGTACGATCCATTCTTACTCATTGGTACGATCCATTCTAATTCATTCGCACGAATGTATCCATTCTAATTCATTCGTACGAATCCATTCTAATTCATTCGTACGATCCATTCTAATACATTCATACGATCCATTCTAATTCATTTGCACGAATATAACCATTCTAATTCATTCGTACGATCCATTCTAATTCCTTCGTACGATCCATTCTAATTCATTCGTACAATCTATTCTAATTCATTCGTACGATCCATTCTTACTCATTCGTACGATCCATTCTAATTCATTCGTACGATCCATTCTATTCTAGTTCTTTCGTACGATCCAATCTAATTCATTCATACGATCCATTCTTACTCATTCGCACGATCCATTCTAATTCATTCGCACGAATGTATCCATTCTAATTCATTTGTATAATCCATACTAATTTATTCGCACGATCCATTCTAATTCATTCGTACGATCCATTCTAATTCATTCGTACGATCCATTCTAATTCATTCGTACGATCCATTCTAATTAATTCGTATTATCCATTCTAATTCATTCGTACGATCCATTCTAATTCATTTGCACGAATATATCCATTCTAATTCTAATTCATTCGCACGATCTATTCTAATTCATTCATACGATCCATTCTAATTCATTCGCACGAATGTATCCATTCTAATTCATTGATACGATCCATTCTAATTCATTCGCACGATCCATTCTAATTCATTAGCACGAATATATCTATTCTAATTCATTCGCACGATCCATTCTAATTCATTCGTACGATCCATTCTAATTCATTCATACGATCCATTCTAATTCATTCGCACGAATGTATCCATTCTAATTCATTAGCACGATCCATTCTAATTCATTCGTATGATCCATTCTAATTCCTTCGTACGATCCATTCTAATTCCTTCGTATCCATTCTAATTCACTCATACGATCCATTCTAATTCATTCATACGATCTATTCTAATTCATTCATACAATCCATTCTAATTCTTTCACACGATCCATTCTAATTCATTCGTACGATCCATTCTAATTCATTCGCACAATCCATTCTAATTCATTCGCACGAATGTATCCATTCTAAATCATTCGTACAATCCATTCTATTTCATTCGTACAATCCATTCTTACACATTGTACGAATGAATTAGAATGGATCCTATGAATAAATTAGAATGGATCGTGTGAAAGAATTAGAATGGATCGTACGAATGAATTAGAATGGATACATTCGTGCGAATGAATTAGAATGGATACATTCGTGCGAAAGAATTAGAATAGATAATATGAATGAATTAGAATGGATCCTATGAATGAATTAGAATTGATCGTACGAATGAAATAGAATGGATTGCACGAACGATTTAGAATGGATCGTACGAATGAATTAGAATTGATCGTGTGAAAAAATTAGAATGGATTGTATGAATGAATTAGAATGGATCGTACGAATGAATTAGAATGGATCGTACGAAGGAATTAGAATGGATCGTACGAATGTATTAGAATGGATTCTATGAATGAAATAGAATGGATCGTGCGAATGAATTAGAATGGATCGTACGAATGAATTAGAATGGATTGTGCTAATGAATTAGAATTGATCGAACGAATGAATTAGCATGGATCTTGCTAATGAATTAGAATGGATCGTGCGAATGAATTAGAATGGATCGTACGAATGAATTAGAATGGATCGTACGAATGAACTAGAATGGATACATTCGTGCGAATGAATTAGAATGGATCGTACGAATGAATTAGAATGGATCGTATGAATGAATTAGAATGGATCGAACGAATGAATTAGAATGGATACATTCGTGCGAATGAATTAGAATGGATCGTACGAATGAATTAGAATGGATCGTGCGAATGAATTAGAATGAATCGTACGAATGAATTAGAATGGATTCGTACGAATGAATTAGAATGGATACATTCGTGCGTACGAATGAATTAGAATGGATCGTACGAATGAATTAGAATAGATTGTATAAATGAATTAGAATGGATCGTACGAATGAATTAGAATGGATCGTACGAATGAATTAGAATGGATACATTCGTGCGAATGAATTAGAATGGATCGTACGAATGAATTAGAATGGATCGTGCGAATGAATTAGAATGGATCGTACGAATGAATTAGAATGGATCGTGCGAATGAATTAGAATGGATCGTACGAATGAATTAGAATGGATTCGTACGAATGAATTAGAATGGATACATTCGTGCGTACGAATGAATTAGAATGGATCGTACGAATGAATTAGAATAGATTGTATGAATGAATTAGAATGGATCGTACGAATGAATTAGAATGGATCATACGAATTAATTAGAATGGATCATACGAATGAATTAGAATGGATCGTACGAATGAATTAGAATGGATCATACGAATGAATTAGAATGGATACATTCGTGCGAATGAATTAGAATGGATTGTGCAAATGAATTAGAATGGATCGTACGAATGAATTAGAATGGATCATATTAATGAATTAGAATGGATCGTACGAATGAATTAGAATGGATACATTCGTGCGAATGAATTAGAATGGATCATGCACGAATGTATCCATTCTAATTCATTCGTACGATCCATTCTAATTCATTAATATGATCCATTCTAATTCATTCGTACGATCTATTCTAATTCATATGCACAAAGGTATCCATTCTAATCCATTCGTAGGATCCATTCTAATCCATTCGTATGATCCATTCTAATTCATTCGTACGATCCATTCTAATCCATTCGTACGATCCATTATAATTCATTCGCATGAATGTAACCATTCTAATTCATTCATTTGATCCATTCTAATTCATTCGTACGATCCATTCTAATTCATTCGTTCGATCCATTCTAATTCATTCGCACAAATGTATCCATTCTAATTCATTCGTACGATCCATTCTAATTCATTCGTACGATCCATTCTAATTCATTCGGATGAATGTATCCATTCTAGTTCATTCGTACGATCCATTCTAATTCATTCGTACGATCCATTCTAATTCATTCGCACGAACCATTCTAATTCATTCGTACGATCAATTCTAATTCATCCGCACGAATGTATCCATTCTAATTCATTCATACGATCCATTCTAATTCATTCGTACGATCCATTCTAATTCATTCGTACGATCCATTCTAATTCATTCGTCCGATCCATTCTAATTCATTCGCACGAATGTATCCATTCTAGTTCATTCGTACGATCCATTCTATTTCATTCGTACGATCCATTCTTACTCATTCGTACGATCCATTATAATTCATTCGTAAGATCCATTCTAATTCATTCGTATGATCCATTCTAATTCATTCGCACGATCCATTCTAATTCATTCATACAATCCATTCTAATTCATTCCGTACGATCCATTCTAATTCATTCGCTCGAATGTATCCATTCTAATCCATTCGTACGATCCATTCTAATCCATTCGTACGATCCATTCTAATTCATTCGCATGAATGTAACCATTCTAATTCATTCATTTGATCCATTCTAATTCATTCGTACGATCCATTCTAAATCATTAGCACGATCCATGCTAATTCATTCGTTCGATCAATTCTAATTCATTAGCACGATCCATTCTAATTCATTCGTACGATCCATTCTAATTCATTCACATGATCCATTCTAATTCATTCATAGGATCCATTCTAATTCATTCATACGATCTATTCTAATTCTTTCGCACGAATGTATCCATTCTAATTCATTCGCACAAATGTATCCATTCTAATTCATTCTTACGAATCCATTCTAATTCATTCGTACAATCTATTCTATTTCATTCGTACGATCTATTCTAGTTCATTCGTACGATCCATTCTAATTCATTCGTACGATCCATTCTAATTCATTCGTATGATCCATTCTAATTAATTCGTATGATCCATTCTAATTCATTCGTACGATCCATTCTAATTCATTCATACAATCCATTCTAATTCATTCGCACGAATGTATCCATTCTAATTAATTCGTACGATCCATTCTAATTCATTCGTATGATCCATTCTTATTCATTCGCACGATCCAGTCTAATGGATTCGCACGATCCATTCTAATTCATTCGCACGAATGTATCCATTCTAATTCATTCATACGATCCATTCTAATTCATTCGTACGATACATTCTAATTCATTCGCACAAATATATCCATTCTAATTCATTCGTACGATCCATTCTAATTCATTCGTACGATCAGTTCTAATTCTTTCACAAAATCTATTCTAATTCATTCATACGATCCATTCTAATTCATTCGCACGATCCATTCTAATTCATTCGTACGATCCATTCTAATTCTTTCACACGATCCATTCTAATTCATTCGTACGATCCATTCTAATTCATTCGCACGATCCATTCTAATTGATTCGTACGATCCATTCTAATTCATTCATACGATCCATTCTAATTCATTCGTACGATCCATTCTAATTCATTCGCACAAATGTATCCAATCTAATTCATTCATACGATCCATTCTTACTCATTCGTATGATCCATTCTATTTTATTCGTACGATCTATTCTAATTCATTCGTACGATCCATTCTAATTCATTCGTACGATCCATTCTAATTCCTTCGTACGATCCATTCTAATTCATTCGTACGATCCATTCTAATTCATTCATACAATCCATTCTAATTCTTTCACACGATCCATTCTAATTCATTCGTACGATTCATTCTAATTCATTCGTGCAATCCATTGTATTTCATTCGTACGATCCATTCTTACTCATTCGTACGATCCATTCTAATTCATTCACACGAATGTATCCATTCGTACGAATGAATTAGAATAGATTGTACGAATGAATTAGAATGGATCATACGAATGAATTAGAATGGATCGTACGAACGAATTAGAATGGATCGTACGAATGAATTAGAATAGATCGTACGAATGAATTAGAATGGATCGTACGAAGGAATTAGAATGGATCGTACGAATGAATTAGACTGGATCGTACGAATGAATTTGAATGGATACGTTTGTGCGAATGAATCTAAATGGATTATATGAATGAATTACAATGGATCGTACGAATGAATTAGAATGGATCGTACGAATGAATTAGAATAGCTCATACGAATGAATTAGAATGAATCGTATGAATGAATTAGAATGGTTACATTCGTGCGAATGAGTTAGAATAGATCGTACGAATGAATTTGAATGGATCGTACGAAAAAATTAGAATGGATCGTGAGAATGAATTAGAATGGATCATACGAATGAATTAGAATGGATCCACTGAATGAGTTAGAATGGATCATACGAATGAATTAGAATGGATTGTACGGATGAATTAGAATGGATTGTGCGAATGAATTAGGATGGATCGTATGAATGAATAAGAATGGATCGTACGAATGAATTAGAATGGATCGTGCGAATGAATTAGCATGAATCGTACGAATGTATTGGAATGGATCGTACGAATGAATTAGAATGAATCGTACGATCCATTCTAATTCAATCGTCCGATCCATTTTAATTCATTCGCATGAATGTATCCATTCTAATTCATTCGTACAATCCATTCTAATTCATTCGTACAATCCATTCTTACTCATTCGCACGATCCATTCTAATTCATTCATACGATCCATTCTAATTCATTCCTACGATCCATTCTAATTCATTCCTACAATCCATTCTAATTCATTCGCCCGATCCATTCTAATTCATTCATACAATCCATTCTATTCGAATGGATCATGCGATCCATTCGAATTCATTCGCACGATCCATTCTAATTCATTCATACGATCCATTCTAATTCATTCATACAATGCATTCTAATTTTTTCACACGATCCATTCTAATTCATTCGTACGATCCATTCTAATTGATTCGTACAATCCATTCTATTTCATTTGTACGATCCATTCTTACTCATTCGTATGATCCATTCTAATTCATTCGTACGATCCATTCTAATTCATTTGTAGGATCCATTCTTATTCATTCGTACAATCCATTCTATTTCATTCGTACGATCCATTCTTACTCATTCGTATGATCCATTCTAATTCATTCGCACGAATGTATCTATTCTAATTCATTCATACAATCCATTCTAATTCATTCCGTACGATCCTTTCTAATTCATTCGTATGATCGTACGAATGAATTATAATGGATCGTATGAATGAATTAGAATAGATTGTGCGAATGAATTAGAATTGATCGTACGAATGAATTAGAATGGATCGTACGAATGAATTAGAATGGATCATACGAATGAGTAAGAATGGATCGTACGAATGAATTAGAATGGATCGTACGAATGAATTAGAATGGATCGTACGAAAAAATTAGAATGGATACATTCGTCCGAATGAATTAGAATGGATCATACGAATGAGTAAGAATGGATCGTACGAATGAAATAGAGTAGATTGTACGAATGAATTAGAATGGATCCTACGAATGAATTAGAATGGATCGTGTGAAAGAATTAGAATGGATTGTATGAATGAATTAGAATGGATCGTATGAATGAATTAGAATGGATCTTGCGAATGAATTCGAATGGATCGTACGAATTCATTCTAATTCATTCATACAATCCATTCTAATTCTTTCACACGATCCATTCTAATTCATTCATACGTTCCATTCTAATTCATTAGCACGATCCGTGCTAATTCATTCGTTTGATCAATTCTAATTCATTAGCACGATCCATTCTAATTCATTCGTACGATCCATTCTAATTCATTCGCCGATCCATTCTAATTCATTCATAGGATCCATTCTAATTCATTCATACGATCTATTCTAATTCTTTCCCACGAATGTATCCATTCTAATTCATTCGCACGAATGTATCCATTCTAATTCATTCGCACGAATGTATCCATTCTAATTCATTCGTACGATCCATTCTAATTCATTCGCACGATCCATTCTAATTCATTCGTACGATCAATTCTAATTCATTCGCACGACTGTATCCATTCTAATTCATTCGTACGATCCATTCTAATTCATTCATAGGATCCATTCTAATTAATTCATACAATCCATTCTAATTCATTCGCACGAATGTATCCATTCCAATTCATTCGTACGATCAGTTCTAATTCATTCACAAAATCTATTCTAATTCATTCATACGATCCATTCTAATTCATTCACACGAATGTATCCATTCTAATTCATTCATACGATCCATTCTAATTCATTCGTACGATCCATTCTAATTCACTCATACGATCCATTCTAATACATTCATACGATCCATTCTAATTCATTTGCACGAATATATCCATTCTAATTGATTCGTACGATCCATTCTAATTCCTTCGTACGATCCATTCTAATTCATTCGTACGATCTATTCTATTTCATTCGTACGATCCATTTTTACTCATTCGTACGATCCATTCTAATTCATTCATCCGATCCATTCTAATTCATTCGTACAATCCATGCTAATTCATTCGTTCGATCAATTCTAATTCATTAGCACGATCCATTCTAATTCATTCGTACGATACATTCTAATTCATTCGCACGATCCATTCTAATTCATTCATGGGATCCATTCTAATTCATTCATACGATCTATTCTAATTCTTTCGCACGAATGTATCCATTCTAATTCATTCGCACGAATGTATCCATTCTAATTCATTCGTACGATCCATTCTAATTCATTCGCACGATCCATTCTAATTCATTCGTACGATCAATTCTAATTCATTCGCACGAATGTATCCATTCTAATTCATTCGTACGATCCATTCTAATTCATTCATAGGATCCATTCTAATTCATTCATACAATCCATTCTAATTTATTCGCACGAATGTATCCATTCTAATTCATTCGTACGATCAGTTCTAATTCATTCACAAAATCTATTTTAATTCATTCATACGATCCATTCTAATTCATTCACACGAATGTATCCAGATCGTACGAATGAACTAGAATGGATTCATTCGTGCGAATGAATTAGAATGGATCGTACGAATGAATTAGAATGGATCGTATGAATGAATTAGAATGGATCATACGAATGAATTAGAATGGATCGTGCGAATGAATTAGAATGGATCGTACGAATGAATTAGAATGGATTGTATGAATGAACTAGAATGGATACATTCGTGCGAATGAATTAGAATGGATCGTACGAATGAATTAGAATGGATCGTACGAATGAATTAGAATGGATCATACGAATGAATTAGAATGGATCTTACGAATGAATTAGAATGGATCATACGAATGAATTAGAATGGATCCTACGAATGAATTAGAATGGATACATTCGTGCGAATGAATTAGAATGGATCGGACGAATGAATTAGAATGGATCATACGAATGAATTAGAATGGATCGTATGAATGAATTAGAATGGATCGTACGAATAAATTAGAATGGATACATTCGTCCGAATGAATTAGAATGGATCATAAGAATGAGTAAGAATGGATCGTACGAATGAAATAGAATAGATTGTACGAATGAATTAGAATGGATCCTACGAATGAATTAGAATGGATCGTACGAATGAATTAGAATGGATCGTATGAATGAATTAGAGTGGATCGTGCGAATGAATTAGAATGGATTGTATGAATGAATTAGAATGGATCTTACGAATGAATTAGAATGGATCGTACGAATGAATTAGAATGGATCGTACGAATGAATTAGAATGGATCCTACGAATGAATTAGAATGGATACATTCGTGCGAATGAATTAGAATAGATCAGACGAATGAATTAGAATGGATCGTACGAATGAATTAGAATGGATCGTACGAATAAATTAGAATGGATACATTCGTGCGAATGAATTAGAATGGATCATAAGAATGAGTAAAAATGGATCGTACGAATGAAATAGAATAGATTGTACGAATGAATTAGAATGAATCCTACGAATGAATTAGAATGGATCGTGTGAAAGAATTAGAATGGATTGTATGAATGAATTAGAATGGATCGTATGAATGAATTAGAATGGATCGTGCGAATGAATTCGAATGGATCGTACGAATTCATTCTAATTCATTCATACAATCCATTCTAATTCTTTCACACGATCTATTCTAATTCAATCGTAGGATCCATTCTAATTCATTCGTACAATCTATTCTATTTCATTCGTACGATCCATTCTTACTCATTCGTATGATCCATTCTAATTCATTCGGACGAATGTATCCATTCTAATTTATTCGTACGATCCATTCTAATTCATTCGTACGATCCATTCTAATTCATTCGTACGATCCATTCTAATTCATTCGTCTGATCCATTCTAATTCATTCGCACAAATGTATCCATTCTAATTCATTCGTACGGTCCATTCTAATTCATTCGCACAATCCATTCTATTTCATTCGTACGATCCATTCTTTCTCATTCGTATGATCCATTATTGATACATTCGTGCGAATGAATTAGAATGGATCATACGAATGAGTAAGAATGGATCGTACGAATGAAATAGAATGGATTGTGCGAATGAATTAGAATGGATCGTACGAATGAATTAGAATGGATCGTGTGAAAGAATTAGAATGGATTGTATGAATGAATTAGAATAGATCGTATGAATGAATTAGAATGGATCGTACGAATGAATTAGAATGGATCGTACGAATGAACTAGAATGGATTCATTCGTGCGAATGAATTAGAATGGATCGTACGAATGAATTAGAATGGATCGTACGAATGAATTAGAATGGATCTTACGAATGAATTAGAATGGATCGTACGAATGCACGATCCATGCTAATTCATTCGTTCGATCAATTCTAATTCATTAGCATGATCCATTCTAATTCATTCGTACGATCCATTCTAATTCATTCACACGATCCATTCTAATTCATTCGTACGATCCATTCTAATTCTTTCACACGATCCATTCTAATTCATTCGTACGATCCATTCTAATTCATTCGTACGATCTATTCTAATTCATTCGTATGATCCATTCTAATTCATTCGTACGATCCATTCTAATTCCTTCGTACGATCCATTCTAATTCATTCATACAATCCATTCTAATTCTTTCATACGATCCATTCTAATTCGTTCGTACAATCCATTCTAATTCATTCGTGCAATCCATTCTATTTCATTCGTATGATCCATTCTTACTCATTCGTACGATCCATTCTAATTCATTCACACGAATGTATCCATTCGTACGAATGAATTAGAATAGATTGTACGAATGAATTAGAATGGATAGTACGAATGAATTAGAATGGATCGTACGAATGAATTAGAATGGATCGTGCGAATGAATTAGAATGGATCGTATGAATGAATTAGAATGGATCGTACGAATGAACTAGAATGGATACATTCGTGCGAATGAATTAGAATGATTCGTACGAATGAATTAGAATGGATCGTACGAATGAATTAGAATGGATCGTACGAATGAATTAGAATGGATCATATGAATGAATTAGAATGGATCATACGAATGAGTAAGAATGGATCGTACGAATGAAATAGAATGGATTGTACGAATGAATTAGAATGGATCGTACGAATGAAGTAGAATGGATCGTGTGAAAGTATTAGAATGGATTGTATGAATGAATTAGAATGGATCATATGAATGAATTAGAATGGATCGTGCGAATGAATTCGAATGGATCGTACGAATGAACTAGAATGGATCGTACGAATGAATTAGAATGGATACATTCGTGCGAATGAATTAGAATGGATACATTCGTGTGAAAGAATTAGAATAGATCGTATGAATGAATTAGAATGGATCGTACGAATGAATTAGAATGGATCGTGCGAATGAATTAGAATGGATCGTACGAATGAATTAGAATGGATCGTACGAATGAATTAGAATGGATCGTGCGAATGAATTAGAATAGATCGTATGAATGAATTAGAATGGATCGTGCGAATGAATTAGAATGGATCGTGCGAATGAATTAGAATGGATCGTACGAATGAATTAGAATGGATCGTGCCAATAAATTAGAATTGATCGAAAGAATGAATTAGCATGGATCGTGCTAATGAATTAGAATGGAATGTACGAATGAATTAGAATGGATCGTGTGAAAGAATTAGAATAGATTGTATGAATGAATTAGAATGAATTCGTACGATCCATTCGAATTCATTCGCACGATCCATTCTAATTCATTCATACAATCCATTCTAATTCATTCATACAATCCATTCTAATTCTTTCACACGATCCATTCTAATTCATTCGTAGGATCCATTCTAATTCATTCGTACAATCTATTCTATTTCATTCGTACGATCCATTCTTACTCATTCGTATGATCCATTCTAATTCATTCGGACGAATGTATCCATTCTAATTTATTCGTACGATCCATTCTAATTCATTCGTACAATCAATTCTAATTCATTTGTACGATCCATTCTTACTAATTCGTATGATCCATTCTAATTCATTCATACGATCCATTCTAATTCATTCGTGCGATCCATTCTAATTCATTCGCACAATCTATTCTAATTCATTCGTATGATCCATTCTAATTCATTCGTACGATCGTACGAATGAATTAGAATGGATCGTACGGAATGAATTAGAATGGATTGTATGAATGAATTAGAATGGATACATTCGTGCGAATGAATTAGAATGGATCATACGAATGAGTAAGAATGGATCGTACGAATGAAATAGAATGGATTGTGCGAATGAATTAGAATGGATCGTACGAATGAATTAGAATGGATCGTACGAATGAATTAGAATGGATCGTACGAATGAATTAGAATGGATATATTCGTGCAAATGAATTAGAATGGATCGTATGAATGTATTAGAATGGATCGTATGAGTGAATTAGAATGGATCGTACGAATGAATTAGAATGGATCTTACGAATGAATTAGAATGGATCGTACGAATGAATTAGAATGGATCGTCCGAATGAATTAGAATGGATACATTCGTGCGAATGAATTAGAATGGATCGGACGAATTAATTAGAATGGATCGTACGAATGAATTAGAATGGATCGTACGAATGAATTAGAATGGATCGTACGAATAAATTAGAATGGATACATTCGTCCGAATGAATTAGAATGGATCATACGAATGAGTAAGAATGGATCGTACGAATGAAATAGAATAGATTGTACGAATGAATTAGAATGGATTCGTACGAATGAATTAGAATGGATACATTCGTGCGAATGAATTAGAATGGATCGTACCAATGAGTAAGAATGGATCGTACGAATGAAATAGAATGGATTGTTCGAATGAATTAGAATGGATCGTACGAATGAATTAGAATGGATCGTGTGAAAGAATTAGAATGGATTGTATGAATGAATTAGAATAGATCGTATGAATGAATTAGAATGGATCATACGAATGAATTAGAATGGATCGTACGAATGAATTAGAATGGATCGTACGAATGAATTAGAATGGATACATTTGTGCGAATGAATTAGAATGGATACATTCGTGCGAAAGAATTAGAATAGATCGTATGAATGAATTAGAATGGATCCTATGAATGAATTAGATAGGATCGTGCGAATGAATTAGAATGGATCGTACGAATGAATTAGAATGGATCGTACGAATGAATTAGAATGGATCGTGCTAATGAATTAGAATTGATCGAACGAATGAATTAGCATGGATCGTGCTAATGAATTAGAATGGAACGTACGAATGAATTAGAATGGATCGTGTGAAAGAATTAGAATGGATTGTATGAATGAATTAGAATGAATTCGTACGATCCATTCGAATTCATTCGCACGATCCATTCTAATTCATTCATACGATCCATTCTAATTCATTCATACAATCCATTCTAATTCTTTCACACGATCCATTCTAATTCATTCGTAGGATCCATTCTAATTCATTCATACAATCTATTCTATTTCATTCGTACGATCCATTCTTACTCATTCGTATGATCCTTTCTAATTCATTCGGATGAATGTATCCATTCTAATTTATTCGTACGATCCATTCTAATTAATTCGTACGATCCATTCTAATTCATTCGTACGATCCATTCTTACTCATTCGTATGATCCATTCTAATTCATTCGTACGATCCATTCTAATTCATTTGTACGATCCATTCTAATTCATTCGCACAATCTATTCTAATTCATCCGTACGATCCATTCTAATTCATTCGTACGATCGTACGAATGAATTAGAATGGATCGTACGGAATGAATTAGAATGGATTGTATGAATGAATTAGAATGGATACATTCGTGCGAATGAATAAGAATGGATCATACGACTGAGTAAGAATGGATCGTACGAATGAATTAGAATGGATCATATGAATTCATTAGAATGGTTACATTCATGCCAATGAATTAGAATGGATCGTACGAATGGATTAGAATGGATCGTACGAATGGATTAGAATGGATACATTCGAGCAAATGAATTTGAATGGATCGTACGAATGAATTAGAATGGATCGTACGAATGGATTAGAATGGATCCTACGAATGGATTAGAATGGATACATTTGTGCATATGAATTAGAATGGATCGTATGAATGAATTAGAATGGATCGTAGAATGGATCGTATGAATGAAATAGAATGAATTAGAATGGATCGTACGAATGAATTAGAATAGATCATAGGAATGAATTAGAATGGATCGTGCAAATGAATTAGAATGGATACATTCGTACGAATGAATTAGAATTGATCGTTCGAATGAATTAAATGGATCATACGAATGAATTCGAATGGATCATACGAATTAATTAGAATGGATCATACGAATGAATTAGAATGGATCGTATGAATGAATTAGAATGGATCGTACGAATGAACTAGAATGGATCGTACGAATGAACTAGAATGGATACATTCATGCGAATGAATTAGAATGGATCGTAAGAATGAATTAGAATGGATCGTACAAATGAATTAGAATGAATTCGTACGATCCATTCGAATTCATTCGCACGATCCATTCTAATTCATTCATACGATCCATTCTAATTCATTCATACAATCCATTCTAATTCTTTCACACGACCCATTCTAATTCATTCGTAGGATCCATTCTAATTCATTCGTACAATCTATTCTATTTCATTCGTACGAACCATTCTTACTCATTCGTATGATCCATTCTTATTCATTCGGACGAATGTATCCATTCTAATTTATTCGTACGATCCATTCTAATTCATTCGTACGATCCATTCTAATTCATTCGTACGATCCATTCTTACTCATTCGTATGATCCATTCTAATTCATTCGTACGATCCATTCTAATTCATTCGTACGATCCATTCTAATTCATTCGCACAATCTATTCTAATTCATTCGAACGATCCATTCTAATTCATTCGTACGATCGTACGAATGAATTAGAATGGATCGTACGGAATGAATTAGAATGGATTGTATGAATGAATTAGAATGGATACAATCGTGCGAATGAATAAGAATGGATCATACGAATGAGTAAGAATGGATCGTACGAATGAATTAGAATGGATCATATGAATTCATTAGAATGGTTACATTCATGCGAATGAATTAGAATGGATCGTACGAATGGATTAGAATGGATCGTACGAATGGATTAGAATGGATACATTCGAGCTAATGAATTAGAATGGATCGTACGAATGAATTAGAATGGATCGTACGAATGGATTAGAATGGATCCTACGAATGGATTAGAATGGATACCTTTGTGCATATGAATTAGAATGGATCATGTGAATGAATTAGAATGGATCGTAGAATGGATCGTATGAATGAATTAGAATGAATTTGAATGGATCATACGAATGAATTAGAATAGATCATAGGATTGAATTAGAATGGATCGTGCATATGAATTAGAATGGATACATTCGTACGAATGAATTAGAATGGATCGTTCGAATGAATTAGAATGGATCGTACGAATGAATTCGAATGGATCATACGAATTAATTAGAATGGATCATACGACTGAATTAGAATGGATCGTACGAATGAATTAGAATGGATCGTACGAATGAACTAGAATGGATCGTACGAATGAACTAGAATGGATACATTCGTGCGAATGAATTAGAATGGATCGTACGAATGAATTAGAATGGATCGTACGAATGAATTAGAATGGATCTTACGAATGAATTAGAATGGATCGTACGAATGAATTAGAATGCATCGTACGAATGAATTAGAATGGATACATTCGTGCGAATGAATTAGAATGGATCGGACGACTGAATTAGAATGGATCGTACGAATGAATTTGAATGGATACATTTGTGCGCATGAATCTAAATGGATTGTATGAATGAATTACAATGGATCGTACGAATGAATTAGAATGGATCGTACGAATGAATTAGAATAGCTCATACGAATGAATTAGAATGAATCATATGAATGAATTAGAATGGTTACATTCGTGCGAATGAATTAGAATAGATCGTACGAATGAATTAGAATGGATCGTACGAATAAATTAGAATGGATCGTGGGAATGAAATAGAATGGATCGTACGAATAAGTTAGAATGGATCCACCGAATGAGTTAGAATGGATCATACGAATGAATTAGAATGGATTGTGCGAATGAATTAGAATGGATCGTATGAATGAATAAGAATGGATCGTACGAATGAATTAGAATGGATCGTGCGAATGAATTAGCATGAATCGTACGAATGTATTAGAATGGATCGTACGAATGAATTAGAATGAATCGTACGATCCATTCTAATTCATTCGTACGATCCATTCTAATTCATTCGCACGAATATATCCATTCTAGTTCATTCGTACGATCCATTCTAGTTCATTCGTACAATCCATTCTAATTCATTCGTACGATCCATTCTAATTCATTCATATGATCCATTCTAATTAATTCGTATGATCCATTCTAATTCATTCGTACGATCCATTCTAATTCATTCATACAATCTATTCTAATTCATTCATACAATCCATTCTAATTCATTCGCACGAATGTATCCATTCTAATTAATTCGTACGAACCATTCTAATTCATTCGTATGATCCATTCTTATTCATTCGCACGATCCGTCTAATGGATTCGCACGATCCATTCTAATTCATTCGCACGAATGTATCCATTCTAATTCATTCGTACGATCCATTCTAATTCAATAATATGATCCATTCTAATTCATTCGCACGATCCATTCTAATTCATTCGTACGATCCATTCTAATTCATTCGTACGATCCATTCTAATTCATTCGCACGATCCATTCTAATTCATTCGTACAATCTATTCTATTTCATTCGTACGATCCATTCTTACTCATTCGTATGATCCATTCTAATTCATTCGGACGAATGTATCCATTCTAATTTATTCGTACGATCCATTCTAATTCATTCGTACGATCCATTCTAATTCATTCATACGATCCATTCTAATTCATTCGTCCGATCCATTCTAATTCATTCGCACGAATGTATCCATTCTAATTCATTCGTACGGTCCATTCTAATTCATTCGCACAATCCATTCTATTTCATTCGTACGATCCATTCTTACTCATTCGTATGATCCATTATGGATACATTCGTGCGAATGAATTAGAATGGATCATACGAATGAGTAAGAATGGATCGTATGAATGAAATAGAATGGATTGTGCGAATGAATTAGAATGGATCGTACGAATGAATTAGAATGGATCGTGTGAAAGAATTAGAATGGATTGTATGAATGAATTAGAATAGATCGTATGAATGAATTAGAATGGATCGTACGAATGAATTAGAATGGATCGTACGAATGAACTAAAATGGATATATTCGTGCGAATGAATTAGAATGGATCGTATGAATGAATTAGAATGGATCGTACGAATGAATTAGAATGGATCGTATGAATAAATTAGAATGGATCGTACGAATGAATTAGAATGGATCGTACGAATTAATTAGAATGGATACATTCGTGCGAATGAATTACAATGGATTGTATGAATGAATTAGAATGGATTGTATGAATGAATTAGAATGGATCGTACGAATGAATTAGAATGGATCATACGAATTAATTAGAATGGATCATATGAATGAATTAGAATGGATCGTACGAATGAATTAGAATGGATTGTACGAATGAACTAGAATGGATCGTACGAATGAACTAGAATGGATACATTCGTGCGAATGAATTAGAATGGATCATACGAATAAGTAAGAATGGATCGTACGAATGAAATAGAATAGATTGTACGAATGAATTAGAATGGATCCTACGAATGAATTAGAATGGATCGTGTGAAAGAATTAGAATGGATTGTATGAATGAATTAGAATGAATTCGTATGAATGAATTAGAATAGATTTTGTGAATGAATTAGAACTGATCGTACGAATGAATTAGAATGGATACATTCGTGCGAATGAATTAGAATGGATTGTATGAATTAATTAGAATGGACCCTATGAATGAATTAGAATGGATCGTACCAATGAATTAGAATGGATACAGTCGTGCGAATGAATTAGAATTGATCCTACGAATGAATTAGAATGGATCGTACGAATGAATTAGAATGGATCGTGCTAATGAATTAGAATTGATCGAACGAATGAATTAGCATGGATCATACTAATGAATTAAAATGGAACGTACGAATGAATTAGAATGGATCGTGTGAAAGAATTAGAATGGATTGTATGAAAGAATTAGAATGAATTCGTACGATCCATTTGAATTCATTCGCACGATCCATTCTAATTCATTCATACGATCCATTCCAATTCGTTAATACAATCCATTCTAATTCTTTCACACGATCCATTCTAATTCATTCGTAGGATCCATTCTAATTCATTCGTACAATCTATTCTATTTCATTCGTACGATCCATTCTTACTCATTCGTATGATCCATTCTAATTCATTCGGACGAATGTATCCATTCTAATTTACTCGTACGATCCATTCTTATTCATTCGTACGATCCATTCTAATTCATTCGCTCGAATGTATATCCATTCTAATCCATTCGTACGATCCATTCTAATTGATTTGCATTAATGTAACCATTCTAATTCATTCATTTGATCCATTCTAATTCATTCGTACGATCCATTCTAATTCATTAGCACGATCCATGCTAATTCATTCGTTCGATCAATTCTAATTCATTAGCATGATCCATTCTAATTTATTCGTACGATCCATTCTAATTCATTCGCACGATCCATTCTAATTCATTCATAGGATCCATTCTAATTCATTCATACGATCTATTCTAATTCTTTCGCACGAATGTATCCATTCTAATTCATTCGCACGAATGTATCCATTCTAATTCATTCGTACGATCCATTCTAATTCATTCGCATGATCCATTCTAATTCATTCGTACGATCAATTTTAATTCATTCGCACGAATGTATCCATTCTAATTCATTCGTACGATCCATTCTAATTCATTCATAGGATCCATTCGAATTCATTCATACAATCCATTCTAATTCATTCGCACGAATTTATCCATTCTAATTCATTCGTACGATCAGTTCTAATTCATTCACAAAATCTATTCTAATTCATTCATACGATCCATTCTAATTCATTCACACGAATGTATCCATTCTAATTCATTCATACGATCCATTCTAATTCATTCGTACGATCCATTCTAATTCCTTCGTACGATCCATTCTAATTCATTCGTACGATCTATTCTAATTCATTCGTACAATCCATTCTAATTCTTTCGTACGATCCATTCTAATTCATTCGTACGATCCATTCTAATTCATTCATACAATCCATTCTAATTCTTTCACACGATCCATTCTAATTCATTCGTACGATCCATTCTAATTCATTCGTGCAATTCATTCTATTTCATTCGTACGATCCATTCTTACTCATTCGTACGATCCATTCTAATTCATTCACACGAATGTATCCATTCGTACGAATGAATTAGAATAGATTGTACGAATGAATTAGAATGGATCGTACGAATGAATTAGAATGGATCGTACGAAGGAATTAGAATGGATCGTACGAATGAATTAGAATGGATCGTACGAATGAATTAGAATAGATCGTACGAATGAATTAGAATGGATCATACGAAGGAATTAGAATGGATCGTACGATTGAATTAGAATGGATACATTCGTGCAAATGAATTAGAATGGATCGTATGAATGTATTAGAATGGATCGTATGAGTGAATTAGAATGGATCGTACGAATGAATTAGAATGGATCGTATGAATGAATTAGAATGGATACATTCGTGTGAATGAATTAGAATGGATCGTATGAATGAATTAGAATAGATTTTGTGAATGAATTAGAACTGATCGTACGAATGAATTAGAATGGATACATTCGTGCGAATGAATTAGAATGGATTGTATGAATGAATTAGAATGGATCGTTCGAATGAATTAGAATAGATCGTATGAGTGAATTAGAATGGATAGGAAGGAATTAGAATGGATCGTACGAAGGAATTAGAATGGATCATACGAATGAAATAGAATGGATCGTACGAAGGAATTAGAATGGATCGTACGAATGAAATAGAATGGATTGTATGAATGAATTAGAATGGATACATTCGTGCGAATGAATTAGAGTGGATCATATGAAAGAGTAAGAATGGATCGTACGAATGAAATAGAATGGATTGTGCGAATGAATTAGAATGGATCGTACGAATGAATTAGAATGGATCGTACAAATGAATTAGAATGGATCGTACGAATGAATTAGAATGGATATATTCGTGCAAATGAATTAGAATGAATCGTATGAATGTATTAGAATGGATCGTATGAGTGAATTAGAATGGATCGTACGAATGAATTAGAATGGATCGTATGAATGAATTAGAATGGATACATTCGTGTGAATGAATTAGAATGGATCGTATAAATGAATTAGAATAGATATTGTGAATGAATTAGAACTGATCGTGCGAATGAATTAGAATGGATACATTCGTGCGAATGAATTAGAATGGATTGTATGAATGAATTAGAATGGATCCTATGAATGAATTAGAATGGATCGTACGAATGAATTAGAATGGATACATTCGTGCGAATGAAATAGAATGGATCATAAGAATGAGTAAGAATGGATCGTCATTCTAATTCATTCGTATGATCCATTCTAATTCATTTGTATCCATTCTATTTCCTTCGCTCGATCCATTCTAATTCATTCGCGCAATCTATTCTAATTCATTCGTACGATCCATTCTAATTCATTCGTACGATCCATTCTAATTCATTAATACAATCCATTCTAGTTTATTCGCACGAATGTATCCATTCTAATTCATTTGCACGATCCATTCTAATTCATTCCTATGATCTATTCTAATTCATTCGTACGATCCATTCTAATTCATTCGTAAATTCCATTCTAATTCTTTAGCACGATCCATGCTAATGAATTAGAATGGATCGTACGATCAAATCTAATTCATTCATACGATCCATTCTTACTCATTCGTATGATCCATTCTAATTCAATCGTACGCTCCATTCTAATTCATTCGTACGATCCATTCTCTTTCACACGATCCATTCTAATTCATTCGTACGATCCATTCTAATTCATTAGCATGGATCGTGCTAATGAATTAGAATGGAATATACGAATGAATTAGAATGGATCGTAGAATGGATCGTACGAATGAATTAGAATGAATTAGAATGGATCGTACGAATGAATTAGAATGGATCGTACGAATGAATTAGCATGGATCGTGCTATTGAATTAGAATGGAATGTACGAATGAATTAGAATGGATCGTGTGAAAGAATTAGAATGGATTGTATGAATGAATTAGAATGGATCGTACGAAGGAATTAGAATGGATCGTACGAATGAATTAGAATGGATCGTACGAATGAATTAGAATAGATCGTACGAATGAATTAGATTGGATCGTAGGAATGAATTAGAATGGATCGTGTGAAAGAATTAGAATACGAAGGAATTAGAATGGATCATACGAATGAAATAGAATGGATCGTACGAAGGAATTAGAATGGATCGTACTAAGGAATTAGAATGCATTCGTACGATCCATTCTAATCCATTCGTACAATCCATTCTAATTCATTCATACGACCAATTCTATTTCATTCGCATGATCCATTCTAATTCTTTCGTACTATCCATTCTAATTCATTCATACAATCCATTCTAATTCTTTCACACGATCCATTCTAATTCATTCGTACGATCCATTCTAATTCATTCGTGCAATCCATTCTATTTCATTCGTACGATCCATTCTTACTCATTCGTACGATCCATTCTAATTCATTCACACGAATGTATCCATTCGTACGAATGAATTAGAATAGATTGTACGAATGAATTAGAATGGATCGTACGAATGAATTAGAATGGATCGTACGAAGGAATTAGAATGGATCGTACGAATGAATTAGAATGGATCGTACGAATGAATTAGAATAGATCGTACGAATGAATTAGAATGGATCGTACGAAGGAATTAGAATGGATCGTACGAATGAATTAGAATGGATATATTCGTGCAAATGAATTAGAATGGATCACATGAATGTATAAGAATGGATCGTATGAGTGAATTAGAATGGATCGTACGAATCAATTAGAATGGATCGTATGAATGAATTAGAATGGATACATTCGTGTGAATGAATTAGAATGGATCGTATGAATGAATTAGAATAGATTTTGTGAATGAATTAGAACTGATCGTGCGAATGAATTAGAATGGATACATTCGTGCGAATGAATTAGAATGGATTGTATGAATGAATTAGAATGGATCCTATGAATGAATTAGAATGGATCGTACGAATGAATTAGAATGGATACATTCATGCGAATGAAATAGAATGGATCATAAGAATGAGTAAGAATGGATCGTCATTCTAATTCATTCGTATGATCCATTCTAATTCATTTGTATCCATTCTATTTCATTCGCTCGATCCATTCTAATTCATTCGCGCAATCTATTCTAATTCATTCGTACGATCCATTCTAATTCATTCGTACGATCCATTCTAATTCATTAATACAATCCATTCTAGTTTATTCGCACGAATGTATCCATTCTAATTCATTTGCACGATCCATTCTAATTCAGTCCTATGATCTATTCTAATTCATTCGTACGATCCATTCTAATTCATTCTAATTCATTCGTACGATCCATTCAAATTCATTCGTATATTCCATTCTAATTCATTAGCACGATCCATGCTAATGAATTAGAATGGATCGTACGATCAAATCTAATTCATTCATACGATCCATTCTTACTCATTCGTATGATCCATTCTAATTCAATCGTACGCTCCATTCTAATTCATTCGTACGATCCATTCTCTTTCACACGATCCATTCTAATTCATTCGTACGATCCATTCTAATTCATTAGCATGGATCGTGCTAATGAATTAGAATGGAATATACGAATGAATTAGAATGGATCGTACGAATGAATTAGAATGAATTAGAATGGATCGTACGAATGAATTAGAATGGATCGTACGAATGAATTAGCATGGATCGTGCTAATGAATTAGAATGGAATGTACGAATGAATTAGAATGGATCGTGTGAAAGAATTAGAATGGATTGTATGAATGAATTAGAATGGATCGTACGAAGGAATTAGAATGGATCGTACGAATGAATTAGAATGGATCGTACGAATGAATTAGAATAGATCGTACGAATGAATTAGATTGGATCGTAGGAATGAATTAGAATGGATCGTGTGAAAGAATTAGAATACGAAGGAATTAGAATGGATCATACGAATAAAATAGAATGGATCGTACGAAGGAATTAGAATGGATCGTACGAAGGAATTAGAATGCATTCGTACGATCCATTCTAATCCATTCGTACAATCCATTCTAATTCATTCATACGATCCATTCTATTTCATTCGCATGATCCATTCTAATTCTTTCATACGATGCATTCTAATTCATTCGTACGATCCATTCTAATTCATTCATTTGATCCATTCTAATTCATTCGTACGATCCATTCTAATTCATTCGTACGATCCATTCTAATTCATTCGGACGAATTTATCCATTCTAATTTATTCGTACGATCCATTCTAATTCATTCATTTGATCCATTCTAATTCATTCGTACGATCCATTCTAATTCATTCGTCCGATCCATTCTAATTCATTCGCACGAATATATCCATTCTAATTCATTCGTACGATCCATTCTAATTCATTCGTAGGATCCATTCTAATTCATTCGTACAATCCATTCTAATTCTTTCACACGATCCATTCTAATTCATTCGTACGATCCATTCTAATTCATTCGCACAAATGTATCCATTCTAATTCATTCGTACGATCCACTCTAATTCATTCCCACGATCTATTCTAATTCATTCGTACGATCCATTCTAATTCTTTCACATGATCCATTCTAATTCATTCGTACGATCCATTCTAATTCATTCGCACGATCCATTCTAATTCATTCGTATAATCCATTATAATTCCTTCGTACGATCCATTCTAATTCCTTCGTATCCATTCTAATTCACTCATACTATCCATTCTAATCCATTCGTACGATCCATTCTAATTCATTCGCACGATCCATTCTAATTCATTCATAGGATCCATTCTAATTCATTCATACGATCTATTCTAATTCTTTCGCACGAATGTATCCATTCTAGTTCATTCGCACGAATATATCCATTCTAATTCATTCGTACGATCCATTCTAATTCTTTCACATGATCCATTCTAATTCATTCGTAGGATCCATTCTAATTCATTCGTACAATGAGTAAGAATGGATCGTACGAATGAAATAGAATGGATTGTACGAATGATTTAGAATGGATACATTCGTGCGAATGAATTAGAATGGATTATGCGAATGAATTAGAATGGATCGTACGAATGAATTAGAATGGATCGTGTGAAAGAATTAGAATGGATTGTATGAATGAATTAGAATAGATCGTATGAATGAATTAGAATGGATCGTATGAGTGAATTAGAATGGATACGAAGAAATTAGAATGGATCGTACGAAGGAATTAGAATGGATCATACGAATGAATTAGAATGGATCGTGCTAATGAATTAGAATTGATCGAACGAATTCATTCTAATTCATTCATACAATCCATTCTAATTCTTTCACACGATCCATTCTAATTCATTCGTACGATCCATTCTAATTCATTCATACGATCCATTCTTACTCATTGGTACGATCCATTCTAATTCATTCGCACGAATGTATCTATTCTAATTCATTCGTACGAATCCATTCTAATTCATTCGTACGATCCATTCTAATACATTCATACGATCCATTCTAATTCATTTGCACGAATATATCCATTCTAATTCCTTCGTACGATCCATTCTAATTCCTTCGTACGATCCATTCTAATTCATTCGTACAATCTATTCTAATTCATTCGTACGATCCATTCTAATTCATTCGTACAATCTATTCTAATTCATTCGTACGATCCATTCTTACTCATTCGTACGATCCATTCTAATTCATTCGTACGATCCATTCTATTCTAGTTCTTTCGTACGATCCAATCTAATTCATTCATACGATCCATTCTTACTCATTCGTACGATCCATTCTAATTCATTCGCACGAATGTATCCATTCTAAATCATTTGTATAATCCATACTAATTCATTCGCACGATCCATTCTAATTCATTCGTACGATCCATTCTAATTCATTCGTACGATCCATTCTAATTCATTCGTACGATCCATTCTAATTAATTCGTATTATCCATTCTAATTCATTCGTACGATCCATTCTAATTCATTTGCACGAATATATCCATTCTAATTCTAATTCATTAGCACGATCTATTCTAATTCATTCATACGATCCATTCTAATTCATTCGCACGAATGTATCCATTCTAATTCATTGATACGATCCATTCTAATTCATTCGTACGATCCATTCTAATTCATTAGCACGAATATATCCATTCTAATTCATTCGCACGATCCATTCTAATTCATTCGTACGATCCATTCTAATTCATTCATACGATCCATTCTAATTCATTCGCACGAATGTATCCATTCTAATTCACTAGCACGATCCATTCTAATTCATTCGTTTGATCCATTCTAATTCCTTCGTACGATCCATTCTAATTCCTTCGTATCCATTCTAATTCACTCATACGATCCATTCTAATTCATTCATACGATCTATTCTAATTCATTCATACAATCCATTCTAATTCTTTCACACGATCCATTCTAATTCATTCGTACGATCCATTCTAATTCATTCGCACAATCCATTCTAATTCATTCGCACGAATGTATCCATTCTAAATCATTCGTACAATCCATTCTATTTCATTCGGACGATCCGTTCTTACTCATTGTACGAATGAATTAGAATGGATCCTACGAATAAATTAGAATGGATCGTGTGAAAGAATTAGAATGGATCGTACGAATGAATTAGAATGGATACATTCGTGCGAATGAATTAGAATGGATAGATTCGTGCGAAAGAATTAGAATAGATCATATGAATGAATTAGAATGGATCCTATGAATGAATTAGAATTGATTGTACGAATGAAATAGAATGGATTCCACGAATGATTTAGAATGGATCGTACGAATGAATTAGAATGAATCGTGTGAAAGAATTAGAATGGATTGTATGAATGAATTAGAATGGATCGTACGAATGAATTAGAATGGATCGTACGAAGGTATTAGAATGGATCGTACGAATGTATTAGAATGGATCCTATGAATGAAATAGAATGGATCGTGCGAATGAATTAGAATGGATCGTACGAATGAATTAGAATGGATTGTGCTAATGAATTAGAATTGATCGAACGAATGAATTAGCATGGATCGTGCTAATGAATTAGAATGGATCGTGCGAATGAATTAGAATGGATCGTACGAATGAATTAGAATGGATCGTACGAATGAACTAGAATGGATACATTCGTGCGAATGAATTAGAATGGATCGTACGAATGAATTAGAATGGATCGTACGAATGAATTAGAATGGATCGTACGAATGAATTAGAATGGATACATTCGTGCGAATGAATTAGAATGGATCGTACGAATGAATTAGAATGGATCATGCGAATGAATTAGAATGAATCGTACGAATGAATTAGAATGGATTCGTACGAATGAATTAGAATGGATACATTCGTGCGTATGAATGAATTAGAATGGATCGTACGAATGAATTAGAATAGATTGTATGAATGAATTAGAATGGATCGTAGGAATGAATTAGAATGGATCGTACGAATGAATTAGAATGGATACATTCATGCGAATGAATTAGAATGGATCGTACGAATGAATTAGAATGGATCGTGCGAATGAATTAGAATGGATCGTACGAATGAATCAGAATGGATTCGTACGAATGAATTAGAATGGATACATTCGTGCGTACGAATGAATTAGAATGGATCGTACGAATGAATTAGAATAGATTGTATGAATGAATTAGAATGGATCGTACGAATGAATTAGAATGGATCATACGAATTAATTAGAATGGATCATACGAATGAATTAGAATGGATCGTACGAATGAATTAGAATGGATCATACGAATGAATTAGAATGCATACATTCGTGCGAATGAATTAGAATGGATTGTGCGAATGAATTAGAATGGATCGTACGAATGAATTAGAATGGACCATATTAATGAATTAGAATGGATCGTACGAATGAATTAGAATGGATACATTCGTGCGAATGAATTAGAATGTATCATGCACGAATGTATCCATTCTAATTCATTCGTACGATCCATTCTAATTCATTAATATGATCCATTCTAATTCATTCATACGATCCATTCTAATTCATATGCACAAAGGTAACCATTCTAATCCATTCGTAGGATCCATTCTAATCCATTCGTACGATCCATTCTAATTCATTCGTACGATCCATTCTAATCCATTCGTACGATCCATTCTAATTCATTCGCATGAATATAACCATTCTAATTCATTCATTTGATCCATTCTAATTCATTCGTACGATCCATTCTAATTCATTCGTTCGATCCATTCTAATTCATTCGCACAAATGTATCCATTCTAATTCATTCGTACGATCCATTCTAATTCATTCGTACGATCCATTCTAATTCATTCCTAAGATCCATTCTAATTCATTCGTACGATCCATTCTAATTCATTCGTACGATCCATTCTAATTCATTCGGACGAATGTATCCATTCTAGTTCATTCGTACGATCCATTCTAATTCATTCGTACGATCCATTCTAATTTATTCGCACGATCCATTCTAATTCATTCGTACGATCAATTCTAATTCATTCGCACGAATGTATCCATTCTAATTCATTCATACGATCCATTCTAATTCATTCGTACGATCCATTCTAATTCATTCGTACGATCCATTCTAATTCATTCGTCCGATCCATTCGAATTCATTCGCACGAATGTATCCATTCTAGTTCATTCGTACGATCCATTCTATTTCATTCGTACGATCCATTCTTACTCATTCGTATGATCCATTCTAATTCATTCGGACGAATGTATCCATTCTAATTTATTCGTACGATCCATTCTAATTCATTCGTACGATCCATTCTAATTCATTCGTACGATCCATTCTAATTCATTCGTCCAATCCATTCTAATTCATTCGCACGAATGTATCCATTCTAATTCATTCGTACGATCCATTCTAATTCATTCGTACGATCCATTCTAATTCATTCGTACGATCCATTCTAATTCATTCGCACGAATGTATCCATTCTAGTTCATTCGTACGATCCATTCTAATTCATTCGTACGATCCATTCTAATTCATTCGCACGATCCATTCTAATTCATTCGTATGATCAATTCTAATTCATTCGCACGAATGTATCCATTCTAATTCATTCGTACGATCCATTCTAATTCATTCGTACGATCCATTCTAATTCATTCATACAATCCATTCTAATTTTTTCACACGATCCATTCTAATTCATTCGTAGGATCAATTCTAATTCATTCGTACAATCTATTCTATTTCATTCGTACGATCCATTCTTACTCATTCGTATGATCCATTCTAATTCATTCGCACGAATGTATCCATTCTAATTCATTCGTACGAATCCATTCTAATTCATTCGTACAATCCATTCTATTTCATTCGTACGATCCATTCTTACTCATTCGTACGATCCATTATAATTCATTCGTAAGATCCATTCTAATTCATTCGTACGATCCATTCTAATTCATTCGCACGATCCATTCTAATTCATTCATACAATCCATTCTAATTCATTCGCTCGAATGTATCCATTCTAATCCATTCGTAGGATCCATTCTAATCCATTCGTACGATCCATTCTAATTCATTCGCATGAATGTAACCATTCTAATTCATTCATTTGATCCATTCTAATTCATTCGTACCATCCATTCTAATTCATTAGCACGATCCATGCTAATTCATTCGTTCTAGCAATTCTAATTCATTAGCACGATCCATTCTAATTCATTCGTACGATCCATTCTAATTCATTCGCATGATCCATTCTTAATCATTCATAGGATCCATTCTAATTCATTCATACGATCTATTCTAATTCTTTTGCACGAATGTATCTATTCTAATTCATTCGCACGAATGTATCCATTCTAATTCATTCGTACGAATCCATTCTAATTCATTCGTACAATTTATTCTATTTCATTCGTACGATCTATTCTAGTTCATTCGTACGAACCATTCTAATTCATTCGTACGATCCATTCTAATTCAGTCGTATGATCCATTCTAATTAATTCGTATGATCCATTCTAATTTATTCGTACGATCCATTCTAATTCATTCATACAATCCATTCTAATTCATTCGCACGAATATATCCATTCTAATTAATTCGTACGATCCATTCTAATTCATTCGTATGATCCATTCTTATTCATTCGCACGATCCAGTCTAATGGATTCGCACGATCCATTCTAATTCATTCGCACGAATGTATCCATTCTAATTCATTCATACGATCCATTCTAATTCATTCGTACGATACATTCTAATTCATTTGCACAAATATATCCATTCTAATTCATTCGTACGATCCATTCTAATTCATTCGTACAATCAGTTCTAATTCATTCACAAAATCTATTCTAATTCATTCATACGATCCATTCTAATTCATTCGCATGATCCATTCTAATTTATTCGTACGATCCATTCTAATTCTTTCACACGATCCATTCTAATTCATCCGTACGATCCATTCTAATTCATTCGCACGATCCATTCTAATTCATTCGTACGATCCATTCTAATTCATTCATACGATCCATTCTAATTCATTCGTACGATCCATTCTAATTCATTCGCACAAATGTATCCAATCTAATTCATTCATACGATCCATTCTTACTCATTCGTATGATCCATTCTATTTTATACGTACGATCTATTCTAATTCATTCGTACGATCCATTCTCATTCATTTGTACGATCCATTCTAATTCCTTCGTACGATCCATTCTAATTCATTTGTACGATCCATTCTAATTCATTCATACAATCCATTCTAATTCTTTCACACGATCCATTCTAATTCATTCGTACGATCCATTCTAATTCATTCGTGCAATCCATTGTATTTCATTCGTACGATCCATTCTTACTCATTCGTACGATCCATTCTAATAGAATTAGAATGGATCGTGCGAATGAATTCGAATGGATCGCATGATCCATTCGAATAGAATGAATTAGAATGGATCGTGCGAATGAATTCGAATGGATCGTATGATCCATTCGAATAGAATGGATCGTATGAATGAATTAGAATGGATCGGGCGAATGAATTAGAATGGATTATAGGAATGAATTAGAATGGATCGTAGGAATGAATTAGAATGGATCGTAGGAATGAATTAGATTGGATCGTACGAATGAATTAGAATGGATCCATCGAATGAGTTAGAATGGATCATACGAATGAATTAGAATGGATTGTACGGATGAATTAGAATGGATTGTGCGAATGAATTAGAATGGATCGTATGAATGAATAAGAATGGATCGTACGAATGAATTAGAATGGATTGTGCGAATGAATTAGCATGAATCGTACGAATGTATTAGAATGGATCGTACGAATGAATTAGAATGAATCGTACGATCCATTCTAATTCAATCATCCGATCCATTCTAATTCATTCGCATGAATGTATCCATTCTAATTCATTCGTACAATCCATTCTATTTCATTCGTACGATCCATTCTTACTCATTCGTATGATCCATTGTAATTCATTCGTATGATCCATTCTAATTCATTCGAACAATCCATTCTAATTCATTCGTACGATCCATTCTAATTCATTCGCACGATCCATTCTAATTCATTCATACGATCCATTCTAATTCATTCCTACGATCCATTCTAATTCATTCCCATAATTCATTCTAATTCATTCGCCCGATCCATTCTAATTCATTCATACGATCCATTCTATTCGAATGGATCATGCGATCCATTCGAATTCATTCGCACGATCCATTCTAATTCATTCATACGATCCATTCTAATTCATTCATACAATGCATTCTAATTCTTTCACACGATCCATTCTAATTCATTCGTACGATCCATTCTAATTGATTCGTACAATCCATTCTATTTCATTTGTACGATCCATTCTTACTCATTCGTATGATCCATTCTAATTCATTCGTACGATGCATTCTAATTCATTTGTACGATCCATTCTTATTCATTCGTACAATCCATTCTATTTCATTCGTACGATCCATTTTTACTCATTCGTATGATCCATTCTAATTCATTCACACGAATGTATCCATTCTAATTTATTCATACAATCCATTCTAATTCATTCCGTACGATCCTTTCTAATTCATTCGTACGATCGTACGAATGAAATAGAATGGATCGTACGAATGAATTAGAATAGATTGTGCGAATGAATTAGAATGGATCGTACAATGAATTAGAATGGATCGTACGAATGAATGAGAATGGATCATACGAATGAGTATGAATGGATCGTACGAATCAATTAGAATGGATCGTACGAATGAATTAGAATGGATCGTACGAAAAAATTAGAATGGATACATTCGTCCGAATGAATTAGAATGGATCATACGAATGAGTAAGAATGGATCGTACGAATGAAATAGAGTAGATTGTATGAATGAATTAGAATGGATCCTACGAATGAATTAGAATGGATCGTGTGAAAGAATTAGAATGGATTGTATGAATGAATTAGAATGGATCGTATGAATGAATTAGAATGGATCGTGCGAATGAATTCGAATGGATCGTACGAATTCATTCTAATTCATTCATACAATCCATTCTAATTCTTTCACACGATCCATTCTAATTCATTCATACGTTCCATTCTAATTCATTAGCACGATCCATGCTAATTCATTCGTTCGATTAATTCTAATTCATTAGCACGATCCATTCTAATTCATTCATACGATCCATTCTAATTCATTCGCACGATCCATTCTAATTCATTCATAGGATCCATTCTAATTCATTCATACGATCTATTCTAATTCTTTCCCACGAATGTATCCATTCTAATTCATTCGCACGAATGTATCCATTCTAATTCATTCGCACGAATGTATCCATTCTAATTCATTCGTACGATCCATTCTAATTCATTCGCACGATCCATTCTAATTCATTCGTACGATCAATTCTAATTCATTCGCACGACTGTATCCATTCTAATTCATTCGTACGATCCATTCTAATTCATTCATAGGATCCATTCTAATTAATTCATACAATCCATTCTAATTCATTCGCATGAATGTATCCATTCTAATTCATTCGTACGATCAGTTCTAATTCATTCACAAAATCTATTCTAATTCATTCATACGATCCATTCTAATTCATTCACACGAATGTATCCATTCTAATTCATTCATACGATCCATTCTAATTCATTCGTACGATCCATTCTAATTCACTCATACGATCCATTCTAATACATTCATACGATCCATTATAATTCATTTGCACGAATATATCCATTCTAATTCATTCGTACGATCCATTCTAATTCCTTCGTACGATCCATTCTAATTCATTCGTACGATCTATTCTATTTCATTCGTACGATCCATTCTTACTCATTCGTACGATCCATTCTAATTCATTCGTCCGATCCATTCTAATTCATTCATACAATCCATGCTAATTCATTCGTTCGATCAATTCTAATTCATTAGCACGATCCATTCTAATTCATTCGTACGATCCATTCTAATTCATTCGCACGATCCATTCTAATTCATTCATAGGATCCATTCTAATTCATTCATACGATCTATTCTAATTCTTTCGCACGAATGTATCCATTCTAATTCATTCGCACGAATGTATCCATTCTAATTCATTCGTACGATCCATTCTAATTCATTCGCACGATCCATTCTAATTCATTCGTACGATCAATTCTAATTCATTCGCACGAATGTATCCATTCTAATTCATTCGTACGATCCATTCTAATTCATTCATAGGATCCATTCTAATTCATTCATAAAATCCATTCTAATTTATTCGCACGAATGTATCCATTCTAATTCATTCGTACGATCAGTTCTAATTCATTCACAAAATCTATTTTAATTTATTCATACGATCCATTCTAATTCATTCACACGAATGTATCCAGATCGTACGAATGAACTAGAATGGATTCATTCGTGCGAATGAATTAGAATGGATCGTACGAATGAATTAAAATGGATCGTATGAATGAATTAGAATGGATCATACGAATGAATTAGAATGGATCGTGCGAATGAATTAGAATGGATCGTACTAATGAATTAGAATGGATCGTACGAATGAACTAGAATGGATACATTCGTGCGAATGAATTAGAATGGATCGTACGAATGAATTAGAATGGATCGTACGAATGAATTAGAATGGATCGTGCGAATGAATTAGAATGGATTGTATGAATAAATTAGAATGGATCTTACGAATGAATTAGAATGGATCGTACGAATGAATTAGAATGGATCCTACGAATGAATTAGAATGGAAACATTCGTGCGAATAAATTAGAATGGATCGTACGAATGAATTAGAATGGATCGTACGAATGAATTAGAATGGATCGTACGAATGAATTAGAATGGATCGTACGAATAAATTAGAATGGATACATTCTTCCGAAAGAATTAGAATGGATCATAAGAATGAGTAAGAATGGATCGTACGAATGAAATAGAATAGATTGTACGAATGAATTAGAATAGATCCTACGAATGAATTAGAATGGATCGTGTGAAAGAATTAGAATGGATTGTATGAATGAATTAGAATGGATCGTATGAATGAATTAGAATGGATCGTGCGAATGAATTCGAATGGATCGTACGAATTCATTCTAATTCATTCATACAATCCATTACAATTCTTTCACACGATCTATTCTAATTCATTCGTAGGATCCATTCTAATTCATTCGTACAATCTATTCTATTTCATTCGTATGATCCATTCTTACTCATTCGTATGATCCATTCTAATTCAATTGGACGAATGTATCCATTCTAATTTATTCGTACGATCCATTCTAATTCATTCGTACGATCCATTCTAATTCATTCGTACGATCCATTCTAATTCATTCGTCTGATCCATTCTAATTCATTCGCACGAATGTATCCATTCTAATTCATTCGTACGGTCCATTCTAATTCATTCGCACAATCCATTCTATTTCATTCGTACGATCCATTCTTTCTCATTCGTAAGATCCATTATGGATACATTCGTGCGAATGAATTTGAATGGATCATACGAATGAGTAAGAATGGATCGTACGAATGAAATAGAATGGATTGTGCGAATGAATTAGAATGGATCGTACGAATGAATTAGAATGGATCGTGTGAAAGAATTAGAATGGATTGTATGAATGAATTAGAATAGATCGTATGAATGAATTAGAATGGATCGTACAAATGAATTAGAATGGATCGTACGAATGAACTAGAATGGATACATTCGTGCGAATGAATTAGAATGGATCGTACGAATGAATTAGAATGGATCGTACGAATGAATTAGAATGGATCTTACGAATGAATTAGAATGGATCGTACAAATGCACGATCCATGCTAATTCATTCGTTCGATCAATTCTAATTCATTAGCACGATCCATTCTAATTCATTCGTACGATCCATTCTAATTCATTCACACGATCCATTCTAATTCATTCGTACGATCCATTCTAATTCTTTCACACGATCCATTCTAATTCATTCGTACGATCCATTCTAATTCATTCGTACGATCTATTTTAATTCATTCGTACGATCCATTCTAATTCCTTCGTACGATCCATTCTAATTCATTCATACAATCCATTCTAATTCTTTCATACGATCCATTCTAATTCATTCATACGATCCATTCTAATTCATTCGTGTAATCCATTCTATTTCATTCGTACGATCCATTCTTACTCATTCGTACGATCCATTCTAATTCATTCACACGAATGTATCCATTCGTACGAATGAATTAGAATAGATTGTACGAATGAATTAGAATGGATCGTACGAACGAATTAGAATGGATCGTACGAATGAATTAGAATGGATCGTGCGAATGAATTAGAATGGATCGTACGAATGAATTAGAATGGATCGTACGAATGAACTAGAATGGATACATTCGTGCGAATGAATTAGAATGGATCGTACGAATGAATTAGAATGGATCGTACGAATGAATTAGAATGGATCATACGAATGAATTAGAATGGATCATACGAATGAGTAAGAATGGATCGTACGAATGAAATAGAATGGATTGTACGAATGAATTAGAATGGATCGTACGAATGAATTAGAATAGATCTTGTGAAAGAATTAGAATGGATTGTATGAATGAATTAGAATGGATCATATGAATGAATTAGAATGGATCGTGCGAATGAATTCGAATGGATCGTACGAATGAATTAGAATGGATCGTACGAACGAATTAGAATGGATACATTCGTGCTAATGAATTAGAATGGATACATTCGTGTGAAAGAATTAGAATAGATCGTATGAATGAATTAGAATGGATCTATGAATGAATTAGAATGGATCGTGTGAATGAATTAGAATGGATCGTACGAATGAATTAGAATGGATCGTGCCAATGAATTAGAATTGATCGAACGAATGAATTAGCATGGATCGTGCTAATGAATTAGAATGGAACGTACGAATGAATTAGAATGGATCGTGTGAAAGAATTAGAATGAATTGTATGAATGAATTAGAATGAATTCGTACGATCCATTCGAATTCATTCGCACGATCCATTCTAATTCATTCATACAATCCATTCTAATTCATTCATACAATCCATTCTAATTCTTTCACACGATCCATTCTAATTCATTCGTAGGATCCATTCTAATTCATTCGTACAATCTATTCTATTTCATTCGTACGATCCATTCTTACTCATTCGTATGATCAATTCTAATTCATTCGGACGAATGTATCCATTCTAATTTATTCGTACGATCCATTCTAATTCATTCGTACGATCCATTCTAATTCATTCGTATGATCCATTCTTACTCATTCGTATGATCCATTCTAATTCATTCATACGATCCATTCTAATTCATTCGTACGATCCATTCTAATTCATTCGCACAATCTATTCTAATTCATTCGTACGATCCATTCTAATTCATTCGTACGATCGTACGAATGAATTAGAATGGATCGTACGGAATGAATTAGAATGGATTATATGAATGAATTAGAATGGATACATTCGTGCGAATGAATTAGAGTGGATCATATGAAAGAGTAAGAATGGATCGTACGAATGAAATAGAATGGATTGTGCGAATGAATTAGAATGGATCGTACGAATGAATTAGAATGGATCGTACAAATGAATTAGAATGGATCGTACGAATGAATTAGAATGGATATATTCGTGCAAATGAATTAGAATGAATCGTATGAATGTATTAGAATGGATCGTATGAGTGAATTAGAATGGATCGTACGAATGAATTAGAATGGATCTTACGAATGAATTAGAATGGATCGTACGAATGAATTAGAATGGATCGTACGAATGAATTAGAATGGATACATTCGTGAGAATGAATTAGAATGGATCGGACGAATGAATTAGAATGGATCGTACGAATGAATTAGAATGGATCGTACGAATGAATTAGAATGGATACATTCGTCCGAATGAATTAGAATGGATCATACGAATGAGTAAGAATGGATCGTACGAATGAAATAGAATAGATTGTACGAATGAATTAGAATGGATTCGTACGAATGAATTAGAATGGATACATTCGTGCAAATGAATTAGAATGGATCGTACCAATGAGTAAGAATAGATCGTACGAATGAAATAGAATGGATTGTGCGAATTAATTAGAATGGATCGTACGAATGAATTAGAATGGATCGTGTGAAAGAATTAGAATGGATTGTATGAATGAATTAGAATAGATCGTATGAATGAATTAGAATGGATCGTACGAATGAATTAGAGTGGATCGTACGAATGAATTAGAATGGATCGTACGAATGAATTAGAATGGATACATTCGTGCGAATGAATTAGAATGGATACATTCGTGCGAAAGAATTAGAATAGATCGTATGAATGAATTAGAATAGATCCTATGAATGAATTAGAATGGATCGTGCGAATGAATTAGAATGGATCATACGAATGAATTAGAATGGATCGTACGAATGAATTAGAATGGATCGTGCTAATGAATTAGAATTGATCGAACGAATGAATTAGCATGGATCGTGCTAATGAATTAGAATGGAACGTACGAATGAATTAGAATGGATCGTGTGAAAGAATTAGAATCGATTGTATGAATGAATTAGAATGAATTCATACGATCCATTCGAATTCATTCGCACGATCCATTCTAATTCATTCATACGATCCATTCTAATTCATTCATACAATCCATTCTAATTCTTTCACACGATCCATTCTAATTCATTCGTAGGATCCATTCTAATTCATTCGTACAATCTATTCTATTTCATTCGAACGATCCATTCTTACTCATTCGTATGATCCTTTCTAATTCATTCCGACGAATGTATCCATTCTAATTTATTCGTACGATCCATTCTAATTCATTCGTACGATCCATTCTAATTCATTCGTACGATCCATTCTTACTCATTCGTATGATCCATTCTAATTCATTCGTACGATCCATTCTAATTCATTCGTACGATCCATTCTAATTCATTTGCACAATCTATTCTAATTCATTCGTACGATCCATTCTAATTTATTCGTACGATCGTACGAATGAATTAGAATGGATCGTACGGAATGAATTAGAATGGATTGTATGAATGAATTAGAATGGATACATTCGTGCGAATGAATAAGAATGGATCATACGAATGAGTAAGAATGGATCGTACGAATGAATTAGAATGGATCATATGAATTCATTAGAATGGTTACATTCATGCGAATGAATTAGAATGGATCGTACGAATGGATTAGAATGGATCGTACGAATGGATTAGAATGGATACATTCGAGCGAATGAATTTGAATGGATCGTACGAATGAATTAGAATGGATCGTACGAATGGATTAGAATGGATCCTACGAATGGATTAGAATGGATACCTTTGTGCATATGAATTAGAATGGATCGTACGAATGAATTAGAATAGATCGTAGAATGTATCGTATGAATGAAATAGAATGAATTAGAATGGATCGTACGAATGAATTAGAATAGATCATAGGAATGAATTAGAATGGATCGTGCAAATGAATTAGAATGGATACATTCGTAGGAATGAATTAGAATTGATCGTTCGAATGAATTAGAATGGATTGTACGAATGAATTCGAATGGATCATACGAATTAATTAGAATGGATCATACGAATGAATTAGAATGGATCGTATGAATGAATTAGAATGGATCGTACGAATGAACTAGAATGGATCGTACGAATGAACTAGAATGGATACATTCATGTGAATGAATTAGAATGGATCGTACGAATGAATTAGAATGGATCGTACAAATGAATTAGAATGAATTCGTACGATCCATTCGAATTCATTCGCACGATCCATTCTAATTCATTCATACGATTCATTCTAATTCATTCATACAATCCATTCTAATTCTTTCACACGACCCATTCTAATTCATTCGTAGGATCCATTCTAATTCATTCGTACAATCTATTCTATTTCATTCGTACGAACCATTCTTACTCATTCGTATGATCCATTCTAATTCATTCGGACGAATGTATCCATTCTAATTTATTCGTACGATCCATTCTAATTCATTCGTACGATCCATACTAATTCATTCGTACGATCCATTCTTACTCATTCGTATGATCCATTCTAATTCATTCGTACGATCCATTCAAATTCATTCGTACGATCCATTCTAATTCATTCGCACAATCTATTCTAATTCATTCGTACGATACATTCTAATTCATTCGTACGATCGTACGAATGAATTAGAATGGATCGTACGGAATGAATTAGAATGGATTGTATGAATGAATTAGAATGGATACATTCGTGCGAATGAATAAGAATGGATCATACGAATGAGTAAGAATGGATCGTACGAATGAATTAGAATGGATCATATGAATTCATTAGAATGGTTACATTCATGCGAATGAATTAGAATGGATCGTACGAATGGATTAGAATGGATCATACGAATGGATTAGAATGGATACATTCGAGCGAATGAATTAGAATGGATCGTACGAATGAATTAGAATGGATCGTACGAATGGATTAGAATGGATCCTACGAATGGATTAGAATGGATACCTTTGTGCATATGAATTAGAATGGATCGTAGAATGGATCGTATGAATGAATTAGAATGAATTAGAATGGATCGTACCAATGAATTAGAATAGATCATAGGAATGAATTAGAATGGATCGTGCAAATGAATTAGAATGGATACATTCGTACGAATGAATCAGAATGGATCGTTCGAATGAATTAGAATGGATCGTACGAATGAATTCGAATGGATCATACGAATTAATTAGAATGGATCATACGACTAAATTAGAATGGATCGTACGAATGAATTAGAATGGATCGTACGAATGAACTAGAATGGATCGTACGAATGAACTAGAATGGATACATTCGTGCGAATGAATTAGAATGGATCGTACGAATGAATTAGAATGGATCGTACGAATGAATTAGAATGGATCTTACGAATGAATTAGAATGGATCGTACGAATGAATTAGAATGGATCGTACGAATGAATTAGAATGGATACATTCGTGCGAATGAATTAGAATGGATCGGACGAATGAATTAGAATGGATCGTACGAATGAATTTGAATGGATACATTTGTGCGAATGAATCTAAATGGATTGTATGAATGAATTACAATGGATCGTACGAATGAATTAGAATGGATCGTACGAATGAATTAGAATAGCTCATACGAATGAATTAAAATGAATCGTATGAATGAATTAGAATGGTTACATTCGTGCGAATGAATTAGAATAGATCGTACGAATGAATTAGAATGGATCATACGAATAAATTAGAATGGATCGTGGGAATGAATTAGAATGGATTGTACGAATGAATTAGAATGGATCCACCGAATGAGTTAGAATGGATCATATGAATGAATTAGAATGGATTGTGCGAATGAATTAGAATGGATCGTATGAATGAATAAGAATGGATCGTACGAATGAATTAGAATGGATCGTGCGAATGAATTAGCATGAATCGTACGAATGTATTAGAATGGATCGTACGAATGAATTAGAATGAATCGTACGATCCATTCTAATTCATTCGCACGAATGTATCCATTCTAGTTCATTCGTACGATCCATTCTAGTTCATTCGTACAATCCATTCTAATTCATTCGTACGATCAATTCTAATTCATTCGTATGATCCATTCTAATTAATTCGTATGATCCATTCTAATTCATTCGTACGATCCATTCAAATTCATTCATACAATCCATTCTAATTCATTCGCACGAATGTATCCATTCTAATTAATTCGAACGAACCATTCTAATTCATTCGTATGATCCATTCTTATTCATTCGCACGATCCAGTCTAATGGATTCGCACGATCTATTCTAATTCATTCGCACGAATGTATCCATTCTAATTCATTCGTACGATCCATTCTAATTTATTAATATGATCCATTCCAATTCATTCGCACGAATGTATCCATTCTAATTCATTCGTACGATCCATTCTAATTCATTAATATGATCCATTCTAATTCATTCGCACGATCCATTCTAATTCATTCGTACGATCCATTCTAATTCATTCGTACGATCCATTCTAATTCATTCGCACGATCCATTCTAATTCATTCGTACAATCTATTCTATTTCATTCGTACGATCCATTCTTACTCATTCGTATGATCCATTCTAATTCATTCGGACGAATGTATCCATTCTAATTTATTCGTACGATCCATTCTAATTCATTCGTACGATCCATTCTAATTCATTCATACGATCCATTCTAATTCATTCGTCCGATCCATTCTAATTCGTTCGCACGAATGTATCCATTCTAATTCATTCGTACGGTCCATTCTAATTCATTCGCACAATCCATTCTATTTCATTCGTACGATCCATTCTTACTCTTTCGTATGATCCATTATGGATACATTCGTGCGAATGAATTAGAATGGATCATACGAATGAGTAAGAATGGATCGTACGAATGAAATAGAATGGATTGTGCGAATGAATTAGAATGGATCGTACGAATGAATTAGAATGGATCGTGTGAACGAATTAGAATGGATTGTATGAATGAATTAGAATAGATCGTATGAATGAATTAGAATGGATCGTACGAATGAATTAGAATGGATCGTACGAATGAACTAAAATGGATACATTCGTGCGAATGAATTTGAATGGATCGTACGAATGAATTAGAATGGATCGTACGAATGAATTAGAATGGATCGTATGAATGCACGATCCATGCTAATTCATTCGTTCGATCAATTCTAATTCATTAGCACGATCTATTCTAATTCATTCGTACGATCCATTCTAATTCATTCGCACGATCCATTCTAATTCATTCGTACGATCCATTCTAATTCTTTCACACGATCCATTCTAATTCATTCGTACAATCCATTCTAATTCATTCGTACGATCTATTCTAATTCATTCGTACGATCCATTCTAATTTCAGTCTTACGATCCATTCTAATTCATTCGCTCGAATGTATCCATTCTAATCCATTCGTACGATCCATTCTAATCCATTCGTACGATCCATTCTAATTCATTCGCATGAATGTAACCATTCTAATTCATTCATTTGAACCATTCTAATTCATTCGTACGATCCATTCTAATTCATTCGTCCGATCCATTCTAATTCATTCGCACGAATGTATCCATTTTAATCAATTCGTAAGATCCATTCTAATTCATTCGTACGATCCATTCTAATTCATTCGTACGATCCATTCTAATTCATTCGTACGATCCATTCTAATTCATATGCACAAAGGTATCCATTCTAATTCATTCGTACGATCCATTCTAATTCAGGATCGTACGAATGAATTAGAATGGATATATTCGTGCGAATAAATTAGAATTGATCGTACGAATGAATTAGAATGGATCGTGCGAATGAATTAGAATGGATCGTACGAATGAATTAGAATAGATCGTACGAATGAACTAGAATGGATACATTCGTGCGAATGAATTAGAATGGATCGTACGAATGAATTAGAATGGATCGTACGAATGAATTAGAATGGATACATTCGTGCGAATGAATTAGAATGGATCGGACGAATGAATTAGAATGGATCGTACGAATGAATTAGAATGGATCAAATGAATGAATTAGAATGGTTACATTCATGCGAATGAATTAGAATGGATCGTACGAATGGATTAGAATGGATCGTATGAATGAAATTAGAATGGATCGTACGAATGAATTAGAATAGGTCGTACGAATGAATTAGAATGGATCGTACGAATGAATTAGAATGGATCGTACGAATAAATTAGAATGGATACATTCGTCCGAATGAATTAGAATGGATCATACGAATGAGTAAGAATGGATCGTACGAATGAAATAGAATAGATTGTACGAATGAATTAGAATGGATCCTACGAATGAATTAGAATGGATCGTGTGAAAGAATTAGAATGGATTGTATGAATGAATTAGAATGGATCGTATGAATGAATTAGAATGGATCGTGCGAATAAATTCGAATGGATCGTACGAATTCATTCTAATTCATTCATACAATCCATTCTAATTCTTTCACACGATCCATTCTAATTCATTCGTACATTCCATTCTAATTCATTAGCACGATCCATGCTAATTCATTCATTCGATCAATTCTAATTCATTAGCACGATCCATTCTAATTCATTCGTACGATCCATTCTAATTCATTCGTACGATCCATTCTAATTCATTCGTACGATCCATTCTAATTCATTCGTACGATCCATTCTAATTCCTTCGTACGATACATTCTAATTCATTCGTACGATCCATTCTAATTCATTCGTGCAATCCATTCTATTTCATTCGTACGATCCATTCTTACTCATTCGTACGATCCATTCTAATTCATTCACACGAATGTAAACATTCGTACGAATGAATTAGAATAGATTGTACGAATGAATTAGAATGGATCGTACGAATGAATTAGAATGGATCGTACGAAGGAATTAGAATGGATCGTACGAATGAATTAGAATGGATCGTACGAATTAATTAGAATAGATCGTACGAATGAATTAGAATGGATCATACGAAGGAATTAGAATGGATCGTACGAATGAATTAGAATGGATATATTCGTGCAAATGAATTAGAATGGATCGTATGAATGTATTAGAATGGATCATATGGGTGAATTAGAATGGATCGTACGAATGAATTAGAATGGATTGTATGAATGAATTAGAATGGATCGTACGAATGAATTAGAATGGATCATACGAATTTATTAGAATGGATCATACGAATGAATTAGAATGGATCGTACGAATGAATTAGAATGGATCGTGCTAATGAATTAGAATTGATCGAACGAATGAATTAGAATGGATACATTCGTGCGAATGAATTAGAATGGATTGGACGAATGAATTAGAATGGATCGTACGAATGAGTAAGAATGGATCGTACGAATGAAATAGAATAGATCGTACGAATGAATTAGAATGGATCGTACGAAGGAATTAGAATGGATAGTACGAATGAATTAGAATGGATATATTCGTGCAAATGAATTAGAATAGATCGTATGAATGTATTAGAATAGATCGTATGAGTGAATTAGAATGGATCGTACGAATGAATTAGAATGGATCGTATGAATGAATTAGAATAGATACATTCGTGTGAATGAATTAGAATGGATCGTATGAATGAATTAGAATAGATTTTGTGAATGAATTAGAACTGATCGTACGAATGAATTAGAATGGATACATTCGTGCGAATGAATTAGAATGGATTGTATGAATGAATTAGAATGGATCCTATGAATGAATTAGAATGGATCGTGGGAATGAATTAGAATGGATCGTACGAAGGAATTAGATTGGATCGTGCTAATGAATTAGAATTGATCGAACGAATGAATTAGCATGGATCATGCTAATGAATTAGAATGGAACGTACGAATGAATTAGAATGGATCATGTGAAAGAATTAGAATGGATTGTATGAATGAATTAGAATGAATTCGTACGATCCATTCGAATTCATTCGCATGATCCATTCTAATTCATTCATACGATCCATTCTAATTCATTCATACAATCCATTCTTATTATTTCACACGATCCATTCTAATTCATTCGTAGGATCCATTCTAATTCATTCGTACGATCCATTCTAATTCATTCGTCCGATCCATTCTAATTCATTCGCACGAATGTATCCATTCTAATTCATTCGTACGATCCATTCTAATTCATTCGTTCGATCCATTCTAATTCATTCGTAAGATCCATTCTAATTCATTCGTACGATCCATTCTAATTCATTCGTACGATCCATTCTAATTCATTCGCACGAATGTATCCATTCTAGTTCATTCGTACGATCCATTCTAATTCATTCGCACAATGGATACATTCGTGCGAAAGAATTAGAATAGATCGTATGAATGAATTAGAATGGATCCTATGAATGAATTAGAATGGATCGTGCGAATGAATTAGAATGGATCGTACGAATGAATTAGAATGGATCGTGCTAATGAATTAGAATTGATCGAACGAATGAATTAGCATGGATTGTGCTAATGAATTAGAATGGAACGTACGAATGAATTAGAATGGATCGTGTGAAAGAATTAGAATGGATTGTATGAATGAATTAGAATGAATTCGTATGATCCATTCTAATTCATTCATACGATCCATTCTAATTCATTTATACAATCCATTCTAATTATTTCACACGATCCATTCTAATTCATTCGTAGGATCCATTCTAATTCATTCGTACAATCTATTCTATTTCATTCGTACGATCCATTCTTACTCATTCGTATGATCCATTCTAATTCATTCGGACGAATGTATCCATTCTAATTTATTCGTACGATCCATTCTAATTCATTCGTACGATCCATTCTAATTCATTCGTACGATCCATTCTTACTTATTCGTATGATCCATTCTAATTCATTCGTACGATCCATTCTAATTCATTCGTACGATCGATTCAAATTCATTCGCACTATCCATTCTAATTCATTCGTACGATCCATTCTAATTCATTCGTATGATCCATTCTAATTTATTCGTTCAAATATATCCATTCTAATTCATTCGTACGATCCATTCTAATTCATTCGCACGATCCATTCTAATTCATTCGCACGAATGTATCCATTCTAATTCATTCGTACGATCCATTCTAATTCATTCGTAAGATCCATTCTAATTCATCCGTACGATCCATTCTAATTCATTCGTACGATCCATTCTAATTCATTCGCACGAATGTATCCATTTTAGTTCATTCGTACGATCCATTCTAGTTCATTCGTACAATCCATTCTAATTCATTCGTACGATCCATTCTAATTCATTCGTATGATCCATTCTAATTAATTCGTATGATCCATTCTAATTCATTCGCACAATCCATTCTATTTCATTGCGAATCAGTTAGACTGGATCGTGCAAATGAATAAGAATAGATCATACGAATGAATTAGAATGGATCGTATGAATTAATTAGAATGGATACATTCGTGCGAATGAATTAGAATGGATTGTATGAATGAATTAGAATGGATCGTACGAATGAATTAGAATGGATCATACGAATTAATTAGAATGGATCATACGAATGAATTAGAATGGATCGTGCGAATGAATTTGAATGGATCGTACGAATGAATTAGAATGGATACATTTGTGCGAATGAATTAGAATGGATCGTACGAATGAATTAGAATAGATCGTATGAATGAATTAGAATGGATCGTGCAAATGAATTAGAATGGATATATTCGTGCGAATGAATTAGAATGGATCGTGCGAATGAATTAGAATGGATCGTACGAATGAATTAGAATGGATATATTTGAACGAATAAATTAGAATGGATCATACGAATGAATTAGAATGGATCGTACGAATGAATTAGAATGGATAGTGCGAATGAATTAGAATCGATCGTACGAATGAATTAGAATGGATCGTACGAATGAATTAGAATGGATCATACGAATGAGTAAGAATGGATCGTACGAATGAATTAGAATGGATCGTACGAATGAATTAGAATGGATCGTACGAATAAATTAGAATGGATACATTCGTCCGAATGAATTAGAATGGATCATACGAATGAGTAAGAATGGATCGTACGAATGAAATAGAATAGATTGTACGAATGATTAGAATGGATCCTACGAATGAATTAGAATGGATCGTGTGAACGAATTAGAATGGATTGTATGAATGAATTAGAATGGATCGTATGAATGAATTAGAATGGATCGTACGAATGAATTCGAATGGATCGTACGAATTCATTCTAATTTATTCATACAATCCATTCTAATTCTTTCACACGATCCATTCTAATTCATTCGTTCGTTCCATTCTAATTCATTAGCACGATCCATGCTAATTCATTCGTTCGATCAATTCTAATTCATTAGCACGATCCATTCTAATTCATTCGTACGATGCATTCTAATTCATTCGCACGATCCATTCTAATTCATTCATAGGATCCATTCTAATTCATTCATACGATCTATACTAATTCTTTTGCACGAATGTATCCATTGTGCGAATGAATTAGAATGGATCGTACGAATGAATTAGAATGGATCGTAAGAATGAACTAGAATGGATACATTCGTGCGAATGAATTAGAATGGATCGTACGAATGAATTAGAATAGATCGTACGAATGAATTAGAATAGATCTTACGAATGAATTAGAATGGATAGTACGAATGAATTAGAATGGATCGTACGAATGAATTAGAATGGATACATTCGTGCGAATGAATTAGAATGGATCGGACGAATGAATTAGAGTGGATCGTACGAATGAATTAGAATGGATCATATGAATGAATTAGAATGGATCGTACGAATAAATTAGAATGGATACATTCGTCCGAATGAATTAGAATGGATCATACGAATGAGTAAGAATGGATCGTACGAATGAAATAGAATAGATTGTACGAATGAATTAGAATGGATCCTACGAATGAATTAGAATGGATCGTGTGAAAGAATTAGAATGGATTGTATGAATGAATTAGAATGGATCGTATGAATGAATTAGAATGGATCGTGCGAATGAATTCGAATGGATCGTACGAATTCATTCTAATTCATTCATACAATCCATTCTAATTCTTTCACACGATCCATTCTAATTCATTCGTAAGTTCCATTCTAATTCATTAGCACGATCCATACTAATTCATTAGTTTGATCAATTCTAATTCATTAGCACGATCCATTCTAATTCATTCGTACGATCCATTCTAATTCATTCGCACGATCCATTCTAATTCATTCATAGGATCCATTCTAATTCATTCATACAATCCATTCTAATTCATTCGCACGAATGTATCCGTTCTAATTCATTCGTACGATCAGTTCTAATTCATTCACAAAATCTATTCTAATTCATTCATACGATCCATTCTAATTCATTCACACGAATGTATCCATTCTAATTCATTCATACGATCCATTCTAATTCATTCGTACGATCCATTCTAATTCACTCATACGATCAATTCTAATATATTTATACGATCCATTCTAATTCATTTGCACGAATATATCCATTCTAATTTATTCTTACGATCCATTCTAATTCCTTCGTACGATCCATTCTAATTCATTCGTACGATCTATTCTATTTCATTCGTACGATCCATTCTTACTTATTCGTACGATCCATTCTAATTCATTCGTCCGATCCATTCTAATTCATTCGCACGAATGTATCCATTCTAATTCATTCGTTCTAATTCATTCGTACGATCCATTCTAATTCATTCGTACGATCCATTCTAATTCATTCGCACGAATGTATCCATTCTAGTACATTCGTACGATCCATTCAAATTCATTCGCACAATCCATTCTATTTCATTCGTACGATCCATTCTTACTCATTCGAATGATCCATTATGGATACATTCGTGCGAATGAATTAGAATGGATCATACGAATGAGTAAGAATGGATCGTACGAATGAAATAGAATGGATTGTGTGAATGAATTAGAATGGATCGTACGAATGAATTAGAATGGATCGTGTGAAAGAATTAGAATGGATTGTATGAATGAATTAGAATGGATCGTACGAATGAATTAGAATGGATCGTACGAATGAATTAGAATGGATCGTACGAATGAATTAGAAAGGATACATTCGTGCGAATTAATTGGAATGGATACATTCGTGCGAAAGAATTAGAATCGATCGTATGAATGAATTAGAATGGATCCTATGAATGAATTAGAATGGATCGTGCGAATGAATTAGAATGGATCGTACGAATGAATTAGAATGGATCGTGCTAATGAATTAGAATTGATCAAACGAATGAATTAGCATGGATCGTGCTAATGAATTAGAATGGAACGTACGAATGAATTAGAATGGATCGTGTGAAAGAATTAGAATGGATTGTATGAATGAATTAGAATGAATTCGTACGATCCATTCGAATTCATTCGCACGATCCATTCTAACTCATTCATACGATCCATTCTAATTCATTCATACAATCCATTCTAATTCTTTCACACGATCCATTCTAATTCATTCGTAGGATCCATTCTAATTCATTCGTACAATCTATTCTATTTCATTCGTACGATCCATTCTTACTCATTCGTATGATCCATTCTAATTCATTCGGACGAATGTATCCATTCTAATTTATTCGTACGATCCATTCTAATTCATTCGTACAATCCATTCTAATTCATTCGTACGATCCATTCTAATTCATATGCACAAAGGTATCTATTCTAGTTCATTCGTACGATCCATTCTAATTCATTCATACGATCTATTCTAATTCATTCATACAATCCATTCTTATTCTTTCACACGATCCATTCTAATTCTTTCACATGATCCATTCATTCATACGAATTCATTCTAATTCATTCATACAATCCATTGTAATTCTTTCACACGATCCATTCTAATTCATTCGTACGTTCCATTCTAATTCATTAGCACGATCCATGCTAATTCATTCGTTCGATCAATTCTAATTCATTAGCACAATCCATTCTAGTTCATTCGTACGATCAATTCTAATTCATTTGCATGATCCATTCTAATTCATTCATAGGATCCATTCTAATTCATTCATACGATCTATTCTAATTCTTTCGCACGAATGTATCCAATGTGCGAATGAATTAGAATGGATCGTACGAATGAATTAGAATGGATCGTATGAATGAATTAGAATGGATACATTCGTGCGAATGAATTAGAATGGATCGTACGAATGAATTAGAATGGATCTTACGAATGAATTAGAATGGATCGTACGAATGAATTAGAATGGATCGTACGAATGAATTAGAATGGATCGTACGAATGATTTAGAATGGATCGTTTTAGTGAATTAGAATGGATACGAAGGAATTAGAATGGATCGTACGAAGGAATTAGAATGGATCATACGAATGAAATAGAATGGATTGTACGAAGGAATTAGAATGGATCGTACGAATGAGTAAGAATGGATCGTACGAATGAAATAGAATGGATTGTGCGAATGAAATAGAATGGATCGTACGAATGAATTAGAATGGACACATTTGTGCGAATGAATTAGAATGGATCTCACGAATGAGTAATAATGGATCGTACGAATGAAATAGAATGGATTATACAAATGAATTAGAATGGATACATTCGTGCGAATGAATTAGAATGGATCGTACGAATGAGTAAGAATGGATCGTACGAATGAAATAGAATGGATTGTACGAATAAATTAGAATAGATCGTACGAATGAATTAGAATGGATCGTGTGAAAGAATTAGAATGGATTGTATGAATGAATTACAATGGATCGTATGAATGAATTAGAATGGATCGTACGAATGAATTAGAATGGATCGTATGAATGAATTAGAATGGATCGTACGAATGAATTAGAATGGATACATTCGTGCGAATGAATTAGAATGGAATGTACGAATGAGTAAGAATGGATCGTACGAATGAAATAGAATGGATTAGAATGGATCGTACAAATGAACTAGAATGGATACATTCGTGCGAATGAATTAGAATGGATCGTACGAATGAATTAGAATGGATCGTACGAATGAATTAGAATGGATCTTACGAATGAATTAGAATGGATCGTACGAATGAATTATATGGATACATTCGTGCGAATGAATTAGAATGGATCGGACGAATGAATTAGAATGGATCGTACTAATGAATTAGAATGGATCATATGAATTCATTAGAATGGTTACATTCATGCGAATGAATTAGAATGGATCGTACGAATGGATTAGAATGGATACATTCGAGCGAATGAATTAGAATGGATCGTACGAATGAATTAGAATGGATCATACGAATGGATTAGAATGGATCCTACGAATGGATTAGAATGGATACCTTTGTGCATATGAATTAGAATGGATCGTATGAATGAATTAGAATGGATCGTAGAATGGATCGTACGAATGAATTAGAATGGATCGTACGAATGAATTAGAATAGATCATAGGAATGAATTAGAATGGATCGTGCAAATGAATTAGAATGGATACATTCGTACGAATGAATTAGAATGGATCGTACGAATGAATTAGAATGGATCGTATGAATGAATTAGAATGGATCATACGAATGAATTAGAATGGATCTTACGAATGAGTAAGAATGGATCGTACGAATGAAATAGAATGGATTGTACGAATGAATTAGAATGGATCATACGAATGAATTAGAATGGATTGTGTGAAAGAATTAGAATGGATTGTATGAATGAATTAGAATGGATCATATGAATGAATTAGAATGGATCGTGCGAATGAATTCGAATGGATTCTACGAATGAATTAAAATGGATCGTACGAATGAATTACAATGGATACATTCGTGCGAATGAATTAGAATAGATCGTATGAATGAATTAGAATGGATCCTATGAATGAATTAGAATGGATCGTGCGAATGAATTAGAATGGATCGTACGAATGAATTAGAATGGATCGTGCTAATGAATTAGAATTGATCGAATGAATGAATTAGCATGGATCGTGCTAATGAATTAGAATGGAACGTACGAATGAATTAGAATGGATCATGTGAAAGAATTAGAATGGATTGTATGAATGAATTAGAATGAATTCGTACGATCCATTCGAATTCATTCGCACGATCCATTCTAATTCATTCATACGATCCATTCTAATTCATTCATACAATCCATTCTAATTCTTTCACACGATCCCTTCTAATTCATTCGTAGGATCCATTCTAATTCATTCGTACAATCTATTCTATTTCATTCGTACAATCCATTCTTACTCATTCGTATGATCTATTCTAATTCATTCGGACGAATGTATCCATTCTAATTTATTCGTACGATCCATTCTAATTCATTCGTACGATCCATTCTAATTCATTCGTACGATCCATTCTTACTCATTCGTATGATCCATTCTAATTCATTCGTACGATCCATTCTAATTCATTCGTACGATCCATTGCACAATCTATTCTAATTCATTCGTACGATCGTACGAATGAATTAGAATGGATCGTACGGAAAGAATTAGAATGGATTGTATGAATGAATTAGAATGGATACATTCATGCGAATGAATTAGAATGGATCATACGAATGAGTAAGAATGGATCGTACGAATGAAATAGAATGGATTGTACGAATGAATTAGAATGGATCGTACAAATGAATTAGAATGGATCGTACGAATGAATTAGAATGGATCATACGAATGAGTAAGAATGGATCGTACAAATGAAATAGAATGGATTGTACGAATGAATTAGAATGGATCGTACGAATGAATTTGAATGGATCGTGTGAAAGAATTAGAATGCATTGTATGAATGAATTAGAATGGATCGTATGAATGAATTAGAATGGATCGTGCGAATGAATTCGAATGGATCGCATGATCCATTCGAATAGAATGGATCGTATGAATGAATTAAAATGGATTGGGCGAATGAATTAGAATGGATCGTATGAATGAATTAGAATGGATCGTATGAATGAATTAGAATGGATCATATGAATGAATTAGAATGGATCGTGCGAATGAATTAGAATGGATCATACGAATGAATTAGAATGGATCATACGAATGAATTAGAATGGATTCCTATGAATGAATTAGAATGGATTCGTACGAATGAATTAGAATGGATACATTCGTGCGATTGAATTAGAATGGATCGTACGAATGAATTAGAATGGTTCGTACGAATGAATTAGAATGGATCGTACGAATGAATTAGAATGCATCATACGAAAGAATTAGAATGGATATATTCGTGCGAATGAATTAGAATGGATCGTACGAATGAATTAGACTGGATCGTACGAATGAATTTGAATGGATACATTTATGCGAATGAATCTAAATGCATTGTATGAATGAATTACAATGGATCGTACAAATGAATTAGAATGGATCGTACGAATGAATTAGAATAGCTCATACGAATGAATTAGAATGAATCGTATGAATGAATTAGAATGGTTACATTCGTGCGAATGAATTAGAATAGATCGTACGAATGAATTAGAATGGATCGTACGAATAAATTAGAATGGATCGTGGGAATGAATTAGAATGGATCGTACGAATGAATTAGAATGGATCCACCGAATGAGTTAGAATGGATCATACGAATGAATTAGAATGGATTGTACGAATGAATTAGAATGGATTGGGCGAATGAATTAGAATGGATCGTATGAATGAATAAGAATGGATCGTACGAATGAATTAGAATGGATCGTGCGAATGAATTAGCATGAATCGTACGAATGTATTAGAATGGATTGTACGAATGAATTAGAATGAATCGTACGATCCATTCTAATTCATTCGTACGATCCATTCTAATTCATTCGCACGAATGTATCCATTCTAGTTCATTCATACGATCCATTCTAGTTCATTCGTACGATCCATTCTAATTCATTCGTACGATCCATTCTAATCCATTCGTATGATCCATTCTAATTAATTCGTATGATCCATTCTAATTCATTCGTACGATCCATTCTAATTCATTCATACAATCCATTCTAATTCATTCGCACGAATGTATCCATTCTAATTAATTCGTACGATCAATTCTAAATCATTCGTATGATCCATTCTTATTCATTCGCACGATCTAGTCTAATGGATTCGCACGATCCATTCTAATTCATTCGCACGAATGTATCCATTCTAATTCATTCGTACGATCCATTCTAATTCATTAATATGGTCCATTCTAATTCATTCGCACGATCCATTCTAATTCAGTCGTACGATCCATTCTAATTCATTCGTACGATCCATTCTAATTCATTCGTACGATCCATTCTAATTCATTCGTACAATCTATTCTATTTCATTCGTACGATCCATTCTTACTCATTCGTATGATCCATTCTAATTCATTCGGACGAATGTATCCATTCTAATTTATTCGTACGATCCATTCTAATTCATTCGTACGATCCATTCTAATTCATTCGTACGATCCATTCTAATTCATTCGCACGAATGTATCCATTCTAATTCATTCGTACGGTCCATTCTAATTCATTCGCACAATCCATTCTATTTCATTCGTACGATCCATTCTTACTCATTCGTATGATCCATTATGGATACATTCCTGCGAATGAATTAGAATGGATCATACGAATGAGTAAGAATGGATCGTACGAATGAAATAGAATGGATTGTGCGAATGAATTATAATGGATCGTACGAATGAATTAGAATGGATCCTGTGAAAGAATTAGAATGGATTGTATGAATGAATTAGAATAGATCGTATGAATGAATTAGAATGGATCGTACGAATGAATTAGAATGGATCGTACGAATGAACTAGAATGGATACATTCGTGCGAATGAATTAGAATGGATCGTACGAATGAATTAGAATGGATCATACGAATGAATTAGAATGGATCTTACGAATGAATTAGAATGGATCGTACGAATGAACGATTCATGCTAATTCAGTCATTCGATCAATTCTAATTTATTAACACGATCCATTCTAATTCATTCGTACGATCCATTCTAATTCATTCGCACGATCCATTCTAATTCATTCGTACGATCCATTCTAATTCTTTCACACGATCCATTCTAATTCATTCGTACGATCCATTCTAATTCATTCGTACGATCTATTCTAATTCATTTGTACGATCCATTCTAATTTCATTCGTACGATCCATTCTAATTCATTCGCTCGAATGTATCCATTCTAATCCATTCGTACGATCCATTCTAATCCATTCGTACGATCCATTCTAATTCATTCGCATGAATGTAACCATTCTAATTCATTCATTTGATCCATTCTAATTCATTCGTACGATCCATTCTAATTCATTCGTCCGATCCATTCTAATTCATTCGCACGAATGTATCCATTCTAATCCATTCGTAAGATCCATTCAAATTCATTTGTACGATCCATTCTACTTCATTCGTACGATCCATTCTAATTCATTAATATGATCCATTCTAATTCATTCTTACGATCCATTCTAATTCATATGCACAAAGGTATCCATTCTAATTCATTCGTACGATCCATTCTAATTCAGGATTGTACGAATGAATTAGAATGGATACATTCGTGCGAATGAATTAGAATTGATCGTACGAATGAATTAGAATGGATCGTGCGAATGAATTAGAATGGATCGTACGAATGAATTAGAATGGATCGTACGAATGAACTAGAATGGATACATTCATGCGAATGAATTAGAATGGATCGTACGAATGAATTAGAATGGATCGTACGAATGAATTAGAATGGATCTTAAGAATGAATTAGAATGGATCGTACGAATGAATTAGAATGGATCGTACGAATGAATTAGAATGGATACATTGTGCGAATGAATTAGAATGGATCGGACGAATGAATTAGAATGGATCGTACGAATGAATTAGAATGGATCAAATGAATGAATTAGAATGGTTACATTCATGCGAATGAATTAGAATGGATCGTACGAATGGATTAGAATGGATCGTACGAATGGATTAGAATGGATACATTCGAGCGAATGAATTAGAATGGATCGTACGAATAAAATTAGAATGGATCGTACGAATGAATTAGAATGGATCATACGAATGAGTAAGAATGGATCGTACGAATGAATTAGAATGGATCGTACGAATGAATTAGAATGGATCGTACGAATAAATTAGAATGGATACATTCGTCCGAATGAATTAGAATGGATCATACGAATGAGTAAGAATGGATCGTACGAATGAAATAGAATAGATTGTAAGAATGAATTAGAATAGATCCTACGAATGAATTAGAATGGATCGTGTGAAAGAATTTGAATGGATTGTATGAATGAATTAGAATGGATCGTATTAATGAATTAGAATGGATCGTGCGAATGAATTCGAATGGATCGTACGAATTCATTCTAATTCATTCATACAATCCATTCTAATTCTTTCACACGATTCATTCTAATTCATTCGTACGTTCCATTCTAATTCATTAGCACGATCCATGCTAATTCATTCGTTCGATCCATTCTAATTCATTGGCACGATCCATTCTAATTCATTCGTACGATCCATTCTAATTCATTCGCACGATCCATTCTAATTCATTCGTACGATCCATTCTAATTCCTTCGTACGATCCATTCTAATTCATTCGTACGATCCATTCTAATTCATTCATGCAATCCATTCTATTTCATTCGTACGATCCATTCTTACTCATTCGTACGATCCATTCTAATTCATTCACACGAATGTATCCATTCGTACGAATGAATTAGAATAGATTGTACGAATGAATTAGAATGGATCGTACGAATGAATTAGAATGGATCGTACGAAGGAATTAGAATAGATTGTACGAATGAATTAGAATGGATCGTACAAATGAATTAGAATAGATCGTACGAATGAATTAGAATGGATCGTACGAAGGAATTAGAATGGATCGTACGAATGAATTAGAATGAATTAGAATGGATCGTACGAATGAGTTAGAATAGATCATAGGAATGAATTAGAATGGATCGTGCAATTGAATTAGAATGGATATATTCGTGCGAATGAATTAGAATGGATTGTGCGAATGAATTAGAATGGATCGTACGAATGAATTAGAATGGATATATTTGAACGAATAAATTAGAATGGATCATACGAATGAATTAGAATGGATCGTATGAATGAATTAGAATGGATAGTGCGAATGAATTAGAATCGATCGTACGAATGAATTAGAATCGATCGTACGAATGAATTAGAATGGATCATATGAATGAGTAAGAATGGATCGTACGAATGAATTAGAATGGATCGTACGAATGAATTAGAATGATCCATTCTAATTCATTCGTCCGATCGATTCTAATTCATTCGCACGAATGTATCCATTCTTACTCATTCGTATGATCCATTCTAATTCATTCATATGATCCATTCTAATTCATTCATACGATCCATTCTTACTCATTCGTATGATCCATTCTAATTCAATCGTACGATCCATTCTAATTCATTCGCACAATCCCTTCTATTTCATTCGTACGATCTATTCTTACTCATTCGTATGATCCACTATGGATACATTCGTGCGAATGAATTAGAATGGATCATACGAATGAGTAAGAATGGATCGTACGAATGAAATAGAATGGATTGTGCGAATGAATTAGAATGGATCGTACGAATGAATTAGAATGGATCGTGTGAAAGAATTAGAATGGATTGTATGAATGAATTAGAATAGATCGTATGAATGAATTAGAATGGATCGTACGAATGAATTAGAATGGATCATACGAATGAGTTCGAATGGATCGTACGAATGAATTAGAATGGATACATTCGTGCGAATGAATTAGAATGGATACATTCGTGCGAAAGAATTAGAATAGATTGTATGAATGAATTAGAATGGATCCTATGAATGAATTAGAATGGATCGTGCGAATGAATTAGAATGGATCGTACGAATGAATTAGAATAGATCGAGCAAATGAATTAGAATTGATCGAACGAATGAATTAGAATGGATACATTCGTGCGAATGAATTAGAATGGATCGGACGAATTAATTAGAATGGATCGTACGAATGAGTAAGAATGGATCGTACGAATGAAATAGAATAGATCGTACGAATGAATTAGAATGGATCGTACGAAGGAATTAGAATGGATCGTACGAAGGAATTAGAATGGATATATTCGTGCAAATGAATTAGAATGGATCGTATGAATGTATTATAATGGATCATATGAGTGAATTAGAATGGATCGTACGAATGAATTAGAATGGATCGTATGAATGAATTAGAATGGATACATTCGTGTGAATGAATTAGAATGGATCGTATGAATGAATTAGAATAGATTTTGTGAATGAATTAGAACTGATCGTACGAATGAATTAGAATGGATACATTCGTGCGAATGAATTAGAATGGATCCTATGAATGAATTAGAATGGATCGTGCGAATGAATTAGAAAGGATCGTACGAATGAATTAGAATGGATCGTGCTAATGAATTAGAATTGATCGAATGAATGAATTAGAATGGATACATTCGTGCGAATGAATTAGAATGGATCGGATGAATGAATTAGAATGGATCGTACGAATGAGTAAGAATGGATCGTACGAATGAAATAGAATAGATCGTACGAATGAATTAGAATGGATCGGACGAAGGAATTAGAATGGATCGTACGAATGAATTAGAATGGATATATTCGTGCAAATGAATTAGAATGGATCGTATGGATGTATTAGAATTGATCGTATGAGTGAATTAGAATGAATCATACGAATGAATTAGAATGGATCTTATGAATGAATTAGAATGGATACATTCGTGTGAATGAATTAGAATGGATCGTATGAATGAATTAGAATAGATTTTGTGAATGAATTAAAACTGATCGTACGAATGAATTAGAATGGATACATTCGTGCGAATGAATTAGAATGGATTGTATGAATGAATTAGAATGGATCCTATGAATGAATTAGAATGGATCGTGCGAATGAATTAGAATGGATCGTACGAATGAATTAGAATGGATCATGCTAATGAATTAGAATTGATCGAACGAATGAATTAGCATGGATCGTGCTAATGAATTAGAATGGAATGTACGAATGAATTAGAATGGATCGTGTGAAAGAATTAGAATGGATTGTATGAATGAATTAGAATGAATTCGTACGATCCATTCGAATTCATTCGCACGATCCATTCTAATTCATTCATACGATTCATTCTAATTCATTCATACAATCCATTCTAATTCTTTCACACGATCCATTCTAATTCATTCGTAGGATCCATTCTAATTCATTCGTACAATCTATTCTATTTCATTCGTACGATCCATTCTTACTCATTCGTATGATCCATTCTAATTCATTCGGACGAATGTATCCATTCGAATTTATTCCTACGATCCATTCTAATTCATTCGTACGATCCATTCTAATTCATTCGTACGATCCATTCTTACTCATTCGTATGATCCATTCTAATTCATTCGTACGATCCATTCTAATTCATTCGTATGATCGATTCTAATTCAGTCGCACTATCCATTCTAATTCATTCGTACGATCCATTCTAATTCATTCGTATGATCCATTCTAATTTATTCGTTCAAATATATCCATTCTAATTCATTCGTACGATCCATTCTAATTCAATCGCACAATCCATTCTAATTCATTCGCACGAATATATCCATTCTAATTCATTTGCACGATCCATTCTAATTCATTCCTATGATCTATTCTAACTCATTTGTACGATCCATTCTAATTCATTCTAATTCATTCGTACGATCCATTCTAATTCCTTCATACGATCCATTCTAATTCATTCGTACGATCTATTCTAATTCATTTGTACGATCCATTCTAATTCATTCGTACGATCCATTCTAATTCCTTCGTACGATCCATTCTAATTCATTCGTACGATCCATTCTAATTCATTCGTATAATCTATTCTAATTCATTCGTACGAATGGATACATTCGTGTGAATGAATTAGAATAGATCTTACGAATGAATTAGAATGGATCGTACGAATGAATTAGAATGGATCGTACGAAGGAATTAGAATAGATTGTACGAATGAATTAGAATGGATCGTACGAAGGAATTAGAATGGATCGTACGAATGAATTAGACAGGATCGTACGAATGAATTTGAATGGATACATTTGTGCGAATGAATCTAAGTGGATTGTATGAATGAATTACAATGGATCGTACGAATGAATTAGAATGGATCGTACGAATGAATTGGAATAGCTCATACGAATGAATTAGAATGAATCGTATGAATGAATTAGAATGGTTACATTCATGCGAATGAATTAGAATAGATCGTACGAATGAATTAGAATGGATCGTATGAATAAATTAGAATGGATCGTGGGAATGAATTAGAATGGATCGTACAAATGAATTAGAATGGATCCACCGAATGAGTTAGAATGGATCATACGAATGAATTAGAATGGATTGTACGAATGAATTAGAATGGATTGTGCGAATGAATTAGAATGGATCGTATGAATGAATAAGAATGGATCGTACGAATGAATTAGAATGTATCGTGCGAATGAATTAGCATGAATCGTACGAATGTATTAGAATGTATCGTACGAATGAATTAGAATGAATCATATGATCCATTCTAATTCAATCGTCCGATCCATTCTAATTCATTCGCATGAATGTATCCATTCTAATTCATTCGTACAATCCATTCTATTTCATTCATACGATCCATTCTTATTCATTCATATGATCCATTCTAATTCATTCGTATGATCCATTCTAATTCATTTGTATGATCCATTCTAATTCATTCGTATGATCCATTCTAATTCATTCGCACGATCCATTTTAATTCATTCATACGATCCATTGTAATTCATTCATACGATCCATTCTAATTCATTCCTATAATCCATTCTAATTCATTTGCCCGATCTATTCTAATTCATTCATACGATCCATTCTATTCGAATGCATCATGCGATCCATTCGAACTCATTCGCAGGATCCATTCTAATTTATTCATACGATCCATTCTAATTCATTCATACAATGCATTCTAATTCTTTCCCGCGATCCATTCTAATTCATTCGTACGATCCATTCTAATTCATTCGTACAATCCATTCTATTTCATTTGTACGATCCATTCTTACTCATTCGTATGATCCATTCTAATTCATTCGTACGATCCATTCTAATTCATTTGTACGATCCATTCTAATTCATTCGTACAATCCATTCTATTTCATTCGTATGATCCATTCTTACTCATTCGTATGATCCATTCTAATTCATTCGCACGAATGTATCCATTCTAATTCATTCATACAATCCATTCTAATTCATTCCGTACGATCCACGCTAATTCATTCGTACGATTGTACGAATGAATTAGAATGGATCGTACGAATGAATTAGAATAGATTGTGCGAATGAATTAGAATGGATCGTACGAATGAATTAGAATGGATCGTACGAATGAATTAGAATGGATCATACGAATGAGCAAGAATGGATCGTACGAATGAATTAGAATGGATCGTACGAATGAATTAGAATGGATCATACGAATAAATTAGAATCGATACATTCGTCCGAATGAATTAGAATGGATCATACGAATGAGTAAGAATTGATCGTACGAATGAAATAGAATAGATTGTATGAATGAATTAGAATGGATCCTACGAATGAATTAGAATGGATCGTGTAAAAGAATTAGAATGGATTGTATGAATGAATTAGAATGGATCGTATGAATGAATTAGAATGGATCGTGCGAATGAATTCGAATGGATCGTACGAATTCATTCTAATTCATTCAATCAATCCATTCTAATTCTTTCACACGATCCATTCGAATTCATTCGTACGTTCCATTCTAATTCATTAGCACGATCCATGCTAATTCATTCGTTCGATCAATTCTAATTCATTAGCACGATCCATTCTAATTCATTCGTATGATCCATTCTAATTCATTCGCACGATCCATTCTAATTCATTCATAGGATCCATTCTAATTCATTCATACGATCTATTCTAATTCTTTCGCACGAATGTATCCATTCTAATTCATTCGCACGAATGTATCCATTCTAATTCATTCGTACGATCCATTCTAATTCATTCGCACGATCCATTCTAATTCATTCGTACGATCAATTCTAATTCATTCGCACGAATTTATCCATTCTAATTCATTCGTACGATCCATTCTAATTCATTCATAGGATCCATTCTAATTCATTCATACAATCCATTCTAATTCATTCGCACGAATGTATCCATTCTAATTCATTCATACGATCAGTTCTAATTCATTCACAAAATCTATTCTAATTCATTCATACGATCCATTCTAATTCATTCACACGAATGTATCCATTCTAATTCATTCATACGATCCATTCTAATTCATTCGTACGATCCATTCTAATTCACTCATACGATCCATTCTAATACATTCATACGATCCATTCTAATTCATTTGCACGAATATATCAATTCTAATTCATTCGTACGATCCATTCTAATTCCTTCGTACGATCCATTCTAATTCATTCGTACGATCTAATTTATTTCATTCGTACGATCCATTCTTACTCATTCGTACGATCCATTCTAATTCATTCGTGCGATCCATTCTAATTCATTCGCACGAATGTATCCATTCTAATTCATTCGTTCGATCAATTCTAATTCATTAGCACGATCCATTCTAATTCATTCGTACGATCCATTCTAATTCAATCGCACGATCCATTCTAATTCATTCATAGGATCCATTCTAATTCATTCGTACGATCCATTCTAATTCATTTGCACGAATGTATCCATTCTAATTCATTCATACGATCCATTCTACTTTATTCGTACTATCCGTTCTAATTCACTCATACGATCCATTCTAATTCATTCATACGATCCATTCTAATTCATTTGCACGAATATATCCATTCTAATTCATTCGTACGATCCATTCTAATTCCTTCGTACGATCCATTCTAATTCCTTCGTACGATCCATTCTAATTCCTTCATACGATCCATTCTATTTCATTCGTATGATCCATTCTAATTCCTTCGTACGATCAATTCTAATTCCTTCGTATCCATTCTAATTCACTCATACGATCCATTCTAATTCATTCGTACGATCCATTCTAATTCATTCATACAATCCATTCTAATTCATTCGCACGAATGTATCCATTCTAATCCATTCGTACGATCCATTCTAATCCATTCGTACGATCCATTCTAATTTATTCGCATGAATGTAACCAGTCTAATTCATTCATTTGATCCTTTCTAATTCATTCGTACGATCCATTCTAATTCATTCGTCCGATCCATTCTAATTCATTCGCACGAATGTATCCACTCTAATTCATTCGTACGATCCATTCTAATTCATTCGTACGATCCATTCTAATTCATTCGTAAGATCTATTCTAATTCATTCGTACGATCCATTCTAATTCATTCGTACGATCCATTCTAATTCATTCTCACGAATGTATCCATTCTAGTTCATTCGTACGATCCATTCTAGTTCATTCGTACGATCCATTCTAATTCATTCGTACGATCCATTCTAATTCATTCGTATGATCCATTCTAATTAATTCGTATGATCCATTCTAATTCATTCGTACGATCCATTCTAATTCATTCATACAATCCATTCTAATTCATTCGCACGAATGTATCCATTCTAATTAATTCGTACGATCCATTCTAATTCATTCATATGATCCATTCTTATTCATTCGCACGATCCATTTTAATGGATTCGCACGATCCATTCTAATTCATTCGCACGAATGTATCCATTCTAATTTATTCGTACGATCCATTCTAATTCATTCGTATGATCCATTCTAATTCATTCGTACGATCCATTCTTACTCATTCGTATGATCCATTCTAATTCATTCGTACGATCCATTCTAATTCATTCGTACGATCGATTCTAATTCAATTCATTCGCACTATCCATTCTAATTCATTCGTACGATCCAATCTAATTCATTCGTATGATCCATTTTAATTTATTCGATAAAATATATCCATTCTAATTCATTCGTACGATCCATTCTAATTCATTTGCACGATCCATTCTAATTCATTCGCACGAATGTATCCATTCTAATTCATTTGCACGATCCATTCTAATTCATTCCTATGATCTTTTCTAATTCATTCATATGATCCATTCTAATTCATTCTAATTCATTCGTACGATCCATTCTACGATCCATTCTAATTCATTCGTATATTCCATTCTAATTCATTAGCACGATCCATGCTAATGAATTAGAATGGATCGTACGATCCAATCTAATTCATTCATACGATCCATTCTTACTCATTCGTATGATCCATTCTAATTCAATCGTACGATCCATTCTAATTCATTCGTACGATCCATTCTAATTACTTCGTACGATCCATTTTAATTCATTCGTACGATCCATTCTAATTCATTCGTACGATCCATTCTAATTCCTTCGCACGATCCATTCTAATTCATTCGTACGATCCATTCTAATTCATTCGCGCAATCTATTCTAATTCATTCGTACGATCCATTCTAATTCATTCGTACGATCCATTCTAATTCATTCATATAATCCATTCTAATTTATTCGCACGAATATATCCATTCTAATTCATTCGTACGATCCATTCTAATTCATTCGCACAATCTATTCTAATTCATTCATACGATCCATTCTAATTCATTCGCACGAATGTATCCATTCTAATTCATTCAGGCAATCCATTCTACTTCATTCGTACTATCCGTTCTAATTCACTCATACGATCCATTCTAATTCATTCATACGATCCATTCTAATTCATTTGCACGAATATATCCATTCTAATTCATTCATACGATCCATTCTAATTCCTTCGTACGATCCATTCTAATTCCTTCGTACGATCCATTCTAATTCACTACCTCGGGGGGCGGACTCCGGAGAAGATCACTGCTCCCGACTTCGCCTTCCAGTTGAAGGACGGGAAGACCGGCGCTATTCTGCTGAAGCAGAAGATCGTCCGGAAGAAGGAGGAGGAGATCGGCGCTATTCCGCTGATGCAGAACGTCCCTCCTCCCTCCAAAGGGGCCAGAAAGGGGGCGGGGAGTTCGGGAAGCAACCCCCGCAAGAAGACGGTCCGGAGGCGGGCTTCGCCCATCCGCCTCAACGACCCCGACACGATCGAGATGCTCCGCCAGGAAGCGGACTCCGCGCCTCCACCACCTCCTCGCCCGGAAGCCGGCCCAGGTCAGCCACCTGCCCCACTTCCAATTGTTCGCCACAAGATTCAAATGGTCGAGCCCGACGACCCTAACGTCGACCTCCCGCTAACCATGCTGGAGATGGAGGCCCGCGGGAAGAAGAAGGCCAAGCGCGCGAGGCCCGCGCCTTCGAACGCCCAGACGGAGCTGCGGCGAAAAGCGCTGGAGGAGACAGGCTTGGACTCGGAGCCCGAGTGGACGGACTCCTAATTCATTCGTACGATCCATTCTAATTCTTTCACACGATCCAATCTAATTCATTCGTACGATCCATTCTAATTTATTCGCACGATCCATTCTAATTCATTCGTACGATCCATTCTAATTCATTCATACGATCCATTCTAATTCATTCGTACGATCCATTCTAATTCATTCGCACAAATGTATCCATTCTAATTCATTCGTACGATCCATTCTAATTCATTCGCACGATCCATTCTAATTCATTCGTACAATCCATTCTAGTTCTTTCACACGATCTATTCTAATTCATTCGTAGGATCCATTCTAATTCATTCGTACAATCTATTCTATTTCATTCGTACGATCCATTCTTACTCATTCGTATGATCCATTCTAATTCATTTGGACGAATGTATCCATTCTAATTTATTCGTACAATCCATTCTAATTCATTCGTACAATCCATTCTAGTTCATTCGTACTATCCATTCTAATTCATTCGTACGATCCATTCTAATTCCTTCGTACGATCCATTCTAATTCATTCATACGATCCATTCTAATTCATTCGTACGATCCCTTCTAATTCATTCGTCCGATCACAAAGGTATCCATTCTAATCCATTCGTAGGATCCATTCTAATCCATTCATACGATCCATTCTAATTCATTCGTACAATCCATTCTAATTCATTCACTCGAATGTATCCATTCTAATCCATTCGTACGATCCATTCTAATCCATTCGTACGATCCATTCTAATTCATTCGCATGAATGTAACCATTCTAATTCATTCATTTGATCCATTCTAATTTATTCGTACGATCCATTCTAATTCATTCATCCGATCCATTCTAATTCATTCGCACGAATGTATCCATTCTAATTCATTCGTACGATCCATTCTAATTCATTCGTACGATCCATTCTAATTCATTCGCACGATCTGTTCATATTCATTCGCACAATCCATTCTAATTCATTCGCACGAATGTATCCATTCTAATTCATTCGTACGATCCATTCTAATTCATTCGCACGAATGTATCCATTCTAGTTCATTCGTACGATCCTTTCTAATTCATTCGTACGATCCATTCTAATTCATTCGCACGATCCATTCTAATTCATTCGTACGATCCATTCTAATTCATTCATAAGATCCATTCTAATTCATTCGTACGATCCATTCTTACTCATTGGTACGATCCATTCTAATTCATTCGTACGATCCATTCTAATTCATTCGCACGATCCATTCTGATTCCTTCGTACGATCCATTCTAATTCATTCGCACGATCCATTCTAATTCATTCCATTCTATTCATTCGTACGATCCATTCTTACTCATTGGTACAATCCATTCTAATTCATTCGCACGAATGTATCCATTCTAATTCATTCGTACGATCCATTCTAATTTATTCGTATGATCCTTTCTTATTCATTTGCACGATCCAGTCTAATGGATTTGCACGATCTATTCTAATTCATTCGCACGAATGTATCCATTCTAATTCATTCATACGATCCATTCTAATTTATTCGTACGATCCATTCTAATTCATTCGCACAAATGTATCCATTCTAATTCATTCGTACGATCCATTCTAATTCATTCGTACGATCAGTTCTAATTCATTCATATGATCAATTCTAATTCATTCGTACGATCCATTCTAATTCACTCATACGATCCATTCTAATACATTCACATGATCCATTCTAATTCATTTGCACGAATATATCCATTCTAATTCATTCGTACGATCCATTAAAATTCCTTCGTACGATCCATTCTAATTCATTCGTACGATCTATTCTAATTCATTCGTACGATCCATTCTAATTCATTCGTACGATCCATTCTAATTCATTCGCACGATCCATTCTAATTCATTCGTACGATCCATTCTAATTCTTTCACACGATCCATTCTAATTCATTCGTACGATTCATTCTAATTCATTAGCACGATCCATTCTAATTCATTCGTACGATCCATTCTAATTCATTCGCACGATCTGTTCTTATTCATTCGCACAATGCATTCTAATTCATTCGCACGAATGTATCCATTCAAATTCATTCGTATGATCCATTGTAATTCATTCGTACGATCCATTCTAATTCATTCGTATGATCCATTCTAATTAATTCGTATGATCCATTCTAATTCACTCATACGATCCATTCTAATACATTCATGTATCCATTCTAATCCATTCGTACGATCCATTCTAATTCATTCGTACGATCCATTCTAATTCATTCGCACAAATGTATGCATTCTAATTTATTCGTACGATCCATTCTAATTCATTCGCATGATCCATTCTAATTCATTCGTACGATCCATTCTAATTCATTCGTACGATCCATTCTAATTCATTCGTATGATCCATTCTAATTAATTCGTATGATCCATTCTAATTCATTCGTACGATTCATTCTAATTCATTCGTACGATCCATTCTAATTCATTCGTACAATCCATTCTATTTCATTCGTACGATCCATTCTTACTCATTGGTACGATCCATTCTAATTCATTCGCACGAATGTATCCATTCTAATTCATTCGTACGAATCCATTCTAATTCATTCGTACAATCCATTCTATTTCATTCGTACGATCCATTCTTACTCATTCGTATAATCCATTCTAATTCATTCGCACGAATGTATCCATTCTAAATCATTCGTACGATCCATTCTAATTCATTCGTACGATCCATTCTAAATCATTCGTACAATCCATTCTATTTCATTCGTACGATCAATTCTAATTCATTAGCACGATCCATTCTAATTCATTCGTAGGATCCATTCAAATTCATTCGCACGATCCATTCTAATTCATTCGTACAATCCATTCTATTTCATTCGTAAGATCCATTCTTACTCATTCGTATGATCCATTCTAATTCATTCGCATGAATGTATCCATTCTAACCCATTCGTACGATCCATTCTAATCCATTCGTACGATCCATTCTAATTCATTCGCATGAATGTAACCATTCTAATTCGTTCATTTGATCCATTCTAATTCATTCGTACAATCCATTCTAATTCATTCGTCCGATCCATTCTAATTCATTCGCACGAATGTATCCATTCTAAACCATTCATACGATCCATTCTAATTTATTCGTACGATCCATTCTAATTCATTCGTAAGATCCATTCTAATTCATTCGTACGATCCATTCTAATTCATTCGTACGATCCATTCTAATTCATTCGTAAGATCCATTCTAATTTATTCGTACGATCCATTCTAATTCATTCGTACGATCCATTCTAATTCATTCGCACGAATGTATCCATTCTAGTTCATTCGTACGATCCATTCTAATTCATTCGTACGATCCATTCTAATTCATTCGCACGATCAATTCTAATTCATTCGCATGAATGTATCCCACACGATCCATTCTCATTCATTCGTACGTTCCATTCTAATTCATTAGCACGATCCATGCTAATTCATTCGTTCGATCAATTCTAATTCATTAGCACGATCCATTCTAATTCATTCGTAAGATCCATTCTAATTCATTCGCACGATCCATCCTAATTCATTCATAGGATCCATTCTAATTCATTCATACGATCTATTCTAATTCTTTCGCACGATTGTATCCATTCTAATTCATTCGTACGATCCATTCTAATTAATTCGTACGATCCATTCGAATTCATTCGTACGATCCATTCTATTTCATTCATATGATCCATTCTAATTCATTCATACAATCCATTCTAATTCTTTCACACGATCCATTCTAATTAATTCGTACGATCCATTCTAATTCATTCGTACAATCCATTCTATTTTATTCGTACGATCCATTCGAACTCATTCGTATGATCCATTCTAATTCATTCGTATGATCCATTCTAATTCATTCGCACGAATGTATCCATTCTAATTTATTGGTACGATCCATTCTAATTCATTCGCACGAATGTATCCATTCTAATTCATTCGTACGAATCCCTTCTAATTCATTCGTACAATCTATTCTATTTCATTCGTACGATCCATTCTTACTCATTCGTATAATCCATTCTAATTCATTCGCACGAATGTATCCATTCTAAATCATTCGTACGATCCATTCTAATTCATTCGTACGATCCATTCTAAATCATTCGTACAATCCATTCTATTTCATTCGTACAATCAATTCTAATTCATTAGCACGATCCATTCTAATTCATTCGTAGGATCCATTCAAATTCATTCGCACGATCCATTCTAATTCATTCGTACAATCCATTCTATTTCATTCGTACGATCCATTCTTACTCATTCGTATGATCCATTCTAATTCATTCGCACGAATGTATCCATTCTAATCCATTCGTACGATCCATTCTAATCCATTCGTACGATCCATTCTAATTCATTCGCATGAATGTAACCATTCTAATTCGTTCATTTGATCCATTCTAATTCATTCGTACGATCCATTCTAATTCATTCGTCCGATCCATTCTAATTCATTCGCACGAATGTATCCATTCTAAACCATTCATACGATCCATTCTAATTTATTCGTACGATCCATTCTAATTCATTCGTAAGATCCATTCTAATTCATTCGTACGATCCATTCTAATTCATTCGTAAGATCCATTCTAATTTATTCGTACGATCCATTCTAATTCATTCGTACGATCCATTCTAATTCATTCGCACGAATGTATCCATTCTAGTTCATTCGTACGATCCATTCTAATTCATTCGTACGATCCATTCTAATTCATTCGCACGATCAATTCTAATTCATTCGCATGAATGTATCCCACACGATCCATTATAATTCATTCGTACGTTCCATTCTAATTCATTAGCACGATCCATGCTAATTCATTCGTTCGATCAATTCTAATTCATTAGCACGATCCATTCTAATTCATTCGTACGATCCATTCTAATTCATTCGCACGATCCATCCTAATTCATTCATAGGATCCATTCTAATTCATTCATACGATCTATTCTAATTCTTTCGCACGATTGTATCCATTCTAATTCATTCGTACGATCCATTCTAATTAATTCGTACGATCCATTCGAATTCATTCGTACGATCCATTCTATTTCATTCATATGATCCATTCTAATTCATTCATACAATCCATTCTAATTCTTTCACACGATCCATTCTAATTAATTCGTACGATCCATTCTAATTCATTCGTACAATCCATTCTATTTCATTCGTACGATCCATTCTTACTCATTCGTATGATCCATTCTAATTCATTCGTACGATCCATTCTAATTCATTCGTACGATCCATTCTAATTCATTCGTACGATCCATTCTAATTCATTCGCACGAATGTATCCATTCTAGTTCATTCGTACGATCCATTCTAATTCATTCGTACGATCCATTCTAATTCATTCGCACGATCCATTCTAATTCATTCGTACGATCCATTGTAATTCATTCGTACGATCCATTCTAATTCATTCGTACAATCTATTCTAATTCATTCGTATGAATGGATACATTCGTGTGAATGAATTAGAATGGATCGTACGAATGAGTAAGAATGGATCGTACGAATGAAATAGAATGGATTGCACGAATGAATTAGAATGGATCGTACGAATGAATTAGAATGGATCGTTTGAAAGAATTAGAATGGATTGTATGAATGAATTAGAATGGATCGTACGAAGGAATTAGAATGGATCGTACGAATGAATTAGAATGGATCGTACGAATGAATTAGAATAGATCGTACGAATGAATTAGAATGGATCGTACGAATGAATTAGAATGGATCGTGTGAAAGAATTAGAATGGATCGTACGAATGAATTAGAATGGATCGTGCGAATGAATTAGAATGGATCGTACGAATGAATTAGAATGGATCATGCTAATGAATTAGAATTGATCGAACGAATGAATTAGCATGGATCGTGCATTCGTACGATCCATTCTAATTCATTCGTAAGATCCATTCTAATTCATTCGTACGATCCATTCTAATTCATTCGTACGATCCATTCTAATACATTCGTACGATTCATGCTAATTCATTCGCACGATCCATTCTAATTCATTCGTACGATCCATTCTTATTAATTCGTACGATCCATTCTAATTCATTCGCACAATCCATTCTAATTCATTCGTACAATCCATTCTAATTCATTCGTATGATCCATTCTAATTCATTTGTATGATCCATTCTAATTCATTCGCACGATCCATTCTAATTCATTCATACGATCCATTCTAATTCATTCATTTGATCCATTCTAATTCATTCGCCCGATCCATTCTAATTCATTCATACGATCCATTCTATTCGAATGGATCATGCGATCCATTCAAATTCATTCGCACGATCCATTCTAATTCATTCATACGATCCATTCTAATTCATTCATACAATGCATTCTAATTCTTTCACACGATCCATTCTAATTCATTCATACGATCCATTCTAATTCATTCGTACAATCCATTCTATTTCATTTGTACGATCCATTCTTACTCATTTGTATGATCCATTCAAATTCATTCGTACGATCCATTCTAATTTATTTGTACGATCCATTCTAATTCATTCGTACAATCCATTCTATTTCATTCGTACGATCCATTCTTACTCATTCGTATGATCCATTCTAATTCATTCGCACGAATGTATCCATTCTAATTCATTCATACAATCCATTCTAATTCATTCAGTACGATCCATTCTAATTCATTCGTATGATCGTACGAATGAATTAGAATGGATCGTACGAATGAACTAGAATAGATTGTGCGAATGAATTAGAATGGATCGTACGAATGAATTAGAATGGATCGTACGAATGAATTAGAATGGATCATACGAATGAGTAAGAATGGATCGTACGAATGAATTAGAATGGATCATACGAATGAATTAGAATGGATCGTACGAATAAATTAGATTGGATACATTCGTCCGAATGAATTAGAATGGATCATACGAATGAGTAAGAATGGATCGTACGAATGAAATAGAATAGATCGTACGAATGAATTAGAATGGAATATACGAATGAATTAGAATGGATCGTACGAATGAATTAGAATGGATCGTACGAATGAATTAGAATGGATCGTACGAATGAATTAAAATGGATCGTGTGAATGAATTCGAATGGATCGTGCTAATGAATTAGAATGGAATAGAATAGATTGTACGAATGAATTAGAATGGATCGTACGAATGAATTAGAATGGATCGTACGAATGAATTAGAATGGATCGTACGAATGAATTAGAATGGATACATTCGTGCGAATGAATTAGAATGGATACATTCGTGCGAAGAATTAAAATAGATCGTATGAATGAATTAGAATGGATCCTATGAATGAATTAGAATGGTTGGTGCGAATGAATTAGAATGGATCGTACGAATGAATTAGAATGGATCGTGTGAAAGAATTAGAATGGATTGCACGAATGAATTAGAATGGATCGTACGAATGAATTAGAATGGATCGTGTGAAAGAATTAGAATGGATTGTATGAATGAATTAGAACGTACGATCCATTCTAATTCATTCGTACGATCCATTCTAATTCCTTCGTACGATCCATTCTAATTCATTCGTACGATCCATTCTAATTCATTCGCGCAATCTATTCTAATTCATTCGTACGATCCATTCTAATTCATTCGTACGATCCATTCTAATTCATTCATACAATCCATTCTAATTTATTCGCACGAATGTATCCATTCTAATTCATTCGTACGATCCATTCTAATTCATTAATATGATCCATTCTAATTCATTCGTATGATCCATTCTAATTCACTCATACGATCCATTCTAATACATTCATATGATCCATTCTAATTCATTTGCATGAATATATCCATTCTAATTCATTCGTACGATCACGAATGTATCCATTCTAGTTCATTCGTACGATCCATTCTAATTCATTCGTACGATCCATTCTAATTCATTCATACGATCTATTCTAATTCATTCATACAATCCATTCTAATTCTTTCACACGATCCATTCTAATTCATTCGTACGATTCATTCATAGGATCCATTCTAATTCATTCGTACGATCCATTCTAATTCATTCGTACGATCCATTCTTATTCATTCGCACGATCCATTCTAATTCATTCTAATTCATTCGTACGATCCATTCTAATTCATTCGCACGATCCATTCTAATTCATTCTAATTCATTCGTACGATCCATTCTACGATCCATTCTAATTCATTCGTATATTCCATTCTAATTCATTAGCACGATCCATGCTAATGAATTAGAATGGATCGTACGATCCAATCTAATTCATTCATACGATCCATTCATTCTCATTCGTATGATCCATTCTAATTCAATCGTACGATCCATTCTAATTCATTCGTACGATCCATTCTAATTCCTTCGTACGATCCATTCTAATTCATTCGTACGATCCATTCTAATTCATTCGTACGATTCATTCTAATTCCTTCGTACGATCCATTCTAATTCATTCATACGATCCATTCTAATTCATTCTAATTCATTCGCACGATCCATTCTAATTCATTTGTACGATCCATTCTAATTCATTCATACGATCCATTCTAATTCATTCGCACGAATGTATCCATTCTAATTCATTCGTACGATCCATTCTAATTCATTCACACGTGCAAATGAATTAGAATGAATCGTATGAATGTATTAGAATGGATCGTGCGAATGAATTAGAATGGATCGTGCGAATGAATTAGAATGGATCGTACGAATGAATTAGAATGGATCGTACGTACGATCCATTCTAATGGATACATTTGTGCGAATGAATCTAAATGGATTATATGAATGAATTACAATGGATCGTACGATGGATCATACGAATGAATTAGAATGGATCGTACGAATGAACTAGAATGGATACATTCGTGCGAATGAATTAGAATGGATCGTACGAATGAATTAGAATGGATCGTACGAATGAATTAGAATGGATCGTACGAATGAATTAGAATGGATACATTCGTGCGAATGAATTAGAATGGATCGGACGAATGAATTAGAATGGATCGTACGATTGAATTAGAATGGATCGTACGAATGAATCATAATGGATCGTACGAATAAATTAGAATGGATACTTTCGTCCAAATGAATTAGAATGGATCATACGAATGAGTAAGAATGTTTCATACGAATGTATTAGAATAGATTGTACGAATGAATTACAATGGATTAGATGAATGAATTAGAATGGATCGTGTGAACGAATTAGAATGGTTTGTATGAATGAATTAGAATGGATCGTATGAATGAATTAGAATGGATCGTGCAAATGAATTCGAATGGATCGTACGAATTTATTCTAATTCATTCATACAATCCATTCTAATTCTTTCACACGATCCATTCTAATTCATTCGTAGGATCCATTCTAATTCATTCGTACAATCTATTCTATTTCATTCGTCCGATCCATTCTTACTCATTCGTATAATCCATTCTAATTCATTCGGACGAATGTATCCATTCTAATTTATTCGTACGATCCATTCTAATTCATTCGTACGATCCATTCTAATTCATTCGTACGATCCATTCTAATTCATTCATACGATCCATTCTAATTCATTCGTACGATCCATTCTAATTCATTCGCACAAATGTATCCATTCTAATTCATTTGTACGAAGGAATTAGAATGGATCGTACGAAAGAATTACAATGGATCGTACGAATGAATTAGAATGGATCTTACGAATGAATTAGAATGGATCGTACGAATGAATTAGAATGGATCGTACGAATGAATTAGAATGGATATATTCGTGCAAATGAATTAGAATGGATCGTATGAATGTATTAGAATAGATCGTATGAGTGAATTAGAATGGATCGTACGAATGAATTAGAATGGATCGTATGAATGAATTAGAATGGTTACATTCGTGCGAATGAATTAGAACAGATCGTACGAATGAATTAGAATGGATCGTATGAATAAACTAGAATGGATCGTGGGAATGAATTAGAATGGATCGTACGAATGAATTAGAATGGATCCACCGAATGAGTTAGAATGGATCATACGAATGATCCATTCTAATTCATTCATACGATCCATTCTAATTCATTTGCACGAATATATCCATTCTAATTCATTCGTACGATCCATTCTAATTCCTTCGTACGATCCATTCTAATTCCTTCGTACGATCCATTCTATTTCATTCGTATGGTCCATTCTAATTCCTTCGTACGATCCATTCTAATTCCTTTGTATCCATTCTAATTCACTCATACGATCCATTCTAATTCATTCATACGATCTATTCTAATTCATTCATACAATCCATTCTAATTCTTTCACACGATCCATTCTAATTCATTCGTACGATCCATTCTAATTCATTTGCACAATCCATTCTATTTCATTCGTACGATCCATTCTTACTCATTGGTACGATCCATTCTAATTCATTCGCACGAATGTATCCATTCTAATTCATTCGTACGAATGAATTAGAATGGATCGTACGAATGAATTAGAATGGATCGTGCGAATGAATTAGAATGGATCGTACGAATGAATTAGAATGGATCGTACGAATGAACTAGAATGGATACATTCGTGCGAATGAATTAGAATGGATCGTACGAATGAATTAGAATGGATCATACGAATGAATTAGAATGGATCTTACGAATGAATTAGAATGGATCATACGAATAAATTAGAATGGATCGTATGAATGGTTTAGAATGGATACATTCGTGCGAATGAATTAGAATGGATCGGACGAATGAATTAGAATGGATCGTACGAATGAATGAGAATGGATCAAAAGAATGAATTAGAATGGTTACATTCATGCGAATGAATTAGAATGGATCGTACGAATGGATTAGAATGGATCGTACGAATGGATTAGAATGGATACATTCGTGCGAATGAATTAGAATGGATCATACGAATGAGTAAGAATGGATCGTACGAATGAAATAAAATGGATTAGAATGGATTAGAATGGATCGTACGAATGAACTAGAATGGATACATTCGTGCGAATGAATTAGAATGGATCGTACGAATGAATTAGAATGGATCTTACGAATGAATTAGAATGGATCATACAAATGAATTAGAATGGATCGTACGAATGAATTAGAATGGATACATTCGTGCGAATGAATTAGAATGGATCGGACGAATGAATTAGAATGGATCGTACGCTTGAATGTATCCATTCTAATCCATTCGTACGATCCATTCTAATCCATTCGTACGATCCATTCTAATTCATTCGCATGAATTTAACCATTCTAATTCATTCATTTGATCCATTCTAATTCATTCGTACGATCCATTCTAATTCATTCATATGATCCATTCTAATTCATTCGTACGATCCATTCTAATTCATTCATACAATCCATTCTAATTCATTCGCACGATCCATTCTAATTCATTCATACGATCCATTCTAATTCATTCATACAATCCATTCTAATTCATTCATACGATCTATTCTAATTCCTTTGCACGAATGTATCCATTCTAATTCATTCGCACGAATGTATCCATTCTAATTCATTCGTACGATCCATTCGAATTCATTCGCACGATCCATTCTAATTCATTCGTACGATCAATTCTAATTCATTCGCACGAATGTATCCATTCTAATTCATTCGTATGATCCATTCTAATTCATTCATAGGATCCATTCTAATTCATTCATACAATCCATTCTAATTCATTCGCACGAATGTATCCATTCTAATTCATTCGTACGATCAGTTCTAATTCATTCACAAAATCTATTCTAATTCATTCATACGATCCATTCTAATTCATTCACACGAATGTATCCATTCTAATTCATTCATACGGTCCATTCTAATTCATTCGTACGATCCATTCTAATTCACTCATACGATCCATTCTAATACATTCATACGATCCATTCTAATTCATTTGCACGAATATATCCATTCTAATTCATTCGTACGATCCATTCTAATTCCTTCGTACGATCCATTCTAATTCATTCATACGATCTATTCTATTTCATTCGTACGATCCATTCTTACTCATTCGTACGATCCATTCTAATTCATTCGTCCGATCCATTCTAATTCATTCGCACGAATGTATCCATTCTAATTCATTCGTACGATCCATTCTAATTCATTCGAACGATCCATTCTAATTCATTCGTACGATCCATTCTAATTCTTTCACACGATCCACTCTAATTCATTCGTACGATCCATTCTAATTCATTCGTACGATCCATTCTAATTTATTCATACGATCCATTCGAATTCATTCGTACAATCCATTTTAATTCATTCATATGATCCATTCTAATTCATTCGTACGATCCATTCTAATTCATTCGCACAAATGTATCCATTCTAATTCATTCGTACGATCCATTCTAATTCATTCGCACGATCCATTCTAATTCATTCGTACGATCCATTCTAATTCATTCGTACGATCCATTCTAACTCATTCGTATGATCCATTCTAATTAATTTGTATGATCCATTCTAATTCATTCGTATATTCCATTCTAATTCATTCGCACGATTCATTCATTCGTACGATCCATTCTAATTCAGGATCGTACGAATGAATTAGAATGGATACATTCGTGCGAATGAATTAGAATTGATCGTACGAATGAATTAGAATGGATCGTGCGAATGAATTAGAATGGATCGTACGAATGAATTAGAATGGATCGTACGAATGAACTAGAATGGATACATTCGTGCGAATGAATTAGAATGGATCGTACGAATGAATTAGTATGGATCGTACGAATGAGTTAGAATGGATCTTACGAATGAATTAGAATGGATCGTACGAATGAATTAGAATGGATACATTCATGCGAATAAATTAGAATGGATCGGACGAATGAATTAGAATGGATCGTACGAATGAATTAGAATGGATCAAATGAATGAATTAGAATGGATCGTACGAATGAATTAGAATGCATCGTACGAAAGAATTAGAATGGATATATTCGTGCGAATGAATTAGAATGGATCGTACGAATGAATTAGACTGGATCGTATGAATGAATTTGAATGGATACATTTGTGCGAATGAATCTAAATAGATTGTATGAATGAATTACAATGGATCGTATGAATGAATTAGAATGGGTCGTACGAATGAATTAGAATAGCTCATACGAATGAATTTGAATGAATCGTATGAATGAATTAGAATGGTTACATTCGTGCGAATGAATTAGAATAGATCGTACGAATGAATTAGAATGGATCGTACGAATAAATTAGAATGGATCATAGGAATGAATTAGAATAGATCGTACGAATGAATTAGAATGGATCCACCGAATGAGTTAGAATGGATCATACAAATGAATTAGAATGGATTGTACGAATGAATTAGAATAGATTGTGCGAATGAATTAGAATGGATCGTATGAATGAATAAGAATGGATCGTACGAATGAATTAGAATGGATCGTGCGAATGAATTAGCATGAATCGTACGATCCATTCTAATTCATTCGTACGATCCATTCTAATTCATTCACACGAATGTATCCATTCTAGTTCATTCGTACGATCCATTCTAGTTCATTCGTATGATCCATTCTAATTCATTCGTACGATCCATCTAATTCATTCGTATGATCCATTCTAATTAATTCGTATGATCCATTCTAATTCATTCGTACGATCCATTCTAATTCATTCATACAATCCATTCTAATTCATTCGCACGAATGTAGCCATTCTAATTAATTCGTACGATCCATTCTAATTCATTCGTATGATCCATTCTTATTCATTCGCACGATCCATTCTAATTCATTCGCAAGAATGTATCCATTCTAATTCATACGATCGTGTGAACGAATTAGAATGGTTACATTCGTGCGAATGAATTAGAATGGATCGTACGAATGGATTAGAATGGATCGTACGAATGGATTAGAATGGATACATTTGTGCGAATGAATTAGAATGGATTGTATGAATGAATTAGAATGGATCGTACGATCCATTCGAATTCATTCGTACGATCCATTCTAATTCATTCGTACGATCCATTCTAATTCATTCGTACGAATGTATCCATTCTAATTCATTTGCACGATCCATTCTAATTCATTCCTATGATCTATTCTAATTCATTCGTACGATCCATTCTAATTCATTCTAATTCATTCGTACGATCCATTCTACGATCCATTCTAATTCATTCGTATATTCCATTCTAATTCATTAGCACGATCCATGCTAATGAATTAGAATGGATCGTACGATCCAATCTAATTCATTCATACGATCCATTATTACTCATTCGTATGATCCATTCTAATTCAATCGTACGATCCATTCTAATTCCTTCGTACGATCCATTCTAATTCATTCGTACGATCCATTCTAATTCCTTCGTACGATTCATTCTAATTCCTTCGTACGATCCATTCTAATTCATTCGTACGATCCATTCTAATTCATTCATACAATCCATTCTAATTTATTCGCACGAATGTATCCATTCTAATTCATTCGTACGATCCATTCTAATTCATTCGCACAATCTATTCTAATTCATTCATATGATCCATTCTAATTCATTCGCACGAATGTATCCATTCTAATTCATTCATACGATCCATTCTACTTCATTTGTACTATCCGTTCTAATTCACTCATGCGATCCATTCTAATTCATTCATACGATCCATTCTAATTCATTTGCACGAATATATCTATTCTAATTCATTCGTACGATCCATTCTAATTCCTTCGTACGATCCATTCTAATTCCTTCGTACGATCCATTCTATTTCATTCGTATGATCCATTCTAATTCCTTCGTACGATCCATTCTAATTCCTTCGTATCCATTCTAATTCACTCATACGATCCATTCTAATTCAGTCGTACGATCCATTCTAATTCATTCATACAATCCATTCTAATTCATTCGCACGAATGTATCCATTCTAATTCATTCGTACGATCAGTTCTAATTCATTCACAAAATCTATTCTAATTCATTCATACGATCCATTCTAATTCATTCACACGAATGTATCCATTCTAATTCATTCATACGATCCATTCTAATTCATTCGTACGATCCATTCTAATTCACTCATACGATCCATTCTAATACATTCATACGATCCATTCTAATTCATTTGCGCGAATATATCCATTCTAATTCATTCGTACGATCCATTCTAATTCCTTCGTACGATCCATTCTAATTCATTCGTACGATCTATTCTAATTCATTCGTCCGATCCTTTCTAATTCATTCGCACGAATGTATCCATTCTAATTCATTCGTACGATCCATTCTAATTCATTCGTACGATCCATTCTAATTCATTCATTTGATCCATTCTAATTCATTCGTACGATCCATTCTAATTCATTCGTCCGATCCATTCTAATTCATTCGCACGAATGTATCCATTCTAATTCATTCGTACGATCCATTCTAATTCATTCGTACGATCCATTCTAATTCATACGTAAGATCCATTCTAATTCATTCGTAGGATCCATTCTAATTCATTCGTACGATCCATTCTAATTCATTCGCACGAATGTATCCATTCTAGTTCATTCGTACGATCCATTCTAATTCATTCGTACGATCCATTCTAATTCATTCGCACGATCCATTCTAATTCATTCGTACGATCAATTCTAATTCATTCGCACGAATGTATCCATTCTAATTCATTCGTACGATCCTGAATTAGAATGGATCGTACGAATGAATTAGAATGGATACCTTTGTGCATATGAATTAGAATGGATCGTACGAATGAATTAGAATGGATCATATTAATGAATTAGAATGGATCGTACGAATGAATTAGAATGGATACATTCGTGCGAATGAATTAGAATGGATCGTGCGAATCAATTAGACTGGATCGTGCGAATGAATAAGAATAGATCATACGAATGAATTAGAATGGATCGTACGAATTAATTAGAATGGATACATTCGTGCGAATGAATTAGAATGGATTGTATGAATGAATTAGAATGGATCGTACGAATGAATTAGAATGGATCGTATGAATGAATTAGAATGGATCGTATGAGTGAATTAGAACGGATAGTACGAATGAAGTAGAATGGATCGTATGAATGAATTAGAATGGATACATTCGTGCGAATGAATTAGAATGGATCGTATGAATGAATTAGAATAGATTATGCGAATGAATTAGAATGGATCGTATGAATGAATTAGAATGGATCGTACAAATGAATTAGAATGGATCTTACGAATGAATTAGAATGGATCGTACGAATGAGTAAGAATGGATCGTACAAATGAAATAGAATGGATTGTACGAATGAATTAGAATGGATTCGTACGAATGAATTAGAATGGATACATTCGTGCGAATGAATTAGAATAGATCGTACGAATGAATTAGAATGGATCGTACGAATGAATTAGAATAGATTGTGCGAATGAATTAGAATGGATCGTGCGAATGAAATAGAATGGATACAAATGAATTAGAATGGATCATACGAATGAATTAGAATGACGATCCATTCTAACTCATTCGTATGACCCATTCTAATTTATTCGCACGAATGTATCCATTCTAATTCATTCGTATGTCTAATTCATTCGTACGGTCCATTCTAATTCATTCGCACAATCCATTCTATTTCATTCGTACGATCCATTCTAATTCATTCGTACGATCCATTCTAATTCATTCGTCCGATCCATTCTAATTCATTCGCACGAATGTATCCATTCTAATTCATTCGTACGATCCATTCTAATTCATTCGTACGATCAATTCGATTGTGCGAATGAATTAGAATGGACCGTACGAATGAATTAGAATGGATCATATGAATGAATTAGAATAAATACATTCATGCGAATGAATTAGAATGGATCAGACGAATGAATTAGAATGGATCGTACGAATGAATTAGAATGGATTGTATGAATGAATTAGAATGGATCGTACGAATGAATTAGAATGGATCGTGCGAATAAATTAGAATGGATCGTACGAATGAATTAGAATGGATCGTGTGAAAGAATTAGAATGGATCGTACGAATGAATTAGAATGGATCGTGCGAATGAATTAGAATGGATCGTATGAATGAATTAGAATAGATTTTGTGAATGAATTAGAACTGATCGTACGAATGAATTAGAATGGATCGTACGAATGAATTAGAATGGATACATTTGTGCGAATGAATTACAATGGATTGTACGAATGAATTAGAATGGATCGTATGAATGAATTAGAATGGATACATTCGTGCGAATGAATTAGAATGGATCGTGCGAATCCATTAGACTGGATTGCGAATGAATAAGAATGGATCATACGAATGAATTAGAATGGATCGTACGAATTAATTAGAATGGATACATTCGTGCGAATGAATTAGAATGGATTGTATGAATGAATTAGAATGGATCGTACGAATGAATTAGAATGAATCATACGAATTAATTAGAATGGATTATACGAATGAATTAGAATGGATCGTACGAATGAATTAGAATGGATCGTACGAATGAACTAGAATGGATCGTACGAATAAATTAGAATGGATACATTCGTCCGAATGAATTAGAATGGATCATACGAATGAGTAAGAATGGATCGTACAAATGAAATAGAATAGATTGTACGAATGAATTAGAATGGATCCTACGAATGAATTAGAATAGATCGTGTGAAAGAATTAGAATGGATTGTATGAATATATTAGAATGAATTCGTACGATCCATTCGAATTCATTCGCATGATCCATTCTAATTCATTCATACGATCCATTCTAATTCATTCATACATTTCATTCTAATTCTTTCACACGATCCATTCTAATTCATTCGTAGGATCCATTCTAATTCATTCGTACAATCTATTATATTTCATTCGTACGATCCATTCTTACTCATTCGTATGATCCATTCTAATTCATTCGGACGAATATATCCATTCTAATTTATTCGTACGATCCATTCTAATTCATTCGTACGATCCATTCTAATTCATTCGTACGATCCATTCTAATTCATTCGTCCGATCCATTCTAATTCATTCGCACGAATGTATCCATTCTAATTCATTCGTACGGTACATTCTAATTCATTCGTACAATCTATTCTATTTCATTCGTACGATCCATTCTTACTCATTCGTATGATCCATTCTAATTCATTCGGATGAATGTATCCATTCTAATTTATTCGTACGATCCATTCTAATTCATTCGTACGATCCATTCTAATTCATTCATACAATCCATTCTAATTCTTTCATACAATCCATTCTAATTCTTTCGTGTGACACGATCCATTCTAATTCATTCGTACGTTCCATTCTAATTCATTAGCACGATCCATGCTAATTCAGTCGTTCGATCAATTCTAATTCATTAGCACGATCCATTCTAATTCATTCGTACGATCCATTCTAATTCATTCGCACGATCCATTCTAATTCATTCATAGGATCCATTCTAATTCATTCATACAATCCATTCTAATTCATTCATACAATCCATTCTAATTCTTTCACACGATCCATTCTAATTCATTCGTAGGATCCATTCTAATTCATTCGTACAATCTATTCTATTTCATTCGTACGATCCATTCTTACTCATTCATATGATCCATTCTAATTCATTCGGACGAATGTATCCATTCTAATTTATTCATACGATCCATTCTAATTCATTCATACGATCCATTCTATTTCATTCGTACGATCCATTCTTACTCATTCGTACGATCCATTCGAATTCATTCGCACGATCCATTCTAATTCATTCATACGATCCATTCTAATTCATTCATACAATCCATTCTAATTCTTTCACACGATCCATTCTAATTCATTCGTAGGATCCATTCTAATTCATTCGTACAATCTGTTCGGGGGATTTTTTCGCTGGTCCGTGCGGGCTACCTGCAAGACAAAGAAAAAGCGTAAGAATGGCTGGCTCCCTTAGGAGCGCAGACCCTCCGACGCTCAAGTCAGTCTCAGGTGCACAACGGCGAGCTGTAGTAGACAAAAGTGAAAGGGAAAAGGGTTTCCCACCTGTACTCTGGAGCCTGGGGGTGAGCATTTATAGACATTGGCGACCTACCGTGGCCCGACACGTGGAGATTCTTTCCAGAGCCTTCTAGACCCCCACGTTCTGGCTCGCGTGGGTCTCTGACAGTCCTTGGTACTCGCGTCCCTGACATTCTTTGTCGTCGAGCCTGCCAGGCGGTTTGAGTGGGGGAGAGCATCTTTCTTGTTGCTGCCAGGTGGCTATTCTGGAATATTCAAGTCTGGAAGATCTTCGTGCACTGTGGGCGACCTCCGGTGGAAAGCCAGGGCGAGCTTGCCCTCCATTGCTCTGCCTTCTCTTCCATATCTATCAAGAGTCGGACCTCGCGGGAGCGACCTCTTTGATAAACTGGGGAGTTCTGGCGAGCTTGGGCGAGCTCCTGAGCGAGCTTGGGCGGGCTCCTGAGCGAACTTGATCGAGCTCCTGAGCGAATTTGGGCGAGCTCCTGAGCGAGCTTGGGCGAGCTCCTGAGCGAGCTTGGGCGAGCTCCTGAGCGAGCTCTTTGCCTAAGGCCCCTTCGGCCCAATGTGGAGCTCGCTCCCTGTCAAGGTGATTTGGTTAGCATGGGGGGGGAGGGCGAGCTCCTGGGCGTGTTCCCCACCCCTTGGAATCCTGGGGTCTATGAGATCCACAGGCAAGGGCGAACTTGGGCGAGCTCCTGCGCGAGCTTGGGCGAGCTCCTGCATGAGCTAGGGGCGTTTGTTGTGCCGGTATCTTTATATGCATGATGGTCTAACTTCCGCTGTCATCTCCAATGAACTCCTGCGCGAGCTTTGGCGAGCTCCTGAGCGAGCTTTTAGCCTAAAGCCCCTTCAGTCCAATGTGGATCTCGCTCCCTGTCAAGGTGATTTGGTGAGCGCGGAGGGGGGGGTGCGAACTCCAGGGCAGATTTCAGCTACCCCCAACATTACCCCCTCCAGAGGGAGCGACCAAGGAGACTTTGGCGCTTGCTTAGGAGTCTTATTGCACACGACGGTCGAATTGGGAGTTCTAGTCATTTGCAACCTCCACCTGGTGGGATGCGGGCACCAACCGTGGGCGGTCTGCGCCGAGAGCTTTGACCGTCAGTATTTCACAAACGTTGGGCGGGCCGAGAGCATCAGCCACGAGCGATCTCCTTCCGATGCGAGCTTGTCACACGCGGCCAGGGTCTGCTTCGGGCGAGCTTGGGCACCAGCCGTGGGCGATCTGCGTCGAGAGTTTTGACTCCCAGTATTTCACAAACGCTGGGCGGGCCGGGAGCTTCAGCCACGAGCGATCTCCTTCCGGTGCGAGCTTGTCACACGCGGCCAGGGACTGCTTCGGGCGAGCTTGGGCATCAGCCGTGGGCGATCTGCGTCGAGAGTTTTGACTCCCAGTATTTCACAAACGCTGGGCGGGCCACGAGCATCAGCCACGAGCGATCTCCTTCCGGTGCGAGCTTGTCACACGCGGCCAGGGTCTGCTTCGGGCGAGCTTGGGCACCAGCCGTGGGCGATCTGCGTCGAGAGTTTTGACTCCCAGTATTTCACAAACGCTGGGCGGGCCGCGAGCAGCAGCCACGAGCGATCTCCTTCCGGTGCGAGCTTGTCACACGTGGCCAGGGTCTGCTTTGGGCGAGCTTGGGCACCAGCCGTGGGCGATCTGCGTCGAGAGTTTTGACTCCCAGTATTTCACAAACTCTGGGCGGGCCGGGAGCGTCAGCCACGAGCGATCTCCTTTCGGTGCGAGCTTGTCACACGCGGCCAGGGACTGCTTCGGGCGAGCTTGGGCACCAACCGTGGGCGATCTGCATCGAGAGTTTTGACTCCCGGTATTTCACAAACGCTGGGCGGGCCACGAGCATCAGCCACGAGCGATCTTCTTCCGGTGCGAGCTTGTCACACACGGCCAGGGTCTGCTTCGGGCGTGCTTGGGCACCAGCCGTGGGCGATCTGCGTTGAGAGTTTTGACTCCCAGTATTTCACAAACGCTGGACGGGCCGCGAGCATCAGCCACGAGCGATCTCCTTCCGGTGCGAGCTTGTCACACGCGGCCAGGGTCTGCTTCGGGCGAGCTTGGGCACCAGCCGTGGGTGATCTGCGTCGAGAGTTTTGACTCCCAGTATTTCACAAACGCTGGGCGGGCCGCGAGCATCAGCCACGAGCGATCTCCTTCCGGTGCGAGCTTGTCACACGCGGCCAGGATCTGCTTCGGGCGAGCTTGGGCACCAGCCGTGGGCGATCTGCGTCGAGAGTTTTGACTCCCAGTATTTCACAAACGCTGGGTGGGCCGAGAGCGTCAGCTACGAGTGATCTCCTTCCGGTGCGAGCTTGTCACACGCGGCCAGGGTCTGCTTTGGGCGAGCTTGGGCACCAGCCGTGGGCAATCTGCGTCGAGAGTTTTGACTCCCAGTATTTCACAAACGCTGGGCGAGCCGGGAGCGTCAGCCACGAGTGATCTCCTTCCGGTGCGAGCTTGCCACACGCGGCCAGGGTCTGCTTCGGGCGAGCTGCGGGCACCAGCCACGGGCGATCTTGTGACTTGGGTATCGCTCCGAATCTCCGACGGTTGCCTCAGCTTAAATGCGGCGCGAGGCTCGATGCTGATACAATAAATCTTATCATGAGATCCCGATCGGCGCGAGACACGTGTCTTCTTCTTTTTCGCTCCTTTTTCTATCAGTAAAGGACAGCATCGGCACCGGCGCAGCCTTTTCCACACGTGGCCCACGTGGCGCTTGACGATTGGAAAGAAACGAGCTGTCGCTTCGATAACTGTCATGTCGTCTCGTTGGGCGTGCTCAGGCATTAACTGCGGCCCGATTCACTTGTCTCTCGCCTGCCTATAAATAGGAGATAGGGGGGGCGATTTTTACCGCTGCATGAAAAACAGCTCTCCCTTCCTCCTTAGCTTTCAGCTCGCAGCTCGCTAGCACCCTCTCGCACTCATGGCTTCCTCTGCTGCCGCTTCTTCTTCTGCTGCTGCTGCCGCTGCGCCCTCCCAAGAGGAGCCCCTCGACGTCGCTCCTCTCTCAGTGCGTGCTTCCAGCACTGAGGGCGAGGCTCCCCCCAAGGTGCCCGCCGTCATCTGGCTGCACGACATCGGGGGCGCGCCTATCCCCGACAGTCTGCGGACTGCGGTGGGAATTCCCCGGGAGCTCACCATTTTGCCCCTCCCTCGCTCGGGGAGGCCGCTCTCCGGCACCGCGGTCTCCGTGGGGCAGGTCTGGTCAGGGCTCCGGCTTCCCCTGAACTATTTGGCCAGCGAGCTAGTGGAGCTGGCAGGCTTATGCCCCGCCCAGCTTCCGGGAAACTCATGGGGGATCCTCTACGGGCTTTCTCGAATCGAGGAAGCCCTTAACGTGAGGATCCCCCTCGCCTACCTCCTGAAGAAGTGGTTCCTCAAGCCGGGGCCCGTCTTCAAGGAGGTGGGCTGCGGCCTGTTCTACCTCACAGGCCGCTCCGGCGAGGTGCTCCCCTTCTCCGCGGTCGAAAACAAGGATAGGTACTGGAAAGAGTACCCCTTCGTCGTCACGGGGGAGTGGCGAGGTCCCTGCGCAGGTGTTCCTGCTCACCCCGGAAGGCCGCCCCTCCCCAACTTCAAAGCGATCGCTGAGTACCGTGCCAAAGGGAAGAAGTGTATCTCTGAGGCCCAAGAACAAACGCTCGACAAGGCGATCTTGGAGTTCCTCGACGGGCGAAATCCTGAGAAGATCCTGGCTCCGGACTTCTCCTTCCTCTGGAAGGATCTCCGGACTGGCGCCATCACCACCCGCCAGAAGAACATACGCCAGAAGGTGGCGGTCTCTCGCCGCGCTGGGGCGGCTCCCACGACCCCCGGTGCCTGCACCTCTTCGGCGACGAAGGGGAAGAAGAAGTGGGCTTCCCCGATTAGGCTCGCCGATGAAGACACCATCGACATGCTCCGCGAGGAGGACATTCCCTCGCCACCGCCTCCATCCCGCGAGGTTGCCCCAGGTCAGGCGAACTCTCCCTTAGGTTCCAATCTCCCTACGCACTCCTCAATTTCGGAACCCCCACGACGTCAAGTTGTGATGGTCGACCCTGAGGACCCGCACGTCGAGCTCCTTCTTGGCATGGCGGAGGTGGAAACCCCAATGGCCGAGGTGCTGATGCGCGGGTTCCCGGGCGACCTCTCTAAACCCCTCTTTGTCGCGGTAATGACCCCAGAGATGGAGGGCGCCCACATAAAGAAGAAGAAGAAGAGGGCTCCGGTGGCCCGCCCGACGGGGGAAGACGATGTCGTCCGCAAAGCTCACGAAGCCTTTGCGCGAGCCGCTGAGGAGCGGAGGAGGAAAGCCGCTCTGGAGGAAGCGGGCCTAGGATCCTGCGAGGATTCCAGCTCGGCCGAAGAAGAGGAAGAAGAAGGAGAAGCGCCGGCCCGCGCTGCCGATCCCGCCGCACCGGCTGCGTCTGCTCCCAGTGCTCCCGCGCACGCTGCTTCCAGCGCGCCTGCGCCCCCCATCGCGCCCGCGCCCTCTATACCGGATGCGTCTGGCCGCAGCGTGCCCGCGCCCGCTACGGCTAGCGCGCCCGCACCCTCTGCTGCTAGCGCGCCCGTGGCCACGCCCGCGCCCGCGCCTATGGCTCCCAGCGCGCCCGCGCCCTCTGCTGCCAGCGCGCCCACGCCAGCGCCCGCGCCCGCGCCCGCTGATTCCAGTGCGCCCGTGACCACGCCTGCGCCCGCGCCTATGGCTCCCAGCGCGCCCGCGTCCGAGCCCGCGCCTGCGCCCACTGATTCCAGTGCACCCGCGCCCATGCCCGCGCCCGCGCCTATGGCTCCCAGCGCGCCCGCGCCCTCTGCTGCCAGCGCGCCCGCACCCGTGCCTGCTGATTCCAGTGCGCCCGCGCCCGCACCTATGGCTCCCAGCGCGCCTGCGCCGGAGCCCGCGCCTGCCGCTTCCAGCGCGCCTGCGCCCACTGCCCCCTCCGCTCCCTCTGCTCTCGAGGCTCCTATCCTCCCGGAGCTGGGCGGGTTGGTTTACTGGTCTCCGGACCTGGGGGCCATCCTGGACGACCTTCCGAGCTCCAGCTCGGAAGCCTCGGACCCAGACTTGCCCGGGCAAGGGGGATCCGCCGTGCCTCCCCTTATCAAGGAAGGGGGTGCCGTCGCTCAAGGGGGCGAGCCCGCCGCTACTGCCGTCAATGCGCCTCCCCCGGCTGCCCCAACCGAGGTGAGCCAGGCGGGCTCCTCTTCAGGCGACCCCTAGTGCGCCCCCTACTTCACGCGAAAGATCCTGGGGCGCAACATTTTTGCCCGGACTCCCTACATCGCCCTCATCAACCGGCTCCTCGAGGTAAGATTACCTTCACACTTCTTCGCCTTAAATCCCTCTCTGTTCGAAATTTCTCCTATGACTTTCTCTAACTGTTTCACCTTGGCATAGGTGGAGCGGGTCAGCCGGGCCCTCGCCGATGAGGTCGCTGGCGTTGCGGGGGACACGGTTGCTCTCTATGATGACATTCTCCACGGCTCGGAGAGGAGAGTAGACGAGCACATCCACCGGCTTCACTAGATGGACCACTCCGGTGAGCTCCGAGCTGAGGTAGACCGGCTGCGCCAGCAGGCCGCCTCTGTTGACACAGAGGTTGCCCAGCTGCACCAGCGGGCTGCCACCCTCACCACTGGGCTCTCCTAGGTCGAGGATGCTCGTGCCCGTGCCCTCGCGGACCTACAAGAGGCGACCAAAGCCAAAGAGGCCGCACAAAAAGAGGTCCTCGAGCTCCGCAGCCTGGTGGCGGCCTCCAGGGACGAGATCGCGGTGCTAAAGGAGGCACATCTCCGCGACCTCAACACCCAGCAAGAGCGCCTCCAGTCGTAGCTGGGCGAGCTCCTTCAGAAGGGCGCGCTGGACGCCATTGAGAAGTATAAGGCCGAAAGGTCAAAGAAGAGGAAGCGCGGCGATGACGACGGCGCGGGTGCTGGCCCTGCCTAGGTTCCATCCTTTTGTAACCCCTTCAATGTACTTTTAAACAATGAATGAAAACACTTTTTGAGCTCGCCTATGCGTTTCTTTCTCTCTCTGTGTTGCTCATGAGTCCGCTTTAGGAGTTTCACAGCGATCTCGAGAGTGATACCCCGGGCGAGGCAGCTAATTCGATTCAACCTTTTTATTTTAAAGTATATGCAAACGAAAAACTCGGCATGCTCGCTAAAACTCAACAGTCTCTGAGCCCGGAAAACGATAAGCGAACCAAATGACTTCAAAAAAACTTCCCTACACTCAGAGACTTAAACCATTTTTATTTTAAAAGGAAACTAATAAGTGCTAGCTGCCCCCTGCCCGGTTAATTTCCCTCGATGATCCTGTTCGGCGGACTCGCCCTTCGAGGGGTATGCCAACGCCAGGATGCTTCCGTTCATGGCAGGTGAACGCGAAGGATCCCGGTTAGGTTTAGAGTCCACTAGGCAGCGGACTTCCCCGGGAATCTCAAGGTCGCCCACTGGCTGCCTCTGAGGATCCCGGTCTTGCTTTAAGTCCGCAAAACGGCGGACTGCCCCGGGAATCTCAAGGTCGCCCACGGGCTGTCTCTGAGGATCCCGGTCTTGCTTTAAGTCCGCACAACGGCGGACTGCCCCGGGAAGCTCAAGGTCGCCCACTGGCTGCCTCTGAGGATCCCGGTCTTGCTTTAAGTCCGCACAACGGCGGACTGCCCCGGGAAGCTCAAGGTCGCCCACTGGCTGCCTCTGAGGATCCCGGTCTTGCTTTAAGTCCGCTCAGCGGCGGACTGCACTTTATAGATCATGCGGGCTCTATGCTGCGCCGAGCTCTCGAGTTAAATTCCTTATTGAAACCTTCATCGTTCATTCATAACCTCAGAAGATGATTTACAAAATTCCTTAATCTTATGCATAAAACTTGCGAATGTGTAAAGCATTCCAAGGTCGCTCTATTAGGTCGCCTTCAGCGGTCATCAACCGGTAAGCCCCCGAGCTTCCTGCTTCGTGTACTATGTAGGGGCCTTCCCAGTTCGCCGCGAGCTTTCCTGCATTAGGCTCTTGCGTGTTTGCGAACACCTTTCTCATCACCAGATCACCAGCCTTGAATGCCCGATGGCGGACTCTTTTGTCATATGCGCGCTTCATTTCCTGTCTATATCCGGCGAGGTGTAGATTAGCGCGCTCTCGTCTTTCTTCGAGCTGATCGAGGGAGTCGGCGAGCAGCTTGTCATTGTCGACCTCCTCCGACGCAAGCCTTCTTTCAGTGGGCAGCTCGGCTTCTACGGGTAGCACGGCTTCGCAACCAAAAGTGAGACTGAAAGGGGATTCGTTAGTTGAGCGATGTGGAGTAGTGCGATAGGCCCACAAGACTCCATCGAGCTCTTGCTTGCACTGTCCTTTTTTCCCTCCCAGTCTTTTCTTGAGGTTGTCTAGGATTACTCGATTCGTAGCTTCGGCCTGCCCGTTGCTTTGAGGGTATCTTGGGGACGAGAACCTTAGGTCAACTCCATATTCAACGTAAAAGCTTCTGATTAAGCGATTGTCGAACTGGCGACCATTGTCGGTGATGAGTACTCGGGGCAGCCCGAACCGGCAGAAAATACTCTTCCAAAGGAAGTCTCTCACTTGTTTCTCACCTATCTTAGCTAGCAGGACTACTTCCACCCATTTGGTGAAGTAGTCCGTAGCTACTAAGATGAATTTCTTCTGCCGGGCTGATACGGGGAAAGGTTCCACAATATCTAACCCCCATTATTGAAATGGCCAGGGGCTCGCCAGAGGATGCAGTTCTTCTGCGGGCATATGATTTGTCGTGGCGTGCTTCTGATATTGGACCCAGCTTTGTGCGACCTTCAAGGCATCTTGCTCCAGAGTGGGCCACCAGTATCCTTGCCTCCGTACTTTCGCAGCTAGAGACCGCCCACCAGCGTGGTTTCCCAGCTCGCCCGAGTGAATGCAATTCAAAACTTCTTCGGTCTCCGGGCTCTCAACGCAACGAAGATTTGGCCCGCCAAAAGATCTTCGAAAAAGGCGATCCCAGCGAATGAGGTAGCGCCCAACGCATTTCTCCACTCGCCGGGCTTCCTCTTTATCCTCTGGAAGCTCGCCCTTCTAAAGAAAATAAAGAATGGGGGCGGTCCACCCGCCGGGTAATACGTCGGCAGAGACTTGGTTAACAGCGGGTTCTATCAGTCGGAGCCGAGACTGATTCTGGACCTCGATGAGAATCTGGCGAGCTTCTGATGTTCCCAGCAGGGAGGCAGCGTTTGCCAATGCATCAGCTCGCCTATTATCGGCTCGAGGGATTTGCTCGAAGGAGATCTTTTCGAACTCTGCGGCCTTTCCTTTTACCAGATCCACGTAGCCCGCCATTCGCGTATCCCGGGAGGCGTACTCTCCATTGATTTGACAAATGATCAGCTGGGAATCGCTAAAAACCTTTAACCGTTTGGCGCCTACTTCTTGAGCGAGCTCTAGTCCGGCAAGCAGTGCCTCATACTCTGCTTTATTGTTGGTTGCCGCGAAATCCAGCCGGACTGACTTCTCAAGAATTACCGATTGAGCGATCAGTGCAACCCCGATCCCGGCCCCCAGAGCGTTGGAGGATCCATCGACGAATAATTCCCAGCCCGCCATCTCTGAATGGTTAGTTGGAGGAAGCTCGCCTTGGTTGTCCAAGAACCTCGCCTTCCCAGGGTGTGCCTCAGTTGGCTCGTCCTCCTGGTACTGGACCGGTTCTTCTATGGGGAAGTCCGCCAAGAAATCAGTGAGAGCTTGCCCTTTGACAGCAACTCGAGGGACATACTCCAAACCATAAGCGGTGAGCTCGGCGGACCATCGGTAGAGCCTGCCGGCTATCGAGGGTCTGGAGAGCGCACTCTTTAGAGGGTGCTCCGTGATGACCTTGACAGTGTGCGCCGAGAAGTAGGGGTGAAGCTTTCTCGCGGTAAGGACCAAGGCCAATGCGACCTTCTCGATTGGTCGATACCGGAGCTCGGCGGGAAGCATTGTGTGGCTTACAAAGTAGACAGGCCGCTCTACCTTTGCTTCTTCCACAACAAGGACCCCGCTTACCGCATTCTCTGTGACCGTGAGATACACGCCAAGCTCGGCGCCATCTTTTGGTGCCGCTAGGATTGGCGGGCTCGCCAGATAATCCTTGATCTTTTGAAAGGCGCGCTCGCACTTTTCATCCCAACAAATGCTCGCTCCTTTTCCTAGTAGCTCGAAAAGAGGTCGGCAATTGTCTGAGGATTTGGAGATGAATCGATTGAGCGCGGCGATTCGCCCGCTCAACCTCTGGACTTCCTGCCGGGTTCTTGGTGCGGGCATCTCGACAAGTGCTCGGATTTGCCCAGGGTCTGCCTCGATCCCCCTAAGGGTGACCAGGTACCCTAGGAATTTCCCAAAATTCACCCCGAATGCGCAATTTGCCGGGTTCAGCCTCATTTGGAACTTTCTCAACACTTCGAAGGTTTCGTGGAGATCGGCGACATGCCCCTCTCGCTCTCGACTTTTCACCAGGAGGTCGTCTACATAAACTTCGACATTCCTGCCGATCTGACCCTTGAACATCTGAGTGACTAACCTTTGGTAGGTCGCTCCAGCGTTCTTAAGTCCAAAAGGCATCACTCGATAGTAGAATAGCTTCTGGTAGCCCACCGCAGAATAGAAGGCGGTCTTCTCTTGATCGTCGACGTGGAGAGGTATCTGATTATACCCAGAATATCCATCCATGAAGGACAGGGCCTGGAATCCGACAGCTCCGTCGATTAGCGCGCCTATCCGCGGAAGAGGAAAATCGTCCTTCGGGCATGCTTTATTGAGGTAGGAGAAGTCAATGCACACTCTGACCGCCCCGCTCTTCTTGGGCACCGCCATGATGTTGGAGATCCACTCGGGAAAGTGCACCTCGCGAATAAAGCCATCTCGCTCTACCTTGTCTATCTCCGCCGCCACTGCGATGGACTTCGCAGCCGGTATGTGCCGAGCTTTTTGCTTGATCGGCGGGAACTCTTTCATGGTGTGCAGACAATGACAGGCGACCTCCGGGTCAATCCCTGGCATGTCCGCGAAGCTCCAGGCGAATATGTCACGGTATTCCCTGAGTATGACGGTCAAGGCCTGGACCTCGCCCTTGGTTAGCGAGGTCTCGAGACTAACCATCCTCGATCCGTCCTCGCTCCCGATGTTGACTTCTTGTAGTGGCTCGGCTATGGGAAAACTTCCTCTCTGGGACCCCGGTAGGCGGCCTTTCTCCTTGAGCTGAAAATCCACGCCGCTCCCACCCGGGGGTGAAGTGGGGGATCTAAGCGAGGCGACCTCTCTCGGGCTTTGAGGGAGCCCGCTTGAGGTGGGCGTTAATTGCTAGGAGGGCGCGAGCCTCTTGGCCTCAGCGACCTCAACATCTGCGAGGTGAAAGACGTCCTGCTCGCACCTGGTAGCAGCGACCTGGTCTCCTCGAATTACCACGACCCCTTCGCTGGTGGGAAACTTGAGGGCCTAGTGATTAGGCGAGGACACCGCTTTCATCTGCCTCAACCAAGGTCGCCCTAGGATGGCATTGAAAACGGACTGCCCGTCCACCACCACGAAACGGACTTGACGTACCTCCGGGCCCGCCATTACGGTGAGGGTTATCTCCCCTACCACCTTAGCGACCTCGCCAGTGAAACCGATGAGCGAGCCCGTTGAGGGAGACAAATCAATTTGTCTCAGTCCCATTCGCTGGAAGGCCGACAAGAACAGGATGTCTACGGCACTTCCTGGGTCAACCAGGACCCGCCTTACTTCGATGTTTGCCATCATTAGGCGTATGACGAGGGGGTTATTGTGGGGGGTAACGACCCCGGCCTTGTCCTCCTCCGAGAACCAAATAAAGTCTCGGGCTTCTACCCTTGGTGTTTGGAGCAATACAGGAGTTAGAGAAACGAAGAATACCTTCTGAGCCCGCTCCATCTCTCTAACTTGCCGCCGAACCTCGTTGCTGGATCTTGGGCCGTTCAGGCGCCCACTGATGGTGTGACAGACCGCCGGCCCTCCCAGGGGTAGTGGAGGCAGGGCGGGCTCAGCGAGCCCCGGGCGATCCCCCTCCCGAGGAGCCCGTGCCGGTATCACCTCGAACCTCCTTAGAGGCGAAATAAACTGATACAAATGGCCCTGGGTCACCATGTCCTCGAGGTGGTTCTTGAGAGCCCGGCATCTATTGGTGTGATGCCTGGGGCTGCGATGAAAGGCGCACCGCCGCGAATTGTCGGTTGAGCCGGGCTCCCCGACCTGCAGGGGGTGGGGATACTGAAAGAAAGGTTCGTTCCGAATCTGGTGAAAGATTTGCCCTAGCGAGTGGGTTAACACGGTGAAATCCCGCTCCCCGGGTCCCGGAGGCAGGCGCCAGGTCGCCGGCCTTCCAGTGACCACCGGGGGGGCTTCCGCGGGCTGTACAGCAGGAGCTACGGGCGGTCCGGGCAAAGGTGCCACCTGTGGCACCTCCCGCCTCTCCACGGCCTTAACGACGAGAGGTCGCAGAGCCGGAGGAGGTCGCTGCTCGACTGCCTTTCCCTTCCGGTCTAATACCGCATCTTCGATCTTAATGTGCTGCTGGACAAGGGCGAATAGCTTTATGATCGTGCGGGGATCATTGATTACCAGGGCGTCATGAAGCTTGCTTCCCTCGGGGAGGGCGTTCCGGAACGCGCTCACCGTCGTGCGATCTTGGCCGACAACGTCCTCCAGAGCGAGGTAGGCGCTTCGAAAGCGCGTCGCGAAGCTTCGAAGAGTTTCGCGGGCTCCCATGGACAAAGTGAAGAGGGACTCGATCCTCTTAGGGGGCTGTCTGTTGCACCGGTACTGCTCCAGAAACAACCTGGAGAGAGTTGGGAAGTCTGGAATGGTGCCCGACGGCAATTTGTGGAACCAATTTAACGCCGAGCCCGTCAAGCTGCTCGGGAAAACCCCGCACAAAACATGATCTTGGTCCCGGAAGAATAACAGCTTCCGGTAAGCCAAAAGGTGGTCGACTGGATCTTGCGATCCATCGAACAGTACAAACTTAGGTGGGGTCCAATGGTGAGGGAAACCTCCTTGGTGCACCTCGCTCGTGAAGGGCGAGCTACCCCAGTGGGCGGCGAGGTCCTCCAGCAGGTCTACCGTCGCGTTAGGTCACTGCCAGTGCCCGGGGAAAACTCCCAGAGGCTACTGCGCAGGTCCTAGGCGGCCGTGCACGCTCCCTCGAGGGAGGTTCGGATCCGCCCCGTGGCGACCCTCGGGGGCTACCGCTCGGCGGCCTCCTCGCTGTTCGCCCGCGGATTCTTTCATCGTGGTGGTTGGTCTGTGGGAGGCCGTTGCCTCTCGAGCTTCGGAAGGTATAGCCACCGCGGGCTCTTTCCCACGTCGCCGATGACACGGGTCACGATCCCGCTCTAGAGACCTCGCCTCTGACTCGTTAGAGTCGGCGCTCCGGCTACGGCGGCGAGGGATGGTCGCCCGCGAGGTCGCCTGGTTGCTAGACCGTTGGGTTACTAGCTTCTGCAGCCTCGTAAGTGGGGTTTCTGGCACCCCGCGCACGGCCGCTCTCTCGACCGGGGGTTCCGGACGGGAAACCTGCTGTGCCGGAACGGTCGTGGGCGGATGCGATGTTGATGCTGGTAGTCGCACCGGAGACGCCGTCTTCGTCGGCCCAGACCGTCGGCTGGCCGCCGGGACCTGACGGAGCCACGTTAGTTCCTCCATCATTGCCCGCTGGGTAGCCAGCATCTCCAACAGGAGCTGGTCACTGAACGGGACATGGGGCTGGGGGTTCTCAACAGGGGGTTCGCTGCGCGCAGACCTCGCACGGGTCCTCGGTCGCCGGCGTCCCCTTGTCGCCGGAGCCATCTTTGGGTTACGGGAGCCTCCGGTGTTCAATCGCGTGGTCATGGGTGTTCGCGCCGGAACCAGTCGAAAGATCCCACAGACGGTGCCAAATGTTCGGGGGATTTTTTCGCTGGTCCGTGCGGGCTACCTGCAAGACAAAGAAAAAGCGTAAGAACGGCTGGCTCCCTTAGGAGCGCAGACCCTCCGACGCTCAAGTCAGTCTCAGGTGCACAACGGCGAGCTGTAGTAGACAAAAGTTGAAGGAAAAAGGGTTTCCCACCTGTACTCTGGAGCCTGGGGGTGAGCATTTATAGACATTGGCGACCTACCACGGCCCGATACGTGGAGATTCTTTCCAGAGCCTTCTAGACCCCCACGTTTTGGCTTGCGTGGGTCTCTGACAGTCCTTGGTACTCGCGTCCCTGACATTCTTTGTCGTCGAGCCTGCCAGGCGGTTTGAGTGGGGGAGAGCATCTTTCTTGTTGTTGCTAGGTGGCTATTCTAGAATATTCAAGTCTAGGAGATCTTCGTGCACTGTGGGCGACCTCCGGTGGGAAGCCAGGGCGAGCTTGCCCTCCATTGCTCCGCCTTCTCTTCCATATCTATCAAGAGTCGGACCTCGCGGGAGCGACCTCTTCGATAAACTGGGGAGTTCTGGCGAGCTTGGGCGAGCTCCTGAGCGAGCTTGGGCGAGCTCCTGAGCGAGCTTGATCGAGCTCCTGAGCGAACTTGATCGAGCTCCTGAGCGAATTTGGGCGAGCTCCTGAGCGAGCTTGGGCGAGCTCCTGAGTGAGCTCTTTGCCTAAGGCCCCTTCGGCCCAATGTGGAGCTCACTCCCTGTCAAGGTGATTTGGTTAGCATGGGGGGGGAGGGCGAGCTCCTGGGCGAGTTCCCCACCCCTTGGAATCCTGGGGTCTATGAGATCCACAGGCAAGGGCGAACTTGGGCGAGCTCCTGCGCGAGCTTGGGCGAGCTCCTGCGCGAGCTTGGGCGAGCTCCTGCATGAGCTAGGGGCGTTTGTGGTGCCGATATCTTTATATGCATGACGGTCTAACTCCCGCTGCCATCTCCAGCGAACTCTTGCGCGAGCTTGGCCGAGCTCCTGGGCGAGCTTTTAGGCTAAAGCCCCTTCAGCCCAATGTGGATCTCGCTCCCTGTCAAGGTGATTTGGTGAGCGCTGAGGGGGGGGTGCGAACTCCAGGGCAGATTTCAGCTACCCCCGACACAATCTATTCTATTTCATTCGTACGATCCATTCTTACTCATTCGTATGATCCATTCTAATTCATTCGGACGAATGTATCCATTCTAATTTATTCGTATGATCCATTCTAATTCATTTGTACGATCCATTCTAATTCATTCGTACGATCCATTCTAATTCATTCATACAATCCATTCTAATTCATTCGCACGAATGTATCCATCCTAATTAATTCGTACGATCCATTCTAATTCATTCGTATGATCCATTCTAATTCATTCGTACGATCCATTCTAATTCATTCGCACGATCTGTTCTTATTCATTCGCACAATCCATTCTAAACCATTCATACGATCCATTCTAATTTATTCGTACGATCCATTCTAATTCATTCGTAAGATCCATTCTAATTCATTCGTACGATCCATTCTAATTCATTCGTACGATTCATTCTAATTCATTCGCACGAATGTATCCATTCCAGTTCATTCGTACGATCCATTCTAATTCATTCGTACGATCCAGTCTAATTCATTTGCACGATCCATTCTAATCCATTCGTTTGATCCATTCTAATTCATTCGCACGAATGTATCCATTCTAATTCATTCGTACATACGATCCATTCTAATTCATTCGTACGATCCATTCTAATTCATTCGCACGATCTGTTCTTATTCATTCACACAATCCATTCTAATTCATTCGCACGAATGTATCCATTCTAATTCATTCGTACGATCCATTCTAATTCATATGCACCAAGGTATCCATTCTAATTCATTCGTACGATCCATTCTAATTCAGGATCGTACGAATGAATTAGAATGGATACATTCGTGCGAATGAATTAGAATGGATCATACGAATGAGTAAGAATGGATCGTACGAATGAAATAGAATAGATTGTACGAATGAATTAGAATGGATCCTACGAATGAATTAGAATGGATCGTGTGAAAGAATTAGAATGGATTGTATGAATGAATTAGAATGGATCGTACGAATGAATTAGAATGGATCGTACGAATGAATTAGAATGGATACATTCGTGCGAATGAATTAGAATTGATCGTACGAATGAATTAGAATGGATCGTGCGAATGAATTAGAATGGATCGTACGAATGAATTAGAATGGATCGTACGAATGAACTAGAATGGATACATTCGTGCGAATGAATTAGAATGGATCGTACGAAAGAATTAGAATGGATCCTACGAATGAATTAGAATGGATCTTACGAATGAATTAGAATGGATCGCACGAATGAATTAGAATGGATACATTCGTGCGAATAAATTAGAATGGATCGGATGAATGAATTAGAATGGATCGTACGAATGAATTAGAATGGATCGTACGAATGAATTAGAATGTATCGTACGAATAAATTAGAATGGATACATTCGTCCGAATGAATTAGAATGGATCATACGAATGAGTAAGAATGGATCGTACGAATGAAATAGAATGGATCGTACGAATGAACTAGAATGGATACATTCATGCGAATGAATTAGAATGGATCGTACGAATGAATTAGAATGGATCGTACGAATGAATTAGAATGGATCTTACGAATGAATTAGAATGGATGGTACGAATGAATTAGAATGGATACATTCATGCGAATGAATTAGAATGGATCGGACGAATGAATTAGAATGGATCGTACGAATGAATTAGAATGGATCGTACGAATGAATTAGAATGGATCGTACGAATAAATTAGAATGGATACATTCATCCGAATGAATTAGACTGGATCATACGAATGAATTAGAATGCATCGTACGAATGAATTAGAATGGATCATATTAATGAATTAGAATGGATCGTACGAATGAATTAGAATAGATACATTCGTGCGAATGAATTAGAATGGATCGTGCACGAATGTATCCATTCTAATTCATTCGTACGATCCATTCTGCACAAAGGTATCCATTCTAATCCATTCGTAGGATTCATTCTAATCCATTCGTACGATCCACTCTAATTCATTCATACGATCCATTCTAATTCATTCGCTCGAATGTATCCATTCTAATCTATTCGTACGATCCATTCTAATCCATTCGTACGATCCATTCTAATTCATTCGCATGAATGTAACCATTCTAATTGATTCATTTGATCCATTCTAATTCATTCGTACGATCCATTCTAATTCATTCGTCCGATCCATTCTAATTCATTCGCACGAATGTATCCATTCTAATTCATTCGTACGATCCATTCTAATTCATTTGTACGATCCATTCTAATTCATTCGTAAGATCCATTCTAATTCATTCGTACGATCCATTTTAATTCATTCGTACGATCCATTCTAATTCATTCGCACGAATGTATCCATTCTAGTTCATTCGTACGATCCATTCTAATCCATTCGTACGATCCATTCTAATTCATTCGCATGAATGTAACCATTCTAATGCATTCATTTGATCCATTCTAATTCATTCGTACGATCCATTCTAATTCATTCGTCCGATCCATTCTAATTCATTCGCACGAATGTATCCATTCTAATTCATTCGCACGATCCATTCTAATTCATTCGTACGATCCATTCTAATTCATTCGTACGATCCATTCTTACTCATTCGTATGATCCATTCTAATTCATTCGGATGAATGTATCCATTCTAATTTATTCGTACGATCCATTCTAATTCATTCGTACGATCCATTCTTACTCATTCGTACGATCCATTCTAATTCCTTCGTACGATCCATTCTAATTCCTTCGTACGATCCATTCTAATTCATTCGCACGATCTATTCTAATTCTTTCATACAATCCATTCTAATTCTTTCGTGCGAATGAATTAGAATGGATACGTTTGTGCATATGAATTAGAATGGATCGTACGAATGAATTAGAATGGATCATATTAATGAATTAGAATGGATCGTACGAATGAATTAGAATGGATACATTCGTGCGAATGAATTAGAATGGATCGTGCGAATCAATTAGACTGGATCGTGCGAATGAATAAGAATAGATCATACGAATGAATTAGAATGGATCGTACGAATTAATTAGAATGGATACATTCGTGCGAATGAATTAGAATGGATTGTGTGAATGAATTAGAATGGATCGTACAATGAATTAGAATGGATCATACGAATTAATTAGAATGGATCATACGAATGAATTAGAATGGATCGTATGAATGAATTAGAATGGATCGTACGAATGAACTAGAATGGATCGTACGAATGAAATAGAATAGATTGTACGAATGAGTTAGAATGGATTCGTACGAATGAATTAGAATGGATACATTCGTGCGAATGAATTAGAATGGATACATTCGTGCGAAAGAATTAGAATAGATCGTATGAATGAATTAGAATGGATCCTATGAATGAATTAGAATGGATCGTGCGAATGAATTAGAATGGATCGTACGAATGAATTAGAATGGATCGTGCTAATGAATTAGAATTGATCGAACGAATGAATTAGCATGGATCGTGCTAATGAATTAGAATGGATCGTACGAATGAATTAGAATGGATCAAATGAATGAATTAGAATGGTTACATTCATGCGAATGAATTAGAATGGATCGTACGAATGGATTAGAATGGATCGTACGAATGGATTAGAATGGATACATTCAAGCGAATGAATTAGAATGGATCGTACGGAATGAATTAGAATGGATTATATGAATGAATTAGAATGGATACATTCGTGCAAATGAATTAGAATGGATCGTGCGAATGAATTAGAATGGATTCGTACGAATGAATTAGAATGGATACATTCGTGCGAATGAATTAGAATGGATCGTACCAATGAGTAAGAATGGATCGTACGAATGAAAGAGAATGGATCGTACGAATGAATTAGAATGGATCGTACGGAATGAATTAGAATGGATTGTATGAATGAATTAGAATGGATCGTGCGAATAAATTAGAATGGATCATACGAATTTATTAGAATGGATCATACGAATGAATTAGAATGGATCGTACGAATGGATTAGAATGGATTGTACCAATGAGTAAGAATGGATCGTACGAATTAATTAGAATGGATCGTACGAATGAATTAGAATGGATCGTACGAATAAATTAGAATGGATACATTCGTCCGAATGAATTAGAATGGATCATACGAATGAGTAAGAATGGATCGTACGAATTAATTAGAATGGATCGTACGAATGAATTAGAATGGATCGTATGAATGAATTAGAATGGATCATACGAATGAATTAGAATGGATCATACGAATGAGTAAGAATGGATCGTACGAATGAAATTGAATGGATTGTACGAATGAGTTAGAATGGATAGTACGAATGAATTAGAATGGATCGTGTGAAAGAATTAGAATTAGAATGGATCGTACGAATAAATTAGAATGGATACATTCGTCCGAATGAATTAGAATGGATCATACGAATGAGTAAGAATGGATCGTACGAATGAAATAGAATAGATTGTACAAATGAATTAGAATGGATCCTACGAATGAATTAGAATGGATCGTGTAAAAGAATTAGAATGGATTGTATGAATGAGTTAGAATGGATCGTATGAATGAATTAGAATGGATCGTGCGAATGAATTCGAATGGATCGTACGAATTCATTCTAATTCATTCATACAATCGATTCTAATTCTTTCACACGATCTATTCTAATTCATTCGTAGGATACATTCTAATTCATTCGTACAATCTATTCTATTTCATTCGTACGATCCATTCTTACTCATTCGTATGATCCATTCTAATTCATTCGGACGAATGTATCCATTCTAATTTATTCGTACGATCTATTCTAATTCATTCGTACGATCCATTCTAATTCATTCGTACGATCCATTCTAATTCATTCGTATGATCCATTCTAATTAATTCGTATGATCCATTCTAATTCGTTCGTACGATCCATTCTAATTCATTCATACAATCCATTCTAATTCATTCGCACGAATGTATCCATTCTAATTAATTCGTACGATCCATTCTAATTCATTCGTATGATCCATTCTAATTCATTCGTACGATCCATTCTAATTCATTCGCACGATCTGTTCTTATTCATTTGCACAATCCATTCTAAACCATTCATACGATCCATTCTAATTTATTCGTACGATCCATTCTAATTCATTCGTAAGATCCATTCTAATTCATTCGTACGATCCATTCTAATTCATTCGCACGAATGTATCCATTCTAGGTTATTCGTATGATCCATTCTAATTCATTCGTACGATCCATTCTAATTCATTCGCACGATCCATTCTAATCCATTCGTTTGATCCATTCTAATTCATTCGCACGAATGTATCCATTCTAATTCATTCGTACATACGATCCATTCTAATTCATTCGTACGATCCATTCTAATTCATTCGCACGATCCATTCTTATTCATTCGCACAATCCATTCTAATTCATTCGCACGAATGTATCCATTCTAATTCATTCGTACGATCCATTCTAATTCATATGCACAAAGGTATCCATTCTAATTCATTCGTACGATCCATTCTAATTCAGGATCATACGAATGAATTAGAATGGATACATTTGTGCGAATGAATTAGAATGGATCATACGAATGAGTAAGAATGGATCGTACGAATGAAATAGAATAGATTGTACGAATGAATTAGAATGGATCCTACGAATGAATTAGAATGGATCGTGTGAAAAAATTAGAATGGATTGTATGAATGAATTAGAATGGATCGTATGAATGAATTAGAATGGATCGTACGAATGAATTAGAATGGATACATTCGTGCGAATGAATTAGAATTGATCGTACGAATGAATTAGAATGGATCGTGCGAATGAATTAGAATGGATCATACGAATGAATTAGAATGGATCATACGAATGAACTAGAATGGATACATTCGTGCGAATGAATTAGAATGGATCGTACGAATGAATTAGAATGGATCGTACGAATGAATTAGAATGGATCTTACGAATGAATTAGAATTGATCGTACGAATGAATTAGAATGGATCGTACGAATGAATTAGAATGGATACATTCGTGCGAATGAATTAGAATGGATCGGACGAATGAATTAGAATGGATCGTACGAATGAATTAGAATGGATCGTACGAATGAATTAGAATGGATCGTACGAATAAATTAGAATGGATACATTCGTCCGAATGAATTAGAATGGATCATACGAATGAGTAAGAATGGATCGTACGAATGAAATAGAATGGATCGTACGAATGAATCGTGCAAATGAATTAGAATGGATCGTATGAATGTATTAGAATGGATCGTATGAGTGAATTAGAATGGATCGTACGAATGAATTAGAATGGATTGTATGAATGAATTAGAATAGATCGTACGAATGAATTAGAATGGATCGTACAAATTAATTAGAATGGATCATACGAATGAATGAGAATGGAACGTACGAATGAATTAGAATGGATCGTGTGAAAGAATTAGAATGGATTGTATGAATGAATTAGAATGAATTCGTTCGATCAATTATAATTCATTAGCATGATCCATTCTAATTCATTCGTTCGATCCATTCTAATTCATTCGCACGATCCATTCTAATTCATTCGTACGATCCATTCTAATTCTTTCGCACGATCCATTCTAATTCATTCGTACGATCCATTCTAATTCATTCGTACGATCTATTCTAATTCATTCGTACGATCCATTCTAATTCATTCGTACGATCCATTCTAATTCCTTCGTACGATCCATTCTAATTCATTCATACAATCCATTCTAATTCTTTCACACGATCCATTCTAATTCATTCGTACGATCCATTCTAATTCATTCGTCCGATCCATTCTAATTCATTCGCACGAATGTATCCATTCTAAACCATTCATACGATCCATTCTAATTTATTCGTACGATCCATTCTAATTCATTCGTAAGATCCATTCTAATTCATTCGTACGATCCATTCTAATTCATTCGTACGATCCATTCTAATTCATTCGCACGAATATATCCATTCTAGTTCATTCGTACGATCCATTCTAATTCATTCGTACGATCCATTCTAATTCATTCGCACGATCCATTCTAATTCATTGGTATGATCCATTCTAATTCTTTCGCACAAATGTATCCATTCTAATTCATTCGTACATACGATCCATTCTAATTCATTCGCACGAATGTATCCATTCTAATTCATTTGTATAATCCATTCTATTTCATTCGTACGATCCATTCTTACTCATTCGTATGATCCATTCTAATTCATTCGCACGAATGTATCCATTCTAATTAATTCGTACGATCTATTCTAATTCATTCGCACTATCCATTCTAATTCATTCGTACGATCCATTCTAATTCATTCGTATGATCCATTCTAATTTATTCGTTCAAATAAATCCATTCTAATTCATTCGTACAATCCATTCTAATTCATTCGCACGATTCATTCTAATTCATTCGCACGAATGTATCCATTCTAATTTATTTGCACGATCCATTCTAATTCATTCCTATGATCTATTCTAATTCATTCGTACGATCCATTCTAATTCATTCGCTCGAATGTATCCATTCTAATTCATTCGTACGATCCATTCTAATTCGTTCATATGATCCATTCTAATTCGTTCGTACGATCCATTCTATTTCGTTCGTACGATCCATTCTAATTCATTCGTTTGATCCATTCTAATTCATTCCTACGATCTATTCTAATTCATTCGCTCGAATATATCATATTTAATTCATTCGTTCGATCCATTCTAATTCATTCACACGATCCATTCTAATTCATTCGTATGATCTATTCTAATCCATTCGTACGATCCATTCTAATTCATTCGTACGATCCATTCTAATTCATTCGTACGATCCATTCTAATTCATTCGGACGATCCATTCTAATTCCTTCGTACGATCCATTCTAACTCATTCATACGATCTATTCTAATTCATTCGTACGATCCATTCTAACTCATTCGTACGATCCATTCTAACTCATTCGTACGATCCATTCTAATTCATTCGTACGATCCATTCTAATCCATTTAGATTCATTCACACAAATGTATCCATTCAAATTCATTTGTACGATCCATTCTAATTCATTCGTACGATCCATTCTAATTCATTCATACGATCTATTCTAATTCATTCATACAATCCATTCTAATTCTTTCACACGATCCATTCTAATTCATTCGTACGATCCATTCTAATTCATTCGTACGATCCATTCTAATTCACTCATACGATCCGTTCTAATACATTCATACGATCCATTCTAATTCATTTGCACGAATATATCCATTCTAATTCATTCGTACGATCCATTCTAATTCATTCATACGATCCATTCTAATTCATTTGCACGAATATATCCATTCTAATTCATTCGTACGATCCATTCTAATTCCTTCGTACGATCCATTCTAATTCATTCGTACGATCCATTCTAATTCATTAATATGATCCATTCTAATTCATTCGTACGATCCATTCTAATGAATTAGAATTGATCGTACGAATAAAATAGAATGGATTGCACGAATGATTTAGAATGGATCGTACGAATGAATTAGAATGGATCGTGTGAATGAATTAGAATGGATTGTACGAATGAATTAGAATGGATACATTCGTGCGAATCAATTAGAATGGATCGTACCAATGAGTAAGAATGGATCGTACGAATGAAATAGAATGGATTGTGCGAATAAATTAGAATGGATCGTACGAATGAATTAGAATGGATCATGTGAAAGAATTAGAATGGATTGTATGAATGAATTAGAATAGATCGTATGAATGAATTAGAATGGATCGTATGAGTGAATTAGAATGGATACGAAGGAATTAGAATGGATCGTACGAAGGAATTAGAATGGATCATACGAATGAAATAGAATGGATCGTACGAAGGAATTAGAATGGATCGTACGAAGGAATTAGAATGGATCGTACAAATGAATTAGAATGGATATATTCGTGCAATTGAATTAGAATGGATCGTATGAATGAATTAGAATGGATCGTATGAGTGAATTAGAACGGATCGTACGAATGAATTAGAATGAATTAGAATTGATCGTACGAATGAAATAGAATGGATTGTACGAATGATTTAGAATGGATCGTACGAATGAATTAGAATGGATCGTACGAATGATTTAGAATGGATACATTCGTGCGAATGAATTAGAATGGATCATACGAATGAGTAAGAATGGATCGTACGAATGAAATAGAATGGATTGTACGAATGAATTAGAATGGATTCGTACGAATGAATTAGAATGGATACATTCGTGCGAATGAATTAGAATGGATCGTACCAATGAGTAAGAATGGATCGTACGAATGAAATAGAATGGATTGTGCGAATGAATTAGAATGGAACGTACGAATGAATTAGATAGTGCAACTGCGCCAGGTTCCGACGACGAGCCGGATCTCTGATCTCTCCCCCGGGCTCACCCCGCGGAGGGAAGAGTCAGTGATCCCGTCCCAGCATCCAGGAATGTCGGCGGGGGTTGTTTCCCCTGTGCGATCTCCCCTTGTCCCAGCATCGCATCAGCCCACTATGGCGCCCACATGGCGGGCATCCCAGCAGGAGCCCCCTGTGGAGGACGCAGTGGCGTGCCGGACGAGAGGGACCGTGCTCGAGCGGCCGCAGCGACTCGGCACCCAGCGCTCCAGCAACAAGCCAACCCTGCTGATGGCCCCTCCTCGCCGACGAAGCCCCGGTGCGGACTCGGGCGAGTCAGAGGACGTCATCCTCGAGTACAACCGTAGCAAGGCTGCGAACCGGTTTCGAGGAAGCGTGCATGATTGCTTGGTACCTGCGCAGCTGTCTTTGGGAAATCACCCTGAGTGCTGGCAGCTACTTAGCACGCCCGTCGACCTCTAAGAAGAGCTCGCCGTCCGGGGAGGGAACTCGCCCTTCACCAACGAGGTTCATCAGGGAGGTTTCCCTCAGCACTGGACCCCACCAAAGTTTGTTTTGTTCAACGGGTCGCAAGACCCCGTGGACCACCTCTTGGCCTACCGAAAGTTGTTATTCTTTCGGGATCAGGACCACGTTCTGTGCCGCGCCTTCCCGAGCAGCTTGGCGGGTTCGGCCCTCGACTGGTTTCATAAGTTACCTCCGGGCTTGGTCCCGAGCTTCACTGCTCTATCCGGGCTGTTCCTGGAACAGTACCGGTGCAATCGGCGACCTCCAAAGCAGATCGAATCACTGTTCGGTCTTACCATGGGCGCAAGAGAGACCCTCCGATGCTTCTCGATGCGATTCCGAAGCGCCTATCTCGCTCTTGAGGACTCAGCAGGGCGAGACCGGACGGCCGTGAGTGCCTTTCGGAGCGCGCTCCCCGAAGGAGGTGAGCTTCATGACGCGATAGTCATTTCTGATCCCCGCACCATGATCGAGCTCTTTGCCTTGGTCCAACAACACATTAAGCTCGAAGATGTGGTGCTGGATCATCGAGGGAAGATGGCCGAGCAGCAGCAGCCTCCTACCTTGCGCGTAGGCGCCCTCTTGTAAACCATTTTGTGCGATAGTGTGTTTGGACTAGTTCAAATATGTGCTCGATAGTAATCTACAGCGAACAGCTCGCACGCGATCAGCTCACGTGCAGCATCCTCAAAGAACAGTCCACCGTTGCGTGGACTTAAAGCAAGACCGGGATCCTCAGAGGCAGCCAGTGGGCGACCTTGAGCTTCCCGGGGCAGTCCGCCGTTGTGCGGACTTAAAGCAAGACCGGGATCCTCAGAGGCAGCCAGTGGGCGACCTTGAGCTTCCCGGGGCAGTCCGCCGTTGTGCGGACTTAAAGCAAGACCGGGATCCTCCGAGGCAGCCAGTGGGCGACCTTGAGCTTCCCGGGGCAGTCCGCCGTTGTGCGGACTTAAAGCAAGACCGGGATCCTCAGAGGCAGCCAGTGGGCGACCTTGAGCTTCCCGGGGCAGTCCGCCGTTGTGCGGACTTAAAGCAAGACCGGGATCCTCAGAGGCAGCCAGTGGGTGACCTTGAGCTTCCCGGGGTAATCCGCCATTGTGAGGACTTAAAGCAAGTCCGCTGCCTAGTGGACTCTAAACTTAAACGGGATCCTTTGCGTGGGCTTGCCCCTCGAAGGGCAGGACCGCTAAACCGAGGTTCTGAGGATCCTTAACCGGTCAAGGGGTAGCTAGCTTTTTGATTCTTTCATCGCTCGTTGAACTTCCACCCTTTAGCCCTTATGCTCTGTTTTGGTTCGATTTCTATCGATTTGTATTTTTGTCGAGCTATAGGGCCCCACTATTTCGCACATATCGAATTTTCATGCATATCGATCTTTTTGCGATGTCGTTTATTTTTCATCGATTTAGCTACCTCGTTCGGGGTATGGTCCTCGGATCGTCGGGGAAACCCCACACGCGGCCAGATGCCACGCAGCTTAGCTCGTTGAGCGACCTGGTGACATCACGGGCAGGCGCGGCGGAGATACCTTACGCGGCCTGATGCCACGCAGCTTAGCTCCTTGAGCGACCTGGTGACATCACGGGCAGACGCGGCAAAACTTTCGACACAAGGCCACACCAGTTTGTTGTCCACGTGGCATAGCGGAGAGCTGCGTTCCTTGGACATAGCAGCATCGTCCTCGAGGTCTCACCCATGAGACGCCGAGCCAAAGCCCACGCCGCAAGACCGCCCACGGCAGGCACCCAAGCTCGCCCGAAGCAGACCCTGGCCGCGTGTGACAAGCTCGCACCGGAAGGAGATCGCTCGTGGCTGACGCTCCCGGCCCGCCCAGCGTTTTCGCCCCGGCTGGTGCCCGCAGCTCGCCCGAAGCAGACCCTGACCGAGTGTTGAGCTTGCCCCGGAAGGAGATCGCTCGTGGCTGACGCTCCCGGCCCGCCCAGCGTTTTCGCCCACGGCTGGTGCCCGCAGCTCGCCCGAGGCAGACCCAGACCGCGTGTGATGAGCTCGCCTTGGAAGGAGATCGCTCGCGGCTGACACTCCCGGCCCGCCCGGCGTTTGTGAAATATTGAGAGTCAAAACTCTCGACGCAGACCGCTCGCGGCAGACCCTGACCGCGTGTGATGAGCTCGCCCCGGAAGGAGATCGCTCGCGGCTGACGCTCCCGGCCCGCCCGACGTTTGTGGGGTACTGGCAGTCAAAGCTCTCGGCGCAGACCGCACACGGTAGATGCCCGCAGCTCGCCCGAGGCAGACCCTGATGGCGTGTGACAAGCTTGCACCGGAAGGAGATCGCTCGCGGCTGACGCTCGCGGCCCGCCCGGCGTTTGTGAAGTACTGAGAGTCGAAACTCTCAACGCAGACCGCTCGCGGCAGGTGCCCGCAGCTCGCTCGAGGCAGACCCTGACCGCATGTGACATGCTCGCATCGAAAGGAGATCGCTCGTGGCTGATGCTCGTGGCCCGCCCAGCATTTGAGAAATACTGACAGTCAAAGCTCTCGGCGCAGACCGCCCACGGTTGGTGCCCGCATCTCCCCAGGTGGAGGTCGCAAAAAACTAGAGCTCCCAATTCGACCGTCGTGTGCAATAAGAGTCCTGAGCAAGCGCCAAAGTCTCCTTGGTCGCTCCCTCAGGAGGGGGTAATGTTGGGGGTAGCTGAAATCTACCCAGGAGTTCGCCCCCCCCCCCTCTCCGCGCTCACCGAATCACCTTGACAGGGAGCGAGATCCACATTGGGCTGAAGGGGCCTCAGGCTAAAAGCTCGCTCAGGAGCTCGCCCAAGCTCGCCTAGGAGCTCGACTAAGCTCGCCCAGGAGCTCGCCTAAGCTCACTCAGGAGCTCACCCAGGAGCTCGCCAAGCCCGCGCGAGAACTCGCTTGCAGTGGTAGCGGGAGTTAGACCGTCATGCATAACGAAGACACCGGCATCGCAAACGCCCCTAGCTCGCGCAGGAGCTCGCCCAAGCTCGCGAAAGAGCTCGTCCAAGTTCGCTCAGGAGCTCGTCCAAGCTCGCTCAGGAGATCGCCCAAGCTCGCCAGAATTCCCCAGTTTATCGAAGAGGTTGCTCCCGCGAGGTCCGACTCTTGATAGATATGGAAGAGAAGGCGGAGCAATGGAGGGCGAGCTCGCCTTAACTCCCCATTGGAGGTCGCCCACAATGTATGAAAGGATGCTAGGTGTCGAAACCCCACAGAAGCTATGTGGACAAATGTGGTCCACGGAAGCTCGCTCGAATCAGTTCGAGACTGCCCAGACTTGAACATTCCAGAACAGCCAGCTGGCCGCGACAAGAAAGATGCCCTCCCCCACTCAAACCGCCTGGCAGGCTTGACGACAGAATGTCAGGGCGCGAGTACCAAGGACTGTCAGACCTACGCGAGCCAGAACGTGGGGGTCTAGAAGGCCCTGGAAGAATCTCCACGTGTCGGACCGCGGTAGGCCGCCGATTGCTATAAATGCACACTCCCAGGCTCCATAGTAGAGGTTTGAAATCCCTTTCCCTACCACTTTTGTATACATCAGCTCGTCGTTGTGCCACTGTGACTAACTTGAGCGTCGGAGGGTCTGCGCTCCTAAGGGAGCCAGCCGTTCTCACGTTCTCTTTTCTTTGTCTTGCAGGCGGCCCGCACGGACCAGTGAAAAATCCCCCGAACAGATCGTATGAATGAATTAGAATGGTTACATTCATGCGAATGAATTAGAATGGATCGTACGAATGGATTAGAATGGATCGTATGAATGGATTAGAATGGATACATTCGAGCGAATGAATTAGAATGGATCATATGAATGAATTAGAATGGATCGTACGAATGGATTAGAATGGATCCTACGAATGGATTAGAATGGATACCTTTGTGCATATGAATTAGAATGGATCGTACGAATGAATTAGAATGGATCATATGAATGAATTAGAATGGATCGTGTGAAAGAATTAGAATGGATTGTATGAATGAATTAGAATAGATCGTATGAATGAATTAGAATGGATCGTACGAATGAATTAGAATGGATCATATGAATGAATTAGAATGGATCATACGAATGAATTAGAATGGATATATTCGTGCGAATGAATTAGAAATGATACGTTCTTGCGAAAGAATTAGAATAGATCGTATGAATGAATTAGAATGGATCCTAGGAATGAATTAGAATGGATCGTGTGAATGAATTAGAATGGATCGTACGAATGAATTAGAATAGATCGTACGAATGAATTAGAATGGATCGTACGAATGGATCGTACGAATGGATTAGAATGGATCGTACGAATGGATTAGAGTGGATCAATTCGAGCGAATGAATTAGAATGGATCGTACGAATGAATTAGAATGGATCGTACGAATAAATTAGAATGGATACATTCATCCGAATGAATTAGAATGGATCATACGAATGAGTAAGAATGGATCGTACGAATGAAATAGAATAGATTGTACGAATGAATTAGAATGGATCCTACGAATGAATTAGAATGGATCGTGTGAAAGAATTATAATGGATTGTATGAATAAATTAGAATGGATCGTATGAATGAATTAGAATGGATCGTGCGAATGAATTCGAATGGATCGTATGAATTCATTCTAATTCATTCATACAATCCATTCTAATTCTTTCACACGATCCATTCTAATTCATTCGTACGTTCCATTCTAATTTATTAGCACGATCCATGCTAATTCATTCGTTCGATCAATTCTAATTCATTAGCACGATCCATTCTAATTCATTCGTACGATCCATTCTAATTCATTCGCACGATCCATTCTAATTCATTCATAGGATCCATTCTAATTCATTCATACGATCTATTCTAATTCTTTCACACGAATGTATCCATTCTATTTCATTCGCACGAATGTATCCATTCTAATTCATTCGTACGATCCATTCTAATTCATTCGGACAAATGTATCCATTCTAATTCATTCGTACGATCCATTCTAATTCATTCGCACGATCCATTCTAATTCATTCGTACGATCCATTCTAATTCTTTCACACGATCTATTCTAATCCATTCGTACGAATCCATTCTAATTCATTCGTACAATCTATTCTATTTCATTCGTACGATCCATTCTTACTCATTCGTATGATCCATTCTAATTCATTCGGACGAATGTATCCATTCTAATTTAATCGTACGATCCATTCTAATTCATTCGTACGATCCATTCTAATTCATTCGCTCGAATGTATCCATTCTAATCCATTCGTACGATCCATTCTAATCCATTCGTACGATCCATTCTAATTCATTCGCATGAATGTAACCATTCTAATTCATTCATTTTATCCATTCTAATTCATTCGTACGATCCATTCTAATTCATTAGCACGATCCATGCTAATTCATTCGTTCGATCAATTCTAATTCATTAGCACGATCCATTCTAATTCATTCGTACGATCCATTCTAATTCATTCATAGGATCCAATCTAATTCATTCATACGATCTATTCTAATTCTTTCGCACGAATGTATCCATTCTAATTCATTCGCACGAATGTATCCATTCTACTTCATTCGTACGATCCATTCTAATTCATTCGTACGATCCATTCTAATTCATTCGTACGATCCATTCTAATTCATTCATACGATCTATTCTAATTCATTCATACAATCCATTCTAATTCTTTCACACGATCCATTCTAATTCATTCGTACAATCCACTCTAATTCATTCGCACAATCCATTCTATTTCATTTGTACGATCCATTCTTACTCATTCGTATGATCCATTCTAATTCATTCGCACGAATGTATCCATAATGGATCATACGAATGAGTAAGAAGGGATCGTACGAATGAAATAGAATGGATTGTGCGAATGAATTAGAATGGACCGTACGAATGAATTAGACGTACGAATGAATTAGAATTGATACATTCGTGCGAATAAATTAGAATGGATCATACGAATGAGTAAGAATGGATCGTCATTCTAATTCATTCGTATGATCCATTCTAATTCATTTGTATCCATTCTATTTCATTCGCACGATCCATTCTAATTCATTCGCGCAATCTATTCTAATTCATTCGTACGATCCATTGTAATTCATTCGTACGATCCATTCTAATTCATTCATATAATCCATTCTAATTTATTCGCACGAATGTATCCATTCTAATTCATTCGTACGATCCATTCTAATTCATTCGCAGAATCTATTCTAATTCATTCATACGATCCATTCTAATTCATTCGCACGAATGTATCCATTCTAATTCATTCATACGATCCATTCTACTTCATTCGTACTATCCGTTCTAATTCACTCATACGATCCATTCTAATTCATTTGCACGAATATATCCATTCTAATTCATTCGTACGATCCTGAATTAGAATGGATCGTACGAATGAATTAGAATGGATACCTTTGTGCATATGAATTAGAATGGATCGTACGAATGAATTAGAATGGATCATATTAATGAATTAGAATGGATCGTACAAATGAATTAGAATGGATACATTCGTGCGAATGAATTAGAATGGATCGTATGAATGAATTAGAATAGATTTTATGAATGAATTAGAACTGATCGTACGAATGAATTAGAATGGATACATTCGTGCGAATGAATTAGAATGGATTGTATGAATGAATTAGAATGGATCCTATGAATGAACTAGAATGGATCGTACGAATGAGTAAGAATGGATTGTACGAATGAATTAGAATAGATTGCGCGAATGAATTAGAATGGATCGTGCGAATGAAATAGAATGGATACAAATGAATTAGAATGGATCATACGAATGAATTAGAATGATGATCCATTTTTACTCATTCGTATGATCCATTCTAATTTATTCGCACAAATGTATCCATTCTAATTCATTCGTACGTCTAATTCATTCGTACAGTTCATTCTAATTCATTCGCACAATCCATTCTATTTCATTCGTACGATCCATTCTTACTCATTCCTATGATCCATTATGGATACATTCGTGCGAATGAATTAGAATGGATCATACGAATGAGTAAGAATGGATCGTACGAATGAAATAGAATGGATTGTGCGAATGAATTAGAATGGATCGTACGAATGAATTAGAATGGATCGTGTGAAAGAATTAGAATGGATCGTATGAATGAATTAGAATGGATCGTACGAATGAATTTGAATGGATCGTACGAATGAATTAGAATGGATCGTACGAATGAATTAGAATGGATACATTCGCGAATGAATTAGAATGGATCGTACGAATGAATTAGAATGGATCTTACGAATGAATTAGAATGGATCTTACGAATGAATTAGAATGGATCGTATGAATGAATTATAATGGATCGTACGAATGAATTAGAATGGATATATTTGTGCGAATGAATTAGAATGGATCATACGAATGAATTAGAATGGATCGTATGAATGAATATAATGGATCGTACGAATGAATTAGAATGGATCATACGAAGGAATTAGCATGGATCGTACGAATGAATTAGAATGGATATATTCGTGCAAATAAATTAGAATGGATCGTATGAATGTATTAGAATGGATCGTATGAGTGAATTAGAATGGATCGTGCGAATGAATTAGAATGGATTGTATGAATGAATTAGAATGGATCGTACGAATGAATTAGAATGGATCATACGAATTAATTAGAATGGATCATACGAATGAATTAGAATGGATCGTACGAATGAATTAGAATTAGAATGGATATATTCATGCGAATGAATTAGAATGGATACATTCGTGCGAAAGAATTAGAATAGATCGTATGAATGAATTAGAATAGATCGTATGAATGAATTAGAATGGATCCTATGAATGAATTAGAATGGATCGTGCGAATGAATTAGAATGGATCGTACGAATGAATTAGAATGGATACATTTGTGCGAATGAATTAGAATTGATCGGACGAATGAATTAGAATGGATTGTACGAATGAATTAGAATGGATCAAATGAATGAATTAGAATGGTTAAATTCATGCGAATGAATTAGAATGGATCGTACGAATGGATTAGAATGGATCGTACGAATGGATTAGAATGGATACATTCGAGCGAATGAATTAGAATGGATCGTACGAATGAATTAGAATGGACCGTACGAATGAATTAGAATGGATCGTACGAATGAATTAGAATGGATCGTGTGAAAGAATTAGAATGGATTGCATGAATGAATTAGAATAGATCGTATGAATGAATTAGAATGGATCATACGAATGAATTAGAATGGATCGTACGAATGAATTAGAATGGATCGTATGAATGAATTAGAATGGATACATTCGTGCGAATGAATTAGAATGGATACATTCGTGCGAAAGAATTAGAATAGATCGTATGAATGAATTAGAATGGATCCTATGAATGAATTAGAATGGATCGTGCGAATGAATTAGAATGGATCGTACGAATGAATTAGAATGGATCGTGTGAAAGAATTAGAATGGATCGTACGAATGAATTAGAATGGATCGTGCGAATGAATTAGAATGGATCGTACGAATGAATTAGAATGGATACATTTGTGCGAATGAATTAGAATGGATCATGCTAATGAATTAGAATTGATCGAACGAATGAATTAGCATGGGTCGTGCTAATGAATTAGAATGGATCGTACGAATGAATTAGAATGCATCGTGCGAATGAATTAGAATGGATCGTACGAATGAATTAGAATGGATTGTGCTAATGAATTAGAATTGATCGAACGAATGAATTAGCATGGATCGTGCTAATGAATTAGAATGGATCGTACGAATGAATTAGGATGGATCAAATGAATGAATTAGAATGGTTACATTCATGCGAATGAATTAGAATGGATCGTACGAATGGATTAGAATGGATCGTACGAATGGATTAGAATGGATACATTCGAGCGAATGAATTAGAATGGATCGTACGAATGAATTAGAATGGATCGTACGAATAAATTAGAATGGATACATTCGTCCGAATGAATTAGAATGGATCATACGAATGAGTAAGAATGGATCGTACGAATGAAATAGAATAGATTGTACGAATGAATTAGAATGGATTCGTACGAATGAATTAGAATGGATTAGAATAGATCGTGTGAAAGAATTAGAATGGATCGTACGAATGAATTAGAATGGATCGTGCGAATGAATTAGAATGGATCGTACGAAGGAATTAGAATGGATACATTTGTGCGAATGAATTAGAATGGATCGTATGGATGAATTAGAATGGATACATTCGTGCGAATGAATTAGAATGGATACATTCGTGCGAAAGAATTAGAATAGATCGTATGAATGAATTAGAATGGATCCTATGAATGAATTAGAATGGATCGTGCGAATGAATTAGAATGGATAATACGAATGAATTAGAATGGATCGTGCTAATGAATTAGTATTGATCGAACGAATGAATTAGCATGGATCGTGCTAATGAATTAGAAAGGAACGTACGAATGAATTAGAATGGATCGTGTGAAAGAATTAGAATGGATTGTATGAATGAATTAGAATGAATTCCTACGATCCATTCGAAATCATTCGCACGACCCATTCTAATTCATTCATACGATCCATTCTAATTCATTCATACAATCCATTCTAATTCTTTCACACGATCCATTCTAATTCATTCGTAGGATCCATTCTAATTCATTCGTACAATCTATTCTATTTCATTCGTACGATCCATTCTTACTCATTCGTATGATCTATTCTAATTCATTTGGACGAATTTATCCATTCTAATTTATTTGTACGATCCATTCTAATTCATTCGTACGATCCATTCTAATTCATTCGCTCGAATGTATCCATTCTAATCCCTTCGTACGATCCATTCTAATCCATTCGTACGATCCATTCGTACGATCCATTCTAATTCATTCGTACGATCTATTCTAATTCATTCGTACGATCCATTCTAATTTATTCGCACGATCTATTCTAATTCATTTATAGGATCCATTCTAATTCATTCATACGATCTATTCTAATTCTTTCGCACGAATATATCCATTCTAATTCATTTGCACGAATGTATCCATTCTAATTCATTCGTACGATCCATTCTAATTCATTCGTACGATCCATTCTAATTCATTCGTAAGATCCATTCTAATTCATTCATACGATCTATTCTAATTCATTCATACAATCCATTCTAATTCATTCGCACGAATGTATCCATTCTAATTCATTCGTACGATCCATTCTAATTCATTAATATGATCCATTCTAATTCATTCGTACGATCCATTCTAATTCATATGCACAAAGGTATCCATTCTAATTCATTCGTAGGATCCATTCTAATTCAATCGTACGATCCATTCTAATTCATTCGTACGATCCATTCTAATTCATTCGCTCGAATGTATCCATTCTAATCCATTCGTACGATCCATTCTAATCCATTCGTACGATCCATTCTAATTCATTCGCATGAATGTAACCATTCTAATTCATTCATACGATCCATTCTAATTCATTCGTATGATCCATTCTAATTCATTCGTACGATCCATTCTAATTCATTCTTACGATCCATTCTAATTCATTCGCATGAATGTATCCATTCTAGTTCATTCGTACGATCCATTCTAATTCAATCGTACGATCCATTCTAATTCATTCATACAATCCATTCTAATTTTTCACACGATCCATTCTAATTCATTCGTATGAATGTAACCATTCTAATTCATTCATACGATCCGTTCTAATTCATTCGTATGATCCATTCTAATTCATTCGTACGATCCATTCTAATTCATTCATACGATCCATTCTAATTCATTCGCACGAATGTATCCATTCTAGTTCAGTCGTACGATCCATTCTAATTCATTCGTACGATCCATTCTGATTCATTCATACAATCCATTCTAATTCTTTCACACGATCCATTCTAAACCATTCGTATGATCCATTCTAATTCATTCGGACGAATGTATCCATTCTAATTTATTCGTACGATCCATTCTAATTCATTTGTACGATCCATTCTAATTCATTCGTACGATCCATTCTTACTCATTCGTATGATCCATTCTAATTCATTCGTACGATCCATTCTAATTCATTCGTACGATCGATTCTAATTCATTCGCACTATCCATTCTAATTCAATCGTACGATCCATTCTAATTCATTCGTATGATTCATTCTAATTTATTCGTTCAAATATATCCATTCTAATTCATTCCGTACAATCCATTCTAATTCATTCGTACGATCCATTCTAATTCATTCGTACGAATGTATCCATTCTAATTCATTCGTACGTTCCATTCTAATTCATTCGTATGATCTATTCTAATTCATTCGTACGATCCATTCTAATTTAATCGTACGATCCATTCTATTTCATTCGCAGGAATGTATCCATTCTAGTTCATTCGTACGATCCATTCTAATTCATTCGTACGATCCATTCTAATTCATTCGTAAGATCCATTCTAATTCATTCGTTCGATCCATTCTAATTCATTCGCACGATCCATTCTAATTCATTCATAGGATCCATTCTAATTCATTCATACGATCTATTCTAATTCATTCATACGATCTATTCTAATTCTTTCGCACGAATGTATCCATTCTAATTCATTCGCATGAATATATCCATTCTAATTCTAATTCATTCGTACGATCCATTCTAATTCATTCGTATGATCCATTCTAATTAATTCGTATGATCCATTCTAATTCATTCGTACGATCCATTCTAATTCATTCATACAATCCATTCTAATTCATTCGCACGATCCATTCTAATTCACTCATACGATCCATTCTAATACATTCATACGATCCATTCTAATTCATTTGCACGAATATATCCATTCTAATTCATTCGTACGATCCATTCTAATTCCTTCGTATGATCCATTCTAATTCATTCGTATGATCCCTTCTAATTCATTCATACGATCCATTCTAATTCATTCGTATGATCCATTCTAATTCATTCGCACAAATATATCCATTCTAATTCATTCGTACGATCCATTATAATTCATTCATACGATCCATTCTAATTCATTCGTAAGATCCATTCTAATTCATTCGTAAGATCCATTCTAATTCATTCGTACGATCCATTCTAATTCATTCGTACGATCCATTCTAATTCATTCGCGAATGTATCCATTCTAATTCATTCGTACGATCCATTCTAATTCATTCGTACGATCCATTCAAATTCATTCGTACGATCCATTCTAATTCATTCATACGATCCATTCTAATTCATTCGTATGATCCATTCTAATTCATTCGCACAAATATATCCATTCTAATTCATTCGTACGATCCATTATAATTCATTCATACGATCCATTCTAATTCATTCGTAAGATCCATTCTAATTCATTCGTAAGATCCATTCTAATTCATTCGTACGATCCATTCTAATTCATTCGCGAATGTATCCATTCTAATTCATTCGTATGATCCATTCTAATTCATTCGTACGATCCATTCAAATTCATTCGTACGATCCATTCATATTCATTCATACGATCCATTCTAATTCTTTCACACGATCCATTCTAATTCATTCGTACGATCCATTCTAATTCATTCGCACAATCCATTCTATTTCATTCGTACGATCCATTCTTACTCATTCGTATGATCCATTCTAATTCATTCGCACGAATGTATCCATTCTAGTTCATTCGCACGATCTATTCTAATTCATTCATACAATCCATTCTAATTCTTTCACACGATTCATTCTAATTCATTCGTATGATCCATTCTAATTCATTCGCACAATCCATTCTATTTCATTCGTACGATCCATTCTTACTCATTCGTATGATCCATTCTAATTCATTCGCACGATACGAATGAATTAGAATGGATCGTGCGAATGAATTAGAATGGATCGTACGAATGAGTTAGAATGGATCGTACGAATGAACTAGAATGGATACATTCGTGCGAATGAATTAGAATGGATCGTACGAATGAATTAGAATGGATCGTACGAATGAATTAGAATGGATCTTACGAATGAATTAGAATGGATCGTATGAATGAATTAGAATGGATCGTACGAATGAATTAGAATGGATACATTCGTGCGAATGAATTAGAATGGATCGGACGAATGAATTAGATTGGATCGTACGAATGAATTAGAATGGATCGTACGAATGAATTAGAATGGATCATACGAATAAATTAGAATGGATACATTCGTCCGAATGAATTAGAATGGATCATACGAATGAGTAAGAATGGATCGTACGAATGAAATAGAATGGATCGTACGAATGAACTAGAATGGATACATTCGTGCGAATGAATTAGAATGGATCGTACGAATGAATTAGAATGGATCATACGAATGAATTAGAATGGATCTTACGAATGAATTAGAATGGATCGTACGAATGAATTAGAATGGATCATACGAATGAATTAGAATGGATACATTCGTGCGAATGAATTAGAATGGATCGGACGAATGAATTAGAATGGATCGTACGAATGAATTATAATGGATCGTACGAATGAATTAGAATGGATCGTACGAATAAATTAGAATGGATACATTCGTCCGAATGAATTAGAATGGATCATACGAATGAATTAGAATGGATCGTACGAATGAATTAGAATGGATCATATTAATGAATTAGAATGGATCGTACGAATGAATTAGAATGGATACATTCGTGCGAATGAATTAGAATGGATCGTGCACGAATGTATCCATTCTAATTCATTCGTACGATCCATTCTGCACAAAGGTATCCATTCTAATCCATTCTTAGGATCCATTCTAATCCATTCGTACGATCCATTCTAATTCATTCGTACGATCCATTCTAATTCATTCGCTCGAATGTATCCATTCTAATCCATTCGTACGATCCATTCTAATCCATTCGTACGATCCATTCTAATTCAGTCGCATGAATGTAACCATTCTAATTCATTCATTTGATCCATTCTAATTCATTCGTACGATCCATTCTAATTCATTTGTCCGATCCATTCTAATTCATTCGCACGAATGTATCCATTCTAATTCATTCGTACGACCCATTCTAATTCATTTGTACGATCCATTCTAATTCATTCGTAAGATCCATTCTAATTCATTCGTACGATCCATTCTAATTCATTCGTACGATCCATTCTAATTCATTCGCACGAATGTATCCATTCTAGTTCATTCGTACGACCCATTCTAATCCATTCGTACGATCCATTCTAATTCATTCGCATGAATGTAACCATTCTAATTTATTCATTTGATCCATTCTAATTCATTCGTACGATCCATTCTAATTCATTCGTTCTATCCATTCTAATTCATTCGCACGAATGTATCCATTCTAATTCATTCGCACGATCCATTCTAATTCATTCGTACGATCCATTCTAATTCATTCGTACAATCCATTCTAATTCATTCGTAGGAGCTTAGAATGGAATATACGAATGAATTAGAATGGATCGTACGAATGAATTAGAATGGATCGTATGAATGAATTAGAATGGATCGTACAAATGAATTATAATGGATCGTGCGAATGAATTCGAATGGATCGTACGATCCATTCTAATTCATTCATACAATCCATTCTAATTCATTCGCACGAATGTATTCATTCTAATCCATTCGTACGATTCATTCTAATCCATTCGTACGATCCATTCTAATCTATTCGTACGATCCATTCTAATTCAGTCGCATGAATGTAACCATTCTAATTCATTCATTTGATCCATTCTAATTCATTCGTACGATCCATTCTAATTCATTTGTCCGATCCATTCTAATTTATTCGTACGAATGTATCCATTCTAATTCATTCGTACGACCCATTCTAATTCATTTGTACGATCCATTCTAATTCATTCGTAAGATCCATTCTAATTCATTCGTATGATCCATTCTAATTCATTCGTACGATCCATTCTAATTCATTCGCACGAATGTATCCATTCTAGTTCATTCGTACGACCCATTCTAATCCATTCGTACGATCCATTCTAATTCATTCGCATGAATGTAACCATTCTAATTCATTCATTTGATCCATTCTAATTCATTCGTACGATCCATTCTAATTCATTCGTCCTATCCATTCTAATTCATTCGCACGAATGTATCCATTCTAATTCATTCGCACGATCCATTCTAATTCATTCGTACGATCCATTCTAATTCATTCGTACAATCCATTCTAATTCATTCGTAGGAGCTTAGAATGGAATATACGAATGAATTAGAATGGATCGTACGAATGAATTAGAATGGATCGTATGAATGAATTAGAATGGATCGTACAAATGAATTATAATGGATCGTGCGAATGAATTCGAATGGATCGTACGATCCATTCTAATTCATTCATACAATCCATTCTAATTCATTCGCACGAATGTATTCATTCTAATCCATTCGTACGATCCATTCTAATCCATTCGTACGATCCATTCTAATTCATTCGCACAAATATATCCATTCTAATTCATTCGTACGATCCATTCTAATTCATTCGTACGATCCATTCTATGATCCATTCTAATTCATTCGTATATTCCATTCTAATTCATTAGCACAATCCATGCTAATGAATTAGAATGGATCGTACGAATGAATTAGAATGGATCGTGTGAAAGAATTAGAATGGATTGTATGAATGAATTAGAATAGATCATATGAATGGATTAGAATGGATACATTCGTGCGAATGAATTAGAATGGATCATGCGAATCAATTAGACTTGATCGTGCGAATGAATAAGAATAGATCATACGAATGAATTAGAATGGATCGTACGAATGAATTAGAATGAATTAGATTGGATCGTACGAATGAATTAGAATGGATCGTATGAATGAATTAGAATGGATACATTTGTGCGAATGAATTAGAATGGATCGTGCGAATCAATTAGACTGGATCGTGCGAATGAATAAGAATAGATCATACGAATGAATTAGAATGGATCGTACGAATTAATTAGAATGGATACATTCGTGCGAATGAATTAGAATGGATTGTATGAATGAATTAGAATGGATCGTACGAATGAATTAGAATGGATCGTACGAATGAATTAGAATGAATACATTTGTGCGAATGAATTAGAATGGATCGTACGAATGAATTAGAATGGATCGTATGAATGAATTAGAATGGATCGTATGAATGAATTAGAATGGATCGTGCGAATGAATTAGAATGGATCGTACGAATGAATTAGAATGGATCGTGCGAAAGAATTAGAATGGATCGTACGAATGAATTAGAATGGACACATTTGTGCGAATGAATTCGAATGGATCGTACGAATGAATTAGAATGGATCGTATGAATGAATTAGAATGGATACATTCGTGCGAATAAATTAGAATGGATCGTGCAAATCCATTAGACTGGATCGTGCGAATGAATAAGAATGGATCATACGAATGAATTAGAATGGATCGTATGAATTAATTAGAATGGATACATTCGTGCGAATGAATTAGAATGGATTGTATGAATGAATTAGAATGGATCGTACGAATGAATTAGAATGGATCATACGAATTAATTAGAATGGATCATACGAATTAATTAGAATGGATCGTACGAATGAATTAGAATGGATCGTACGAATGAACTAGAATGGATCGTACGAATGAAATAGAATAGATTATACGAATGAATTAGAATGGATTCGTACGAATGAATTAGAATAGATACATTCGTGCGAATGAATTAGAATGGATACATTCGTGCGAAAGAATTAGAATAGATCGTATGAATGAATTAGAATGGATCCTATGAATGAATTAGAATGGATCGTTCGAATGAATTAGAATGGATCGTACGAATGAATTAGAATGGATCGTGCTAATGAATTAGAATTGATCGAACGAATGAATTAGAATGCATCGTACGAAAGAATTAGAATGGATATATTCGTGCGAATGAATTAGAATGAATCGCACGATCCATTCTAATTCATTCATACGATCGATTCTAATTCATTCATACAATGCATTCTAATTCTTTCACACGATCCATTCTAATTCATTCGTACGATCCATTCTAATTCATTAATATGATCCATTCTAATTCATTCGTACGATCCATTCTAATTCATATGCACAAAGGTATCCATTCTAATCCATTCGTAGGATCCATTCTAATCCATTCGTACGATCCATTCTAATTCATTCGTACGATCCATTCTAATTCATTCGCTCGAATGTATCCATTCTAATCCATTCGTACGATCCATTCTAATCCATTCGTACGATCCATTCTAATTCATTCGCATTAATGTAACCATTCTAATTCATTCATTTGATCCATTCTAATTCATTCACACGATCCATTCTAATTCATTCGCACGATCCATTCTAATTCATTCATAGGATCCATTCTAATTCATTCGTACAATCCATTCTAATTCTTTCACTCGATCCATTCTAATTCATTCGTACGATCCATTCTAATTCATTCATACAATCCATTCTAATTCATTCGTACAATCCATTCTAATTCACTCATACGATCCATTCTAATACATTCATATGATCCATTATAATTCATTTGCAGGAATAGATCGTATGAATGTATTAGAATGGATCGTACGAATGAATTAGAATGGATCGTACGAATGAATTAGAATGGATACATTCGTGCGAATAAATTAGAATGGATCGGACGAATGAATTAGAATGGATCGTACGAATGAACTAGAATGGATCGTACGTATGAATTAGAATGGATCATACGAATGAGTAAGAATGGATCGTACGAATGAAATAGAATGGATTGTACGAATGAATTAGAATGGATACATTCGTGCGAATGAATTAGAATGGATCGTACGAATGAATTAGAATGGATCGTACGATTGAATTAGAATGGATCGTACGAATGAATTAGAATGCATCGTACGAAAGAATTAGAATGGATCGTATGAATGAATTAGACTGGATCGTACGAATGAATTTGAATGGATACATTTATGCGAATGAATCTAAATGGATTGTATGAATGAATTACAATGGATCATACGAATGAATTAGAATGGATCGTACGAATGAATTAGAATAGCTCATACGAATGAATTAGAATGAATCGTATGAATGAATTAGAATGGTTACATTCGTGCGAATGAATTAGAATAGATCGTACGAATGAATTAGAATGGATCGTACGAATGAATTAGAATGGATCGTAGGAATGAATTAGAATGGATCTTACGAATGAATTAGGATGGATCGTACGAATGAATTAGAATAGCTCATACGAATGAATTAGAATGAATCGTATGAATGAATTAGAATGGTTACATTCGTACGAATGAATTAGAACGGATCGTACGAAGGAATTAGAATGGATCGTACGAATGAATTAGAATGGATCATATGAATGAATTAGAATGGATCGTACGAATGAATTAGAATGGATCATGTGAATGAATTAGAATGGATCGTACGAATGAATTTGAATGGATCGTACGAATGAATTAGAATGGATCATATTAATGAATTAGAATGGATCGTACGAATGAATTAGAATGGATCGTACGAATAAATTAGAATGGATACATTCGTCCGAATGAATTAGAATGGATCATACGAATGAGTAAGAATGGATCATACGAATGAAATAGAATAGATTGTACGAATGAATTAGAATGGATCCTACGAATGAATTAGAATAGATCGTGTGAAAGAATGTATCGTACGAATGAATTAGAATGGATCGTACGAATGAGTAAGAATGGATCGTACGAATGAATTAGAATGGAATAGAATAGATTGTACGAATGAATTAGAATGGATCGTACAAATTAATTAGAATGGATCGTACGAATGAATTAGAATGGATCGTACGAATGAATTAGAATGGATACATTTGTGCAAATGAATTAGAATGGATCGTACGAATGGATTAGAATGGATCGTACGAATGGAATAGAATGGATACATTCGTACGAATGAATTAGAATGGATCGTACGATCCATTCGAATTCATTCGCACGATCCATTCTAATTCATTCGTACGATCGATTCTAATTCATTCATACGATCCATTCTAATTCATTCGTACGATCCATTCTAATTCATTTGTATATTCCATTCTAAGATCCTACGAATGAATTAGAATGGATCGTACGAATGAATTAGAATTGATCGTACGAATGAATTAGAATGGATCGTGCGAATGAATTAGAATGGATACATTCATGCGAATGAATTAGAATGGATCGGACGAATGAATTAGAATGGATCGTACAAATGAATTAGAATGGATCAAATGAATGAATTAGAATGGTTACATTCATGCGAATGAATTAGAATGGATCGTTCGAATGGATTAGAATGGATCGTACAAATGAACTAGAATGGATACATTCGTGCGAATGAATTAGAATGGATCGTAATAATGAATTAGAATGGATCGTACGAATGAATTAGAATGGATCTTACGAATGAATTAGAATGGGTCGTACGAATGAATTAGAATGGATTGTACGAATGAATTAGAATGGATACATTCGTGCGAATGAATTAGAATGGATCGGACGAATGAATTAGAATGGATCGTACGAATGAATTAGAATGGATCAAATGAATGAATTAGAATGGCTACATTCATGCGAATGAATTAGAATGGATCGTACGAATGGATTAGAATGGATACATTCGAGCGAATGAATAAGAATGGATCGTACGAATGAATTAGAATGGATCGTACGAATAGATTAGAATGGATCCTACGAATGGATTAGAATGGATACCTTTGTGCAGAATGGATCATACGAATGAATTAGAATGGATACATTCGTGCACAATCCATTCTAATTCATTCGCACGAATGTATCCATTCTAATTCATTCGAACGATCCATTCTAATTCATTAATATGATCCATTCTAATTCATTCGTACGATCCATTCTAATTCATTTGTATGATCCATTTTATTCGGACGAATGTATCCATTCTAATTTATTCGTACGATCTATTCTAATTTATTCGTACGATCCATTCTAATTCATTCGTACGATCCATTCTAATTCATTCGTCCGATCCATTCTAATTCATTCGCACGAATGTATCCATTCTAATTCATTCGTACGATCCATTCTAATTCATTCGTAAGATCCATTCTAATTCATTCGTACGATCCATTCTAATTCATTCGTACGATCCATTCTAATTCATTCGCACGAATGTATCCATTCTAGTTTATTCGTATGATCCATTCTATTTCATTCCTACGATCCATTCTTACTCATTCGTACGATCCATTCTAATTCATTCGGACGAATGTATCCATTCTAATTTATTCGTACGATCCATTCTAATTCATTCGTACGATCCATTCTAATTCATTCGTACGATCCATTCTAATTCATTCGTCCGATCCATTCTAATTCATTCGCACGAATGTATGCATTCTAATTCATTCGTACGATCCATTCTAATTCATTCGTACGATCCATTCTAATTCATTCGTACGATCCATTCTAATTCATTCGCACGAATGTATCCATTCTAGTTCATTCGTACGATCCATTCTAATTCATTCGTACGATCCATTCTAATTCATTCGCACGATCCATTCTAATTCATTCGTACGATCAATTCTAATTCATTCGGACGAATGTATCCATTCTAATTCATTCGTACGATCCATTCTAATTCATTCGTACGATCCATTCTAATTCATTCATACAATCCATTCTAATTCTTTCACACGATCCATTCTAATTCATTCGTAGGATCCATTCTAATTCATTCGTACAATATATTCTATTTCATTCGTACGATCCATTCTTACTCATTCGTATGATCCATTCTAATTCATTCGGATGAATGTATGCATTCTAATTTATTCGTACGATCCATTCTAATTCATTCGTAGGATCCATTCTAATTCATTAATATGATCCATTCTAATTCATTCGTACGATCCATTCTAATTCATTCGTACGATCCATTCTAATTCATTCGCACGATCCATTCTAATTCATTCGTACGATCCATTCTAATTCATTCATACGATCTGTGAAAGAATTAGAATGGATTGTATGAATGAATTAGAATGGATCGTACGAATGAATTAGAATGGATCGTACGAAGGAATTCTAATTCATTCGCACGAATGTATCCATTCTAATTCATTCGTCCGATCCATTCTAATTCATTCGTACGATCTATTCTAATTCATTCATATGATCCATTCTAATTCATTCATACGATCTATTCTAATTCTTTCCCACGAATGTATCCATTCTAATTCATTCGCACGAATGTATCCATTCTAATTCATTCGTACGATCCATTCTAATTCATTCGTACGATCTATTCTAATTCATTCGTACGATCCATTCTAATTCATTCATACGATCTATTCTAATTCATTCATACAATCCATTCTAATTCTTTCACACGATCCATTCTAATTCATTCGTGCGATCCATTCTACTTCATTCGCACAATCCATTCTATTTCATTCGTACGATCCATTCTTACTCATTCGTATGATCCATTCTAATTCATTCGCACAAATTTATCCATAATGGATCATACAAATGAGTAAGAATGGCTCGTACGAATGAAATAGAATGGATTGTGCGAATGAATTAGAATGGACCGTACGAATGAATTAGACGTACGAATGAATTAGAATGGATACATTCATGCGAATAAATTAGAATGGATCATACGAATGAGTGAGAATGGATCGTCATTCTAATTCATTCGTATGATCCATTCTAATTCATTTGTATCCATTCTATTTCATTCGCACGATCCATTCTAATTCATTCGCGCAATCTATTCTAATTCATTCGTACAATCCATTCTAATTCATTCGTACGATCCATTCTAATTCATTCATACAATCCATTCTAATTTATTCGCACGGATGTATCCATTCTAATTCATTCGTACGATCCATTCTAATTCATTCGCACAATCCATTCTAATTAATTCGTACGAATGAAATAGAATAGATTGTACGAATGAATTAGAATGGATTCGTACGAATGAATTAGAATGGATACATTCGTGCGAATGAATTAGAATGGATACATTCGTGCGAAAGATTTAGAATAGATCGTATGAATGAATTAGAATGGATCCTATGAATGAATTAGAATGGAACGTGCGAATGAATTAAAATGGATCGTACGAATGAATTAGAATGGATCGTGCTAATGAATTAGAATTGATCGAACGAATGAATTAGCATGGATCGTGCTAATGAATTAGAGTGGATTGTACGAATGAATTAGAATGGATCAAATGAATGAATTAGAATGGTTACATTCATGCAAATGAATTAGAATGGATCGTACGAATGGATTAGAATGGATCGTACGAATGGATTAGAATGGATACATTCGAGCGAATGAATTAGAATGGATCGTACGGAATGAATTAGAATGGATTGTATGAATGAATTAGAATAGATACATTCGTGCGAATGAATTAGAATGGATCGTGCGAATGAATTAAAATGGATTCGTACGAATGAATTAGAATGGATACATTCGTGCGAATGAATTAGCATGGATCGTACAAATGAGTAAGAATGGATCGTTCGAATGAATTAGAATGGATCGTATGGAATGAATTAGAATGGATTGTATGAATGAATTAGAATGGATTGTACGAATGAATTAGAATGGATCGTACGAATTAATTAGAATGGATCATACGAATGAATTAGAATGGATCGTACGAATGAATTAGAATGGATCGTGCGAATGAATTAGAATGGATCGTGCGAATGAATTAGAATGGATCGTGCGAATGAATTAGAATGGATCGTACGAATGAATTAGAATGGATCGGACGAATGAATTAGAATGGATCGTACGGATGAATTAGAATGGATCAAATGAATGAATTAGAATGGATCGTACGAATGAATTAGAATGCATCGTACGAAAGAATTAGAATGGATATATTCGTGCGAATGAATTAGAATGGATCGTACTAATGAATTAGACTGGATCGTACGAATGAATTTGAATGGATACAATTGTGCGAATGAATCTAAATGGATTGTATGAATGAATTAGAATGGATCGTACGAATGAATTAGAATGGATCATACGAATTAATTAGAATGGATCGTACGAATGAATTAGAATGGTTATATTCGTGCGAATGAATTAGAATGGATCGTACGAATGAATTAGAATGGATATATTCGTGCAAATGAATTAGAATGGATCGTACGAATGAATTAGAATGGATCATATGAATTAATTAGAATGGATCATACGAATGAATTAGAATGGATCGTACGAATGAATTAGAATGGATCGTACGAATGAATTAGAATGGATCGTGCGAATAAATTAGAATGGATCGTACGAATGAATTAGAATGGATACATTTGTGCGAATGAATTATAATGGATCGTACGAATGAATTAGAATGGATCGTATGAATGAATTAGAATGGATCGTACGAATGAATTAGAATGGATCGTGCGAATGAATTAGAATGGATCGTACGAATGAATTAGAATGGATCGTGTGAAAGAATTAGAATGGATCGTACGAATGAATTAGAATGGATCGTGCGAATGAATTAGAATGGATCGTATGAATGAATTAGAATGGATACATTCGTGCGAATGAATTAGAATGGATCGTGCGAATCCATTAGACTGGATCGTGTGAATGAATAAGAATGGATCATACGAATGAATTAGAATGGATCGTACAAATTAATTAGAATGGATACATTCGTGCGAATGAATTAGAATGGATTGTATGAATGAATTAGAATGGATCGTACGAATGAATTAGAATGGATCATACGAATTAATTAGAATGGATCATACGAATGAATTAGAATGGATTGTACGAATGAATTAGAATGGATCGTACGAATGAACTAGAATGGATCGTACTAATGAAATAGAATAGATTGTACGAATGAATTAGAATGGATTCGTACGAATGAATTAGAATGGATACATTCGTACGAATGAATTAGAATGGATACATTCGTGCGAAAGAATTAGAATAGATCGTATGAATGAATTAGAATGGATCCTATGAATGAATTAGAATGGATCGTGCGAAAGAATTAGAATGGATCGTACGAATCAATTAGAATGGATCGTGCTAATGAATTAGAATTGATCGAACGAATGAATTAGCATGGATCGTGCTAATGAATTAGAATGGATCGTACGAATGAATTAGAATGGATCAAATGAATGAATTAGAATGGTTACATTCATACGAATGAATTAGAATGGATCGTACGAATGGATTAGAATGGATCGTACGAATGGATTAGAATGGATACATTCGAGCGAATGAATTAGAATGGATCGTACGGAATGAATTAGAATGGATTAGAATGAATTAGAATGAATCGTACGGAATGAATTAGAATGGATCGTACGAATAAATTAGAATGGATACATTCGTCCGAATGAATTAGAATGGATCGTGTGAAAGAATTAGAATGGATCGTGCGAATGAATTAGAATGAATTAGAATGGATCGTACGGAATGAATTAGAATGGATCGTACGAATAAATTAGAATGGATACATTCGTCCGAATGAATTAGAATGGATCATACGAATGAGTAAGAATGGATCGTACGAATGAAATAGAATAGATTGTACGAATGAATTAGAATGGATCCTACGAATGAATTAGAATGGATCGTGTGAAAGAATTAGAATGGATTGTATGAATGAATTAGAATGGATCGTATGAATGAATTAGAATGGATCGTGCGAATGAATTCGAATGGATCGTACGAATTCATTCTAATTCATTCATACAATCCATTCTAATTCTTTCACACGATCCATTCTAATTCATTCGTACGTTCCATTCTAATTCATTAGCACGATCCATGCTAATTCATTCGTTCGATCAATTCTAATTCATTAGCACGATCCATTCTAATTCATTCGTACCATCCATTCTAATTCATTCGCACGATCCATTCTAAATCATTCATAGGATCCATTCTAATTCATTCATACGATCTATTCTAATTCTTTCGCACGAATGTATCCATTCTAATTCATTCGCACGAATGTATCCATTCTAATTCATTCGTACGATCCATTCTAATTCATTCGTACGATCCATTCTAATTCATTCATACGATCTATTCTAATTCATTCATACAATCCATTCTAATTCTTTTACACGATCCATTCTAATTCATTCGTACGGAATAGATCGTATGAATGAATTAGAATGGATCCTATGAATGAATTAGAATGGATCGTGCGAATGAATTAGAATGGATCGTACGAATGAATTAGAATGGATCTTACGAATGAATTAGAATGGATCGTACGAATGAATTAGAATGGATCGTACGAATGAACTAGAATGGATACATTCGTGCGAATGAAATAGAATGGATCGTACGATTAAATTAGAATGGATCGTACGAATGAATTAGAATGGATCTTACGAATGAATTAGAATGGATCGTACGAATGAATTAGAATGGATCGTACGAATGAATTAGAATGGATACATTCGTGCGAATGAATTAGAATGGATCGGACGAATGAATTAGAATGGATCGTACGAATGAATTAGAGTGGATCGTACGAATGAGTAAGAATGGATCGTACGAATGAATTAGAATGGATCGTACGAATAAATAAGAATGGATACATTCGTCTGAATGAATTAGAATGGATCATACGAATGAGTAAGAATGGATCGTACGAATGAAATAGAATAGATTGTACGAATGAATTAGAATGGATCGTATGAATGAATTAGAATGGATCGTACGAATGAATTAGAATGGATCGTGCGAATGAATTAGAATGGATACATTCGTGCGAATTAATTAGAATGGATCGTACGAATTAATTAGAATGGATACATTCGTGCGAATGAATTAGAATGGATTGTATGAATGAATTAGAATGGATCGTACGAATGAATTAGAATGGATCATACGAATTAATTAGAATGGATCATACGAATGAATTAGAATAGATCGTACGAATGAATTAGAAAGGATCGTACGAATGAATTAGAATGGATACATTCGTGCGAATGAATTAGAATGGATTGTGCGAATGAATAAGAATAGATCGTGCGAATGAATTAGAATGGATCGTACGAATGAATTAGAATGGATCGTGCGAATGAATTAGAATGGATCGTACGAATGAATTAGATGGATACATTTGTGCGAATGAATTAGAACGGATCATACGAATGAATTAGAATGGATCGTATGAATGAATTAGAATGGATCGTACGAATGAATTAGAATGGATCGTGCGAATGAATTAGAATGGATCGTACGAATGAATTAGAATGGATCGTATGAATGAACTAGAATGGATACATTCGTGCGAATGAATTAGAATGGATCGTACGAATGAATTAAAATGGATCGTACGAATGAATTAGAATGGATCTTACGAATGAATTAGAATGGATCGTACGAATGAATTAGAATGGATCGTACGAATGAATTAGAATGGATACATTCGTGCGAATGAATTAGAATGGATCGGACGAATGAATTAGAATGGATCATACGAATGAATTAGAATGGATCGTACGAATGAATTAGAATGGATCGTACGAATAAATTAGAATAGATACATTCGTCCGAATGAATTAGAATGGATCATACGAATGAGTAATAATGGATCGTACGAATGAAATAGAATAGATTGTACGAATAAATTAGAATGGATCCTACGAATGAATTAGAATGGATCGTGTGAAAGAATTAGAATGGACTGTATGAATGAATTAGAATAGATCGTATGAATGAATTAGAATGGATCGTATGAATGAATTAGAATGGATCGTGCGAATGAATTAGAAAGGATCGTACGAAGGAATTAGAATGGATACATTCGTGCGAATAAATTAGAATGGATTGTATGAATGAGTAAGAATGGATCGTATGAATGAATTAGAATGGATCGTAGAATGGATCGTACGAATGAATTAGAATGAATTAGAATGGATCGTACGAATGAATTAGAATAGATCATAGGAATGAATTAGAATGGATTGTGCAAATGAATTAGAATGGATACATTCGTGCGAATGAATTAGAATGGATCGTGCTAATGAATTAGAATGGATCGTACGAATGAATTAGAATGGATATATTTGAACGAATAAATTAGAATGGATTATACGAATGAATTAGAATGGATCGTACGAATGAATTAAAATGGATAGTGCGAATGAATTAGAATCGATCGTACGAATGAATTAGAATGGATCGTACGAATGAATTAGAATGGATCATACGAATAAGTAAGAATGGATCATACGAATGAATTAGAATGGATCGTACGAATGAATTAGAATGGATCGTACGAATAAATTAGAATGGATACATTCGTCCGAATAAATTTGAATAGATCATACGAACGAGTAAGAATGGATCGTACGAATGAAATAGAATAGATTGTACGAATGAATTAGAATGGATCCTACGAATGAATTAGAATGGATCGTGTGAAAGAATTAGAATGGATTGTATGAATGAATTAGAATGGATCGTATGAATGAATTAGAATGGATCGTGCTAATGAATTCGAATGGATCGTATGTACGAATGAATTAGAATGGATACATTCGTGCGAATGAATTAGAATGGATCGTACGAATGAATTAGAATGGATCGTGCGAATGAATTAGAATGGATCGTACGAATGAATTAGAATGGATCGTACGAATGAACTAGAATGGATACATTCGTGCGAATGAATTAGAATGGATCGTACGAATGAATTAGAATGGATCGTACGAATGAATTAGAATGGATCTTACGAATGAATTAGAATGGATCGTACGAATAAATTAGAATGGATCGTATGAATGGTTTAGAATGGATACATTCGTGCGAATGAATTAGAATGGATCGGACGAATGAATAAGAATGGATCGTACGAATGAATTCGAATGGATCAAATGAATGAATTAGAATGGTCACATTCATGCGAATGAATTAGAATGGATCGTACGAATGGATTAGAATGGATCGTACGAATGGATTAGAATGGATACATTCGTGCGAATGAATTAGAATGGATCATACGAATGAATTAGAATGGATCGTACGAATGAATTAGAATGGATCATACGAATGAGTAAGAATGGATCGTACGAATGAATTAGAATGGATCGTACGAATGAATTAGAATGGATCGTACGAATAAATTAGAATGGATACATTCGTCCGAATAAATTTGAATAGATCATACGAATGAGTAAGAATGGATCGTACGAATGAAATAGAATAGATTGTACGAATGAATTAGAATGGATCCTACGAATGAATTAGAATGGATCGTGTGAAAGAATTAGAATGGATTGTATGAATGAATTAGAATGGATCGTATGAATGAATTAGAATGGATCGTGCTAATGAATTCGAATGGATCGTATGTACGAATGAATTAGAATGGATACATTCGTGCGAATGAATTAGAATGGATCGTACGAATGAATTAGAATGGATCGTGCGAATGAATTAGAATGGATCGTACGAATGAATTAGAATGGATCGTACGAATGAACTAGAATGGATACATTCGTGCGAATGAATTAGAATGGATCGTACGAATGAATTAGAATGGATCTTACGAATGAATTAGAATGGATCGTACGAATAAATTAGAATGGATCGTATGAATGGTTTAGAATGGATACATTCGTGCGAATGAATTAGAATGGATCGGACGAATGAATAAGAATGGATCGTACGAATGAATTCGAATGGATCAAATGAATGAATTAGAATGGTCACATTCATGCGAATGAATTAGAATGGATCGTACGAATGGATTAGAATGGATCGTACGAATGGATTAGAATGGATACATTCGTGCGAATGAATTAGAATGGATCATACGAATGAGTAAGAATGGATCGTACGAATGAAATAGAATGGATTGTACGAATGAATTAGAACGGATCGTGCGAATGAATTTGAATGGATCGTACGAATGAATTAGAATGGATCATGCTAATGAATTAGAATTGATCGTACGAATGAAATAGAATGGATTGTACGAATGAATTAGAATGGATCGTACGAATGAATTAGAATGGATCGTACGAATGAACAAGAATGGATACATTCGTGCGAATGAATTAGAACGAATCGTACGAATGAATTAGAATGGATCGTACGAATGAATTAGAATTGATCGGACAAATGAATTAGAATAGATCGTACGAATGAATTAGAATGGATCAAATGAATGAATTAGAATGGATCGTACGAATGAATTAGAATACATCGTACGAAAGAATTAGAATGGATATATTCGTGCGAATGAATTAGAATGGATCGTACGAATGAATTAGACTGGATAATACGAATGAATTTGAATGGATACATTTGTGTGAATGAATCTAAATGGATTGTATGAATGAATTAGAATGGATCGTACGAATGAATTAGAATGGATCATACGAATTAATTAGAATAGATCGTACCAATGAGTAAGAATGGATCGTACAAATGAAATAGAATGGATCGTACGAATGAATTAGAATGGATCGTACGGAATGAATTAGAATGGATTGTATGAATGAATTAGAATGGATACATTCGTGCGAATGAATTAGAATGGATCATACGAATGAGTAAGAATGGATCGTACGAATGCAATAGAATGGATTGTACGTAAGAATTAGAATGGATCGTACAAATGAATTAGAATGGATCGTACGAATGAATTAGAATGGATCATACGAATGAATTCGAATGGATCGTGTGAAAGAATTAGAATGGATTGTATGAATGAATTAGAATAGATCGTATGAATGAATTAGAATGGATCGTACGAATGAATTAGAATGGATCGTACGAATGAACTAGAATGGATACATTCGTGCGAATGAATTAGAATGGATCATACGAATGAATTAGAATGGATCGTACGAATGAATTAGAATGGATCTTACGAATGAATTAGAATGGATCGTACGAATACACGATCCATGCTAATTCATTCGTTCGATCAATTCTAATTCATTAGCACGATCCATTCTAATTCATTCGTACGATCCATTCTAATTCATTCACACGATCCATTCTAATTCATTCGTACGATCCATTCTAATTCTTTCACACGATCCATTCTAATTCATTTGTACGATCCATTCTAATTCATTCGTACGATCTATTCTAATTCATTCGTACGATCCATTCTAATTCATTCGTACGATCCATTCTAATTCCTTCGTACGATCCATTCTAATTCATTCATACAATCTATTCTAATTCATTCATACAATCCATTCTAATTCTTTCACACGATCCATTCTAATTCATTCGTACGATCCATTCTAATTCATTCATACAATCCATTCTAATTCTTTCACACGATCCATTCTAATTCATTCGTACGTTCCATTCTAATTCATTAGCACGATCCATGCTAATTCATTCGTTCGATCAATTCTAATTCATTCGTACGATCCATTCTAATTCATTCGTACGATCCATTCTAATTCATTCATAGGATCCATTCTAATTCATTCATACGATCTATTCTAATTCTTTCGCACGAATGTATCCATTCTAATTCATTCGCACGAATGTATCCATTCTAATTCATTCATACGATCCATTCTAATTCATTCGTACAATCCATTCTATTTCATTCGTACGATCCATTTTTACTCATTCGTATGATCCATTCTAATTCATTCGCACGAATGTATCCATTCTAAATCATTCGTACGATCCATTCTAATTCATTCGTACGATCCATTCTAAATCATTCGTACAATCTGTTGGGGGTAATCAAAAACCACATATCTTGGATAGCCCGTCCAGGAGTTGGAACCCTCGTCAGGAGCTCGCCTTCACATGGAGCGGGATGGACACCTTGTATCTGAGTACAGCTCACACCTCCAGTCCCCCACAGAGGCACGCCCAAATTCGATAAATGGCTTAGACAAAGAGCGCGAAGGAGCTCGCCCAAGCTCATCCAGGAGCTCGCCATACTCGCCCATATTCGATAAATGGCTTAGACAAAGAGCGCGAAGGAGCTCGCCCAAGCTCATCCAGGAGCTCGCCATGCTCGCTCAGGAGCTCGCTTAGAGCGAGAAGGAGATCGCCCAAGCTCGTCCAGGAGCTCGCCATATTCGCTCAGGAGCTCGCCTAGCTCGTCCAGGAGCTCGAAATGCTCGCTCAGGAGCTCGCCTAGCTCATTTAGGAGCACGCCATGCACACTCAGGAGCTCGCCTAGCTCGCTCAGGAGCTCGCCCAAGCTCGCCCAGGAGTTCGCCCAAGCTCGCTCAGAAGCTCGCCCAGAAGCTCGCCTAGACCTCTGTTTATCGAAGAGGTTGCTCCCGCGAGGTCCAACTCTTGATAAATATGGGCGAAAGGACGGAGCAGTATTGGGCGAGCTGGCCTTTGCTTTTTCCCTGAGATTGCCAGGTGTCGAGAACCCACTGAAGCTACGTGGACGATTGCAGTCCATGGAAGCCAGTCAGAGTCGGTTTGAGACCTCCTAGACTTGAACATTCTGGAAGATCCCTATGGCGGCAACAGAATAGCAGATGCTGTCCCCCACTACTGCGTCAGAAGAGCTAGACGACAAAGAATGTCAGGGGTCCAAGTTCCAAGAACTGTCAGAAACTATTGAAGGCTAGAACGTGGGGGCCTAGAAGGTGCCGGAAAGAGCCTCCACGCGTCGTAGCTCGATAGGTCGCCCATGTCTATAAATGCACACCCCCAGGCTCCAAAGTACAGGTTCGAAATCCCTTTCACTACCACTTTGGTATACAACAGCTCTCCCTTGTGTTACCATAACTGACTTGAGCGTCGGAGGGTCTGCGCTCCTAAGGGAGCCAGCCGTTCTCACGTTTCTTTTTTCTTGATCTTACAGGTGGCTCGCAAGGACCAGGAAAAATCCCCCAAACATTTGGCGCCGTCTGTGGGATTTCGACTGGTTCCTGTGAGAACGCTCACGACCATACGGCTGTGCGTCGACGGCCTTAGAAACCCCAAAGATGGCTCCGGCGACAAGGGGGCGTAGGCGGGCGAGGGCCCGTATGGGGTCTGTGCACAGCGAACCCCCCGCTGAGACTCCCCAGCCCTTTGTCCCGCTCAGTGACCAGCTCCTGTTGGAGATGTTGGCCACCCAGCGGGCGATGATGGAGGAGTTGACGCGCTTGCGTCAGGCTCCGGCGGCTAGCCGGCGGTCAGGACCTTCGAGGCCTGCGTCCCCCGCGCGACCTCCCGCCTCGTCGCGTCTGCCCACGACCGTCCCAGCACGGCGAACATCCCGACCGGAACCCCCGGTTGAGAGGACGGCCGTGCGTGGAGCGAAGGAGACCCTGCTCACCAGGTTACAGAAGCTGGTAACCCAGCGGTCCAGCAACCAAGCGACCTCGCGCGCGACCATCCCTCGCCGACGTAGCCGGAGCGTCGACTCTGACGGGTCGGAGGCGAGGTCTCAAGAGAGGGATCGCGACCCGCGCCATCGGCGACGAGGGAAAGAGCCCGCGGTGACTCTACCTTCCGAACCTCGAGAGGTGACGGCCTCCCACAGACCAACCGCCTCGCTGAAGGTATCCGCGCGCGAGCGGCCAGGAGGCCGCCGATTGGTGACTCCCGAGGGTCGCCGTGGGGTGGATCCGACCCTTCCTAGAGGGAGTGCGCACGAGCGCCTAGGACCTGCGCAGCCGCCTTTGGGATTTCTCCCCGGGTACTGGCAGCGACCTAGTGTGCCAGTGGATTTACTGGAGGACCTCGCTGCCCACGAAGGAAGCTCGCCTTTCACCAGCGAGGTCCATCAAGGGGGTTTTCCGCACCACTGGACCCCCCCGAAGTTTGTATTGTTTGACGGATCACAAGATCCCGTCGACCATCTCTTGGCCTACAGGAAACTTCTATTTTTCCGGGACCAGGACCATGTCTTGTGTCGCGCGTTTCCAAGCAGTCTGACCGGATCGGCATTGAATTGGTTCCACAAGCTGCCGTCCGGCGTGATCCCCAACTTTCCAACTCTCTCTAGGCTATTCCTGGAGCAGTATCGCTGCAACAGGCAGCCCCCGAAGAGGATCGAATCTCTGTTTACTCTGGCCATGGGAACTCGCGAAACGCTCCGATGCTTCGCAACGCGGTTCCGAAGCGCTTACCTCGCTCTGGAAGACGCGGCGGGCCAAGATCGTACCGCGGTGAGTGCTTTCAGAAGCGCCCTCCCCGAGGGGGGCAAGCTTCATGACGCCCTGGTGATTAAGGACCCTCGCACAATGGTCGAACTATTCGCCCTGGTCCAGCAGCACATCAAGCTCGAGGATGCAGTGCTAGATCGGAAGGGAAAGGCAGTAGAGCAGCGACCTCCTCCGGCTTTGCGACCTCTTGTCGTTAAGGCCGTGGAGAGGAGGGAGGTGCCACTTTCGGTACCATTGCCCGGACCGTCCGCAGCTCCTGCAATACCGTCCGCTGAAGCCCCCGCGGTGGTCGCTGGAAGGCCAGCAAACTGGCGCCTGCCTCCGGGACCCGGGGAGCGGGACTTCACCGTACTGACCCACTCGCCGGGGCAAATTTTCCATCAGATTCGGAATGAGCCTTTCTTCCAGTACCCGCCACCCCTACAGGTCGGAGAACCTGGCTCGACCGACAACTCGCGGCGGTGCGCTTTTCATCGAAGCCCGGGGCATCACACTAATAGATGCCGGGCTCTGAAAAACCACCTGGAGGATTTGGTCACCTTGGGACACTTAAGCCAGTTCATCTCGCTCCCGAGGAGGTTCGAGGTGATTCCAGAGCGAGCACCTCGGGAGGGAGATCGCCCAGGACTCGTGGAGCCCGCCTTACCTCCTCCTCCCCCGGGAGGACCGGCGATCTGCCACACCATTAGCGGTCGGCTGAGCGGCCCCAGATCAAGTAATGAAGCCCGCCGGCGAGTAAGGGAGATGGAGTGGGCGCAGAAGGTATTTTCTGTCTCGCTAACTCCTACTTTACTTCAAGCGCCGAGGGCAGAAGCCCGCGATTTCCTATGGTTTTCGGAGGATGACATGGCTGGGGTTGTCGCGCCCCACAATGACCCCCTCGTCATACGCCTGATGATGGCAAACATCGAGGTAAGGCGAGCTCTGGTGGATTCAGGGAGCGCCGTTGACATCCTCTTTCTGTCGGCCTACCTACGAATGGGTTTGAGACTTGCCGACTTGTCTCCCTCGACGAGCTCCCTCAGCGGATTCACCGGTGAGGTCGCTAAAGTTGCGGGAGAGATAACCCTCACCGTGACAGCGGGCCCGGAAGCTCGCCAAGTCCGCTTCGCGGTAGTCGATGGGAGTTCGGCCTTTAACGCCATTCTTGGGCGGCCTTGGCTAAGGCAGATGAAGGCAGTATCTTCACCCAACCATCAGGCCCTCAAATTCCCAACCACGGGTGGGGTCGTGGTCATTCGAGGAGATCAGGTAGCCGCAACCAGATGCGAGCAGGATGCTCCTCACCTCATGGACGTGGAGGTCGCCGAGGCCAAGAGGCCCGCACCCTCCTAGCAATTACCGCCCGGTACAAGCGAGCTCCTGGGGAGCCCGTTGGGGGCCTCTTCGTTTAAGTCCCCTACTCCATCTTCGGGTGGGAGCGGTGTGGATCTTAAGTTGGAGGAAGGCCGCCTAACAACCCCCAAGAGAGGTAGTTTTCCGGTTGCCGAAGCACTTCAAGAGATCGATATTGGCGGCAAAGAAGGGCCAAGAATTGTTAGTCTTGGGACCTCGTTAACCGAGGGCGAGGTCCAAGCCATAACCAGCTTGCTCAGGGAATACCGCGACGTATTTGCCTGGAGCTTCGCGGACATGCCAGGGATTGACCCGGAGGTCGCCTGTCATCGTCTGCACACCATGAAGGAGTTCCCGCCGGTCAAACAGAAAGCTCGGCACATACCTGCTGCAAAGTCTGTAGCAGTGGCAGCGGAGATAGATAAGCTGGAGCGAGCCGGCTTCATCCGCGAGGCGCACTTCCCCGAGTGGATCTCCAATATCGTGGCGGTGCCTAAGAAGAGCGGAGCGGTCAGGGTGTGCATTGACTTCTCCGACCTCAACAAGGCATGCCCGAAGGACGGATTTCCTCTTCCGAGAATCGGCGCACTGGTCGACGCAGCTGTCGGGTTCCGAGCTCTGTCATTCATGGATGGATACTCAGGGTACAACCAAATACCCCTCCATCCCGAGGATCAAGAGAAGACCGCTTTCTACTCCGGAGCGGGCTATCAGAAGCTGTACTGCTATCAAGTGATGCCCTTCGGACTCAAGAACGCTGGAGCGACCTACCAAAGGTTAGTCACTCAAATGTTTAAAAATCAGATCGGCAGAAATGTCGAGGTTTATGTTGACGACCTTCTGGTCAAAAGTCGAGAGCGAGGAGGGCATGTAGCCGACCTCCGCGAAACCTTCGAGATACTGAGAAAGTACCGAATGAGGCTGAACCCGGCGAAGTGCGCATTCGGAGTGACGTCGGGGAAATTCCTCGGGTACCTGGTCACCCACAGGGGGATCGAGGCCGACCCTGGGCAAATCCGAGCACTTGTCGAAATGCCCGCACCAAGAACCCGGCAAGAAGTCCAGAGATTGAGCGGACGAATCGCCGCGCTCAACCGGTTTATATCCAAATCCTCAGACAATTGCCGACCTCTTTTCGAGCTGCTGCGAAAAGGAGCAAGCATTTGCTGGGATGAAAATTGCGAGCGCGCCTTTCAGAAGATCAAAGACTATCTTTCGAGCCCGCCGATCCTAGCGGCACCAAAAGATGGCGCCGAGCTTGGCGTGTATCTCGCAGTCACGGAGAACGCCGTAAGCGGGGTCCTGGTAGTGGAAGAAGCAAAGGTAGAGCGACCTGTCTATTTTGTGAGCCATACGATGCTTCCCGCCGAGCTCCGGTATCGACCAATCGAGAAGGTCGCATTGGCCTTGGTCCTTACCGCGAGAAAGCTTCATCCCTACTTCTCAGCGCATATCGTCAAAGTCATCACGGAGCATCCCCTGAAGAGCGCTCTCTCCAGGCCTTCGGTAGCCGGCAGGTTGTATCGATGGTCTGCCGAGCTCGCCGCCTATGGATTGGAATATGTCCCTCGAGTTGCTGTCAAAGGACAGGCTCTCGCTGATTTCTTGGCGGACTTCCCCATAGAAGAACCAGTCCAGTACCAGGAGGATGAGCCAACTGAGGCACACCCTGGGAAGGCGAGGTTCTTGGACAACCAAGGCGAGCGTCCTCCCAATGAGCATCCAGAGGCGATGGGATGGGAATTGTTCGTAGATGGTTCCTCCAACGCTTTGGGGGCTGGGATCGGGGTCGCTCTGATCGCCCAAGAGATGCTGCTCGAGAAATCAGTCCGACTGGATTTCGCCGCTACTAACAATGAAGCAGAGTACGAGGCGTTACTGGCCGGTCTGGAGCTCGCTCAAGAGGTAGGCGCCAAACGCTTAAAAGTCTTTAGTGATTCCCAGCTAATTATTTGCCAAATCAATGGGGAGTACGCCTCCCGGGATGCACGAATGGCGATCTACGTTGATCTGGTGAAAAGCAAGGCCGCGGAGTTCGAAAAGATCTCTTTCGAGCAAATTCCGCGAGCCGATAATAGGCGAGCTGATGCCTTGGCAAACGCCGCCTCCTTGCTGGGAACATCGGAAGCTCGCCATATTCTCATTGAAGTCCAGAATCAGTCTCGGCTCCAGCTGGCGGAGCTCGCAGTTAACCAAGTTTCTGCCGACGTATCTCCTGGCGGGTGGATCGCTCTCATTCTTCGTTTCCTTCAGAAGGGCGAGCTTCCCGAAGGTAAAGAGGAAGCCCGGCGATTGTAGAAATGCGCTGGTCGCTATCTCATTCGCTGGGATCGCCTTTTTCGGAGGTCGTTTGGCGGGCCAAACCTTCGTTGCATCGAAAGCCCGGAGACCGAAGAAGTTCTGAATTGCATCCACTCTGGCGAGCTGGGAAACCACGCTGGTGGGCGATCTCTAGCTGCGAAAGTTCGAAGGCAAGGGTACTGGTGGCCCACTCTGGAGCAGGACGCTTTGAAGACCGCCCTGAGGTGCATCCAATGCCAGAAGCACGCCACGACGAACCATATGCCCGCAGAAGAACTTCACCCATTGGCGAGCCCCTGGCCTTTCCAGTAATGGGGAATGGATATTGTGGGACCTTTCCCTGTGTCTACCCGGCAGAAGAAATTCATTTTGGTAGCTACGGACTACTTCACCAAATGGGTGGAAGCGGTCCCACTAGCTAAGATTGGTGAGAAACAAGTCAAGGACTTCCTCTGGAAGAATATCTTCTGCCGCTTTGGGCTGCCCCGAGTGCTCATCACCGACAATGGTCGCCAGTTCGACAATCGCTTGATCAGAAGCTTTTGTGTTGAATATGGAGTCGACTTAAGATTCTCGTCCCCGAGGTACCCTCAAAGCAACGGGCAGGCCGAAGCTACGAATCGAGTAATCTTAGACAACCTCAAGAAAAGGTTGGAAGGAAAGAAAGGACTGTGGGAGCAGGAGCTCGACGGCGTGTTGTGGGCTTATCGTACCACTCCACGTCGCTCAACCGATGAATCGCCTTTCAGCCTAACTTACGGGTGTGAAGCCGTGCTGCCCATCGAAGCCGAGCTGCCAACAGAAAGAAAGCTTGCTGCAGGTGAGGTCGATAACGACGCTCTGCTCGCCGACTCTCTCGACCAGCTCGAAGAAAAACGAGAGCGCGCCAATCTATATCTCGCTGGGTACCGACAAGAAATGAAGCGCGCCTACAACAAAAGAGTCCGCCATCGGGCATTCAAAGCCGGGGACATGGTGATGAGAAAGGTGTTCGCAAACACGCAGGAACCTAATGCAGGGAAGCTCGCGGCGAACTGGGAGGGCCCCTACATAATACGCGAAGCGCGTGGCTCGGGGGCTTACCAGTTGATGACCGCTGAAGGCGACCTGTTAGAGCGGCCTTGGAATGCTTTGCACCTTCGCAAGTTCTATGCCTAAGGAAATTTTTGTAAAATTTTCTTTTTGAAGAGGTTATGAATGAATGATGGGATTTTCCACAAAGAATTCCACCCGGACGCTCGCCGCACCAAGAGCTCGCTTAATCTACAAAACAGTCCGCCGTTGTGCGGACTTAAAGCAAGACCGGGATCCTCAGAGGCAGCCAGTGGGCGACCTTGAGCTTCCCGGGGCAGTCCGCCGTTGTGCGGACGTAAAGCAAGACCGGGATCCTCAGAGGCAGCCAGTGGGCGACCTTGAGCTTCCCGGGGCAGTCCGCCGTTGTGCGGACGTAAAGCAAGACCGGGATCCTCAGAGGCAGCCAGTGGGCGACCTTGAGCTTCCCGGGGCAGTCCGCCGTTGTGCGGACTTAAAGCAAGACCGGGATCCTCAGAGGCAGCCAGTGGGCAACCTTGAGCATCCTGGCGTTGGCGTACCCCTCGAAGGGCGAGCCCGCTGAACAGGACCATCGAGAGAAATTAACCGGGCAGGGGGCAGCTAGCACTTATTTAGTTTCATTTAAAAATAAACATGGTTTTTAGTCTCTGAGTGTAGGGAAGTTTTTGAAATCCTTTTGTTTTGCTTAAACGTTTTCCGGGCTCAGAGACTTGAATTTTTACGAGCATGCCGAAGTTTTTCGTTTGCATATACTTTAAAAAATAAAAAGGGTTGAATCGAATTAGCTGCCTCGCCCGGGGTATCACTCTCGAGATCGCTGCGAATTTCTAGAACGAGCTCGAAGGCAAGACAGAGAAAGAAATGGAAACAAGCGGACTCAAAAAAGTCTCATTTCATTCATTTAAGTCAAAAAATTACAGAGATACAGCTTAAGCTGGGCCCGCACCAGCGCCCTCATCGTCGCCGCCGCGCTTCCTCTTTTTCGACCTTTCGGCCTTGTACTTCTCGATGGCGTCGATCGCGCCTTTCCGCAGAAGCTCGTTGAGTTGCGCCTGGAGGCGGCGTTGCTGAGAGTGGAGGTCTTGGAGATGCGTTTCCTTCAGAGACGCGATCTCATCCCTGGAGGCCGCCAACTGACGTTGAAGCTCGGAGACTTCCTTCTGGGCGGCCTCCGCATCGGATAGAGCGCGGTCGCGGGCATCCTCAACCGAAGCTAGCGTGGTGGTGAAGGTGGCAGCCCGCTGGCGCAGTTCGTTGACCTCCGTGTTAGAGGAGGCGACCTGCTGGCGCAGTCGGTCCACTTCAGCCCGCAGCTCGCCTGACTGGTCCATTTGGCGGATTCGAAGAATGTACTCGTCTACTCTCCTCTCCGAGTCATGGAGAGTGTCATCGTAGAGAGCAACGGTGTTCCCCGCGACTTCTGCGACCTCGTCAACAAGAGCCCGGCCGACCCGCTCTACCTACGGAGAGAGTGAATAGATTAAGTTAGAAATTGAAGCGGGGGTTTGGAGACAAAGGAGTATGGAGGCGGCCTTACCTCGAGCAGTCGGTTAATGATATCGACGTAGGGAGCTTGGGCAAAGATATTGCGCCCCAGGATCTCCCGCATGAAGAAAGGGGCGCGCTCAGGACCGCCAGTGGAGGAGCCCGCTTGGCTCGCCTCGGTGGGAGCAGCTGGAGGGGGCGCACTGATGGAGGCAGCAGCAGGCTCGGCCTCTTGAGCGCCGGCAATTCCTTCGTTGGTAGGGGAAGGCGCGGCGGCTCCCCTTCGCCCCGGCAGGTCCGGGTCCGAGGCTTCCGAGCTGGAGCTCGGAAAGTCGTCCAGGATGGCCCCTAGGTCCGGAGACCAATAGGCCAACCTGCCCAGCTCAGGGAGAGGGGGAACCTCAAGAGTGGCGGGCGCGGACTCAGGCGCGAGTGCGGGCTCGGGCGCAGGCGCGGGCTCGGAAGCAGGCGCGGGCTCGGGCGCGAGCGCGGGCTCGGGCGCAGGCGCGGGCTCGGGAGCAGGCGCAGGCTCGGGCGCAGGCGCGGGCTCGGGAGCAGGCGCGGGCTCGGGCGCAGGCGCGGGCTCAGGCGCAAGCGCAGGCTCGGAAGCGAGCGCGGGCTCGGGAGCAGGCGTGGGCTTGAGCGCAGGCGCAGGCTCAGACACGGGCGCGGGCTCGGGCGCACGCGCGGGCTCGGGAGCAGGCGCGGGCTCGGGTGTAGGCGTGGGCTCAGGCGCAAGCGCGGGCTCGGGCGCGGGCGCAGGCGCGAGCCTGGACGCAGGAGCAGGTTCCTGCGCGGGCGCAGGCTCGGACACGGGTCCGAGCTCGGGCGCAGGCGCAGGCACAGGCGAGGGCTCGGGAGCAGGTTCCTGCGCGGGCATGCTAGGGGCAGGAGCGGCCGGTGCCGAGGTCTTGGCCGAAGCGGGTGCAGAAGGCAGCGGGCTCATTGGCGCCGGTCCCTCGAAGGGCAGGGGAGGCCTCGCTGTCGTAGAAGCGGGCTCGTCCTCAAGAGACCGCGGCTCCTCTTCTTCCGAGCTGGACTCGTCGCTGGAATCCTCGCCCGATGGCAAGCCCGCTTCCTCGAGGGCGGCTTTCTTCCTGTCCTCAATGGCTCGCGCATAGGCTTCACGAGCCTTGCGAACGGCGTCGTCCTCCGCCATTGGGCGGGCTGCTGGAGCCTTCTTCTTCTTCTTCTTTATATGGGCGCCCTCCATCTCTTGGGTCATTACCGCGACATAAAGAGGTTTAGAGAGGTCGCCCGGGAACTCGCGCATCAGCAACTCGGCCATTGGGGTTTCCACCTCCGCCATGCCAAGAAGGAGCTCGACGCGCGGGTCCTCGGGGTCGACCATCACAACTTGACGTCGTGGGGGTTCCGAAACTGAGGAGCGCGTGGGGGGATTGGAAACGAAAGGGGAGTTCGCCTGACCTGGGGCAACCTCGCGGGATGGAGGCGGCGGCGAGGGAATATCCTCCTCGCGGAGCATGTCGATGGTGTCTTCATCGGCGAGCCTGATCGGAGAAGCTCGTTTCTTCTTCCCCTTCCTCGCCGAAGTGCCGACACCGACGGGCGCGACAGCAGCCTGGGAGGTCGCCCCGGTGCGGCGAGAGACCGCCACCTTCTTGCGCATGATCTTCTGGCGGGTCATGATGGTGCCCGTCCGGAGATCCTTCCAGAGGAAGGAGAAGTCCGGGGCCAGGACCTTGTCCGGAGTCCGCCCGCCGAGGAACTCCAGGATCGCCTCATCGAGAGATTTCTCTCGGGCTGCCGAGATACACTTCTTCCCCTTAGAGCGATACTCCGCGATCTCCTTGAAGACCGGCAGAGGCGGTCTGCCGGGAAAGGAGCGGACTCCGGCGCAGGGACCTCGCCAGTTGCCCTCGATCACGAACGGATACTCCTTCCAATATCGGTCTTTGTTCTCGACCGCGGAGAAGGGCAGCACCTCGCCAGGGCGGCCTGCGAGGTAGTAGTGGCCGCAGTCGACCTCGCTGAAGATTGTCCCAGGCTTGAGGGACCACTTCTTCAGGAGATAGGCCAGGGGGATCCTCACGTTAAGGGCTTCCTCGATTTGAGAAAGCCCGTAGAGAATCCCCCACGAGTTGCCTGGGAGCTGGGCGGGGCATAAGCCCGCCAGCTCCAGGAGCTCGCTGGCTAGATGGTTCATGGGCAGTCGGAGCCCTGACCATATTTGCCCCACGGAGACCGCAGTTCCGGAGAGCGGTCTCCCCGATCTCGGGAAAGGGAGGATGTCGAGCTCTTGGGGGATGCCCGTCGCTGTCCGTAGACTCTCGGGGACAGGCACGCCCCCGATGTCATTGAACCAGAGGACGGCGGGCACCTTGGGAGGAGCCTCTTTCTCGGTGCCCGGAGCACGCACCGAGATGGGGGCGACGTTGAGAGGCTCCTCCCGGGAGATCGTAGCAGCAGCAGCAGTGGCTGAAGAAGAAGCAGCGGTAGAGGAAGCCATGAGAGCAAGAGGGCACAAGCGAGCTGCGAGTTGAGAAAGTTAGGGGAGAAGGGAGAGCTGTTTTCACGCAGCGGTAAAAAATCGTCCCCCTTCCCCTATTTATAGGCAAATGAGAGAAAGGTGAATCGGGCCGCAGTTAATGCCCGAGCGCGCTCAGCGAGGCGACGTGACGACAGGTGAAGCGACAGCTCGTTCCCTTCCAATCGTCAAGCGCCACGTGGGCCACGCGTGGAAAAAGCTGCGCCGGCGCCGACACTGTCATTTCTGACAGAAGAAGAACAAATGAGGAGGAGACACGTGTCTCGCGCCGATCGGGATCTCATGATGAGATTCGCTGTATCAGCATTGAGTCTCACGTCGCATTTAAAACAAAGCGACCGTTGGAGATTTGGTGCGATACCCAAGTCACAAGATCGCTCGCGGCAGGTGCCCGCAGCTCGCCCGACGCAGACCCTGGCCGCATGTGACAAGCTCGCATCGGAAGGAGATCGCTCGTGGCTGACGCACGTGGCCCGCCCAGCGTTTGTGAAGTACTGGCAGTCAAAGCTCTCGGCGCAGATCGCTTGCGGCAGGTACCCGCAGCTCGCCCGACGCAGACCCTGGCCGCATGTGACAAGCTCACATCGGAAGGAGATCGCTCATGGCTGACGCTCGTGGCCCGCCCAGCGTTTGTGAAGTACTGGCAGTCAAAGCTCTCGGCGCAGGTCGCCCATGGCAGGAGCCCGCAGCCCGTCCGACGCAGACCCTGACCTCGTGTGAAATACTTGCACCGGAAGGAGATCGCTCGCGGCTGATGCTCCAGGCCCGCCCAGCGATTGTTGTAATAGCATCGTTCTCGAGGTTTCACTAAGGGGAGATAGCTCATAGCAGATGCTCGCAGCCTCGCATCGCATTCAAGATGAAGCAACCACCAGAAGGAGATTGCTCGTGGCCGATGCTTCCGGCCCGCCCAGCGTTCGTTGAAATACTGGCAGTCAAAGCTCTCGGTGCAGCTCGCCCGTAGCTACTATCTCCGCCCCGTCAGGAAACTGTTGCAGCAGACATTGATATCAGGCACATTACGAGGGATAGGAACTCGCTAAGACTCCTGAGCAAGCATCGAGTTTCCTCGATCACTCCCTCAGGAGGGGGTAATGTTGGGGGTAATCAAAAACCACATATCTTGGATAGCCCGTCCAGGAGTTGGAACCCTCGTCAGGAGCTCGCCTTCACATGGAGCGGGATGGACACCTTGTATCTGAGTACAGCTCACACCTCCAGTCCCCCACAGAGGCACGCCCAAATTCGATAAATGGCTTAGACAAAGAGCGCGAAGGAGCTCGCCCAAGCTCATCCAGGAGCTCGCCATACTCGCCCATATTCGATAAATGGCTTAGACAAAGAGCGCGAAGGAGCTCGCCCAAGCTCATCCAGGAGCTCGCCATGCTCGCTCAGGAGCTCGCTTAGAGCGAGAAGGAGATCGCCCAAGCTCGTCCAGGAGCTCGCCATATTCGCTCAGGAGCTCGCCTAGCTCGTCCAGGAGCTCGAAATGCTCGCTCAGGAGCTCGCCTAGCTCATTTAGGAGCACGCCATGCACACTCAGGAGCTCGCCTAGCTCGCTCAGGAGCTCGCCCAAGCTCGCCCAGGAGTTCGCCCAAGCTCGCTCAGAAGCTCGCCCAGAAGCTCGCCTAGACCTCTGTTTATCGAAGAGGTTGCTCCCGCGAGGTCCAACTCTTGATAAATATGGGCGAAAGGACGGAGCAGTATTGGGCGAGCTGGCCTTTGCTTTTTCCCTGAGATTGCCAGGTGTCGAGAACCCACTGAAGCTACGTGGACGATTGCAGTCCATGGAAGCCAGTCAGAGTCGGTTTGAGACCTCCTAGACTTGAACATTCTGGAAGATCCCTATGGCGGCAACAGAATAGCAGATGCTGTCCCCCACTACTGCGTCAGAAGAGCTAGACGACAAAGAATGTCAGGGGTCCAAGTTCCAAGAACTGTCAGAAACTATTGAAGGCTAGAACGTGGGGGCCTAGAAGGTGCCGGAAAGAGCCTCCACGCGTCGTAGCTCGATAGGTCGCCCATGTCTATAAATGCACACCCCCAGGCTCCAAAGTACAGGTTCGAAATCCCTTTCACTACCACTTTGGTATACAACAGCTCTCCGTTGTGTTACCATAACTGACTTGAGCGTCGGAGGGTCTGCGCTCCTAAGGGAGCCAGCCGTTCTCACGTTTCTTTTTTCTTGATCTTACAGGTGGCTCGCAAGGACCAGGAAAAATCCCCCAAACACAATCCATTCTATTTCATTCGTACGATCAATTCTAATTCATTAGCACGATCCATTCTAATTCATTCGTACGATCCATTCAACTTCATTCGCACGATCCATTCTAATTCATTCGTACAATCCAATCTATTTCATTCGTACGATCCATTCTTACTCATTCGTATGATCCATTCTTTCATTCGCACGAATGTGTCTATTCTAATCCATTCGTACGATCCATTCTAATTCATTCGTATGAATGTAACCATTTTAATTCATTCATTTGATCCATTCTAATTCATTCGTACGATCCATTCTGATTCATTCGTCCGATCCATTCTAATTCATTCGCACGAATGTATCCTTTCTAAACCATTCATACGAACCATTCTAATTTATTCGTACGATCCATTCTAATTCATTCGTAAGATCTATTCTAATTCATTCGTATGATCCATTCTAATTCATTCGTACGATCCATGCTAATTCATTCGCACAATCCATTCTAATGCATTCGCACGAATGTATCCATTCTAATTCATTCGTACGATCCATTCTAATTCATTCATACGATCCATTCTAATTTATTCGTATGATCCATTCTAATTAATTCGTATGATCCATTCTAATTAATTCGTACGATTCATTCTAATTCATTCATACAATCCATTCTAATTCATTCATACGATCCTTTCTAATTCTCTCATACAATCCATTCTAATACATTCATACGATCCATTCTAATTCATTTGCACGAATATATCCATTCTAATTCATTCGTACGATCCATTCTAATTCCTTCGTACGATCCATTCTAATTCATTCGTACGATCTATTCTAATTCATTCATACGATCCATTCTAATTAATTCGTACGATCCATTCTAATTCCTTCGTACGATCCATTCTAATTCATTCGTACGATCCATTCTAATTCATTCGTACAATCTATTCTAATTCATTCGTATGAATGAATACATTCGTGTGAATGAATTAGAATGGATCGTACGAATGAGTAAGAATGGATCGTACGAATGAAATAGAATGGGTTGCACGAATGAATTAGAATGGATCGTACGAATGAATTAGAATGGATCGTGTGAAAGAATTAGAATGAATCGTACGAATGAATTTGAATGGATCGTACGAATGAATTAGAATAGATCGTACGAATGAATTAGAATGGATCGTACGAAGGAATTAGAATGGATCGTACGAATGAATTAGAATGGATATATTCGTGCAAATGAATTAGAATGGATCGTATGAATGTATTAGAATGGATCGTATGAGTAAATTAGAATGGATCGTACGAATGAATTAGAATGGATTGTATGAATGAATTAGAATGGATCGTACGAATGAATTAGAATGGATCATACGAATTAATTAGAATGGATCATACAAATGAATTAGAATGGATCGTACGAATGAATTAGAATGGATCGTACGAATGAATTACAATGGATACATTCGTGCGAATGAATTAGAATGGATTGTGCGAATGAATTAGAATGGATTGTACGAATGAATTAGAATGGATCGTACGAATGAATTAGAATGGATATATTCGTGCAAATGAATTAGAATGGATCATATGAATGTATTTGAATGGATCGTATGAGTGAATTAGAATGGATCGTACGAATGAATTAGAATGGAATGTATGAATGAATTAGAATGGATCGTACGAATGAATTAGAATGGATCATACGAATTAATTAGAATGGATCATATGAATGAATTAGAATGGATCGTACGAATGAATTAGAATGGATCGTACGAATGAATTAGAATGGATACATTCGTGCGAATGAATTAGAATGGATTGTGCGAATGAATAAGAACAGATCGTGCGAATGAATTAGAATGGATCGTACGAATGAATTAGAATGGATCGTACGAATGAACAAGAATGGATACATTCGTGCGAATGAATTAGAACGAATCGTACGAATGAATTAAAATGGATCGTACGAATGAATTAGAATGGATTGGACAAATGAATTAGAATAGATCGTACGAATGAATTAGAATGGATCAAATGAATGAATTAGAATGGATCGTACGAATGAATTAGAATGCATCGTACGAAAGAATTAGAATGGATATATTCGTGCGAATGAATTAGAATGGATCGTACGAATGAATTAGACTGGATCATACGAATGAATTTGAATGGATACATTTGTGTGAATGAATCTAAATGGATTGTATGAATGAATTAGAATGGATCGTACGAATGAATTAGAATGGATCATACGAATTAATTAGAATGGATCGTACCAATGAGTAAGAATGGATCGTACAAATGAAATAGAATGGATCGTACGAATGAATTAGAATGGATCGTACGGATTGAATTAGAATGGATTGTATGAATGAAATAGAATGGATACATTCGTGCGAATGAATTAGAATGGATCATACGAATGAGTAAGAATGGATCGTACGAATGCAATAGAATGGATTGTACGAAAGAATTAGAATGGATCGTACAAATGAATTAGAATGGATCGTACGAATGAATTAGAATGGATCATACGAATAAATTCGAATGGATCGTGTGAAAGAATTAGAATGGATTGTATGAATGAATTAGAATAGATCGTATGAATGAATTAGAATGGATCGTACGAATGAATTAGAATGGATCGTACGAATGAACTAGAATGGATACATTCGTGCGAATGAATTAGAATGGATCGTACGAATGAATTAGAATGGATCGTACGAATGAATTAGAATGGATCTTACGAATGAATTAGAATGGATCGTACGAATACACGATCCATGCTAATTCATTCGTTCGATCAATTCTAATTCATTAGCACGATCCATTCTAATTCATTCGTACGATCCATTCTAATTCATTCGCACGATCCATTCTAATTCATTCGTACGATCCATTCTAATTCTTTCACACGATCCATTCTAATTTATTCGTACGATCCATTCTAATTCATTCGTACGATCTATTCTAATTCATTCGTACGATCCATTCTAATTCATTCGTACGATCCATTCTAATTCCTTCGTACGATCCATTCTAATTCATTCATACAATCTATTCTAATTCATTCATACAATCCATTCTAATTCTTTCACACGATCCATTCTAATTCATTCGTACGATCCATTCTAATTCATTCATACAATCCATTCTAATTCTTTCACACGATCCATTCTAATTCATTCGTACGTTCCATTCTAATTCATTAGCACGATCCATGCTAATTCATTCGTTCGTTCAATTCTAATTCATTAGCACGATCCATTCTAATTCATTCGTACGATCCATTCTAATTCATTCGTACGATCCATTCTAATTCATTCATAGGATCCATTCTAATTCATTCATACGATCTATTCTAATTCTTTCGCACGAATGTATCATTTCTAATTCATTCGCACGAATGTATCCATTCTAATTCATTCGTACGATCCATTCTAATTCATTCGTACAATCCATTCTATTTCATTCGTACGATCCATTCTTACTCATTCGTATGATCCATTCTAATTCATTCGCACGAATGTATCCATTCTAAATCATTCGTACGATCCATTCTAATTCATTCGTACGATCCATTCTAAATCATTCGTACAATCCATTCTATTTCATTCGTACGATCAATTCTAATTCATTAGCACAATCCATTCTAATTCATTCGTACGATCCATTCAACTTCATTCGCACGATCCATTCTAATTCATTCGTACAATCCAATCTATTTCATTCGTACGATCCATTCTTACTCATTCGTATGATCCATTCTAATTCATTCGCACGAATGTATCTATTCTAATCCATTTGTACGATCCATTCTAATTCATTCGCATGAATGTAACCATTCTAATTCATTCATTTGATCCATTCTAATTCATTCGTACGATCCATTCTGATTCATTCGTCCGATCCATTCTAATTCATTCGCACGAATGTATCCTTTCTAAACCATTCATACGAACCATTCTAATTTATTCGTACGATCCATTCTAATTCATTCGTAAGATCTATTCTAATTCATTCGTATGATCCATTCTAATTCATTCGTACGATCCATTCTAATTCATTCGTACGATCCATGCTAATTCATTCGCACAATCCATTCTAATTCATTCGCACGAATGTATCCATTCTAATTCATTCGTACGATCCATTCTAATTCATTCATACGATCCATTCTAATTTATTCGTATGATCCATTCTAATTAATTCGTATGATCCATTCTAATTAATTCGTACGATCCATTCTAATTCATTCATACAATCCATTCTAATTCATTCATACGATCCTTTCTAATTCTCTCATACAATCCATTCTAATACATTCATACGATCCATTCTAATTCATTTGCACGAATATATCCATTCTAATTCATTCGTACGATCCATTGTAATTCCTTCGTACGATCCATTCTAATTCATTCGTACGATCTATTCTAATTCATTCATACGATCCATTCTAATTAATTCGTACGATCCACTCTAATTCCTTCGTACGATCCATTCTAATTCATTCGTACGATCCATTCTAATTCATTCGTACAATCTATTCTAATTCATTCGTATGAATGGATACATTCGTGTGAATGAATTAGAATGGATCGTACGAATGAGTAAGAATGGATCGTACGAATGAAATAGAATGGGTTGCACGAATGAATTAGAATGGATCGTACGAATGAATTAGAATGGATCGTGTGAAAGAATTAGAATGAATCGTACGAATGAATTTGAATGGATCGTACGAATGAATTAGAATAGATCGTACGAATGAATTAGAATGGATCGTACGAAGGAATTAGAATGGATCGTACGAATGAATTAGAATGGATATATTCGTGCAAATGAATTAGAATGGATCGTATGAGTAAATTAGAATGGATCGTACGAATGAATTAGAATGGATTGTATGAATGAATTAGAATGGATCGTACGAATGAATTAGAATGGATCATACGAATTAATTAGAATGGATCATACGAATGAATTAGAATGGATCGTACGAATGAATTAGAATGGATCGTACGAATGAATTACAATGGATACATTCGTGCGAATGAATTAGAATGGATTGTGCGAATGAATTAGAATGGATCGTACGAATGAATTAGAATGGATCGTACGAATGAATTAGAATGGATATATTCGTGCAAATGAATTAGAATGGATCATATGAATGTATTTGAATGGATCGTATGAGTGAATTAGAATGGATCGTACGAATGAATTAGAATGGAGTGTATGAATGAATTAGAATGGATCGTACGAATGAATTAGAATGGATCATACGAATTAATTAGAATGGATCATATGAATGAATTAGAATGGATCGTACGAATGAATTAGAATGGATCGTACGAATGAATTAGAATGGATATATTCGTGCGAATGAATTAGAATGGATTGTGCGAATGAATAAGAACAGATCGTGCGAATGAATTAGAATGGATCATACGAATGAATTAGAATGGATCATGCGAATGAATTAGAATGGATCGTACGAATGAATTAGAATGGATACATTTGTGCTAATGAATTAGAATGGATCGTACGAATGAATTAGAATGTATCGTATGAATGAATTAGAATGGATCGTACGAATGAATTAGAATGGATCGTGCTAATGAATTAGAATGGATCGTACGAATGAATTAGAATGGATCGTGTAAACGAATTAGAATGGATCGTACGAATGAATTAGAATGGATCGTGCGAATGAATTAGAATGGATCGTACGAATGAATTAGAATGGATACATTTGTGCGAATGAATTAGAATGGATCGTACGAATGAATTAGAATGGATCGTATGAATGAATTAGAATGGATCGTAGGAATGAATTAGAATGGATCGTGCGAATGAATTAGAATGGATCGTACGAATGAATTAGAATGGATCGTACGAATGAACTAGAATGGATACATTCGTGCGAATGAATTAGAATGGATCGTACGAATGAATTAGAATGGATCGTATGAATGAATTAGAATGGATCTTACGAATGAATTAGAATGGATCGTACGAATGAATTAGAATGGATACATTCGTATGGATCGTACGAATGAATTAGAATGGATACATTCGTGCGAATGAATTAGAATGGATCGGACGAATGAATTAGAATGGATGGTATGAATGAATTAGAATGGATCGTACGAATGAATTAGAATGGATCGTACGAATAAATTAGAATGGATACATTCGTTCGAATGAATTAGAATGGATCATACGAATGAGTAAGAATGGATCGTACGAATGAAATAGAATAGGTTGTACGAATGAATTAGAATGGATCCTACGAATGAATTAGAATGGATCGTGTGAAAGAATTAGAATGGATTGTATGAATGAATTAGAATGGATCGTATGAAAGAATTAGAATGGATCGTACGAATGAATTAGAATGGATCGTACGAATAAATTAGAATGGATACATTCGTCCGAATGAATTAGAATGGATCATACGAATGAGTAAGAATGGATCGTACGAATGAAATAGAATAGATTGTACAAATGAATTAGAATGGATCATACGAATGAGTAAGAATAGATCATGCGAATGAAATAGAATAGATTGTACGAATGAATTAGAATGGATCCTACGAAAGAATTAGAATAGATCGTGTGAAAGAATTAGAATGGATTGTATGAATGAATTAGAATGAATTCGTACGATCCATTCGAATTCAGTCGCACGATCCATTCTAATTCATTCATTCGATCCATTTTAATTCATTCATACAATCTATTCTAATTCTTTCACACGATCCATTCTAATTCATTCGTAGGATCTATTCTAATTCATTCGTACAATCTATTCTATTTCATTCGTACGATCCATTCTTACTCATTCGTATGATCCATTCTAATTCATTCGGACGAATATATCCATTCTAATTTATTCGTACGATCCATTCTAATTCATTCGTACGATCCATTCTAATTCATTCGTACGATCCATTCTAATTCATTTGTCCGATCCATTCTAATTCATTCGCACGAATGTATCCATTCTAATTCATTCATACGATCCATTCTAATTCATTTGTACGATCCATTCTAATTCATTTGTAAGATCCATTCTAATTCATTTGTACGATCCATTCTAATTCATTCGTACAATCCATTCTAATTCATTCGCACGAATGTATCCATTCTAGTTCATTCGTACGATCCATTCTAATTCATTCGTACAATCCATTCTAATTCATTCGCACGATCCATTCTAATTCATTCGTACGATCCATTCTAATTCATTCATGCGATCCATTCTAATTCATTCGTACGATCCATTCTAATTCATTCGCAGAAATGTATCCATTCTAATTCATTCGTACGATCCATTCTAATTCATTCGCACGATCCATTCTAATTCATTCGTACGATCCATTCTAATTCTTTCACACGATCCATTTTAATTCATTCGTACGATCCATTCTAATTCATTCGCACGATCCGTTCTAATTCATTCATATGATCCATTCTAATTCAATCATACGATCCATTCTAATTCATTCGTACGATCCATTCTAATTCATTCGCCCGATCCCTTCTAATTCATTCGTACGATCCATTCTAATTCATTCGCACGATATGTTCTTATTCATTCACACAATCCATTCTAATTCATTCGCACGAATGTATCCATTCTAATTCATTCGTACGATCTATTCTAATTCATTCGTACGATCCATTCTAATTCTTTCGTATGATCCATTCTAATTAATTCGTATGATCCATTCTAATTCATTCATACGATCCATTCTAATTCATTCGTCCGATCCATTCTAATTCATTCGCACGAATGTATCCATTCTAATTCATTCGTACGATCCATTCTAATTCATTCGTACGATCCATTCTAATTCATTCATATGATCCATTCTAATTAATTCGTATGATCCATTCTAATTCATTCGTACGATCCATTCTAATTCATTCATACAATCCATTCTAATTCATTCGCACGAATGTATCCATTCTAATTAATTTGTACAATCCATTCTAATTCATTCGTATGATCTATTCTTATTCATTCGCACGATCCAGTCTAATTGATTCGCACGATCCATTCTAATTCATTCGCACGAATGTATCCATTCTAATTCATTCGTACGATCCATTCTAATTCATTAATATGATCCATTCTTATTCATTCGTACGATCCATTCTAATTCATTCGTACGAATGAATTAGAATGGATCGTGCTAATGAATTAGAATTGATCGAACGAATGAATTAGCATGGATCGTGTATTCGTACGATCCATTCTAATTCATTCGTACGATCCATTCTAATTCATTCGCTCGAATGTATCCATTCTAATCCATTCGTACGATCCATTCTAATCCATTCGTACGATCCATTCTAATTCATTCGCATGAATGTAACCATTCTAATTCATTCATTTAATCCATTCTAATTCATTCGTACGATCCATTCTAATTCATTCGTCCGATCCATTCTAATTCATTCGCACGAATGTATCCATTCTAATTCATTCGTACGATCCATTCTAATTCATTCGTACGATCCATTCTAATTCATTCGTACAATCCATTCTAATTCATTCGTAAGATCCATTCTAATTCATTCTTACGATCCATTCTAATTCATTCGTACGATCCATTCTAATTCATTCGCACGAATGTATCCATTCTAGTTCATTCGTACGATCCATTCTAATTTATTCGTATGATCCATTCTAATTCATTCGCACGATCCATTCTAATTCATTTGTACGATCAATTCTAATTCATTCGCACGAATGTATCCATTCTAATTCATTCATACGATCCATTCTAATTCATTCGTACGATCCATTCTAATTCACTCATACGATCCATTCTAATACATTCATACGATCCATTCTAATTCATTTGCACGAATATATCCATTCTAATTCATTCGTACGATCCATTCTAATTCCTTCGTATGATCCATTCTAATTCATTCGTACGATCTATTCTAAATTCATTCGTACGATCCATTCTAATTCATTAGTACGATCCATTCTAATTCCTTCGTACGATCCATTCTAATTCATTCGTACGATCCATTCTAATTCATTCGTACAATCTATTCTAATTCATTCGTACGAATGGATATATTCGTGTGAATGAATTAGAATGGATCGTACGAATGAGTAAGAATGGATCGTACGAATGAAATAGAATGGATTGCACGAATGAATTAGAATGGATCGTACGAATGAATTAGAATGGATCGTGTGAAAGAATTAGAATGGATTGTATGAATGAATTAGAATGGATCGTACGAATGAATTAGAATGGATCGTACGATGGAATTAGAATGGATCGTACGAATGAATTAGAATGGATCATACGAATGAATTAGAATAGATCGTACGAATGAATTAGAATGGATCGTACGAAGGAATTAGAATGGATCGTACGAATGAATTAGAATGGATATATTCGTGCAAATGAATTAGAATGGATCGTATGAATGTATTTGAATGGATCGTATGAGTGAATTAGAATGGATCGTACGAATGAATTAGAATGGATCGTATGAATGAATTAGAATGGATACATTCGTGTGAATGAATTAGAATTGATCGTATGAATGAATTAGAATAGATTTTGTGAATGAATTAGAACTGATCGTACGAATGAATTAGAATGGATACATTCGTGCGAATGAATTAGAATGGATTGTATGAATGAATTAGAATGGATCGTACGAATGAATTAGAATAGATCGTATGAGTGAATTAGAATGGATACGAAGGAATTAGAATGGATCGTACGAATAAATTAGAATGGATCGTACGAAGGAATTAGAATGGATCGTACGAATGAATTAGAATGGATCGTACGAATGAATTAGAATAGATCGTACGAATGAATTAGAATGGATCGTACGAAGGAATTAGAATGGATCGTACGAATGAATTAGAATGGATCGTACGAATGAACTAGAATGGATACATTCGTGCGAATGAATTAGAATGGATCGTACGAATGAATTAGAATGGATCATACGAATGAATTAGAATGGATCTTACGAATGAATTAGAATGGATCGTACGAATGAATTAGAATGGATCGTACGAATGTATTAGAATGGATACATTCGTGCGAATGAATTAGAATGGATCGGACGAATGAATTAGAATGGATCGTACGAATGAATTAGAATGGATCGTACGAATGAATTAGAAAGGATCGTACGAATAAATTAGAATGGATCCATCCGCCCGAATGAATTAGAATGGATCATACGAATGAGTAAGAATGGATCGTACGAATGTATTAGAATAGATTGTACGAATGAATTAGAATGGATCCTACGAATGAATTAGAATGGATCGTGTGAAAGAATTAGAATGGATTTTATGAATGAATTAGAATGGATCGTATGAATGAATTAGAATGGATCGTGCGAATGAATTCGAATGGATCGTACGAATTCATTCTAATTCATTCATACAATCCAATCTAATTCTTTCACATGATCTATTCTAATTCATTCGTAGGATCCATTCTAATTCATTCGTACAATCTATTCTATTTCATTCGTACGATCCATTCTTACTCATTCGTATGATCCATTCTAATTCATTCGGACGAATGTATCCATTCTAATTTATTCGTACGATCCATTCTAATTAATTCGTACGATCCATTCTAATTCATTCGTACGATCAATTCTAATTCATTCGTACGATCCATAATAATTCATTCGTACGATCCATTCTAATTCATTCGTACGATCCATTCTAATTCATTCATACGATCTATTCTAATTCATTCATACAATCCATTCTAATTCTTTCACACGATCCATTCTAATTCATTCGTACGATCCATTCTAATTCATTCGCACAATCCATTCTATTTCATTCGTACGATCCATTCTTACTCATTTGTATGATCCATTCTAATTCATTCGCATGAATGTATCCATAATGGATCATACGAATGAGTAAGAATGGATCGTACGAATGAAATAGAATGGATTGTGCGAATGAATTAGAATGGACCGTACGAATGAATTAGAAAGGATACATTCGTGCAAATGAACTAGAATGGATCGGACGAATGAATTAGAATGGATCGTACGAATGAATTAGAATGGATCGTATGAATGAATTAGAATGGATCGTACGAATAAATTAGAATGGATACATTCGTCCGAATGAATTAGAATGGATCATACGAATGAGTAAGAATGGATCGTACGAATGAAATAGAATAGATTGTACGAATGAATTAGAATAGATCATGTGAAAGAATTAGAATGGATTGTATGAATGAATTAGAATAAATTCATACGATCCATTCGAATTTATTCGCACGATCCATTCTAATTCATTCATACGATCCATTCTAATTCATTCATACAATCCATTCTAATTCTTTCACACGATCCATTCTAATTCATTCGTAGGATCCATTCTAATTCATTCGTACAATCTATTCTATTTCATTCGTACGATCCATTCTTACTCATTCGTATGATCCATTCTAATTCATTCGGACGAATGTATCCATTCTAATTTATTCGTACGATCCATTCTAATTCGTTCGGACGATCCATTCTAATTCATTCGTACGATCCATTCTAATTCATTCGTCCGATCCATTCTAATTCATTCGCACGAATGTATCCATTCTAATTCATTCGTACGATCCATTCTAATTCATTCGTACGATCCATTCTAATTCATTCGTAAGATCCATTCTAATTCATTCGTACGATCCATTCTAATTCATTCGTACGATCCATTCTAATTCATTCGGACGAATATATCCATTCTAGTTCATTCGTACGATCCATTCTAATTCATTCGTACGATCCATTCTAATTCATTCGCACGATCCATTCTAATTCATTCGTACGATCCATTCTAATTCAGTCATACGATCCATTCTAATTCATTCGTACGATCCATTCTAATTCATTCGCACAAATGTATCCATTCTAATTCATTCGTACGATCCATTCTAATTCATTCGTACGATCCATTCTAATTCATTCGCACGAATGTATCCATTCTAATTTATTCGTACGATCCATTCTAATTAATTCGTACGATCTATTCTAATTCATTCGTATGATCCATTCTAATTCATTCGTACGATCCATTCTTACTCATTCGTACGATCCATTCTAATTCCTTCGTACGATCCATTCTAATTCCTTCGTACGATCAATTCGAATTCATTCGCACGATCCATTCTAATTCTTTCATACAATCCTTTCTAATTCTTTCGTGCGAATAAATTAGAATGGATACCTTTGAGCATATGAATTAGAATGGATCGTACGAATGAATTAGAATGGATCATATTAATGAATTAGAATGGATCGTACGAATGAATTAGAATGGTTACATTCGTGCGAATGAATTAGAATGGATCGTGCGAATCAATTAGACTGGATCGTGCGAATGAATAAGAATAGATCATACGAATGAATTAGAATGGATCGTACGAATTAATTAGAATGGATACATTCGTGCGAATGAATTAGAATGGATTGTATGAATGAATTAGAATGGATCGTACGAATGAATTAGAATGGATCATACGAATTAATTAGAATGGATCATACGAATGAATTAGAATAGATCGTACGAATGAATTAGAATGGATACATTTGTGCGAATGAATTAGAATGGATCGTACGAATGAATTAGAATGGATCGTACGAATGAATTAGAATGGATCGTATGAATGAATTAGAATGGATCGTGCGAATGAATTAGAATGGATCGTACGAATGAATTAGAATAGATCGTGTGAAAGAATTAGAATGGATCATACGAATGAATTAGAATGGATCGTGCGAATGAATTAGAATGGATCGTACGAATGAATTAGAATGGATACATTTGTGCGAATGAATTAGAATGGATCGTACGAATGAATTAGAATGGATCGTATGAATGAATTAGAATGGATCGTACGAATGAATTAGAATGGATCGTGCGAATGAATTAGAATGGATCGTACGAATGAATTAGAATGGATCGTACGAATGAACTAGAATGGATACATTCGTGCGAATGAATTAGAATGGATCGTACGAATGAATTAGAATGGATCTTACGAATGAATTAGAATGGATCTTACGAATGAATTAGAATGGATCGTACGAATGAATTAGAATGGATCTTACGAATGAATTAGAATTGATACATTCGTGCGAATGAATTAGAATGGATCGGACGAATGAATTAGAATGATAGTACAAATGAATTAGAATGGATCGTACGAATGAATTAGAATGGATACATTTGTGCGAATGAATTAGAATGGATCGTACGAATGAATTAGAATGGATCGTACGAATGAATTAGAATGGATCGTATGAATGAATTAGAATGGATCGTGCGAATGAATTATAATGGATCGTACGAATGAATTAGAATAGATCGTGTGAAAGAATTAGAATGGATCATACGAATGAATTAGAATGGATCGTGCGAATGAATTAGAATGGATCGTACGAATGAATTAGAATGGATACATTTGTGCGAATGAATTAGAATGGATCGTACGAATGAATTAGAATGGATCGTATGAATGAATTAGAATGGATCGTACGAATGAATTAGAATGGATCGTGCGAATGAATTAGAATGGATCGTACGAATGAATTAGAATGGATCGTACGAATGAACTAGAATGGATACATTCGTGCGAATGAATTAGAATGGATCGTACGAATGAATTAGAATGGATCTTACGAATGAATTAGAATGGATCTTACGAATGAATTAGAATGGATCGTACGAATGAATTAGAATGGATCTTACGAATGAATTAGAATGGATACATTCGTGCGAATGAATTAGAATGGATCGGACGAATGAATTAGAATGATAGTACAAATGAATTAGAATGGATCGTACGAATGAATTAGAATGGATCGTACGAATAAATTAGAATGGATACATTCATCCGAATGGATTAGAATGGATCATACGAATGAGTAAGAATGGATCGTACGAATAAAATAGAATAGATTGTACGAATGAATTAGAATGGATTCGTACGAATGAATTAGAATGGATACATTCGTGCGAATGAATTAGAATGGATGGTACCAATGAGTAAGAATGGATCGTACGAATGAAATAGAATGGATTGTGCGAATGAATTAGAATGGATCGTACGAATGAATTAGAATGGATCGTGTGAAAGAATTAGAATGGATTGTATGAATGAATTAGAATAGATCGTATGAATGAATTTGAATGGATCGTACGAATGAATTAGAATGGATCGTACGAATGAATTAGAATGGATCGTACGAATGAATTAGAATGGATACATTCGTGCGAATGAATTAGAATGGATACATTCGTGCGAAAGAATTAGAATAGATCGTATGAATGAATTAGAATGGATCCTATGAATGAATTAGAATGGATCGTGCGAATGAATTAGAATGGATCGTACGAAAGAATTAGAATGGATCGTGCTAATGAATTAGAATTGATCGAACGAATGAATTAGCATGGATCGTGCTAATGAATTAGAATGGAACGTACGAATGAAGTAGAATGGATCGTGTGAAAGAATTAGAATGGATTGTAAGAATGAATTAGAATGAATTCGTACAATCCATTCGAATTCATTCGCACGATCCATTCTAATTCGTTCATACGATCCATTCTAATTCATTCGTACGATCCATTCTAATTCATTCGCGCAAATGTATCCATTCAAATTCATTCGTACGATCCATTCTAATTCATTCGCACGATCCATTCTAATTCATTCGTACGATCCATTCTAATTCATTAGCACGATCCATGCTAATTCATTCGTTCGATCAATTCTAATTCATTAGCACGATCCATTCTAATTCATTCGTACGATCCATTCTAATTCATTCGCACGATCCATTCAAATTCATTCGTACGATCCATTCTAATTCTTTCACACGATCCATTCTAATTCATTCGTACGATCCATTCTAATTCATTCGCACGATCCATTCTAATTCATTCGTACGATCCATTCTAATTCATTCATACGATCCATTCTAATTCATTCGTACGATCCATTCTAATTCATTCGCACAAATGTATCCATTCTAATTCATTCGTACGATCCATTCTAATTCATTCGCACGATCCATTCTAATTCATTCGTACGATCCATTCTAATTCATTCACACGATCTGTTCTAATTCATTCGCACAATCCATTCTAATTCATTCGCACGAATGTATCCATTCTAATTCATTCGTACGATCCATTCTAATTCATTCGTACAATCCATTCTAATTCATTCGTCTGATCCATTCTAATTAATTCGTATGATCCATTCTAATTCATTCGTACGATCCATTCTAATTCATTCATACAATCCATTCTAATTCATTCGTACGATCTATTCTAATTCACTCATACGATCCATTCTAATACATTCATACGATCCATTCTAATTCATTTGCACGAATATATCCATTCTAACTCATTCGTATGATCCATTCTAATTCCTTCGTACGATCCATTCTAATTCATTCGTACGATCTATTCTAATTCATTCGTACGAACCATTCTAATTCATTCGCACGATCCATTCTAATTCATTCATAGGATCCATTCTAATTCATTCATACGATCTATTCTAATTCTTTCGCACGAATGTATCCATTCTAATTCATTCGTACGAATGTATCCATACTAATTCATTCGTACGATCCATTCTAATTCATTCGTATGATCCATTGTAATTCATTCGTACGATCCATTCTAATTCATTCTTACGATCTATTCTAATTCAGTCATACAATCCATTCTAATTCTTTCACACGATCTATTCTAATTCATTCGTACGATCCATTCTAATTCATTCGCACAATCCATTCTGTTTCATTCGTACGATCCATTCTTACTCATTGGTACGATCCATTCTAATTCATTCACACGAATGTATCCATTCTAATTCATTCGTACGAATCCATTCTAATTCATTCGTACAATCTATTCTATTTTATTCGTACGATCCATTCTTACTCATTCGTATGATCCATTCTAATTCATTCGGACGAATGTATCCATTCTAATTTATTCGTACGATCCATTCTAATTCATTCGTACGATCCGTTCTAATTCATTCGTACGATCCATTCTAATTCATTGGTCCGATCCATTCAAATTCATTCGCACGAATGTATCCATTCTAATTCATTCGTACGATCCATTCTAATTCATTCGTACGATCCATTCTAATTCATTCGTAAGATCCATTCTAATTCATTCGTACGATCCATTCTAATTCATTCATACGATCCATTCAAATTTATTCGCACGAATGTATCCATTCTAGTTCATTCGTACGATCCATTCTAATTCATTCGTACGATCCATTCTAATTCATTCGCACGATCCATTCTAATTCATTCGTACGATCCATTTTAATTCATTCATACGATCCATTCTGATTCATTCGTACGATCCATTCTAATTCATTCGCACAAATGTATCCATTCTAACTCATTCGTATGATCCATTCTAATTCATTCGCACGATCCATTCTAATTCATTCGTACGATCCATTCTAATTCTTTCACACGATCCATTCTAATTCATTCGTCATACAATCCATTCTAATTCTTTCACACGATCCATTCTAATTCATTCGTACGTTCCATTCTAATTCATTAGCACGATCCATGCTAATTCATTCGTTCGATCAATTCTAATTCATTAGCACGATCCATTCTAATTCATTCGTACGATCCATTCTAATTCATTCGCACGATCCATTCTAATTCATTCGCACGAATGTATCCATTCTAATTCATTCATACGATCCATTCTAATTCATTCGTAAGATCCATTCTAATTCATTCATACGATCTATTCTAATTCATTCATACAATCCATTCTAATTCTTTCACACGATCCATTCTACCTCATTCGTACGATCCATTCTAATTCATTCGCACCATCCATTCTATTTCATTCGTACGATCCTTTCTTACTCATTCGTATGATCCATTCTAATTCATTCGCACGAATGTATCCATAATGGATCATACGAATGAGTAAGAATGGATCGTACAAATGAAATAGAATGGATTGTGCGAATGAATTAGAATGGACCGTACGAATGAATTAGACGTACGAATGAATTAGAATGGATACATCCGTGCGAATAAATTAGAATGGATCATACGAATGAGTAAGAATGGATCGTCATTCTAATTCATTCGTATGATCCATTCTAATTCATTTGTATCCATTCTATTTCATTCGCACGATCCATTCTAATTCATTCGCGCAATCTATTCTAATTCATTCGTACGATCCATTCTAATTCATTCGTACGATCCATTCTAATTCATTCATACAATACATTCTAATTTATTCGCACGAATGTATCTATTCTAATTCATTCGTACGATCCATTCTAATTCATTCGCACAATCTATTCTAATTCATTCATACGATCCATTCTAATTCATTCGCACGAATGTATCCATTCTAATTCATTCATACGATCCATTCTACTTCATTCGTACTATCCGTTCTAATTCACTCATACGATCCATTCTAATTCATTCATACGATCCATTCTAATTCATTTGCACGAATATATCCATTCTAATTCATTCGTACGATCCATTCTAATTCCTTCGTACGATCCATTCTAATTCCTTCGTACAATCCATTCTATTTCATTCGTATGATCCATTCTAATTCCTTCGTACGATCCATTCTAATTCCTTCGTATCCATTCTAATTCACTCATACGATCCATTCTAATTCATTCGTACGATTCATTCTAATTCATTCATACAATCCATTCTAATTCATTCGCACGAATGTATCCATTCTAATCCATTCGTACGATCCATTCTAATCCATTCGTACGATCCATTGTAATTCATTCGCATGAATGTAACCATTCTAATTCATTCATTTGATCCATTCTAATTCATTCGTACGATCCATTCTAATTCATTCGTCCGATCCATTCTAATTCATTCGCACGAATGTATCCATTCTAATTCATTCGTACGATCCATTCTAATTCATTCGTACGATCCATTCTAATTCATTCGTAAGATCCATTCTAAATCATTCGTACGATCCATTCTAATTAATTCGTACGATCCATTCTAATTCATTCGCACGAATGTATCCATTCTAGGTCATTCGTACGATCCATTCTAGTTCATTCGTACGATCCATTCTAATTCATTCGTACGATCCATTCTAATTCATTTGTATGATCCATTCTAATTAATTCGTATGATCCATTCTAATTCATTCGTCCGATCTATTCTAATTCATTCATACAATCCATTCTAATTCATTCGCATAAATATATCCATTCTAATTAATTCGTACGATCCATTCTAATTCATTCGTATGATCCATTCTTATTCATTCGCACGATCCAGTCTAATGGATTCGCACGATCCATTCTAATTCATTCGCACGAATGTATCCATTCTAATTCATTCGTACAATCCATTCTAATTCATTAATATGATCCATTCTAATTCATTCGTACGATCCATTCTAATTCATATGCACAAAGGTATCCATTCTAATTCATTCGTACGATCCATTCTAATTCAGGATCGTACGAATGAATTAGAATGGATACATTCGTGCGAATGAATTAGAATTGATCGTACGAATGTATTAGAATGGATCGTGCGAATGAATTAGAATGGATCGTACAAATGAATTGGAATGGATACATTCGTGCGAAAGAATTAGAATAGATCGTATGAATGAATTAGAATGGATCCTATGAATGAATTAGAATGGATCGTGCGAATGAATTAGAATGAATCGTACGAATGAATTACAATGGATACATTCGTGCGAATAAATTAGAATGGATCGGACGAATGAATTAGAATGGATCGTACGAATGAATTAGAATGGATCAAATGAATGAATTAGAATGGTTACATTCATGCGAATGAATTAGAATGGATCGTACGAATGGATTAGAATGGATCGTACGAATGGATTAGAATGGATACACTCGGGCGAATGAATTAGAATGGATCGTACGAATGAATAAGAATGGATCATACGAATGGATTAGAATGGATCCTACGAATGGATTAGAATGGATACCTTTGTGCATATGAATTAGAATGGATCGTACGAATGAATTAGAATGGATCATATGAATGAATTAGAATGGATCGTGCGAATGAATTCGAATGGATCGTACGAATTCATTCTAATTCATTTATACAATCCATTCTAATTCTTTCACACGATCCATTCTAATTCATTCGTACGTTCCATTCTAATTCATTAGCACGATCCATGCTAATTCATTCGTTCGATCAATTCTAATTCATTAGCACGATCCATTCTAATTCATTCATACGATCCATTCTAATTCATTCGCACGATCCATTCTAATTCATTCATAGGATCCATTCTAATTCATTCATACGATCTATTCTAATTCTTTCGCACGAATGTATCCATTCTAATTCATTCGCACGATTGTATCCATTCTAATTCATTCGTACGATCCATTCTAATTCATTCGTACGATCCTTTCTAATTCATTCATACGATCTATTCTAATTCATTCATACAATCCATTCTAATTCTTTCACACGATCCATTCTAATTCATTCATATGATCCATTTAATTCATTCGTACGATCCATTCTAATTCAGATGCACAAAGGTATCCATTCTAATCCTTTCGTAGGATCCATTCTAATCTATTCGTACGATCCATTCTAATTCATTCGTACGATCCATTCTAATTCATTCGCTCGAATGTATCCATTCTAATCCATTCGTACGATCCATTCTAATCCATTCGTACGATCCATTCTAATTCATTCGCATGAATGTAACCATTCTAATTCATTCATACGATCCATTCTAATTCATTCGTACGATCCATTCTAATTCATTCGTACGATCCATTCTAATTCATTCGTACGATCCATTCTAATTCATTCGCACGAATGTATCTATTCTAATTCATTCATATGATCCATTCTAATTCATTCATACAATCCATTCTAATTCTTTCACACGATCCATTCTAATTCATTCGTACGATCCATTCTAATTCATTTGTACAATCCATTCTAATTCATTCGCACGAATGTATCCATTCTTATTCATTCATACGATCCATTCTAATTCATTCGTACGATCCATTCTAATTCCTTCGTACGATCCATTCTAATTCATTCGTACGATCCATTCTAATTCATTCGTACGATCCATTCTAATTCATTCGTACGATCCATTCTAATTCATTCGTACAATCCATTCAAATTCATTCGTACGATCCATTCTAATTCATTCGCACGAATGTATCCATTCTAGTTCATTCGTACGATCCATTCTAATTCATTCGTACGATCCATTCTAATCCATTCGTACGATCCATTCTAATTCATTCTTACGATCCATTCTAATTCATTCATACAATCCATTATAATTCTTTCACACGATCCATTCTAATTCATTCGTAGGATCGATTCTAATTCATTCGTACAATCTATTCTTTTTCATTCGAACGATCCATTCTTACTCATTCGTATGATCCATTCTATTTCATTCGGACGAATGTATCCATTCTAATTTATTCGTACGATCCATTCTAATTCATTCGTACGATCCATTCTAATTCATTCGTACGATCCATTCTTACTCATTCGTATGATCCATTCTAATTCATTCGTACGATCCATTCTAATTCATTCGTACGATCGATTCTAATGCATTCGCACTATCCATTCTAATTCATTCGTACGATCCATTCTAATTCATTCGTATGATCCATTCTAATTTATTCGTTCAAATATATCCATTCTAATTCATTCCGTACGATCCATTCTAATTCATTCGTACGATCCATTCTAATTCATTCGTACGAATGTATCCATTCTAATTCATTCGTACGATCCATTCTAATTCATTCGTACGATCCATTCTAATTCATTCGGACGAATGTATCCATTCTAATTTATTCGTACGATCCATTCTAATTCATTCATTTGATCCATTCTAATTCATTCGTATGATCCATTCTAATTCATTCGTCCGATCCATTCGAATCCATTCTAATTCATTCGCACGAATGAATCCATTCTAATTCATTCGTACGATCCATTCTAATTCATTCGTACGATCCATTCTAATTCCTTCGTACGATCCATTCTAATTCATTCGTACGATCCATTCTAATTCATTCGTACAATCTATTCTAATTCATTCGTACGAATGGATACATTCGTGTGAATGAATTAGAATGGATCGTACGAATGAGTAAGAATGGATCGTCCGAATGAAATAGAATGGATTGCACGAATGAATTAGAATGGATCGTACGATTGAATTAGAATGGATCGTGTGAAAGAATTAGAATGGATTGTATGAATGAATTAGAATGGATCGTACGAATGAATTAGAATGGATCGTACAAGGATCCATTCTAATTCATTCGTACAATCTATTCTATTTCATTCGTACGATCCATTCTTACTCATTCGTATGATCCATTCTAATTTATTCGGACGAATGTATCCATTCTAATTTATTCGTACGATCCATTCTAATTCATTCGTACGATCCATTCTAATTCATTCGTACGATCCATTCTTACTCATTCGTATGATCCATTCTAATTCATTCGTATGATCCATTCTAATTCATTCGTACGATCGATTCTAATTCATTCGCACTATCCATTCTAATTCATTCGTACGATCCATTCTAATTCATTCGTATGATCAATTCTAATTTATTCGTTCAAATATATCCATTCTAATTCATTCGTACGATCCATTCTAATTCATTCGCACGATCCATTCTAATTCATTCGCACGAATGTATCCAATCTAATTCATTTGCACGATCCATTCTAATTCATTCCTATGATCTATTCTAATTCATTCGTACGATCCATTCTAATTCATTCTAATTCATTCGTACGATCCATTCTACGATCCATTCTAATTCATTCGTATATTCCATTCTAATTCATTAGCACGTTCCATGCTAATGAATTAGAATGGATCGTACGATCCAATCTAATTCATTCATACGATCCATTCTTACTCATTCGTAGGATCCATTCTAATTCAATCGTACGATCCATTCTAATTCATTCGTACGATCCGTTCTAATTCATTCGTACGATCCATTCTAATTCCTTCGTACGATCCATTCTAATTCATTCGTACGATCCATTCTAATTCATTCGCGCAATCTATTCTAATTCATTCGTACGATCGATTCTAATTCATTCGTTCGATCCATTCTAATTCATTCATACAATCCATTCTAATTTATTCGCACGAATGTATCCATTCTAATTCATTCGTACGATCCATTATAATTCATTCGCACAATCTATTCTAATTCATTCATACGATCCATTCTAATTCATTCGCACGAATGTATCCATTCTAATTCATTCATACGATCCATTCTACTTCATTCGTACTATCCGTTCTAATTCACTCATATGATCGATTCTAATTCATTCATACGATCCATTCTAATTCATTTGCATGAATATATCCATTCTAATTCATTCGTACAATCCATTCTAATTCCTTCGTACGATCCATTCTAATTCCTTCGTACGATCCATTCTAATTCGTTTGCACGAATGTATCCATTCTAATTCATTCGTACGATCCATTCTAATTCATTCGTACGATCCATTCTAATTCATTCGTAAGATCCATTCTAATTCATTCGTACGATCCATTCTAATTCATTCGTACGATCCATTCTAATTCATTCGCACGAATGTATCCATTCTAGTTCATTCGTACGATCCATTCTAATCCATTCGTACGATCCATTCTAATTCATTCGTACGATCCATTCTAATTCATTCGCTCGAATGTATCCATTCTAACCATTCGTACGATCCATTCTAATCCATTCGTACGATCCATTCTAATTCATTCGCACGAATGTATCCATTCTAATTCATTCGTACGATCCATTCTAATTCATTCGTAAGATCAATTCTAATTCATTCGTACGATCCATTCTAATTCATTCGTACGATCCATTCTAATTCAGTCGCACGAATGTATCCATTCTAATTCATTCGTACGATCCATTCTAATTCATTCGTACGATCCATTCTAATTCATTCGCACGATCCATTCTAATTCATTCGTACGATCAATTCCAATTCATTCGCACGAATGTATCCATTCTAATTCATTCATACGATCCATTCTAATTCATTCGTACGATCCATTCTAACTCACTCATACGATCCATTCTAATACATTCATACGATCCATTCTAATTCATTTGCACGAATATATCCATTCTAATTCATTCGTACGATCCATTCTAATTCATTCGTACGATCTATTCTAATTCATTCGTACGATCCATTCTAATTCATTCGTACGATCCATTCTAATTCCTTCATACGATCCATTCTAATTCATTCGTACGATCCATTCTAATTCATTCGTACAATCTATTCTAATTCATTTGTACGAATGGATACATTCGTGTGAATGAATTAGAATGGATCGTACAAATGAGTAAGAATGGATCGTACGAATGAAATAGAATGGATTGCACGAATGAATTAGAATGGATCGTACGAATGAATTAGAACGGATCGTGTGAAAGAATTAGAATGGATTGTATGAATGAATTAGAATGGATCGTACGAATGAATTAGAATGGATACATTCGTCCGAATGAATTAGAATGGATCATAAGAATGAGTAAGAATGGATCGTACGAATGAAATAGAATAGATTGTACGAATGAATTAGAATGGATCCTACGAATGAATTAGAATGGATCGTGTGAAAGAATTAGAATGGATTGTACGAATGAATTAGAATGGATCCTATGAATGAATTAGAATGGATCGTGCGAATGAATTAGAATGGATCATACGAATGAATTATAATGGATCGTGCTAATGAATTAGAATTGATCGAACGAATGAATTAGCATGGATCGTGCTAATGAATTAGAATGGAACGTACGAATGAATTAGAATGGATCGAGTGAAAGAATTAGAATGGATTGTATGAATAAATTAGAATGAATTCGTACGATCCATTCGAATTCATTCGCACGATCCATTCTAATTCATTCATACGATCCATTCTAATTCATTCATACAATCCATTCTAATTCTTTCACACGATCCATTCTAATTCATTCGTAGGATCCATTCTAATTCATTCGTACAATCTATTCTATTTCATTCGTACGATCCATTCTTACTCATTCGTATGATCCATTCTAATTCATTCGGACGAATGTATCCATTCTAATTTATTCGTACGATCCATTCTAATTTATTCGTACGATCCATTCTAATTCATTCGTACGATCCATTCTAATTCATTCGTCCGATCCATTCTAATTCATTCGCACGAATGTATCCATTTTAATTCATGCGTACGATCCATTCTAATTCATTCGTACGATCCATTCTAATTCATTCGTAAGATCCAGTCTAATTCATTCGTATGATCCATTCTAATTCATTCGTACGATCCATTCTAATTCCTTCGTACGATCCATTCTAATTCATTCGTACGATCCATTCTAATTCATTCATACAATCCATTCTAATTCTTTCACACGATCCATTCTAATTCATTCGTACGATCCATTCTAATTCATTCGTGCAATCCATTCTATTTCATTCGTACGATCCATTCTTACTCATTCGTACGATCCATTCTAATTCATTCACACGAATGTATCCATTCGTACGAATGAATTAGAATAGATTGTACGAATGAATTAGAATGGATCGTACGAAGGAATTAGAATGGATCGTACGAATGAATTAGAATAGATCGTACGAATGAATTAGAATGGATCGTACGAAGGAATTAGAATTGATCGTACGAATGAATTAGAATGGATATATTCGTGCAAATGAATTAGAATGGATCGTATGAACGTATTAGAATGGATCATATGAGTGAATTAGAATGGATCGTACGAATGAATTAGAATGGATCGTATGAATGAATTAGAATGGATACATTCGTGCGAATGAATTAGAATTGATCGTACGAATGAATTAGAATGGATCGTGCGAATGAATTAGAATGGATCGTATTAATGAATTATAATGGATCTTACGAATGAATTAGAATGGATCGTACGAATGAATTAGAATGGATCGTACGAATGAATTAGAATGGATACATTCGTGCGAATGAATTAGAATGGAACGGACGAATGAATTAGAATGGATCGTACGAATGAATTAGAATGGATCAAATGAATGAATTAGAATGGTTACATTCATGCGAATGAATTAGAATGGATCGTACGAATAGATTAGAATGGATCGTATGAATGGATTAGAATTGATACATTCAAGCGAATGAATTAGAATGGATCGTACGAATGAATTAGAATGGATCATACGAATGGATTAGAATGGATCGTACGAATGAACTAGAATGGATACATTCGTGCGAATGAATTAGAATGGATCGTACGAATGAATTAGAATGGATCGTACGAATGAATTAGAATGGATCTTACGAATGAATTAGAATGGATCGTACGAATGAATTAGAATGGATCGTACGAATGAATTAGAATGGATACATTCGTGCGAATTAATTAGAATGGATCGTACGAAGGAATTAGAATGGATCGTACGAATGAGTTAGAATGGATATATTCGTGCAAATGAATTAGAATGGATCGTGTGAATGAATTAGAATGGATCGTATGAGTGAATTAGAACGGATAGTACGAATGAAGTAGAATGGATCGTATGAATAAATTAGAATGGATACATTCGTGCGAATGAATTAGAATGGATCGTATGAATGAATTAGAATAGATTGTGCGAATGAATTAGAATGGATCGTACGAATGAATTAGAATGGATACATTCGTGCGAATAAATTAGAATGGATTGTATGAATGAATTAGAATGGATCGTACGAATGAATTAGAATGGATCGTACGAATGAATTAGAATAGATTGCGCAAATGAATTAGAATGGATCGTACGAATAAATTAGAATGGATTGTACGAAGGAATTAGAATGGATCGTACGATTGAATTAGAATGGATCGTACGAATGAATTAGAAAGGATCGTACGAAGGAATTAGAATGGATCGTACGAATGAATTAGAATGGATCGTACGATTGAATTAGGATGGATCATACAAATGAGTAAGAATGGATCGTATGAATGAATTAGATTGGATCGTACGATCCATTCTAATTCATTAGCATGGATCGTGCTAATGAATTAGAATGGAATATACGAATGAATTAGAATGGATCGTAGAATGGATCGTACGAATGAATTAGAATGGATCGTACGAATGAATTAGAATAGATCATAGGAATGAATTAGAATGGATCGTGCAAATGAATTAGAATGGATACATTCGTGCGAATGAATTAGAATGGATCGTGCGAATGAATTAGAATGGATCGTACGAATGAATTAAAATGGATATATTGGAACGAATACATTAGAATGGATCATACAAATGAATTAGAATGGATCGTACGAATGAATTAGAATGGATAGTGCGAATGAATTAGAATGGATCGTACGAATGAATTAGAATGGATCGTAGGAATGAATTAGAATGGATCATACGAATGAGTAAGAATGGATCGTACGAATGAATTAGAATGGATGGTACGAATGAATTAGAATGGATCGTACGAATAAATTAGAATGGATACATTCGTCCGAATGAATTAGAATGGATCATACGAATGAGTAAGAATGGATCGTACGAATGAAATAGAATAGATTGTACGAATGAATTAGAATGGATCCTAGTACGATCCATTCTAATTCATTCGTATGATCCATTCTAGTTCATTCATACAATCCATTCTAATTCTTTCACACGATCCATTCTAATTCATTCGTACGATCCATTCTAATTCATTCGTGCAATCCATTCTATTTCATTCATACGATCTATTCTTACAAATTCGTACGATCCATTCTAATTCATTCACACGAATGTATCCATTCGAACGAATGAATTAGAATAGATTGTACGAATGAATTAGAATGGATCGTACGAATGAATTAGAATGGATCGTACGAAGGAATTAGAATGGATCGCACGAATGAATTAGAATGGATCGTACGAATGAATTAAAATAGATCGTACGAATGAATTAGAATAGATCGTACGAAGGAATTAGAATGGATCGTACGAATGAATTAGAATGGATATATTCGTGCAAATGAATTAGAATGGATCGTATGAATGTATTAGAATGGATCGTATGAGTGAATTAGAATGGATCATACGAATTAATTAGAATGGATCATACGAATGAATTAGAATGGATAGTACGAATGAATTAGAATGGATACATTCGTGCGAACGAATTAGAATGGATTGTGCGAATGAATGAGAACAGATCGTGCGAATGAATTAGAATGGATCGTACGAATGAATTAGAATGGATCGTGCGAATGAATTAGAATGGATCGTACGAATGAATTAGAATGGATACATTTGTGCGAATGAATTAGAATGGATCGTACGAATGAATTAGAATGGATCGTATGAATGAATTAGAATGGATCGTACGAATGAATTAGAATGGATCGTGCAAATGAATTAGAATAGATCGTACGAATGAATTAGAATGGATCGTACGAATGAACTAGAATGGATACATTCGTGCGAATGAATTAGAATGGCTCGTACGAATGAATTAGAATGGATCGTACGAATGAATTAGAATGGATACATTTGTGCGAATGAATTAGAATGGATCGTACGAATGAATTAGAATGGATCGTATGAATGAATTAGAATGGATCGTACGAATGAATTAGAATGGATCGTACGAAGGAATTAGAATGGATCGTACGAATGAATTAGATTGGATATATTCGTGCAAATGAATTAGAATGGATCGCATGAATGTATTAGAATGGATCGTATGAGTGAATTAGAATGGATCGTGCGAATGAATTAGAATGGATTGTATGAATGAATTAGAATGGATCGTACGAATGAATTAGAATGGATCATACGAATTAATTAGAAAGGATCATACGAACGAATTAGAATGGATCGTACGAATGAATTAGAATTGATTAGAATGGATCGTGCGAATGAATTAGAATGGATCGTATGAATGAATTAGAATGGATCGTGCTAATAAATTAGAATTGATCGAACGAATGAATTAGCATGGATCGTGCTAATGAATTAGAATGGAACGTACGAATGAATTAGAATGGATCGTGTGAAAGAATTAGAATGGAATGTATGAATGAATTAGAATGAATTCGTATGATCCATGCGAATTCATTCGCACGATCTATTCTAATTCATTCATACGATCCATTCTAATTCATTCATACAATCGATTCTAATTCTTTCACATGATCCATTCTAATTCATTCGTAGGATCCATTCTAATTCATTCCTACAATCTATTCTATTTCATTCGTACGATCCATTCTTGCTCATTCGTATGATCCATTCTAATTCATTCGGACGAATGTATCCATTCTAATTTATTCGTACGATCCATTCTAATTCATTCGTACGATCCATTCTAATTGATTCGTACGATCCATTCTTACTCATTCGTATGATCCATTCTAATTCATTCGTACGATCCATTCTAATTCATTCGTACGATCCATTCTAATTCATTCGCACAATCTATTCTAATTCATTCGTACGATCCATTCTAATTCATTTGTACGATCGTACGAATGAATTAGAATGGATCGTACGGAATGAATTAGAATGGATTGTATGAATGAATTAGAATGGATACATTCGTGCGAATGAATTAGAATGGATCATACGAATGAGTAAGAATGGATTGTACGAATGAAATAGAATGGATTGTACGAATGAATTAGAATGGATCGTACAAATGAATTAGAATGGATCGTACGAATGAATTAGAATGGATCATACGAATTAGTAAGAATGGATCGTACAAATGAAATAAAATGGATTGTACGAATGAATTAGAATGGATCGTACGAATGAATTAGAATGGATCATGTGAAAGAATTAAAATGCATTGTATGAATGAATTAGAATGGATCGTATGAATGAATTAGAATGGATCGTGCGAATGAATTCGAATGGATCGCATGATGCATTCGAATAGAATGGATCGTATGAATGAATTAGAATGGATCGGGCGAATGAATTAGAATGGATTGTAGGAATAAATTAGAATGGATCATATGAATGAATTAGAATGGATCGTATGAATGAATTAGAATGGATCGTGCGAATGAATTAGAATGGATCGTACGAATGAATTAGAATGGATCGTACGAATGAATTAGAATGGATCATACAAATGAGTAAGAATGGATCGTACGAATGAAATAGAATGGATTGTACGAATGAATTAGAATGGATACATTCATGCGAATGAATTAGAATGGATCGGACGATTGAATTAGAATGGATCGTACGATTCATTCTAATTCATTCGTATGATCCATTCTTATTCATTCGTACGATCCAGTCTAAGTGATTCGCACGATCCATTCTAATTCATTCGCACGAATGTATCCATTCTAATTCATTCGTACGATCCATTTTAATTCATTAATATGATCCATTCTAATTCATTCGCACAATCCATTCTAATTCATTCGCACTAATGTATCCATTCTAATTCATTTGTACCATCCATTCTAATTCATTCGTATGATCCATTCTAATTAATTCGTAAGATCCATTCTAATTCATTCGTACGATACATTCTAATTCATTCATACAATCAATTCTAATTCATTCGCACGAATGTATCCATTCTAATTAATTCGTACGATCCATTCTAATTCATTCGTATGATCTATTCTTATTCATTCGCACGATCCAGTCTAATTGATTCGCACGATCCATTCTAATTCATTTGCACGAATGTATGCATTCTAATTCATTCGTACGATCCATTCTAATTCATTAATATTATCCTTTCTAATTCATTCGTACGATCCATTCTAATTCATATGCACAAAGGTATCCATTATAATCCATTCGTAGGATCCATTCTAATCCATTCGTACGATCCATTCTAATTCATTCGTACGATCCATTCTAATTCATTCGCTCGAATGTATCCATTCTAATCCATTCGTACGATCCATTCTAATCCATTCATACGACCCATTCTAATTCATTCGCATGAATGTAACCATTCTAATTCATTCATTTGATCCATTCTAATTCATTCGTCCGATCCATTCTAATTCATTCGCACGAATGTATCCATTCTAATTCATTCGTACGATCCATTCTAATTCATTCGTACGATCCATTCTAATTCATTCGTAAGATCCATTCTAATTCATTCGTACGATCCATTCTAATTCATTCGTACGATCCATTCTAATTCATTCGCACGAATGTATCCATTCTAGTTCATTCGTACGATCCATTCTAATTCATTCGCACGAATGTATCCATTCTAGTTCATTCGTACGATCCATTCTAATTCATTCGTACGATCCATTCTAATTCATTCGTACGATCAATTCTAATTCATTCGCACGAATGTATCCATTCTAATTCATTCGTACGATCCTGAATTAGAATGGATCGTACGAATGAATTAGAATGGATACCTTTGTGCATATGAATTAGAATGGATCGTACGAATGAATTAGAATGGATCATATTAATGAATTAGAATGGATCGTACGAATGAATTAGAATGGATACATTCGTGCGAATGAATTAGAATGGATCGTGCATGAATGTATCCATTCTAATTCATTCGTACGATCCATTCTAATTCATTAATATGATCCATTCTAATTCATTCGTACGATCCATTCTAATTCATATGCACAAAGGTATCCATTCTAATCCATTCGTAGGATCCATTCTAATCCATTCGTACGATCCATTCTAATTCATTCGTACGATCCATTCTAATTCATTCGCTCGAATGTATCCATTCTAATCCATTCGTACGATCCATTCTAATCCATTCGTACGATCCCTTCTAATTCATTCGAATGAATGTAACCATTCTAATTCATTCATTTGATCCATTCTAATTCATTCGTACGATCCATTCTAATTCATGCGTCCGACCCATTCTAATTCATTCGCACAAATGTATCCATTCTAATTCATTCGTACGATCCATTCTAATTTATTCGTACGATCCAGTACGATCCATTCTAATTCATTCGTAAGATCCATTCTAATTCATTCGTACGATCCATTCTTATTCATTCGTACGATCCATTCTAATTCATTCGCACGAATGTATCCATTCTAGTTCATTCGTACGATCCATTCTAATTTATTCGTACGATCCATTCTAATTCATTCGCACGATCCATTCTAATTCATTCGTACGATCCATTCTAATTCTTTCACACGATCCATTCTAATTCATTCGTCCGATCCATTCTAATTCATTCGTACGATCTATTCTAATTCATTCGTACGATCCATTCTAATTCATTCGTACGATCCATTCTAATTCCTTCGTACGATCCATTCTAATTAATTCATACAATCCATTCTAATTCTTTCACACGATCCATTCTAATTCATTCGTACGATCCATTCTAATTCATTCGTGCAATCCATTCTATTTCATTCGTACGATCCATTCTTACTCATTCGTACGATCCATTCTAATTCATTCTCACGAATGTATCCATTCGTACGAATGAATTAGAATAGATTGTACGAATGAATTAGAATGGATCGTACGAATGAATTAGAATGGATCGTACGAATGAATTAGAATGGATCGTACGAATGAGAATAGATCGTACGAATGAATTAGACTGGATCGTACGAAGGAATTAGAATGGATCGTACGAATGAATTAGAATGGATATATTCGTGCAAATGAATTAGAATGGATCGTAAGAATGTATTAGAATGGATCGTATGAGTGAATAAGAATGGATCGTACGAATGAATTAGAATGGATTGTATGAATGAATTAGAATGGATCGTACGAATGAATTAGAATGGATCGTATGAATGAATTAGAATGGATCGTACGAATGAATTAGAATGGATCGTGCGAATGAATTAGAATGGATCGTACGAATGAATTAGAATGGATCGTACGAATGAACTAGAATGGATACATTCGTGCGAATGAATTAGAATGGATCGTATGAATGAACTAGACTGGATCGTACGAATGAATTAGAATGGATCGTATGAATGGATTAGAATGGATCATACGAATGAATTAGAATGGTTCGTGCGAATGAATTAGAATGGATCGAACGAATGAATTAGAATGGATATATTCGAGCGAATGAATTAGAATAGATCGTAGGAATGAATTAGAATGGATCATACGAATGAATTAGAATGGATCGTACGAACGAATTAGAATGGATCGTATGAACGAATTAGAATGGATCATATGAAAGAATTAGAATGGATCGTACGAATGAATTAGAATGGATACATTCGAGCGAATGAATTAGAATGGATCGTACGAATGAATTAGAATGGATTGTACGAATGAATTAGAATGGATAGTGCGAATGAATTAGAATGGATCGTACGAATGAATTAGAATGGATACATTCGTGCGAATGAATTAGAATGGATCATACGAATGAGTAAGAATGGATCGTACGAATGAAATAGAATGGATTATACAAATGAATTAGAATGGATACATTCGTGCGAATGAATTAGAATGGATCGTATGTACGAATGAATTAGAATGGACACATTCGTGCGAATGAATTAGAATGGATCGTACGAATGAATTAGAATGGATCGTGCGAATGAATTAGAATGGATTGTACGAATGAATTAGAATGGATCGTACGAATGAACTACAATGGATACATTCGTGCGAATGAATTAGAATGGATCGTACGAATGATTTAGAATGGATCGTACGAATAAATTAGAATGGATCTTACGAATGAATTAGAATGGATCGTACGAATAAATTAGAATGGATCGTATGAATGGTTTAGAATGGATACATTCGTGCGAATGAATTAGAATGGATCGGACGAATGAATTAGAATGGATCGTACGAATGAATTAGAATGGATCGTACGAATGATTTAGAATGGATATATTCGTGCGAATGAATTAGAATGGATCATACGAATGAGTAAGAATGGATCGTACGAATGAAATAGAATGGATTGTACGAATGAATTAGAATGGATTCGTACGAATGAATTAGAATGGATACATTCGTGCGAATGAATTAGAATGGATCTTACCAATGAATAAGAATGGATCGTACGAATGAAATAGAATGGATTGTGCGAATGAATTAGAATGGATCGTACGAATGAATTAGAATGGATCGTGTGAAAGAATTAGAATGGATTGTATGAATGAATTAGAATAGATCGTATGAATGAATTAGAATGGATCGGACGAATGAATTAGAATGGATCGTACGAATGAATTAGAATGGATACATTCGTGCAAATGAATTAGAATGGATCGTATGAATGAATTAGAATAGATTGTGCGAATGAATTAGAATGGATCGTACGAATGAATTAGAATGGATACATTCGTGCGAATAAATTAGAATGGATTGTATGAATGAATTAGAATGGATCGTACGAATGAATTACAATGGATCGTACGAATGAATTAGAATAGATTGCGCGAATGAATTAGAATGGATCGTGCGAATGAAATAGAATGGATACAAATGAATTAGAATGGATCGTACAAATGAATTAGAATGACGATCCATTCTTACTCATTCGTATGATCCATTCTAATTTATTCGCACGAATGTATCCATTCTAATTCATTCGTACGTCTAATTCATTCGTACGGTCCATTCTAATTCATTCGCACAATCCATTCTATTTCATTCGTACGATCCAGTCATACTCATTCGTATGATCCATTATGGATACATTCGTGCAAATGAATTAGAATGGATCATACGAATGAGTAAGAATGCATCGTATGAATGGAATAGAATGGATTATGCGAATGAATTAGAATGGATCGTACGAATGAATTAGAATGGATCGTGTGAAAGAATTAGAATGGATTGTATGAATGAATTATAATAGATCGTATGAATGAATTAGAATGGATCGTACGAATGAATTAGAACGGATCGTACGAATGAATTAGAATGGATCATACGAATGAATTAGAATGGATACATTCGCGAATGAATTAGAATGGATCGTACGAATGAATTAGAATGGATCGTACGAATGAATTAGAATGGATCTTACGAATGAATTAGAATGGATCGTACGAATGAATTAGAATGGATCGTACGAATGAATTAGAATGGATACATTTGTGCGAATGAATTAGAATGGATCGTACGAATGAATTAGAATGGATCGTATGAATGAATTAGAATGGATCATACGAATGAATTAGAATGGATCGTACGAAGGAATTAGAATGGATCGTACGAATGAATTAGAATGGATATATTCGTGCAAATGAATTAGAATGGATCGTATGAATGTATTAGAATGGATCGTATGAGTGAATTAGAATGGATCGTGCGAATGAATTAGAATGGATTGTATGAATGAATTAGAATGGTTCGTACGAATGAATTAGAATGGATCATACGAATTAATTAGAATGGATCATACGAATGAATTAGAATGGATCGTACGAATGAATTAGAATTAGAATAGATATATTCGTGCGAATGAATTAGAATGGATACATTCGTGCGAAAGAATTAGAATAGATCGTATGAATGAATTAGAATGGATACTATGAATGAATTAGAATGGATCGTGTGAATGAATTAGAATGGATCGTACGAATGAATTAGAATGGATACATTCGTGCGAATGAATTAGAATGGATCGGACGAATGAATTAGAATGGATCGTACGAATGAATTAGAATGGATCAAATGAATGAATTAGAATGGTTACATTCATGCGAATGAATTAGAATGGATCGTACGAATGGATTATAATGGATCGTACGAATGGATTAGAATGGATACATTCGAGCAAATGAATTAGAATGGATCGTACGAATGAATTAGAATGGATCGTACGAATAAATTAGAATGAATTCGTACGATCCATTCGAATTCATTCGCACGATCCATTCTAATTCATTCATACGATCCATTCTAATTCATTCATACAATCCATTCTAATTCTTTCACACGATCCATTCTAATTCATTCGTAGGATCCATTCTAATTCATTCGTACAATCTATTCTATTTCATTCGTACGATCCATTCTTACTCATTCGTATGATCCATTCTAATTCATTCGGACGAATGTATCCATTCTAATTTATTCGTACGATCCATTCAAATTCATTCGTATGATCCCATTCTAATTCATTCGTACGATCCATTCTTACTCATTCGTATGATCCATTCTAATTCATTCGTACGATCTATTCTAATGCATTCGTACGATCCATTCTAATTCATTCGCATAATCTATTCTAATTCATTCGTACGATCCATTCTAATTCATTCGTACGATCGTATGAATGAATTAGAATGGATCGTACTGAATGAATTAGAATGGATTGTATGAATGAAGTAGAATGGATACATTCGTGCGAATGAATTAGAATGGATCATACGAATGAGTAAGAATGGATCGTACGAATGAAATAGAATGGATTGTACGAATGAATTAGAATGGATCGTACAAATGAATTAGAATGGATCGTACGAATGAATTAGAATGGATCATACGAATGAGTAAGAATGGATCGTACAAATGAAATCGAATGGATTGTACGAATGAATTAGAATGGATCGTACGAATGAATTAGAATGGATCGTGTGAAAGAATTAGAATGCATTGTATGAATGAATTAGAATGGATCGTATGAATGAATTAGAATGGATTGTGCGAATGAATTCGAATGGATCGCATGATCCATTCGAATAGAATGGATCGTATGAATGAATTAGAATGGATCGGGCGAATGAATTAGAATGGATTGTAGGAATGAATTAGAATGGATCGTATGAATGAATTTGAATGGATCGTATGAATGAATTAGAATGGATCGTGCGAATGAATTAGAATGGATCGTACGAATGAATTAGAATGGATCGTACGAATGAATTAGAATGGATCATACGAATGAATTAGAATGGATCATACGAATAAGTAAGAATGGATCGTACGAATGAAATAGAATGGATTGTACGAATGAATTAGAATGGATACATTCGTGCGAATGAATTAGAATGGATCGTACGAATAAATTAGAATCGATCGTATGAATGAATTAGAATGGATCGTACGAATGAATTAGAATGCATCGTACGAAAGAATTAGAATGGATATATTCGTGCGAATGAATTAGAATGGATCGTACGAATGAATTAGACTGGATCGTACGAATGAATTTGAATGGATACATTTGGGCGAATGAATCTAAATGGATTGTATGAATGAATTACAATGGATCGTACGAATGAATTAGAATGGATCGTACGAATGAATTAGAATAGCTCATACGAATCAATTAGAATGAATCGTATGAATGAATTAGAATTGTTACATTCGTGCGAATGAATTAGAATAGATCGTACGAATGAATTAGAATGGATCGTACGAATAAATTAGAATGGATCGTGGGAATGAATTAGAATGGATCGTACGAATGAATTAGAATGGATCCACCGAATGAGTTAGAATGGATCATACGAATGAATTAGAATGGATTGTACGAATGAATTAGAATGGATTGTGCGAATGAATTAGAATGGATCGTATGAATGAATAAGAATGGATCGTACGAATGAATTAGAATGGATCGTGCGAATGAATTAGCATGAATCATACGAATGTATTAGAATGGATCGTACGAATGAATTAGAATGAATCGTACGATCCATTCTAATTCATTCGTACGATCCATTCTAATTCATTCGCACGAATGTATCCATTCTAGTTCATTCGTACGATCCATTCTAGTTCATTCGTACGATCCATTCTAATTCATTCGTACTATCCATTCTAATTCATTCGTATGATCCATTCTAATTGATTCGTATGATCCATTCTAATTCATTCGTACGATCCATTCTAATTCATTCATACAATCCATTCTAATTCATTCGCACGAATGTATCCATTCTAATTAATTCGTACGATCCATTCTAATTCTTTCGTATGATCCATTCTTATTCATTCGCACGATCCAGTCTAATGGATTCGCACGATCCCTTCTAATTCTTTCGCACGAATGTATCCATTCTAATTTATTCGTACGATCCATTCTAATTCATTAATATGATCCATTCTAATTCATTCGCACGATCCATTCTAATTCATTCGTACGATCCATTCTAATTCATTTGTACGATCCATTCTAATTCATTCGCACGATCCATTCTAATTCATTCGTACAATCTATTCTATTTCATTCGTACGATCCATTCTTACTCATTCGTATGATCCATTCTAATTCATTCGGACAAATGTATCCATTCTGATTTATTCCTACGATCCATTCTAATTCATTCGTACGATCCATTCTAATTCATTCTTACGATCCATTCTAATTCATTCGTCCGATCCATTCTAATTCATTCGCACGAATGTTTCCATTCTAATTCATTCGAACGGTCCATTCTAATTCATTCGCACAATCCATTCTATTTCATTCGTATGATCCATTCTTACTCATTCGTATGATCCATTATGGATACATTCGTGTGAATGAATTAGAATGGATCATACGAATGAGTAAGAATGGATCGTACGAATGAAATAGAATGGATTGTGCGAATGAATTAGAATGGATCGTACGAATGAATTAGAATGGATCGTGTGAAAGAATTAGAATGGATTGTATGAATGAATTAGAATAGATCGTATGAATGAATTAGAATGGATCGTACAAATGAATTAGAATGGATCGTACGAATGAACTAGAATGGATGCATTCGTGCGAATAAATTAGAATGGATCGTACAAATGAATTAGAATGGATCGTACGAATGAATTAGAATGGATCTTACGAATGAATTATAATGGATCGTACAAATGCACGATCCATGCTAATTCATTTGTTCGATCAATTCTAATTCATTAGCACGATCCATTCTAATTCATTCGTACGATCCATTCTAATTCATTCGCACGATCCATTCTAATTCATTCGTACGATCCATTCTAATTCTTTCACATGATCCATTCTAATTCATTCGTACGATCTATTCTAATTCATTCGTACGATCCATTCTTATTTCATTCGTACGATCCATTCTAATTCATTCGCTCAAATGTATCCATTCTAATCCATTCGTACGATCCATTCTAATCCATTCGTACGATCCATTCTAATTCATTCGCATGAATGTAACCATTATAATTCATTCATTTGATCCATTCTAATTCATTCGTACGATCCATTCTAATTCATTCGTCCGATCCATTCTAATTCATTCGCACGAATGTATCCATTCTAATCCATTCGTAAGATCCATTCTAATTCATTCGTACGATCTATTCTAATTCATTCGTACGATCCATTCTAATTCATTAATATGATCCATTCTAATTCATTCGTACGATCCATTCTAATTCATAAGCACAAAGGTATCCATTCTAATTCATTCGTACGATCCATTCTAATTCAGGATCGTACGAATGAATTAGAATGGATACATTCGTGCGAATGAATTAGAATTGATCGTACGAATGAATTAGAATGGATCGTGCGATTGAATTAGAATGGATCGTACGAATGAATTAGAATGGATCGTATGAATGAACTAGAATGGATACATTCGTGCGAATGAATTAGAATGGATCGTACGAATGAATTAGAATGGATCGTACGAATGAATTAGAATGGATCTTACGAATGAATTAGAATGGATCGTACGAATGAATTAGAATGGATCGTACGAATGAATTAGAATGGATACATTCGTGCGAATGAATTAGAATGGATCGGACGAATGAATTAGAATGGATCGTACGAATGAATTAGAATGGATCAAATGAATGAATTAGAATGGTTACATTCATGCGAATGAATTAGAATGGATCGTACGAATGGATTAGAATGGATCGTACGAATGGATTAGAATGGATACATTCGAGCGAATGAATTAGAATGGATCGTACGAATGAAATTAGAATGGATCGTATGAATGAATTAGAATAGATCGTACGAATGAATTAGAATGGATCGAACGAATGAATTAGAATGGATCGTACGAATAAATTAGAATGGATACATTCGTCCGAATGAATTAGAATGGATCATACGAATGAGTAAGAATGGATCGTACGAATGAAATAGAATAGATTGTACGAATGAATTAGAATGGATCCTACGAATGAATTAGAATGGATCGTGTGAAAGAATTAGAATGGATTGTATGAATGAATTAGAATGGATCGTATGAATGAATTAGAATGGATCGTGCGAATGAATTCGAATGGATCGTAAGAATTCATTCTAATTCATTCATACAATCTATTCTAATTCTTTCACACGATCCATTCTAATTCATTCGTACGTTCCATTCTAATTCATTAGCACGATCCATGCCAATTCATTCGTTCGATCAATTCTAATTCATTAGCACGATCCATTCTAATTCATTTGTACGATCCATTCTAATTCCTTCGTACGATCCATTCTAATTCATTCGTACGATCTATTCTAATTCATTCGTACGATCCATTCTAATTCATTCGTACGATCCATTCTAATTTCTTCATACGATCCATTCTAATTCATTCGTACGATCCATTCTAATTCATTCGTGCAATCCATTCTATTTCATTCGTACGATCCATTCTTACTCATTCGTACGATCCATTCTAATTCATTCACACGAATGTATCCATTCGTACGGATGAATTAGAATAGATGGTACGAATGAATTAGAATGGATCGTACGAATGAATTAGAATGGATCGTACGAAGGAATTAGAATGGATCGTACGAATGAATTAGAAAGGATCATATGAATGAATTAGAATAGATCGTACGAATGAATTAGAATGGATCGTACTAAGGAATTAGAATGGATCGTACGAATGAATTAGAATGGATATATTCGTGCAAATGAATTAGAATGGATCGTATGAATGTATTAGAATGGATCGTATGAGTGAATTAGAATGGATCGTACGAATGAATTAGAATAGATTGTATGAATGAATTAGAATGGATCGTACGAATGAATTTGAATGGATCATACGAATTAATTAGAATGGATCATACGAATGAATTAGAATGGATCGTACGAATGAATTAGAATGGATCGTATGAATGAATTAGAATGGATACATTCGTGTGATCCATTCTAATTCATTCGCACAATCCATTCTATTTCATTCGTACGATCCATTCTTACTCATTGGTACGATCCATTCTAATTCATTCGCACGAATGTATCCATTCTAATTCATTCTTACGAATCCATTCTAATTCATTCATACGATCTATTCTAATTCATTCATACAATCCATTCTAATTCTTTCACACGATCCATTCTAATTCATTCGTATGATCCATTCTAATTCATTCGCACAATCCATTCTATTTCATTCGTACGATCCATTCTTACTCATTGGTACGATCCATTCTAATTCATTCGCATGAATGTATCCATTCTAATTCATTCGTACGAATCCATTCTAATTCATTCGTACAATCTATTCTATTTCATTCGTACGATCCATTCTTACTCATTCGTATGATCCATTCTAATTCATTCGGACGAATGTATCCATTCTAATTTATTCGTACGATCCATTCTAATTCATTCGCACGATCCATTCTAATTCATTTGTACGATCAATTCTAATTCATTTGCACGAATGTATCCATTCTAATTCATTCGTACGATCCATTCTAATTCATTCATATGATCCATTCTAATTCAATCATACAATCCATTCTAATTCATTCGCACGAATGTATCCATTCTAATTCATTCGTACGATCAGTTCTAATTCATTCACAAAATCTATTCTAATTCAGTCATATGATCCATTCTAATTCATTCACATGAATGTATCCATTCTAATTCATTCATACGATCCATTCTAATTCATTCGTACGATCCATTCTAATTCACTCATACGATCCATTCTAATACATTCATACAATTAGAATGGATCGTATGAATGAATTAGAATGGATCGTGCACGAATGTATCCATTCTATTTCATTCGTACGATCCATTCTAATTCATTAATATGATCCATTCTAATTTATTCATACGATCCATTCTAATTCATATGCACAAAGGTATCCATTCTAATGCATTCGTAGGATCCATTCTAATCCATTCGTACGATCCATTCTAATTCATTCGTACGATCCATTCTAATTCATTCGCTCGAATGTATCCATTCTAATCCATTCGTACGATCCATTCTAATCCATTCGTACGATCCATTCTAATTCATTCGCATGAATGTAACCATTCTAATTCATTCATTTGATCCATTCTAATTCATTCGTACGATCCATTCTAATTCATTCGTCCGATCCATTCTAATTCATTCGCACGAATGTATCCATTCTAATTCATTCGTACGATCCATTCTAATTCAATTATATGATCCATTCTAATTCATTCGTACAATCCATTCTAATTCATTCGTACGATCCATTATTATTCATTCGCACGATCCATTCTAATCCATTCGTACGATCCATTCTAATTCATTAATATGATCCATTCTAATTCATTAGTACGATCCATTCTAATTCATATGCACAAAGGTATCCATTCTAATCCATTCGTAGGATCATTCTAATCCATTCGTACAATCTATTCTATTTCATTCGTACGATCCATTCTTACTCATTCGTATGATCCATTCTAATTCATTCGGACGAATGTATCCATTCTAATTTATTTGTACGATCCATTCTAATTCATTCGTACGATCCATTCTAATTCATTCACTCGAATGTATTCATTCTAATCCATTCGTACGATCCATTCTAATCCATTTGTACGATCCATTCTAATTCATTCGCATGAATGTAACCATTCTATTTCATTCATTTGATCCATTCTAATTCATTCGTACGATCCAGTCTAATTCATTAGCACGATCCATGCTAATTCATTCGTTCGATCAATTCTAATTCATTAGCACGATCCGTTCTAATTCATTCGTACGATCCATTCTAATTCATTCGCACGATCCATTCAAATTCATTCATAGGATCCATTCTAATTCATTCATACGATCTATTATAATTCTTTCGCACGAATGTATCCATTCTAATTCATTCGCACGAATGTATCCATTCTAATTCATTCGTACGATCCATTCTAATATATTCGCACGATCCATTCTAATTCATTCGTATGATCAATTCTAATTCATTCGCACGAATGTATCCATTCTAATTTATTCGCACGATCCATTCTAATTCATTCGTACGATCAATTCTAATTCATTCGCACGAATGTATCCATTCTAATTCATTCGTACGATCCAATCTAATTCATTCATAGGATCCATTCTAATTCATTCATACAATCTATTCTAATTCATTCGCACGAATGTATCCATTCTAATTCATTCGTACGATCAGTTCTAATTCAATCACAAAATCTATTCTAATTCATTCATACAATCCATTCTAATTCATTCGCACGAATGTATCCATTCTAATTCATTCATACGATCCATTCTAATTCATTCGTACGATCCATTCTAATTCACTCATACGATCCATTCTAATTCACTCATACGATCCATTCTAATACATTCATACGATCCATTCTAGATCATTTGCACGAATATATCCATTCTAATTCATTCGTGCGATCAATTCTAATTCCTTCGTACTATCCATTCTAATTCATTAGTACGATCTATTCTAATTCATTCGTACGATCCATTCTAATTCATTCGTACGATCCATTCTAATTCATTCGTACGATCCATTATAATTCATTCGTATGATCCATTCTAATTCATTCGTACAATCTATTCTAATTCATTCGTACGAATGGATACATTCGTGTGAATGAATTAGAATGGATCGTACGAATGAGTAAGAATGGATCGTACGAATGAAATAGAATGGATTGCACGAATGAATTAGAATGGATCGTACGAATGAATTAGAATGGATCGTGTGAAAGAATTAGAATGGATTGTATGAATGAATTATAATGGATCGTACGAATGAATTAGAATGGATCGTACGAAGGAATTAGAATGGATCGTACGAATGAATTAGAATGGATCGTACGAATGAATTAGAATAGATCGTACGAATGAATTAGAATGGATCGTACGAAGGAATTAGAATGGATCGTACGAATGAATTAGAATGGATATATTCGTGCAAATGAATTAGAATGGATCGTATGAATGTATTAGAATGGATCGTATGAGTGAATTAGAATGGATCGTACGAATGAATTAGAATGGATCGTATGAATGAATTAGAATGGATACATTCGTGTGAATGAATTAGAATGGATCGTATGAATGAATTAGAATAGATTTTGTGAATGAATTAGAACTGATCGTACGAATGAATTAGAATGGATATATTCGTGCGAATGAATTAGAATGGATTGTATGAATGAATTAGAATGGATCGTACGGATGAACTAGAATGGATACATTCGTGCGAATGAATTAGAATGGATCGTACGAATGAATTAGAATGGATCGTACGAATGAATTAGAATGGATCTTACGAATGAATTAGAATAGATCGTACGAATGAATTAGAATGGATCGTATGAATGAATTAGAATGGATACATTCGTGCGAATGAATTAGAATGGATCGGACGAATGAATTAGAATGGATCGTACGAATGAATTAGAATGGATCGTACGAATGAATGAGAATGGATACATTCGTCCGAATGAATTAGAATGGATCATACGAATGAGTAAGAATGGATCGTACGAATGAAATAGAATAGATTGTACGAATGAATTAGAATGGATCCTACGAATGAATTAGAATGGATCGTGTGAAAGAATTAGAATGGATTGTATGAATGAATTAGAATGGATCGTATGAATGAATTAGAATTGATCGTGCGAATGAATTCGAATGGATCGTACGAATTCATTCTAATTCATTCATACAATCCATTCTAATTCTTTCACATGATCTATTCTAATTCATTCGTACGTTCCACTCTAATTCATTAGCACGATCCATGCTAATTCATTCGTTCGATCAATTCTAATTCAATCGAACGATCCATTCTAATTCATTCGTACGATCCATTCTAATTCATTCGCACGATCCATTCTAATTCATTCATAGGATCCATTCTAATTCATTCATACAATCCATTCTAATTCATTCGCACGAATGTATCCATTCTAATTCATTCGTACGATCAGTTCTAATTCATTCACAAAATCTATACTAATTCATTCATACGATCCATTCTAATTCATTCACACGAATGTATCCATTCTAATTCATTCATATGATCCATTCTAATTCATTCGTACGATCCATTCTAATTCACTCATACAATCCATTCTAATACATTCATACGATCCATTCTAATTCATTTGCACGAATATATCCATTCTAATTCATTCGTACGATCCATTCTAATTCCTTCGTACGATCCATTCTAATTCATTCGTACGATCTATTCTATTTCATTCGTACGATCCATTCTTACTCATTCGTACGATCCATTCTAATTCATTCGTCCGATCCATTCTAATTCATTCGCACGAATGTATCCATTCTAATTCATTCGTTCGATCAATTCTAATTCATTAGCACGATCCATTCTAATTCATTCGTACGATCCATTCTAATTCAATCGCACGATCCATTCTAATTCATTCATTGGATCCATTCTAATTCATTCGTACGATCCATTCTAATTCATTAGTACGATCCATTCTAATTCATTCACACAATCCATTCTATTTCATTCATACGATCCATTCTTACTCATTGGTACGATCCATTCTAATTCATTCGCACGAATGTATCCATTCTAATTCATTCGTACGAATCCATTCTAATTCATTCGTACAATCTATTCTATTTCATTCGTACGATCCATTCTTACTCATTCGTATGATCCATTCTAATTCATTCGGACAAATGTATCCATTCTAATTTATTCGTACGATCCATTCTAATTCATTCGGACGATCTATTCTAATTCATTCGTACGATCCATTCTAATTCATTCGTCCGATCCATTCTAATTCATTCGCATGAATGTATCCATTCTAATTCATTCGTACGATCCATTCTAATTCATTCGTAAGATACATTCTAATTCATTCGTACGATCCATTCTAATTCATTCGTACGATCCATTCTGATTCATTCGTACGATCCATTCTAATTCATTCGTAAGATCCATTCTAATTCATTCATACGATCCATTCTAATTCATTCGTACGATCCATTCTAATTCATTCGCACGAATGTATCCATTCTAGTTCATTCGTACGATCCATTCTAATTTATTCGTACGATCCATCGTACGATCCATTGTAATTCATTCATACAATCCATTTAGATTCATTCGCACAAATGTATCCATTAGAATGGATCGTACGTACGATCCATTCTAATTCATTCGTACGATCCATTCTAATTCATTCGCACGAATGTATCCATTCTAGTTCATTCGTACGATCCATTCTAATTCATTCGTACGATCCATTCTAATTCCTTCGCACGATCCATTCTAATTCATTCGCACGATCCATTCTAATACAATCATACGATCCATTCTAATTCATTTGCACGTGTGAATGAATTAGAATGGATCGTACGAATGAATTAGAATGGATACATTCGTGCGAATGAATTAGAATGGATTGTATGAATGAATTAGAATGGATCGTACGAATGAATTAGAATGGATCGTGCGAATGAATTAGAATGAATTAGAATGGATCGTATGAATGAATTAGAATGGATCGTACGAAGGAATTAGAATGGATCGTACGAATGAATTAGAATGGATCGTACGAATGAATTAGAATGGATCGTACGAAGGAATTAGAATGGATCGTACGAATGAATTAGAATGGATCGTACGATTGAATTAGAATGGATCATACGAATAAGTAAGAATGGATCGTATGAATGAATTAGATTGGATCGTACGATCCATTCTAATTCATTAGCATGGATCGTGCTAATGAATTAGAATGGAATATACGAATGAATTAGAATGGATCGTAGAATGGATCGTACGAATGAATTAGAATGAATTAGAATGGATCGTGCGAATGAATTAGAATGGATCGTACGAATGAATTAGAATGAATTAGAATGAATCGTGCGAATGAATTAGAATGGATCGTACGAATGAATTAGAATGGATCGTACGAATGAATTAGAATGGATCCTATGAATGAATCGTACGAATGAATTAGAATGGATCGTGTGAAAGAATTAGAATGGATTGTATGAATGAATTAGAATAGATCGTATGAATGAATTAGAATGGATCGTACGAATGAATTAGAATGGATCGTACGAATGAACTAGAATGGATACATTCGTGATCGTACGAATGAATTAGAAAGGATATATTCGTGCAAATGAATTAGAATGGATCGTATGAATGTATTAGAATGGATCGTATGAGTGATTTAGAATGGATCGTACGAATGAATTAGAATGGATCATATTAATGAATTGGAATGGATCGTACGAATGAATTAGAATGGATCGTACGAATGAATTAGAATGGATCGTACGAAGGAATTAGAATGGATCCTACGAATGAATTAGAATGGATCGTACGTTCTAATTCATTCATACAATCCATTCTAATTCTTTCACACGATCCATTCTAATTCATTCGTACGATCCATTCTAATTCATTCGTGCAATCCATTTAATTCTTTCACACGATCCATTCTAATTCATTCGTACGATCCATTCTAAATCATTCGCATGATCCATTCTAATTCATTCATAGGATCCATTCTAATTCATTCATACGATCTATTCTAATTCTTTCGCACGAATGTATCCATTCTAATTCATTCGCACGAATGTATCCATTCTAATTCATTCGTACGATCCATTCTAATTCCTTTGTACGATCCATTCTAATTCATTCGTACAATCTATTCTATTCCATTCTAATTCATTAGCACAATCCATTCGAATTCATTCGCACGATCCATTCTAATTCATTCGTACGATCCATTCTAATTCATTCATACGATCCATTCTAATTCATTCGTACGATCCATTCTAATTCATTCATATATTCCATTCTAATTCATTCGTACGATCTATTCTATTTCATTCGTCCGGTCCATTCTTACTCATTCGTATGATCCATTCTAATTCATTCGGACGAATGTATCCATTCTAATTTATTCGTACGATCCATTCTAATTCATTCGTACGATCTATTCTAATTCATTCGTACGATCCATTCTTACTCATTCGTATGATCCATTCTAATTCATTCGTACGATCCATTCTAATTCATTCGTACGATCCATTCTAATTCATTCGCAAAATCTATTCTAATTCATTCGTACGATCCATTCTAATTCATTCGTATGATCCATTCTAATTCATTCGTATGATCCATTCTTACTCATTCGTATGATCCATTCTAATTCATTCGTACGATCCATTCTAATTCATTCGTACGATCGATTCTAATTCATTCGCACTATCCATTCTAATTCATTCGTACGATCCATTCTAATTCATTTGTATGATTCATTCTAATTTATTCGTTCAAATATATCCATTCTAATTCATTCGTACGATCCATTCTAATTCATTCGCACGATCCATTCTAATTCATTCGCACGAATGTATCAATTCTAATTCATTCGCACGATCCATTCTAATTAATTCCTATGATCTATTCTAATTCATTCGTACGATCTATTCTAATTCATTCTAATTCATTCGTACGATCCATTCTACGATCCATTCTAATTCATTCGTATATTCCATTCTAATTCATTAGCACGATCCATGCTAATGAATTAGAATGGATCGTACGATCCAATCTAATTCATTCATATGATCCATTCTTACTCATTCGTATGATCCATTCTAATTCAATCGTACGATCCATTCTAATTCATTCGTACGATCCATTCTAATTCCTTCGTACGATCCATTCTAATTCATTCGTACGATCCATTCTAATTCATTCGTACGATCCATTCTTATTCCTTCGTACAATCCATTCTAATTCATTCGTACGATCCATTCTAATTCATTTGCGCAATCTATTCTAATTCATTTGTACGATCCATTCTAATTCATTCGTACAATCCATTCTAATTCATTCATACAATCCATTCTAATTTATTCGCACGAATGTATGCATTCTAATTCATTCGTACGATCCATTCTAATTCATTCACACAATCTATTCTAATTCATTCATACGATCCATTCTAATTCATTCGCACGAATGTATCCATTCTAATGTATTCATACGATCATTTCTACTTCATTCGTACTATCCGTTCTAATTCACTCATACGATCCATTCTAATTCATTCATACGATCCATTCTAATTCATTTGCACGAACATATCCATTCTAATTCATTCGTACGATCCATTCTAATTCCTTCGTACGATCCATTCTAATTCCTTCGTACGATCCATTCTAATTCATTTGCACGAATGTATCCATTCTAATTCATTCGTACGATCCATTCTAATTCATTCGTACGATCCATTCTAATTCATTCGTAAGATCCATTCTAATTCATTCGTACGATCCATTCTAATTCATTCGTACGATCCATTCTAATTCATTCGCACGAATGTATCCATTCTAGTTCATTCGTACAATCCATTCTAATCCATTCGTACGATCCATTCTAATTCATAAGTACGATCCATTCTAATTCATTCGCTCGAATGTATCCATTCTAATCCATTCGTACGATCCATTCTAATCCATTCGTACGATCCATTCTAATTCATTCGCATGAATGTAACCATTCTAATTCATTCATTTGATCCATTCTAATTCATTCGTACGATCCATTCTAATTCATTCGTCCGATCCATTCTAATTCATTCGCACGAATGTATCCATTCTAATTCATTCGTACGATCCATTCTAATTTTTTCGTACGATCCATTCTAATTCATTCGTAAGATCCATTCTAATTCATTAATACGATCCATTATAATTCATTCGCACGATCCATTCTAATTCATTCGTACGATCAATTCTAATTCATTCGCACGAATGTATCCATTCTGATTCATTCATACGATCTATTCTAATTCATTCGTACGATCCATTCTAATTCACTCATACGATCCATTCTAATACATTCATACGATCCATTCTAATTCATTTGCACAAATATATCCATTCTAATTCATTCGTACGATCAATTCTAATTCCTTCGTACGATCCATTCTAATTCATTCGTACGATCTATTCTAATTCATTCGTACGATCCATTCTAATTCCTTCGTACGATCCATTCTAATTCATTCGTACGATCCATTCTAATTCATTCGTACAATCTATTCTAATTCATTCGTACGAATGGATACATTCGTGTGAATGAATTAGAATGGATCGTACGAATGAGTAAGAATGGATCGTACGAATGAAATAGAATGGATTGCACGAATGAATTAGAATGGATCGTACGAATGAATTAGAATGGATCGTGTGAAAGAATTAGAATGGATTTTATGAATGAATTAGAATGGATCGTACGAATGAATTAGAATGGATCGTACGAAGGAATTAGAATGGATCGTACGAATGAATTAGAATGGATCGTACGAATGAATTAGACTGTATCCTACGAATGAATTAGAATGGGTCGTACGAATGAATTAGAATCGATCGTACGAATGAATTAGAATGGATACATTCGTGCGAACGAATTAGAATGGATCGGACGAATGAATTAGAATGGATCGTACGAATGAATTAGAATGGATCGTACGAATGAATTAGAATGGATCGTACGAATAAATTTGAATGGATACATTCGTCCAAATGAATTAGAATGGATCATACGAATGTGTAAGAATGGATCGTACGAATGAAATAGAATAGATTGTACAAATGAATTAGAATGGATCCTACGAATGAATTTGAATGGATCGTGTGAAAGAATTAGAATGGATTGTATGAATGAATTAGAATGGATCGTATGAATGAATTAGAATTGATCGTGCGAATGAATTCGAATGGATCGTACGAATTCATTCTAATTCATTCATACAATCCATTCTAATTCTTTCACACGATCCATTCTAATTCATTCGTACGTTCCATTCTAATTCATTAGCACGATCCATGCTAATTCATTCGTTCGATCAATTCTAATTCATTAGCACGATCCATTCTAATTCATTCGTACGATCCATTCTAATTCATTCGCACGATCCATTCTAATTCATTCATAGGATCCATTCTAATTCATTCGTACAATCCATTCTAATTCTTTCACACGATCCATTCTAATTCATTCGTAGGATCCATTCTAATTCATTCGTACAATCTATTCTATTTCATTCGTACGATCCATTCTTACTCATTCGTATGATCCATTCTAATTCATTCGGACGAATGTATCCATTCTAATTCATTCGTACGATCCATTCTAATTCATTCATACAATCCATTCTAATTCTTTCACACGATCCATTCTAATTCATTCGTACGATCCATTCTAATTCCTTCGTGCAATCCATTCTATTTCATTCGTACGATCCATTCTTACTCATTCGTACGATCCATTGTAATTCATTCACACGAATGTATCCATTCGTACGAATGAATTAGAATAGATTGTACGAATGAATTAGAATGGATCGTACGAATGAATTAGAATGGATCGTACGAAGGAATTAGAATGGATCGTACGAATGAATTAGAATGGATCATACGAATGAATTAGAATAGATCGTACGAATGAATTAGAATGGATCGTACGAATGAATTAGAATGGATATATTCGTGCAAATGAATTAGAATGGATCGTATGAATGTATTAGAATGGATCGTATGAGTGAATTAGAATTGATCGTACGAATGAATTAGAATGGATCGTATGAATGAATTATAATGGATACATTCGTGCGAATGAATTAGAATTGATCGTACGAATGAATTAGAATGGATCGTGCGAATGAATTAGAATGGATCGTACGAATGAATTAGAATGGATCGTACGAATGAACTAGAATGGATACATTCGTGCGAATGAATTAGAATGGATCGTACGAATGAATTAGAATGGATCGTACGAATGAATTAGAATGGATCTTACGAATGAATTAGAATGGATCGTACGAATGAATTAGAATGGATCGTACGAATGAATTAGAATGGATATATTCGTGCGAATGAATTAGAATGGATCGGACGATTGAATTAGAATGGATCGTACGAATGAATTAGAATGGATCAAATGAAGGAATTAGAATGGTCACATTCATGCGAATGAATTAGAATGGATCGTACGAATGGATTAGAATGGATCGTACGAATGGATTAGAATGGATACATTCGAGCGAATAAATTAGAATGGATCGTACGAATGAATTAGAATGGATCGTACGAATGGATTAGAATGGATCCTACGAATGGATTAGAATGGATACCTTTGTGCATATGAATTCGAATGGATCGTACGAATGACTTAGAATGGATCATATTAATGAATTAGAATGGATCGTACGAATGAATTAGAATGGATACATTCGTGCACGATCCATTCTAATTCATTCGCACGAATGTATCCATTCTAATTCATTCGTACGATCCATTCTAATTCATTAATATGATCCATTCTAATTCATTCGTACGATCCATTCTAATTCATATGCACAAAGGTATCCATTCTAATTCATTCGTACGATCCATTCTAATTCCGGATCGTACGAATGAATTAGAATGGATACATTCGTGCGAATGAATTAGAATTGATCATACGAATGAATTAGAATGGATCGTGTGAATGAATTAGAATGGATCGTACGAATGAATTAGAATGGATCGTACGAATGAACTAGAATGGATACATTCGTGCGAATGAATTAGAATGGATCGTACGAATGAATTAGAATGTATCGTATGAATGAATTAGAATGGATCGTGTGAATGAATTAGAATGGATCGTACGAATGAATTAGAATGGATCGTACGAATGAATTAGAATGGATACATTCGTGCGAATGAATTAGAATGGATCGGACGAATGAATTAGAAAGGATCGTACGAATGAATTAGAATGGATCAAATGAATGAATTAGAATGGTTACATTCATGCGAATTAATTAGAATGGATCGTACGAATGGATTTGAATGGATCGTACGAATGGATTAGAATGGATACATTCGAGCGAATGAATTAGAATGGATCGTACGAATGATTTAGAATGGATCGTACGAATGGATTAGAATGGATCGTACGAACTAGAATGGATACATTCGTGCGAATGAATTAGAATGGATCGTACGAATAAATTAGAATGGATCGTACAAATGAATTAGAATGGATCTTACGAATGAATTAGAATGGGTCGTACGAATGAATTAGAATGGATCGTACGAATGAATTAGAATGGATACATTCGTGCGAATGAATTAGAATGGATCGTACGAAGGAATTAAAATGGATCGTACGAAGGAATTAGAATGGATCGTACGAATGAATTAGAATGGATATATTCGTGCAAACGAATTAGAATGGATCGTATGAATGAAGTAGAATGGATTGTATGAATGAATTAGAATGGATACATTCGTGCGAATGAATTAGAATGGATCGTATGAATGAATTAGAATAGATTGTGCGAATGAATTAGAATGGATCGTACGAATGAATTAGAATGGATTTATTCGTGCAAATAAATTAGAATGGATTGTATGAATGAATTAGAATGGATCGTACGAATGAATTAGAATGGATCGTACGAATGAATTAGAATAGATTGCGCGAATGAATTAGAATGGATCGTACGAATGAATTAGAATGGATTGTACTAAGGAATTAGAATGGATCGTACGAATGAATTAGAATGGATCGTACGAATGAATTAGAATGGATCGTACGAAGGAATTAGAATGGATCGTACGAATGAATTAGAATGGATCGTACGATTGAATTAGAATGGATCATACGAATGAGTAAGAATGGATCGTATAAATGAATTAGATTGGATCGTACGATCCATTCTAATTCATTAGCATGGATCGTGCTAATGAATTAGAATGGAATATACGAATGAATTAGAATGGATCGTAGAATGGATCGTACGAATGAATTAGAATGAATTAGAATGGATCGTACGAATGAATTAGAATAGATCATAGGAATGAATTAGAATGGATCGTGCAAATGAATTAGATTGGATACATTCGTGCGAATGAATTAGAATGGCTCGTGCGAATGAATTAGAATGGATCGTACGAGTGAATTAGAATGGATATATTTGGACGAATAAATTAGAATGGATCATACGAATGAATTAGAATGGATCGTACGAATGAATTAGAATGGATAGTGCGAATGAATTAGAATCGATCGTACGAATGAATTAGAATGGATCGTACAAATGAATTAGAATGGATCATACGAATGAGTAAGAATGGATCGTACGAATGAATTAGAATGGATCGTACGAATGAATTAGAATGGATCGTACGAATAAATTAGAATGGATACATTCGTCCGAATGAATTAGAATGGATCATACGAATGAGTAAGAATGGATCGTACGAATGAAATAGAATAGATTGTACGAAGGAATTAGAATGGATCCTTGTACGATCCATTCTAATTCATTCGTACGATCCATTCTAATTCATTCATACAATCCATTATAATTCTTTCACACGATCCATTCTAATTCATTCGTACGATCCATTCTAATTCATTCGTGCAATCCATTCTATTTCATTCGTATGATCTATTCTTACTCATTCGTACGATCCATTCTAATTCATTCACACGAATGTATCCATTCGTACGAATGAATTAGAATAGATTGTACGAATGAATTAGAATGGATCGTACGAATGAATTAGAATGGATCGTACGAACGAATTAGAATGGATCGTACGAATGAATTAGAATGGATCGTATGAATGAATTAGAATTGATCGTATGAATGAATTAGAATGGATCGTACGAAGGAATTAGAATGGATCGTACGAATGAATTAGAATGGATATATTCGTGCAAATGAATTAGAATGGATCGTATGAATGTATTAGAATGGATCGTGCGAATGAATTAGAATGGATCGTACGAATGAATTAGAATGGATCGTACGAATGAACTAGAATGGATACATTCGTGCGAATGAATTAGAATGGATCGTACGAATGAATTAGAATGGATCGTACGAATGAATTAGAATGGATCTTACGAATGAATTAGAATAGATCGTACAAATGAATTAGAATGGATCGTACGAATGAATTAGAATGGATACATTCGTGCGAATGAATTAGAATGGATCGGACGAATGAATTAGAATAGATTGTGCGAATGAATTAGAATGGATCGTACGAATGAATTAGAATGGATACATTCGTGCGAATAAATTAGAATGGATTGTATGAATGAATTAGAATGGATCGTATGAATGAATTAGAATGGATCGTATGAATGAATTAGAATAGATTGCACAAATGAATTAGAATGGATCGTACGAATGAATTAGAATGGATTGTACGAAGGAATTAGAATGGATCGTACGAATGAATTAGAATGGATCGTACGAATGAATTAGAATGGATCGTACGAAGGAATTAGAATGGATCGTACGAATGAATTAGAATTGATCGTGCGAAGGAATTAGAATGGATCGTACGAATGAATTAAAATGGATCGTACGATTGAATTAGAATGGATCATACGAATGAGTAAGAATGGATCGTATGAATGAATTAGATTGGATCGTACGATCCATTCTAATTCATTAGCATGGATCGTGCTAATGAATTAGAATGGAATATACGAATGAATTTGAATGGATCGTAGAATGGATCGTACGAATGAATTAGAATGAATTAGAATGGATCGTACGAATGAATTAGAATAGATCATAGGAATGAATTAGAATGGATCGTGCAAATAAATTGGAATGGATACATTCGTGCGAATGAATTAGAATGGATCGTGCGAATGTATTAAAATGGATCGTACGAATGAATTAGAATGGATATATTTGAACGAATAAATTAGAATGGATCATACGAATGAATTAGAATGGATCGTACGAATGAATTAGAATGGATAGTGCGAATGAATTAGAATCGATCGTACGAATGAATTAGAATGGATCGTACGAATGAATTAGAATGGATCATACGAATGAGTAAGAATGGATCGTACGAATGAATTAGAATGGATCGTACGAATGAATTAGAATGGATCGTACGAATAAATTAGAATGGATACATTCGTCCGAATGAATTAGAATGGATCATACGAATGAGTAAGAATGGATCGTACGAATAAAATAGAATAGATTGTACGAATGAATTAGAATGGATCCTAGTACGATCCATTCTAATTCATTCGTACGATCCATTCTAATTCATTCATACAATCCATTCTAATTGTTTCACACGATCCATTCTAATTCATTCGTACGATCCATTCTAATTCATTCGTGCAATCCATTATATTTCATTCGTACGATCCATTCTTACTCATTCGTACGATCTATTCTAATTCATTCACACGAATGTATCCATTCGTACGAATGAATTAGAATAGATTGTACGAATGAATTAGAATGGATCGTACGAATGAATTAGAATGGATCGTACGAAGGAATTAGAATGGATCATACGAATAAATTAGAATGGATCGTACGAATGAATTAGAATAGATCGTACGAATGAATTAGAATGGATCGTACGAAGGAATTAGAATGGATCGTACGAATGAATTAGAAGGGATATATTCGTGCAAATGAATTAGAATGGATCGTATGAATGTATTAGAATGGATCGTATGAGTGAATTAGAATGGATCATACGAATTAATTAGAATCGATCATACGAATGAATTAGAATGGATCGTACGAATGAATTAGAATGGATACATTCGCGTGAATGAATTAGAATGGATTGTGCGAATGAATAAGAATAGATCGTGCGAATGAATTAGAATGGATCGTACGAATGAATTAGAATGGATCGTGCGAATGAATTAGAATGGATTGTACGAATGAATTAGAATGGATATATTTGTGCGAATGAATTAGAATGGATCGTACGAATGAATTAGAATGGATCGTATGAATGAATTAGAATGGATCGTACGAATGAATTAGAATGGATCGTGCAAATGAATTAGAATAGATCGTACGAATGAATTAGAATGGATCGTACGAATGAACTAGAATGGATACATTCGTGCGAATGAATTAGAATGGATCGTACGAATGAATTAGAATGGATCGTACGAATGAATTAGAATGGATCTTACGAATGAATTAGAATGGATCGTACGAATGAATTAGAATGGATCGTACGAATGAATTCGAATGGATCGTACGAAGGAATTAGAATGGATCGTACGAAGGAATTAGAATGGATATATTCATGCAAATGAATTAGAATGATCGTATGAATGTATTAGAATGGATCGTATGAGTGAATTAGAATGGATTGTGCGAATGAATTAGAATGGATCGTACGAACGAATTAGAATGGATCGTACGAACGAATTAGAATGGATCATACGAATTAATTAGAATGGATCATACGAACGAATTAGAATGGATCGTACGAATGAATTAGAATGGATTAGAATGGATCGTGTGAATGAATTAGAATGGATCGTATGAATGAATTAGAATGGATCGTGCTAATAAATTAGAATTGATCGAACGAATGAATTAGCATGGATCGTGCTAATGAATTAGAATGGAACGTACGAATGAATTAGAATGGATCGTGTGAAAGAATATGAATGGATTGTATGAATGAATTAGAATGAATTCATACGATCCATCCGAATTCATTCGCACGATGCATTCTAATTCATTCATACGATCCATTCTAATTCATTCATACAATCCATTCTAATTCTTTCACACGATCCATTCTAATTCATTCGAAGGATCCATTCTAATTCATTCGTACAATCTATTCTATTTCATTCGTACGATCCATTCTTACTCATTCGTATGATCCATTCTAATTCATTCGGACGAATGTAACCATTCTAATTTATTCGTACGATCCATTCTAATTCATTCGTACGATCCATTCTAATTCATTCGTACGATCCATTCTTACTCATTCGTATGATCCATTCTAATTCATCCGTACGATCCACTCTAATTCATTCGTACGATCCATTCTAATTCATTCGCACAATCTATTCTAATTCATTCGTACGATCCATTCTAATTCATTCGTACGATCGTACGAATGAATTAGAATGGATCGTACGGAATGAATTAGAATGGATTGTATGAATGAATTAGAATGGATACAGTCGTGAGAATGAATTAGAATGGATCATACGAATGAGTAAGAATGGATCGTACGAATGAAATAGAATGGATTGTACGAATGAATTAGAATGGATCGTACAAATGAATTAGAATGGATCGTACGAATGAATTAGAATGGATCATACGAATGAGTAAGAATGGATCGTACAAATGAAATAGAATGGATTGTATGAATGAATTAGAATGGATCGTACGAATGAATTAGAATGGATCGTGTGAAAGAATTAGAATGCATTGTATGAATGAATTAGAACGGATCGTATGAATGAATTAGAATGGATCGTGCGAATGAATTCGAATGGATCGCATGATCCATTCGAATAGAATGGATCGTATGAATGAATTAGAATGGATCGGGCGAATGAATTAGAATGGATTGTAGGAATAAATTAGAATGGATCATATGAATGAATTAGAATGGATCGTATGAATGAATTAGAATGGATCGTGCGAATGAATTAGAATGGATCGTACGAATGAATTAGAATGGATCGTACGAATGAATTAGAATGGATCATACGAATGAATTAGAATGGGTCATACGAATGAGTAAGAATGGATCGTACGAATGAAATAGAATGGATTGTACGAATGAATTAGAATGGATACATTCATGCGAATGAATTAGAATGGATCGGACGATTGAATTAGAATGGATCGTACGATTCATTCTAATTCATTCGTACGATCCATTCTTATTCATTTGCACGATCCAGTCTAATTGATTCGCACGATCCATTCTAATTCATTCGCACGAATGTATCCATTCTAATTCATTCGTACGATCCATTCTAATTCATTAATATGATCCATTCTAATTCATTCGCACAATCCATTCTAATTCATTCGCACGAATGTATCCATTCTAATTCATTCGTACGATCCATTCTAATTCATTCGTATGATCCATTCTAATTAATTCGTAAGATCCATTCTAATTCATTCGTACGATCCATTCTAATTCATTCATACAATCCATTCTAATTCATTCGCACGAATGTATCCATTCTAATTAATTCGTACGATCCATTCTAATTCATTCGTATGATCTATTCTTATTCATTCGCACGATCTAGTCTAATTGATTCGCACGATCCATTCTAATTCATTCGCACGAATGTATCCATTCTAATTCATTCATACGGTCCATTCTAATTCATTAGTATAATCCATTCTAATTCATTCGTACGATCCATTCTAATTCATATGCACAAAGGTATCCATTCTAATCCATTCGTAGGATCCATTCTAATCCATTCATACGATCCATTCTAATTCATTTGTACGATCCATTCTAATTCATTCGCTCGAATGTATCCATTCTAATCCATTCGTACGATCCATACTAATCCATTCGTACGATCCATTCTAATTCATTCGCATGAATGTAACCATTCTAATTCATTCATTTGATCCATTCTAATTCATTCGTACGATCCATTCTAAATCATTCCGTACGATCCATTCTAATTCATTCGCACGAATGTATCCATTCTAATTCATTCGTATGATCCATTCTAATTCATTCGTACGATCCATTCTAATTCATTCGTAAGATCCATTCTAATTCATTCGTACGATCCATTCTAATTCATTCGTACGATCCATTCTAATTCATTCGCACGATTGTATCCATTCTAGTTCATTCGTACGATCCATTCTTATTCATTCGCACGAATGTATCCATTCTAGTTCATTCGTACGATCCATTCTAATTCATTCGTACGATCCATTCTAATTCATTCGCACGATCCATTCTACTTCAATCGTACGATCAATTCTAATTCATTCGCACGAATGTATCCATTCTAATTCATTCGTACAATCCTGAATTAGAATGGATCGTACGAATGAATTCGAATGGATACCTTTGTGCATACGAATTAGAATGGATCGTACGAATGAATTAGAATGGATCATATTAATGAATTAGAATGGATCGTTCGAATGAATTAGAATGGATACATTCGTGCGAATGAATTAGAATGGATCGTGCACGAATGTATCCATTCTAATTCATTCGTACGATCCATTCTAATTCATTAATATGATCCATTCTAATTCATTCGTACGATCCATTCTAATTCATATGCACAAAGGTATCCATTCTAATCTATTCGTAGGATCCATTCTAATACATTCGTACGATCCATTCTAATTCATTCGTACGATCCATTCTAATTCATTCGCTCGAATGTATCCATTCTAATCCATTCGTACGATCCATTCTAATTCATTCGCATGAATGTAACCATTCTAATTCATTCATTTGATCCATTTTAATTCATTCGTACGATCCATTCTAATTCATGCGTCCGATCCATTCTAATTCATTCGCACGAATGTATCCATTCTAATTCATTCGTACGATCCATTCTAATTCATTCGTACGATCCAGTACGACCCATTCTAATTCATTCGTAAGATCCATTCTAATTCATTCGTACGATCCATTCTAATTCATTCGTACGATCCATTCTAATTCATTCGCACGAATGTATCCATTCTAGTTCATTCGTACGATCCATTCTAATTCATTCGTACGATCCATTCTAATTCATTTGCACGATCCATTCTAATTCATTCGTACGATCCATTCTAATTCTTTCACACGATCCATTCTAATTTATTCGTACGATCCATTCTAATTCATTCGTATGATCTATTCTAATTCATTCGCACGATCCATTCTAATTCATTCGTACGATCCATTCTAATTCCTTCGTACGATCCATTCTAATTCATTCATACAATCCATTCTAATTCTTTCACACGATCCATTCTAATTCATTCGTACGATCCATTCTAATTCATTCGTGCAATCCATTCTATTTCATTTGTACGATCCATTCTTACTCATTCGTACGATCCATTCTAATTCATTCACACGAATGTATCCATTCGTACAAATGAATTAGAATAGATTGTATGAATGAATTAGAATGGATCGTACGAATGAATTAGAATGGATCGTACGAAGGAATTAGAATGGATCGTACGAATGAATTAGAATGGATCGTACGAATGAATTAGAATAGATCGTACGAATGAATTAGAATGGATCGTACGAAGGAATTAGAATGGATCGTACGAATGAATTAGAATGGATATATTCGTGCAAATGAATTAGAATGGATCGTATGAATGTATTAGAATGGATCATATGAGTGAATTAGAATGGATCGTACGAATGAATTAGAATGGATTGTATGAATGAATTAGAATGGATCGTACGAATGAATTAGAATGGATCGTTCTTGGTCTTTTGGCTCCCCTCCATTCAGGTATCTGCAGATTTGGGAAACATATGAGGAGTACCTCTCTATAGTCTATAACTCATGGAACCAGTCAGCTCCTGGTGATCCTTTTAAGAGATTGTGCTGTAAGCTGAAGAGACTCAAGATTCTATTTAAAGTTTGGAATAAAGAGAGTTTTGGCCATACTAAACTCAGATGTGATAATGCTGAACGTGCTTTAGAGAAGATCCAAGAGAAGATAAATCTTGACCCATTAGACCTCAAATTAGCAGAAGATGAGAAAAAAGCTCTGGTTCATCTTAGATATGAACGAAATATTCATACAGAACTGCTTAGGCTTAAGTCTAAAGTGCAATGGTTATCTAAAGGTGACACGAACTCCAAATTCTATCATGCCGCTATCAGAGGAAGAATGTCCAAAACCAAAATTCTTTCTATTCTATCTTCTAATGGGGACATGTTGGATGAACCTGAAAACATCATAGCTGAAGGTGTTCAATATTTTACAAACCTCTTTAGACAGATCAGCACCAAAGATTTAAATTGCAGGGGTCTAGCGCAGCTCAATCAAGAACAAAGTGAAGAGATTAGTCAATCTTTCTCTGAAGACGAGATATATTCTGCTATCCATAGCTCCCCCCCTGATAAAGCCCCAGGTCCAGATGGATATATTGCTTCCTTCTTTATACAGAACTGGATGGTCATCAAAAATGACTTCATAGATATGATACATTATTTCTGTATACATCCTGAGAAGATATCTTCCCTTAATCATTCTTTCATAGCTCTTATACCAAAAGAGGATCGAATTACAAGCTTTGCAAATTGCAGGCCTATCTCGCTCTGCAATTTTTCCTATAAAATTATCACTTCTATTCTTGCAAGCAGAATGAAGACAGTCCTTCCGCAGTTGATATCTGAAAATCAACTAGCTTTCCTTAGTGGCAGACATATACAAGATGCAGTAATGATTGCCCATGAGCTTCTAAATAAATTCCATCTTTCGATAGGAACTCCCAGAATGTGTCTTAAAGTTGATCTACGTAAAGCTTTTGATTCTGTCAGCCATTCCTTCATACTTCAAACTTTGAAGGCTATGAATTTTCCAGCAAAATGGATACAATGGATTAATTGTTGTATCTCTACGGTCAAATTCTCATTGCTTATAAATGGAGCCGCATTTGGATATTTTCAGACTTATAGAGGAATCAGACAAGGAGACCCCATCTCCCCTTATTTGTTCACTATTGTTATGAATACTCTTTCCTGTTTGATTCAAGAGGCAGTTGAAACCAAGAGAATCTCTATCCCAAAGGTGGGCAGTTTTCCTATCTCGCACTTAACCTATGCAGATGATTTACTCATTTTTTGCAAAGCTGATATACATTCTGCATCAGAGCTTGCTCAAGTTCTTCGAGAGTTCAATCAACAGTCGGGATTGGAAATTAACCATGACAAGTCAATGATTTTTTTTAATCAAAGTGTGGAAGACAAGCAGATCTTGAGTAATATTCTGGGTTTTGGTGAAGCTAAACTCCCAGTTAAATACCTTGGACTTCCTCTTAATTCCAAAGGATTAAAGCATGCTGATTGCCAAGTTCTTTTAGACAGAATCAGGGCTAGGATTGGATCTTGGAACAAGCAACTTCTGTCCCTAGCAGGACGGGTAGAATTGATTAAATCAGTGCTAAACTCATTACACATCTATTGGTCTGGAGTTTTTCTCTTTCCTAAATCTGTGATATCAGAAATTGAAAGAATGTTTAGTAGGTTCCTGTGGGGTGGTCCAACTCTTGCTAAAAAAATGGTTCCCATTGCTTGGAAAAAACTATGCTTACCCAAAGATGAAGAAGGCCTTGGCTTTAGAACTTTTGAGGATTGGAATATTGCAGCATTATCAAAGCATTTGTGGAGAATTTGCTCAAAAGAGAACTCTCTATGGGTTCGTTGGATCACAGCAAAATACCTTAAGAAACAAGGTATATGGGACTGTAAAACTAGTTCTACTGCATCAAATATTTGGAGAGGAATACTCAGTATTAGGCAGCACATTAAACCTCTGATTCAAAAGGTGGTAGGTGATGGTCATAACACTTCTTTTTGGCTTGACAATTGGAACCCAAATGGCAGACTAATTGATCTTTTCGACAAAAGGGCAATATATGACATGGGCTTAGGAGAAGATGTTATGGTGAGTAATTTTCTACAGGAAGGCGTTTGGTCATTCCCATATCCTTCTTCAGCAGATATATTCTCTGTTTTTGAGATGGTTAGTGAGCACAATGTCTTATACCCTGAAGTTCCTGACCTCATAGTTTGGAGACCTTATTCTAGTGGATCCTTTACCTTAAAATCAGCTTGGGATGCAATTCGTGTGAAAGGATCCCCCTTTGCTGAATCTAATTGGATCTGGCACAAGGAAAGAATAGAAAAGCATGCCTTCTGCCTTTGGAGAGCAACTCTAAGCAAATTTACTTGTGATAAACTTCATAGAAGAGGTATGCAAATTCCATCCCTATGCTCCCTTTGTTGGTCTGACAGTGAAAGCCATGATCACTTATTTTTCAAATGCTCATATTCTGGATGGATTTGGAGATCGGTGCTAGCTAGGATGGGTATTAAGGCCACAACACTTGGTAATCTTGGTGCTGAGATTAGCAGGCTTAAATCCAAATTTCATGGCATAGGCATGATTGCTTCTATTGCCCGCATAGCAACAGCCTGTGCTGTCTATCTTATTTGGGAGGAAAGAAATAAAAGGATTTTCGAAAGAACTTCTAGGCACAAACGTTTACTCTTGGCTCTTATTACAAAATCAATTATTCTCAGATTATCAGACTCTCACACTAGTGATATAGACTCTCTTGAAAATCGAATATGTGCTGCAAAGTGGGGTTGTGATCTCACTCCTTTTCAAGCGAATCATCAAACCATCTCTTGGCAGAAACCCTCAAAAGAATGGATCAAGCTGAATACTGATGGAGCTATGGAGTCTACTAATGCCTCAATTGGAGGTGTCCTCAGAGATAATGAAGGTTTAGCTATGCTTGGATATTATGGCTCTTCTAAATACAATAGCATATTGAGTGCAGAGATGGAAGCAATCGAACAAGGCCTTTCTATTGCTGCTGAAATAGGTATTTCTAAGCTTTGGATAGAATCTGACTCACTTATTGCTGTAACCTGCATTCAAAATACTTGCACTATTCCTTCGACTAACTATCAACAAGTCCAAAAGATCAGACATCAAATGGATCAGTTTGATCAAGTTAAAATATCCCATATATGGAGAGAAGGGAATCAGGTAGCTGACATCTTGTCTAAAATGGGACTCCATTCTACTCCTCTGATCAAAATCTATCCAAGTGAATTTCGAGAAAATCTTCGTATTGCAAATGCAGCTGATCAAGAGGGCAGAATTTATGACAGACTTAAGAACATGGGAAGCTAGGATTCTGACCAAGGTGACATGTGATGCTTCTATCAGATATTGATGTGTCTACCCCCTTTAGCATAAGGTCCAGTCTTTGGTGATGGCTGTTGGAAATAAATCCATGGTAGAGGCCCGCAGTGGAAGCAAAGTGAAGGTCCGAGGACCGTGAGCGGTGTGTGTTACATATCAAAATTTTCATCGAAACGTTCTACATATGCGTGTATGAATCTAGCATGGCAACTACGCGAACCCCTAACGACGATCTAACGCAAAAGAACAATCTAGCATGTATGCATGTTCTAATTATGTTAGATCTACTTGTTAGAGATCATACCTGCGTGCGAAATCTTTCACCGCGACAAATTTCTTCTTTGTCGATGGAGACGGGCTACGGATCTGCTCGACATAGCTTCGGTGCGATGGCCATAACTTTCTGTTCCGAACTCCGATTGGGCTGAAATTTGGATTGCAGGTAGCCAACTTCGAGACGCAACTTTTGCAATAAATTTCACGTCGTTTGGACTTCTGTAGATCCCGAAATCACAGAAAAAACGCTGATTTTCTGTACAGATTCTGGACAGCAAAAGGTTGCGGGAGACGCCTTCTAGTTCACCCGATCTCACATGATGCAGGGCACCTCGTCGATGGATCTCTGAGTGCCTCCATACGATGAGCCTTCCCCTTCTACGAAACAGCACGTGAGGAAGACGAGTCGCCATCCAATGGCGCAAGCGAGGGAGAGAGAGACGAGAGAGGAGATGCGAAGAGAGGAGAGGGGGTGGCTAGGGTTTCCCCCATGGCTTGGGCCGGCCCTAGGGCTTGCATGGCTCATTAATTTCGTCCCCCCCCTCTCTCCCTATGCCTTATATAGGGCCGGTCTTATCCTTACGGATAAGCCTAGCGGATAGGATTGACTGATTCAAACCTCTCCCTATATATCTCTTCTTTTATCTCTATCTTTTCCTTGTTTTCGAAAACGGTCAAAACCAGCCCGTTTTCTGCGCCTCTTGACCGGCCCTTTCATCGGAGGCAACAACCTCCTGTAACTAACAGGGCCGGCCTTTACCAGTCTCTCAACACTTAGGGCCGGCCCCCTTAGTACATAGTGGCGCATGGTATGACCAAAACGCCCTTATGTCACTAGTTGGCCGTTCCTCGTGTACGAGACTTTGCAAGGCACACATAAGTAAAGTGCACCAGTGATTTCACTATTCTCTGAGGTTCCCGTAGGGTGCCCCTAGTGAAGTCAACTAGTCAACTCGCAACAAGTCCCGGTGCATCGCACCCATGTGGCAAAGTCAACTTATGACAAGGAATTGCTACATGCGTCTCTGCACTAACCTAGGGTTTCCCCTTAGTGCACACACGTAGCTACTCATCTACCATGCACTAGTGCAAAGCACTCACGGAGCTTAGGCTTGGACTTCTCGCTTCCACTAACTACGTTCTGTGTTTCGAGGAGATGGTATAAGAACCGTACATAATGTCGATAAGGTGGAACCTTCAGGGACCAGGGTTCATGGCTTCCAACTCAGACTCGATCGACACACTACCCGAGTGTACCATCGATCCTCTGAGTCCGAGTTAACCTGTGTAGCCACCCAGAGTTCGACGCAAGCTGCACTCCAATTCCCCCGGACTTACTATGTTCTCCCTCATACCCCTGCTCTCCGTTTAGTATGGTAAACTCGCTGTCCCTCCACTGGTGCCATGACGCAACTCGAGCGGTGGAGAATACCGTCAGACTCGAGTTCTTATATGACTCGGTTCCTTCCAGGTTGACCACGTACATCGTATCTTCGATAACTCTGCCGAGTAACCGGATCCGTCACCAGTTGAACTGATGACCACCTGGCTAGGGTTTAATACGACGTAGGTAAGACCAAAGAACGTACCGCCCGTTAGGGGTGTGGATAGCCTGCAGGAGTGACATGCTGATGCAACGCCAGCCGGGTAACCCAATACACCGTGGTTTTGGATCACTGCATCCGGATCCTCACATATTGGTGCGCCAAAGCACCACACAACTGGTTAGTCCACCAGACATGGTTCCTCAGGGTTTAAGATCGTTTTACCCTAAGCAGAAACACGGTTTAGTGCACCGGTGTCTGCTCACCGATCTATGCACCGTGTTGGTTCCGTTCAGCCATAGACACTGTGCCTGGTAATGACCGTGGTGGAGACACCCACGCTCTGTCATCCCAACAGCTTAACCTGATAGGGCGACCAACCCTAATCAGAGCTGCAAACATATTTAGGTTACATGGGACTAATCCCTTGAGTCTTCCACTCAAGTGGATTACCATGTAGCCATGGCTCTCTGTTCTGTAATCAGAATACGTACTAAGGTACATACCAATATGCATTCTTATGCTATCAACCATACATAGCTAAACTATAGGTTTTACGAGCTGTAGACCTCACCAATTCTAACAATCTACCACTAGGTCTAACGAGGAATAACGGTGTTGAGCTCTGTAGCTTCTACATGCTGCCCAAAAGCCTTTGCAGGAATTCCCTAAAGGAATTGGCAATATTGTCTGTAGATTCCACCTCAGTACCGCTACTTGTATTTCCTCCTATAACTGTCAGATCAAGTGGAGTTTGTACTTGATGGGTTTCCCCTCACGGCGGTGCCTAGTCTCCTTGGACCTTGCTTACCGCTCTTCTGTTGTAACAACAGATAACTGAGCCTCTGGTACGTGTCCCAAGTTCTCTAAGAACTTCCTAAGCCTTACCACCTGATATACTACTTCGCACTCAACAACGTGCTAAGCCTCTATGGTAGAGTCTGTGATGCAATTGCTTCACACTCTACCAACTACCGCTTCTAATCCCAAAATAAAAAACAATTCCTGAAATCGATTCTCTGGAATGCACATCTGACATCAAAGTCAGACCCTGTGCATCCAATCGATATCAGGACTTGTGAAGTGCAAGCTAACTCACAATCCTCACTTAATGAGGATTTCTGAGTATACCCTTCACATTAGTCCAGTGATTTGGACCCGGGTTTGACTGAAACCGACCCATGAATCCTGCTGCGTAATAGATATCTAGCCTCGTAAAATGAATCTGGCTCGAATCTTATCTTCATGTGTAGCCTATGACAGCAATAGAACCTTGCTCTGGTTATCTCGAGTTACCTTGATTCCTAGAGCATAACTTGCCTCACTAGGGTCTTTCATATCGAATTGTGATGACTACATACCTTTACCGTAAACAATATTCTTACATCATTTTCAATCAGTAGAATATTGTTAACGTAAAGTACTAAGTACACCCTTGTAGCTATTTCACTTTTCTTGTACCATCTTGGTTTATCATCATTCTGATCAAATCCGTGTGTGCGGATTTCCTTGATCAAAATAGATATTCCAACATAGATGTTTGCATCAGTCCATAAATGGACTGTTGCAACTTGCATTCTATATCTTCCTGACCTACTGACACAAAGTCTGGGGCTACATCATCCATATGTCCTTTCCAAATTCCCATTAGGGAATAACTGTCTTGACATCCATCAACCAGATCTCCCAACTATAATGGGCTGCGATGGATTAAGAGGATCCGTTATAGACTTAGGCATAGCTACCAGTGAGATGGTTTTGACATAGTCAATCCCTTCTCCTTTGGTAACTAATCTAGCTACTTAAGTCTTAACCGGGTGCACTTCTTATACACCTCCTACACCCTGAAGGATGATAGTGCTATAAGTGTCAAGACTGTTCCAAGGGACATTGATGCAAGCTTGCCTTCATGGTCTTTTGTCAGTCAAAGCTGTCGGAAGCTTCTACTACTTCTTCGTAGCTCTAGGGATCATCCTTCTGAAACTCTGGATTAACTATCAAAGTTTTTCCATAGTATCTTTCAGGAGCTCTGATGGTCCTACAACGACGAGGTAGTGGTGGTACAAAGGAAGCTCCCACTACTTCTTCGTAGCTCTAGGGATCATCCTCCTGAAACTCTGGATTAACTATCGAAGTTTCTCCATAGTATCTTTCAGGAGCTCTGATGGTCCCACAACGACGAAGTGGTGGTGATACAAAAGTGAATTGTTTCTACAGTGTCTGGTATACTAGTTTCTTGTATCATCTACTCCCACTACGTTTTCAGATGCGCACTCTCTACCAGTACCCAGTAGTTCACCCAGAACTACCTTACCGGTAAACTTATGGTCTATAATATAATCCTGGTCTAGGTAGATGGTATTCGTAGAAACGATTACCTTCCAAACCTCAAGATCATAGAACAATCCACCTTATGCCTCCTAAGGGTAACCTACAAACAGATATACCTGGAACTACATCTCCATCTCATCCCTCTTGTCCTTTTGCACATGTGTAGGACAACCCTATATCTCGAGACTCTATAGTGTCAGCTTTCGCTTAGACCATAGCTCTCTATAGGTCTGAGGCATTGATCTAGATGAGAGAGAGTTTCAGATATAAGCTACTGTTTTAAGGTACAACCCCACCAAAGGGTAGGTAGTATATTTGGCAATATTCATCATACTACGGACCATGTCAAACAGGGTCCAATTCCTTCTCTCGGAGACTTCATTCTGACGTTTCATCCTAGGAGCATTTAACTGGGAGATAATCCCATGCTCCTTCAGGATCCTATGGAACCCATCCGATAGGTTCTCATTCCATCGATTAAATCGAAGAGACTCCTATCGTCTGGACGCTCTTGGAACCATAGACATCAAAATTAACTAACTCCCATACCTTCATGGCCCTTTTAGTTATTCTGCCTTCCAGATTACACTCATAGGTTAGAAGGATCTCCGATGATTCTTTAAACAGAAACTCGGCCTTCTGTCACCTCTGAATTTATCTGAGGCAAAATATCTAAATCAGAGGGATCACAAATGGGATAGATTCTCCGAAGGATTTAGATGAATTTAAATTTGACGCTGCAGCTATCATGAAATCTATTTCCGAATTAAGATTAAATTTAAAGAGATTATTCTGATCTATTCCTCTAGTACTGAAGCTATCTTTTCAGTTTAAGATACACACATACGGTGATGTCTAAAACTAGAAAACTTTATTTACTAAGGAGGAAACAGAACTACATCTCTAAAAAACAAAATCTGTATTTCGGAGAAAACTAAGACATTCATATCTAACAGCTTCCGCAGCGGCTTATGGCATCAGTACCTATGTTAGGATTCTTTCACTATAAAGTAGCCTTCTCTTTCCTTGAATCTCTGTAGACCCGAAGTCTACATTCCAAGAAGCATAAGAACTGCTACTAGATAGCGACTCAACTCCTAACATCCTGAGGTCATACTCAATCTTCAAATACCCCCTATACTTGCTAAAATAGAAACTCTTCCGTCCTTAGCGTTACCAGACTTAGGAGTCCATACTAGTTTCTGCACTAGAATAGTTTTCGATCTCTTATAAGTTACTCCCTTAGGTTCTTCTAAAGAAGACCTAGGTTAAGCACTAAAGGCATTGCCTTTAATCTTGATCCCATCCTATGTCTCTTGGAAATCTCCTTAGAAGTTCTGCGTTTATCATCTCTAACTTGTTAAAGCTAAAGTCTCCGATAACGCCTTCGAAGGTTCCAGACAAGGATGCAAGACAGACGTATTCCACCACCTCATCATCTGGTACCATGTCTTTAGAATCTAGTTCGTTCTGGAACTCAAAGATGTGTTTCCGAACAAGCATACCCACTGACATCTCGGTACCGACAAGTATCTTGGTGGATAAGCGATGAGTCTACCGACTTCGCCTAGCAGACATCTTATGCAAGTAAAACTTATTTTGAAAAGACCCGGCATATCTCTGACTTGCTTCTAAGGAGTTGTCTACAAGTCTGCTGTGACACAGAACTTGCACATCTCCTCAGACTCTCGCTAGTCATCATATGCCCTAGTTAGTGCCCAAGTGATATCTGGACCCGTTAGGTCTAGTATATGGATATTTAGATTGCAAGCCAATGTACGTTTACTACCCTAAGCATAAGCTAAAGATAGCGCTTCCGCTCTACGTAGTTAGAAACCCGATACCTGGTTCTCTTATGGGATAGTGGATAGGGGAACTATATGGTTGAATGAAAACGAATGCAAAATAACTTATTTTATGGATTTTTAAAATAAGCTAATTATATCCAAATGTCAGCGCTACCCTCACAGCGAAGACACCTCTATGGATTAATTAACCATGTATGTAAGATCTCAGAATCGACTACACCTGCCCTAGGGGGCATCATGCAGCGTCAATCCGCTTACACGGGCCTTTCCTTGACCTTATCCAAATCTACCAACTAAGGGCTTTGATGGACCATGGTTGTCCTTTTGGCCAGTGCCACGTGATCCCCATTGTGCAAGCAACAGATGCCTCACGTCCACTTCGGATGCTTACCCACAAGCCTAAGCAATTACGGCACGGGAGTTCATGCGGCCCCCACTAGGGTGGGATAAAAAGCCCTTCTCTCCTGGCCCCGTAACTGCCATATCCTGAAGGAGACCGCTAAGTTATCTGGCATGGAAAAACATTACCCTCACCCTAGGGGGTGTCGAGCTACGCCCTTCCACCCAGACACAAAGCAGTTGGTTGTGGAGGCCAGAGGATCTAGACGAGTCCTCTTACACATCCCTTATTATAGTTGAAGGTTATTTAATGCAAGTATGAGTGTACACTAAGGTCACGACAACCTATACACTAGACCCTGGTCATACCGTGCTCCCACTAGCATTCAAGCCTTTCGCGAAGCATTAATCGATCTCGGAATATCATAGTCCCTGCCTCGAGTGGATTTCTCCACTCAAGGGTCACATTACATATCCCAAGAACATCGATGCTTTGCAAACTTGGCTATTACGCTAATGCCCTGGAGCCTAGCCTAAGGTCAGACTGACAGGAAAGGTCTTCCACTACCATGGAGCCTTACTTATAAATTTGACGAATGATGTCATAGTAGAATTCCAACTCATTCTAGGTTTCGATGCTTGCCAAATAGGCACACTCGACTAATCGGGTGTTGACCTAATGGGGGCATAACCAAATGTGAGGAATTCATACTATCATCAAGGGTCAATTAAATAATAGGCATGACTAGTGGAATCCTATCCTAATAAGGTCGCTAGGACCCGAGGGAAAAGGGCATCCCTCTAACACAGATAATCAAATTATTGCATCGGGGTTCTCTACAGAAATATTAAGAACTACTGAAAGAAACAAGCACACAACTGAATCAAGTTCAGGGTCCGACCCCTGAACCTGACTGGCACAGCGCAGGCTCTCTATCTCCTTCGCAAGGTTTTCGATCTGGTGGAAGCCTCTGTATACGATCTCCTGACGCTTTCTGCCCATTGCCGTCATCGTGTACGCTTCGCCGGATCGTCATCGTCCTCCAAGGTTCCGCTCGTCCTCCCAGTGGTGGATCTTCACGGTAGGTCCTCCTCTTCAATCTGTAACCGAAAAAGATCTAGTACGCTTCGAGCAAGTGCTCGCTCAAACACAATTTCCTAGAAAGAAAAGGAAAACAAACCTAGCAAAAGCCTGGGAATCAAGGGTGGTAAATCTTCACCTCTTGCCCGACTATGGTTCTAAAATCTATCCACACACAGAAGAAAAAACATCCAGACAAAATCGCTAACACGGGGTCCGACCCCCGGTAGCAAGCAATCACATATCCAGAATAATTTTAGAAGCGGCGCCCTGCAAGAACGATTCATAGAACACACAAAAAATATACTATGCATGATCTACTTGTAGAACCCCGATGGCGGCACATACTATTCATGCGCGCACATGACGGTTTCATGAAAAAACATGAAACACACACCACTAGCGTGCTCTGATACCAATTGTTGGAAATAAATCCATGGTAGAGGCCCGCAGCGGAAGCAAAGTGAAGGTCCGAGGACCGTGAGCGGTGTGTGTTACATATCAAAATTTTCATCGAAACGTTCTACATATGCGTGTATGAATCTAGCATGGCAACTACGCGAACCCCTAACGACGATCTAACACAAAAGAACAATCTAGCATGTATGCATGTTCTAATTATGTTAGATCTATTTGTTAGAGATCATACCTGCGTGCGAAATCTTTCACCGCGACAAATTTCTTCTTTGTCGATGGAGACGGGCTACGGATCTGCTCGACATAGCTTCGGTGCAATGGCCATAACTTTCTACTCCGAACTCCGATTGGGCTGAAATTTGGACTGCAGGTAGCCAACTTCGAGACGCAACTTTTGCAATAAATTTCACGTCGTTTAGACTTCTGTAGATCCCGAAATCATAGAAACAACGCTGATTTTCTGTGCAGATTCTGGACAGCAAAAGGTTGCGGGAGACGCCTTCTAGTTCACCCGATCTCACACGATGCACGGAACCTCGTCGATGGATCTCTGAGTGCCTCCATACGATGAGCCTTCTCCTTCTACGAAACACCACGTGAGGAAGACGAGTCGCCATCCAATGGCACAAGCGAGGGAGAGAGAGACGAGAGAGGAGATGCGAAGAGAGGAGAGGGGGTGGCTAGGGTTTCCCCCATGGCTTGGGCCGGCCCTAGGGCTTGCATGCCTCATTAATTTCGTCCCCCCCTCTCTCCCTATGCCTTATATAGGGCCGGCCTTATCCTTACGGATAAGCTTAGCGGATAGGATTGACTGATTCAAACCTCTCCCTATATATCTCTTCATTTATCTCTATCTTTTCCTTGTTTTCGAAAACGGTCAAAACCAGCCCGTTTTTTGCACCTCTTGACCGGCCCTTTCATCGGAGGCAACAACCTCCTGAAACTAACAGGGCCGGCCTTGACCAGTCTCTCAACACTTAGGGCCGGCCCCCTTAGTACATAGTGGCGCATGGTATGACCAAAACGCCCTTATGTCACTAGTTGGCCGTTCCTCGTGTACGAGACTTTGCAAGGCACACATAAGTGAAGTGTACCAGTGATTTCACTATTCTCTGAGGTTCCCGTAGGGTGCCCCTAGTGAAGTCAACTAGTCAACTCGCAACATGTCCCGGTGCATCGCACCAATGTGGCAAAGTTCACTTATGACAAGGAATTGCTACATGCGTCTCTGCACTAACCTAGGGTTTCCCCTTAGTGCACACACGTAGCTACGCATCTACCATGCACTAGTGCGAAGCACTCACGGAGCGTAGGCTTGGACTTCTCGCTTCCTCTAACTACGTTCTGTGTTTCGAGGAGATGGTATAAGAACCGTACATAATGTCGATAAGGTGGAACCTTCAGGGACCAGGGTTCATGGCTTCCAACTCAGACTCGATCGACACACTACCCGAGTGTACCATCGATCCTCTGAGTCCGAGTTAACCTACGTAGCCACCCAGAGTGCGACGCAAGCTGCACTCCAATTCCCCCGGACTTACTATGTTCTCCCTCATACCCCTGCTCTCCGCTTAGTATGGTAAACTCGCTGTCCCTCCACTGGTGCCATGACGCAACTCGGGCGGTGGAGAATACCGTCAGACTCGAGTGCTCATATGACTCGGTTTCTTCCAGGTTGACCACGTACATCGTACCTCCGATAACTCTGCCGAGTAACCGGATCCGTCACCAGTCGAACTGATGACCACCTGGCTAGGGTTTAATATGACGTAGGTCAGACCAAGGAACGCACCGCCCGTTAGGGGTGTGGATAGCCTGCAGGAGTGACATGCTGATGCAACGCCAGCCTGGTAACCCAGTACACCGTGGTTTTGGATCACTGCATCCGGATCCTCACACATTGGTGCGCCAAAGCACCACACAACTGGTTAGTCCACCAGACATGGTTCCTCAGGGTTTAGGACCGTTTTACCCTAAGCAGAAACACGGTTTAGTGCACCAGTGTCTGCTCACCGATCTATGCACCGTGTTGGTTCCGTTCAGCCACAGACACTGTGCCTGGTAATGACCGTGGTGGAGACACCCACGCTCTGTCATCCCAACAGCTTAACCTGATAGGGCGACCAACCCTAATCAAAGCTGCAAACATATTTAGGTTACATGGGACCAATCCCTTGAGTCTCCCACTCAAGTGAATTACCATGTAGCCATGGCTCTCTGTTCTGTAATCAGAATACGTACTAAGGTACATACCAATATGCATTCCTATGCTATCAACCATACATAGCTAAACTATAGGTTTTACGAGCTGTAGACCTCACCAATTCTAACAATGGCAACAACACTGCTCCTGGTAAAGTCTTTGCTCTGTCTACTTCAGAGAACCTTAGATCTGTGAGATCTTTACTATTTTGGTTTTGTTTTCGTATTCTCTCTCTGATGCCTTGTTCTATAAAAGTCCAGAGGTGTAAGGTACTTTTTTGTACTTCTTTTTCTGCTTCATGGGCGGGGTCCCTAATAAAATCCCCTGACTTTGACTAAAAAAAAAAGAATTAGAATGGATCATATGAATGAATTGGAATGGATCGTACGAATGAATTAGAATGGATCGTGCGAATGAATTAGAATGGATCGTACGAATGAATTAGAATGGATCGTATGAATGAACTAGAATGGATACATATGTGCGAATGAATTAGAATAGATCGTACGAATGAATTAGAATAGATCGTACGAATGAATTAGAATGGATCGTACGAATGGATTAGAATGGATCATACGAATGAATTAGAATGGATCGTGCGAATGAATTAGAATGGATCGAACGAATGAATTAGAATGGATATATTCGAGCGAATGAATTAGAATAGATCGTAGGAATGAATTAGAATGGATCATACGAATAAATTAGAATGGATCGTACGAACGAATTAGAATGGATCGTATGAACGAATTAGAATGGATCATATGAACGAATTAGAATGGATCGTACGAATGAATTTGAATGGATACATTTGAGCGAATAAATTAGAATGGATCGTACGAATGAATTAGAATAGATCATAGGAATGAATTAGAATGGATCGTGCAAATGAATTAGAATGGATACATTCGTGCGAATGAATTAGAATGGATCGTGCGAATGAATTAGAATGGATCGTACGAATGAATTAGAATGGATATATTTGAACGAATAAATTAGAATGGATCATACGAATGAATTAGAATGGATCGTACGAATGAATTAGAATGGATAGTGCGAATGAATTAGAATGGATCGTACGAATGAATTAGAATGGATACATTCGTGCGAATGAATTAGAATGGATCATACGAATGAGTAAGAATGGATCGTACGAATGAAATAGAATGGATTATACAAATGAATTAGAATGGATACATTCGTGCGAATGAATTAGAATGGATCATATGTACGAATGAATTAGAATGGATACATTCGTGCGAATGAATTAGAATGGATCGTACGAATGAATTAGAATGGATCATGCGAATGAATTAGAATGGATCGTACGAATGAATTAGAATGGATCGTACGAATGAACTAGAATGGATACATTCGTGCGAATGAATTAGAATGGATCGTACGAATGAATTAGAATGGATCGTACGAATGAATTAGAATGGATCTTACGAATGAATTAGAATGGATCGTACAAATAAATTAGAATGGATCGTATGAATGGTTTAGAATGGATACATTCGTGCGAATGAATTAGAATGGATCGGACGAATGAATTAGAATGGATCGTATGAATGAATTAGAATGGATCAAATGAATGAATTAGAATGGTTACATTCATGCGAATGAATTAGAATGGATCGTACGAATGGATTAGAATGGATCGTACGAATGGATTAGAATGGATCGTACGAATGGATTAGAATGGATACATTCGTGCGAATGAATTAGAATGGATCATACGAATGAGTAAGAATGGATCATACGAATGAAATAGAATGGATTGTACGAATGAATTAGAATGGATCGTGCGAATGAATTTGAATGGTTCGTACGAATGAATTAGAATGGATCGTGCTAATGAATTAGAATTGATTGTACGAATGAAATAGAATGGATTGTACGAATGATTTAGAATGGATCGTACGAATGAATTAGAATGGATCGTACGAATGATTTAGAATGGATACATTCGTGCGAATGAATTAGAATGGATCATACGAATGAGTAAGAATGGATCGTACGAATGAAATAGAATGGATTGTACGAATGAATTAGAATGGATTCGTACGAATGAATTAGAATGGATACATTCGAGCGAATGAATTAGAATGGATCGTACCAATGAGTAAGAACGGATTGTACGAATGAAATAAAATGGATTGTGCGAATGAATTAGAATGGATCGTACGAATGAATTAGAATGGATCGTGTGAACGAATTAGAATGGATTGTATGAATGAATTAGAATAGATCGTATGAATGAATTAGAATAGATCGTACGAATGAATTAGAATGGATCGTACGAATGAATTAGAATGGATACATTCGTGCGAATGAATTAGAATGGATCGTATGAATGAATTAGAATAGATTGTGCGAATGAATTAGAATGGATCGTACGAATGAATTAGAATGGATACATTCGTGCGAATAAATTAGAATGGATTGTATGAATGAATTAGAATGGATCGTACGAATGAATTAGAATGGATCGTACGAATGAATTAGAATAGATTGCGCGAATGAATTAGAATGGATCGTGCGAATGAAATAGAATGGATACAAATGAATTAGAATGGATCATACAAATGAATTAGAATGACGATCCATTCTTACTCATTCGTATGATCCATTCTAATTTATTCGCACGAATGTATCCATTCTAATTCATTTGTACGTCTAATTCATTCGTACGGTCCATTCTAATTCATTCGCACAATCCATTCTATTTCATTCGTACGATCCATTCTTACTCATTCGTATGATCCATTATGGATACATTCGTGCGAATGAATTAGAATGGATCATACGAATGATTAAGAATGGATCGTACGAATGAAATAGAATGGATTGTGCGAATGAATTAGAATGGATCGTACGAATGAATTAGAATGGATCGTGTGAAAGAATTAGAATGGATTGTATGAATGAATTAGAATAGATCGTATGAATGAATTAGAATGGATCGTACGAATGAATTAGAATGGATCATACGAATGAATTAGAATGTATCGTACGAATGAATTAGAATGGATACATTCGCGAATGAATTAGAATGGATCGTACGAATGAATTAGAATGGATCGTACGAATGAATTAGAATGGATCGTACGAATGAATTAGAATGGATCTTACGAATGAATTAGAATGAATCGTACAAATGAATTAGAATGGATCAAATGAATGAATTAGAATGGTTACATTCATGCGAATGAATTAGAATGGATCGTACGAATGGATTAGAATGGATCGTACGAATGAATTAGAATGGATACATTCGTGCGAATGAATTAGAATGGATCATACGAATGAGTAACAATGGATCATACGAATGAAATAGAATGGATTGTACGAATGAATTAGAATGGATCGTGCGAATGAATTTGAATGGTTCGTACGAATGAATTAGAATGGTTCGTGCTAATGAATTAGAATTAATCGTACGAATGAAATAGAATGGATTGTACGAATGATTTAGAATGGATCGTACGAATGAATCAGAATGGATCGTACGAATGATTTAGAATGGATACATTCGTGCGAATAAATTAGAATGGATCATACGAATGAGTAAGAATGGATCGTACGAATGAAATAGAATGGATTGTACGAATGAATTAGAATGGATTCGTACGAATGAATTAGAATGGATACATTCGTGCGAATGAATTAGAATGGATCGTACCAATGAGTAAGAATGGATCGTACGAATGAAATAGAATAGATTGTGCGAATAAATTAGAATGGATCGTACGAATGAATTAGAATGGATCGTGTGAAAGAATTAGAATGGATTGTATGAATGAATTAGAATAGATCGTATGAATGAATTAGAATGGATTGTACGAATGAATTAGAATGGATCGTACGAATGAATTAGAATGGATACATTCGTGCGAATGAATTAGAATGGATCGTATGAATGAATTAGAATAGATTGTGCGAATGAATTAGAATGGATCGTACGAATGAATTAGAATGGATACATTCGTGCGAATAAATTAGAATGGATTGTATGAATGAATTAGAATGGATCGTACGAATGAATTAGAATGGATCGTACGAATGAATTTGAATAGATTGCACGAATGAATTAGAATGGATCGTGCGAATGAAATAGAATGGATACAAATGAATTAGAATGGATCATACGAATTAATTAGAATGACGATCCATTCTTACTCATTCGTATGATCCATTCTAATTTATTCGCACGAATGTATCCATTCTAATTCATTCGTACGGTCCATTCTAATTCATTCGCACAATCCATTCTATTTCATTCGTACGATCTATTCTTACTCATTCGTATGATCCATTATGGATACATTCGTGCGAATGAATTAGAATGGATCATACGAATGAGTAAGAATGGATCGTACGAATGAAATAGATTGGATTGTGCGAATGAATTAGAATGGATCGTACGAATGAATTAGAATGGATTGTGTGAAAGAATTAGAATGGATTGTATGAATGAATTAGAATAGATCGTATGAATGAATTAGAATGGATCGTACGAATGAATTAGAATGGATCGTATGAATGAATTAGAATGGATCGTACGAATGAATTAGAATGGATACATTCGCGAATGAATTAGAATGGATCGTACGAATGAATTAGAATGGATCGTACAAATGAATTAGAATGGATCTTACAAATGAATTAGAATGGATCGTACGAATGAATTAGAATGGATCGTACGAATGAATTAGAATGGATACATTGGTGCGAATGAATTAGAATGGATCGTACGAATGAATTAGAATGGATCGTATGAATGAATTAGAATGGATCGTACGAATGAATTAGAATGGATTCTAGGAAGGAATTAGAATGGATCGTACGAATGAATTAGAATGGATATATTCGTGCAAATGAATTAGAATGGATCGTATGAATGTATTAGAATGGATCGTATGAGTGAATTAGAATGGATCGTGCGAATGAATTAGAATGGATTGTATGAATGAATTAGAATGGATCGTACGAATGATATAGAATGGATCATACGAATTAATTAGAATGGATCATACGAATGAATTAGCACGGATCGTACGAATGAATTAGAATTAGAATGGATATATTCGTGCGAATGAATTAGAATGGATACATTCGTGCGAAAGAATTAGAATAGATCGTATGAATGAATTAGAATGGATCCTATGAATGAATTAGAATGGATCGTGCGAATGAATTAGAATGGATCGTACGAATGAATTAGAATGGATACATTCGTGCGAATGATTTAGAATGGATCGGACGAATGAATTAGAATGGATCATACGAATGAATTAGAATGGATCAAATGAATGAATTAGAATGGTTATATTCATGGGAATGAATTAGAATGGATCGTACGAATGGATTAGAATGGATCGTACGAATGGATTAGAATGGATAAATTCGAGCGAATGAATTAGAATGGATCGTACGAATGAATTAGAATGGATCGTACGAATAAATTAGAATGAATTCGTACGATCCATTCGAATTCATTCGCACGATCCATTCTAATTCATTCATACGATCCATTCTAATTCATTCATACAATCCATTCTAATTCTTTCACACGATCCATTCTAATTCATTCGTAGGATCCATTCTAATTCATTCGTACAATCTATTCTATTTCATTCGTACGATCCATTCTTACTCATTCGTATGATCCATTCTAATTCATTCGGACGAATGTATCCATTCTAATTTATTCGTACGATCCATTCTAATACATTCGTATGATCCATTCTAATTCATTCGTACGATCCATTCTTACTCATTCGTATGATCCATTCTAATTCATTCGTACGATCTATTCTAATTCATTCGTACGATCCATTCTAATTCATTCGCACAATCTATTCTAATTCATTCGTACGATCCATTCTAATTCATTCGTACGATCGTACGAATGAATTAGAATGGATCGTACGGAATGAATTAGAATGGATTGTATGAATAAATTAGAATGGATACATTCGTGCGAATGAATTAGAATGGATCATACGAATGAGTAAGAATGGATCATACGAATGAAATAGAATGGATTGTACGAATGAATTAGAATGGATCGTACAAATGAATTAGAATGGATCGTACGAATGAATTAGAATGGATCATACGAATGAGTAAAAATGGATCGTACAAATGAAATAGAATGGATTGTACGAATGAATTAGAATGGATCGTACGAATGAATTAGAATGGATCGTGTGAAAGAATTAGAATGCATTGTATGAATGAATTAGAATGGATCGTATGAATGAAATAGAATGGATTGTGCGAATGAATTCGAATGGATCACATGATCCATTCGAATAGAATGGATCGTATGAATGAATTAGAATGGATCGGGCGAATGAATTAGAATGGATTGTAGGAATGAATTAGAATGGATCGTATGAATGAATTAGAATGGATCGTATGAATGAATTAGAATGGATCGTGCGAATGAATTAGAATGGATCGTATGAATGAATTAGAATGGATCGTACGAATGAATTAGAATGGATCATACGAATGAATTAGAATGGATAATACGAATGAGTAAGAATGGATCGTACGAATGAAATAGAATGGATTGTACGAATGAATTAGAATGGATACATTCGTGCGAATGAATTAGAATGGATCGTACGAATGAATTAGAATGGATCGTACGAATGAATTAGAATGGATCGTACGAATGAATTAGAATGCATCGTACGAAAGAATTAGAATGGATATATTCGTGCGAATGAATTAGAATGGATCGTACGAATGAATTAGACTGGATCGTACGAATGAATTTGAATGGATACATTTGTGCGAATGAATCTAAATGGATTGTATGAATGAATTACAATGGATCGTACGAATGAATTAGAATGGATCGTACGAATGAATTAGAATAGCTCATACGAATGAATTATAATGAATCGTATGAATGAATTAGAATGGTTACATTCGTGCGAATGAATTAGAATAGATTGTATGAATGAATTAGAATGGATCGTACGAATAAATTAGAATGGATCGTGGGAATGAATTAGAATGGATCGTACGAATGAATTAGAATGGATCCACCGAATGAGTTAGAATGGATCATACGAATGAATTAGAATGGAATGTACGAATGAATTAGAATGGATCGTATGAATGAATAAGAATGGATCATACGAATGAATTAGAATGGATCGTGCGAATGAATTAGCATGAATCGTACGAATGTATTAGAATGGATCGTACGAATGAATTAGAATGAATCGTACAATCCATTCTAATTCATTCGTACGATCCATTCTAATTCATTCGCACGAATGTATCCATTCTAGTTCATTCGTACGATCCATTCTAGTTCATTCGTACGATCCATTCAAATTCATTCATACGATCCATTCTAATTCATTCGTATGATCCATTCTAATTAATTCGTATGATCCATTCTAATTCATTCGTACGATCCATTCTAATTCATTCATACAATCCATTCTAATTCATTCGCACGAATGTATCCATTCTAATTAATTCGTACGATCCATTCTAATTCATTCGTATGATCCATTCTTATTCATTCGCACGATCCAGTGTAATGGATTCGCACGATCCATTCTAATTCATTCGCACGAATGTATCCATTCTAATTCATTCGTACGATCCATTCAAATTCATTAATATGATCCATTCTAATTCATTCGCATGATCCATTCTAATTGATTCGTACGATCCATTCTAATTCATTCGTACGATCCATTCTAATTCATTCGCACGATCCATTCTAATTCATTCGAACAATCGATTCTATTTCATTCGTACGATCCATTCTTACTCATTCGTATGATCCATTCTAATTCATTATGACGAATGTATCCATTCTAATTTATTCGTACGATCCATTCTAATTCATTCGTACGATCCATTCTAATTCATTCGTTCGATCCATTCTAATTCATTCGTCCGATCCATTCTAATTCATTCACACGAATGTATCCATTCTAATTCATTCGTACGGTCCATTCTAATTCATTCACACAATCCATTCTATTTCATTCGTACGATCCATTCTTACTCATTCGTATGATCCATTATGGATACATTCGTGCGAATGAATTAGAATGGATCATACGAATGAGTAAGAATGGATCGTACGAATGAAATAGAATGGATTGTGCGAATGAATTAGAATGGATCGTACGAATGAATTAGAATGGATCGTGTGAAAGAATTAGAATGGATTGTATGAATGAATTAGAATAGATCGTATGAATGAATTAGAATGGATCGTACGAATGAATTAGAATGGATCGTACGAATGAACTAGAATGGATACATTCGTGCGAATGAATTAGAATGGATCGTACGAATGAATTAGAATGGATCGTACGAATGAATTAGAATGGATCTTACGAATGAATTAGAATGGATCGTACAAATGCACGATCCATGCTAATTCATTCGTTCGATCAATTCTAATTCATTAGCACGATCCATTCTAATTCATTCCTACGATCCATTCTAATTCATTCGCACGATCCATTCTAATTCATTCGTACGATCTATTCTAATTCATTCATACGATCCATTCTTTTTTCATTCGTATGATCCATTCTAATTCATTCGCTCGAATGTATCCATTCTAATCCATTCGTACGATCCATTCTAATCCATTCGTATGATCCATTCTAATTCATTCGCATGAATGTAACCATTCTAATTCATTCATTTGATCCATTTTAATTCATTCGTACGATCCATTCTAATTCATTCGTCCGATCCATTCTAATTCATTCGCACGAATATATCCATTCTAATCCATTCGTCAGATCCATTCTAATTCATTCGTACGATCCATTCTAATTCATTCGTACGATCCATTCTAATTCATTAATATGATCCATTCTAATTCATTCGTACGATCCATTCTAATTCATATGCACAAAGGTATCCATTCTAATTCATTCGTACGATCCATTCTAATTCAGGATCGTACGAATGAATTAGAATGGATACATTCGTGCGAATGAATTTGAATTGATCATACGAATGAATTAGAATGGATCGTGCGAATGAATTAGAATGGATCGTACGAATGAATTAGAATGGATCGTACGAATGAACTAGAATGGATACATTCGTGCGAATGAATTAGAATGGATCGTACGAATGAATTAGAATGGATCGTACGAATGAATTAGAATGGATCTTACGAATGAATTAGAATGGATCGTACGAATGAATTAGAATGGATCGTACGAATGAATTAGAATGGATACATTCGTGCGAATGAATTAGAATGGATCGGACGAATGAATTAGAATGGATCGTACGAATGAATTAGAATGGATCAAATGAATGAATTAGAATGGTTACATTCATGCGAATGAATTAGAATGGATCGTATGAATGGATAAGAATGGATCGTACGAATGGATTAGAATGGATACATTCGAGCGAATGAATTAGAATGGATCGTACAAATGAAATTAGAATGGATCGTACGAATGAATTAGAATAGATCGTACGAATGAATTAGAATGGATCGTACGAATGAATTAGAATGGATCGTACGAATAAATTAGAATGGATACATTCGTCCGAATGAATTAGAATGGATCATACGAATGAGTAAGAATGGATCGTACGAATGAAATAGAATAGATTGTACGAATGAATTAGAATGGATCCTACGAATGAATTAGAATGGATCGTGTGAAAGAATTAGAATGGATTGTTTGAATGAATTAGAATGGATCGTATGAATGAATTACAATGGATCGTGCGAATGAATTCGAATGGATCGTAAGAATTCATTCTAATTCATTCATACAATCTATTCTAATTCTTTCACACGATCCATTCTAATTCATTCGTACGTTCCATTCTAATTCATTAGCACGATCCATGCTAATTCATTCATTCGATCAATTCTAATTCATTAGCACGATCCATTCTAATTCATTCGTACGATCCATTCTAATTCCTTCGTACGATCCATTCTAATTCATTCGTACGATCTATTCTAATTCATTCGTACGATCCATTCTAATTCATTCGTACCATCCATTCTAATTTCTTCGTACGATCCATTCTAATTCATTCGTACGATCCATTCTAATTCATTCGTGCAATCCATTCTATATCATTCGTACGATCCATTCTTACTCATTCGTACGATCCATTCTAATTCATTCACACGAATGTATCCATTCGTACGGATGAATTATAATAGATGGTACGAATGAATTAGAATGGATCGTACGAATGAATTAGAATGGATCGTACGAAGGAATTAGAATGGATCGTACGAATGAATTAGAATGGATCGTACGATTGAATTAGAATAGATCGTACGAATGAATTAGAATGGATCGTACGAAGGAATTAGAATGGATCGTACGAATGAATTAGAATGGATATATTCGTGCAAATGAATTAGAATGGATCGTATGAATGTATTAGAATGGATCGTATGAGTGAATTAGAATGGATCGTACGAATGAATTAGAATGGATTGTATGAATGAATTAGAATGGATCGTACAAATGAATTAGAATGGATCATACGAATTAATTAGAATGGATCATACGAATGAATTAGAATGGATCGTACGAATGAATTAGAATGGATCGTACGAATGAATTAGAATGGATACATTCGTGCGATCCATTCTAATTCATTCGCACAATCCATTCTATTTCATTCGTACGATCATTCTTACTCATTGGTAGGATCCATTCTAATTCATTCGCACGAATGTATCCATTCTAATTCATTCGTACGAATCCATTCTATTGCATTCATACGATCTATTCTAATTCATTCATACAATCCATTCTAATTCTTTCACACGATCCATTCTAATTCATTCGTACGATCCATTCTAATTCATTCGCACAATCCATTCTATTTCATTCATACGATCCATTCTTACTCATTGGTACGATCCATTCTAATTCATTCGCACGAATGTATCCATTCTAATTCATTCGTACGAATCCATTCTAATTCATTCGTACAATCTATTCTATTTCATTCGTACGATCCATTCTTACTCATTCGTATGATCCATTCTAATTCATTCGGACGAATGTATCCATTCTAATTTATTCGTACGATCCATTCTAATTCATTCACACGATCCATTCTAATTCATTCGTACGATCAATTCTAATTCATTCGCACGAATGTATTTATTCTAATTCATTCGTACGATCCCTTCTAATTCATTCATAGGATCCATTCTAATTCATTCATACAATCCATTCTAATTCATTCGCACGAATGTATCCATTCTAATTCATTCGTACGATCAGTTCTAATTCATTCACAAAATCTATTCTAATTCATTCATACGATCCATTCTAATTCATTCACACGAATGTATCCATTCTAATTCATTCATATGATCCATTCTAATTCATTCGTATGATCCATTCTAATTCACTCATACGATCCATTCTAATACATTCATACAATTAGAATGGATCGTATGAATGAATTAGAATGGATCGTGCACGAATGTATCCATTCTATTTCATTCGTACGATCCATTCTAATTCATTAATATGATCCATTCTAATTCATTCGTACGATCCATTCTAATTCATATGCACAAAGGTATCCATTCTAATCGATTCGTAGGATCCATTCTAATCCATTCGTACGATCCATTCTAATTCATTCATACGATCCATTCTAATTCATTCGCTCGAATGTATCCATTCTAATCCATTCGTACGATCCATTCTAATCCATTCGTACGATCCATTCTAATTCATTCGCATGAATGTAACTATTCTAATTCATTCATTTGATCCATTCTAATTCATTCTTACGATCAATGCTAATTCATTCGTCCGATCCATTCTAATTCATTCGCACGAATGTATCCATTCTAATTCATTCGTACGATCCATTCTAATTCATTAATATGATCCATTCTAATTCATTCGTACGATCCATTCTAATTCATTCGTACGATCCATTCTAATTCATTCGCACGATCCATTCTAATCCATTCGTACGATCCATTCTAATTCATTAATATGATCTATTCTAATTCATTAGTACGATCCATTCTAATTCATATGCACAAAGGTATCCATTCTAATCCATTCGTAGGATCCATTCTAATCCATTCGTACAATCTATTCTATTTCATTCGTACGATCCATTCTTACTCATTCGTATGATCCATTCTAATTCATTCGGACGAATGTATCCATTCTAATTTATTCGTACGATCCATTCTAATTCATTCGTACGATCCATTCTAATTCATTCGCTCGAATGTATCCATTCTAATCCATTCGTACGATCTATTCTAATCCATTCGTATGATCCATTCTAATTCATTCGCATGAATGTAACCATTCTAATTCATTCATTTGATCCATTCTAATTCATTCGTACGATCCATTCTAATTCATTAGCACGATCCTTGCTAATTCATTCGTTCGATCAATTCTAATTCATTAGCATGATCCATTCTAATTCATTCGTACGATCCATTCTAATTCATTCGCACGATCCATTCTAATTCATTCATAGGATCCATTCTAATTCATTATACGATCTATTCTAATTCTTTCGCACGAATGTATCCATTCTAATTCATTCGCACGAATGTATCCATTCTAATTCATTCGTACGATCGATTCTAATTTATTCGCACGATCCATTCTAATTCATTCGTACGATCAATTCTAATTCATTCGCACGAATGTATCCATTCTAATTCATTCGTACGATCCATTCTAGTTCATTCATAGGATCCATTCTAATTCATTCATACAATCTATTCTAATTCATTCGCACGAATGTATCCATTATAATTCATTCGTACGATCAGTTCTAATTCATTCACAAAATCTATTCTAATTCATTCATACGATCCATTCTAATTCATTCACACGAATGTATCCATTCTAATTCATTCATACGATCCATTCTAATTCATTCGTACGATCCATTCTAATTCACTCATACGATCCATTCTAATTCACTCATACGATCCATTCTAATACATTCATACGATCCATTCTAATTCATTTGGACGAATATATCCATTCTAATTCATTCGTACGATCCATTCTAATTCTTTCGTACGATCCATTCTAATTCATTCGTACGATCTATTCTAATTCATTCATACGATCCATTCTAATTCATTCGTATGATCCATTCTAATTCCTTCGTACGATCCATTCTAATTCATTCGTACGATCCATTCTAATTCATTCGTACAATCTATTCTAATTCATTCGTACGAATGGATACATTCGTGTGAATGAATTAGAATGGATCGTACGAATGAGTAAGAATGGATCGTACGAATGAAATAGAATGGATTGCACGAATGAATTAGAATGAATCGTACGAATGAATTAGAATGGATCGTGTGAAAGAATTAGAATGGATTGTATGAATGAATTAGAATGGATCGTACTAATGAATTAGAATGGATCGTACGAAGGAATTAGAATGGATCGTACGAATGAATTAGAATGGATCGTACGAATGAATTAGAATAGATCGTACGAATGAATTAGAATGGATCGTACGAAGGACTTAGAATGGATCGTACGAATGAATTAGAATGGATATATTCGTGCAAATGAAATAGAATGGATCGTATGAATGTATTAGAATGGATCGTATGAGTGAATTAGAATGGATCGTACGAATGAATTAGAATGGATCGTATGAATGAATTAGAATGGATACATTCGTGTGAATGAATTAGAATGGATCGTATGAATGAATTAGAATAGATTTTGTGAATGAATTAGAACTGATCGTACGAATGAATTAGAATGGATATATTCGTGCAAATGAATTAGAATGGATTGTATGAATGAATTAGAATGGATCGTACGAATGAACTAGAATGGATACATTCGTGCAAATGAATTTGAATGGATCGTACGAATGAATTAGAATGGATCGTACGAATGAATTAGAATGGATCGTACGAATGAATTAGAATGGATCTTACGAATGAATTAGAATAGATCGTACTAATGAATTAGAATGGATCGTACGAATGAATTAGAATGGATACATTCGAGCGAATGAATTAGAATGGATCGGACGAATGAATTAGAATGGATCATACGAATGAATTAGAATGGATCGTACGAATGAATTAGAATGGATACATTCGTCCGAATGAATTAGAATGGATCATACGAATGAGTAAGAATGGATCGTACGAATGAAATAGAATAGATTGTACGAATGAATTAGAATGGATCCTACGAATGAATTAGAATGGATCGTGTGAAAGAATTAGAATGGATTGTATGAATGAATTAGAATGGATCGTATGAATGAATTAGAATGGATCGTGCGAATGAATTCGAATGGATCGTACAAATTTATTCTAATTCATTCATACAATCCATTCTAATTCTTTCACACGATCCATTCTAATTCATTCGTACGTTCCATTCTAATTCATTAGCACGATCCATGCTAATTCATTCGTTCGATCAATTCTAATTCATTAGCACGATCCATTCTAATTCATTCATACGATCCATTCTAATTCATTCGCACGATCCATTCTAATTCATTCATAGGATCCATTCTAATTCATTAATACAATCCATTCTAATTCATTCGCACGAATGTATCCATTCTAATTCATTCGTACGATCAGTTCTAATTCATTCACAAAATCTATTCTAATTCATTCATACGATCCATTCTAATTCATTCACACGAATGTATCCATTTTAATTCATTCATACGATCCATTCTAATTCATTCGTACGATCCATTCTAATTCACTCATACGATCCATTCTAATACATTCATACGATCCATTCTAATTCATTTGCCCGAATATATCCATTCTAATTCATTCGTACGATCCATTCTAATTCCTTCGTACGATCCATTCTAATTCATTCGTACGATCTATTCTATTTCATTCGTACGATCCATTCTTACTCATTCGTACGATCCATTCTAATTCATTCGTCCGATCCATTCTAATTCATTCGCACGAATGTATCCATTCTAATTCATTCGTTCGATCAATTCAAATTCATTAGCACGATCCATTCTAATTCATTCGTACGATCCATTCTAATTCATTCGCACAATCCATTCTAATTCATTCATAGGATCCATTCTAATTCATTCGTATGATCCATTCTAATTCATTCGTACGATCCATTCTAATTCAATCGCACAATCCATTCTATTTCATTCATACGATCCATTCTTACTCATTGGTACGATCCATTCTAATTCATTCGCACGAATGTATCCATTCTAATTCATTCACACGAATGTATCCATTCTAATTCATTCGTACGAATCCATTCTAATTCATTCGTACAATCTATTCTATTTCATTCGTACGATCCATTCTTACTCATTCGTATGATCCATTCTAATTCATTCGGACGAATATATCCATTCTAATTTATTCATACGATCCATTCTAATTCATTCGTACGATCCATTCTAATTCATTCGTACGATCCATTCTAATTCATTCGTCCGATCCATTCTAATTCATTCGCATAAATGTATCCATTCTAATTCATTCGTACGATCCATTCTAATTCATTCGTACGATCCATTCTAATTCATTCGTAAGATCCATTCTAATTCATTCGTATGATCCATTCTAATTCATTCGTATGATCCATTCTAATTCATTTGCACGAATGTATCCATTCTAATTCATTCGTACAATCCATTCTATTTCATTCGTACGATCCATTCTTACTCATTCGTATGATCCATTCTAATTCATTCGTATGATCCATTCTAATTCATTCGTACGATCCATTCTAATTCATTCGTACGATCCATTCTAATTCATTCGCACGATCAATTCTAATTCATTCATACGATCCATTCTAATTCATTCATACGATCCATTCTAATTCATTCCTACAATCCATTCTAATTCATTTGCCCGATCCATTCTAATTCATTCATACGATCCATTCTATTCGAATAGATCATGCGATCCATTCGAATTCATTCGCACGATTCATTCTAATTCATTCATACGATCCATTCTAATTCATTCATACAAGGCATTCTAATTCTTTCACACGATCCATTCTAATTCATTCGTACGATCTATTCTAATTCATTCGTACAATCCATTCTATTTCATTTGTACGATCCATTCTTACTCATTCGTATGATCCATTCTAATTCATTCGTACGATCCATTCTAATTCATTTGTACGATCCATTCTAATTCATTCGTACAATCCATTCTATTTCATTCGTACGATCCATTCTTACTCATTCGTATGATCCATTCTAATTCATTCGCACGAATGTATCCATTCTAATTCATTCATACAATCCATTCTAATTCATTCCGTACGATCCATTCTAATTCATTCGTACGAACGTACGAATGAATTAGAATGGATGGATATATTCGAGCGAATGAATTAGAATAGATCGTAGGAATGAATTAGAATGGATAATACGAATGAATTAGATTCGATCGTACGAACGAATTAGAATGGATCGTACGAACGAATTAGAATGGATCATACGAACGAATTAGAATGGATCGTACGAATGAATTAGAATGGATACATTCGAGCGAATGAATTATAATGGATTGTGCGAATGAATAAGAACAGATCGTGCGAATGAATTAGAATGGATCGTACGAATGAATTAGAATGGATCGTGCGGATGAATTAGAATGGATCATACGAATGAATTAGAATGGATACATTTGTGCGAATGAATTAGAATGAATCGTACGAATGAATTAGAATGGATCATATGAATGAATTAGAATGGATCGTACGAATGAATTAGAATGGATCGTGCGAATGAATTAGAATGGATCGTACGAATGAATTAGAATGGATCGTACGAAGGAATTAGAATGGATTGTACGAATGAATTAGAATGGATATATTCGTGCAAATGAATTAGAATGGATCGCATGAATGTATTAGAATGGATCGTATGAGCGAATTAGAATGGATCGTACGAATGAATTAGAATGGATCTTATGAATGAATTAGAATGGATACATTCGTGTGAATGAATTAGAATTGATCGTATGAATGAATTAGAATAGATTTTGTGAATGAATTAGAACTGATCGTACGAATGAATTAGAATCGATCGTACGAATGAATTAGAATGGATACATTTGTGCGAATGAATTAGAATGGATCGTACGAATGAATTAGAATGGATCGTATGAATGAATTAGAATGGATCGTACGAATGAATTAGAATGGATCGTGCGAATGAATTAGAATGGATCGTACGAATGAATTAGAATGGATCGTACGAATGAACTAGAATGGATACATTCGTGCGAATGAATTAGAATGGATCGTACGAATGAATTAGAATGGATCGTACGAATGAATTAGAATGGATCTTACGAATGAATTAGAATGGATCGTACGAATGAATTAGAATGGATCGTACGAATGAATTAGAATAGATACATTCGTGCGAATGAATTAGAATGGATCGGACGAATGAATTAGAATGGATCGTACGAATAAATTAGAATGGATCGTACGAATGAATTAGAATGGATCGTGCGAATGGATTAGAATGGATCGTGTGAAAGATTAGAATGGATTGTATGAATGAATTAGAATGGATCGTACGAATGAATTAGAATGGATCTTACGAATGAATTAGAATGGATCGTACGAATGAATTAGAATGGATCGTACGAATGAATTAGAATGGATACATTCGTGCGAATGAATTAGAATGGATCGTGCACGAATGTATCCATTCTAATTCATTCGTACGATCCATTCTAATTCATTAATATGATCCATTCTAATTCATTCGTACGATCCATTCTAATTCATATGCACAAAGGTATCCATTCTAATCCATTCGTACGATCCATTCTAATCCATTCGTACGATCCATTCTAATTCATTCGTACGATCCATTCTAATTCATTCGCTCGAATGTATCCATTCTAATCCATTCGTACGATCCATTCTAATCCATTCGTACGATCCATTCTAATTCATTCGCATGAATGTAACCATTCTAATTCATTCATTTGATCCATTCTAATTCATTCGTACGATCCATTCTAATTCATTCGTCCGATCCATTCTAATTCATTCGCACGAATGTATCCATTCTAATTCATTCATACGATCCATTCTAATTCATTCGTACGATCCATTCTAATTCATTCGCACAAATGTATCCATTCTAATTCATTCGTACGATCCATTCTAATTCATTCGCACGATCCATTCTAATTCATTCGTACGATCCATTCTAATTCTTTCACACGATCCATTCTAATTCATTCGTCCGATCCATTCTAATACATTCATACGATCCATTCTAATTCATTTGCACAAATATATCCATTCTAATTCATTCGTACAATCCATTCTAATTCCTTCGTACGATCCATTCTAATTCATTCGTACGATGTATTCTAATTCATTCGTACGATCCATTCTAATTCATTTGCACGATCCATTCTAATTCCTTCGTACGATCCATTCTAATTCATTCGTACGATCCATTCTAATTCATTCATACAATCCATTCTAATTCTTTCACAAGATCTATTCTAATTCATTCGTAGGATCCATTCTAATTCATTCGTACAATCTATTCTATTTCATTCGTACGATCCATTCTTACTCATTCGTATGATCCATTCTAAATCATTTGCACGAATATATCCATTCTAATTCATTCGTACGATCCATTCTAATTCCTTCGTACGATCCATTCTAATTCATTCGTACGATCTATTCTAATTCATTCGCACGATCCATTCTAATTCATTCGTACGATCCATTCTAATTCTTTCACACGATCCATTCTAATTCATTCGTACGATCCATTCTAATTCATTCGTGCAATCCATTCTATTTCATTCATACGATCCATTCTTACTCATTCGTACGATCCATTCTAATTCATTCACACGAATGTATCCATTCGTACGAATGAATTAGAATAGATAGTACGAATGAATTAGAATGGATTGTACGAATGAATTAGAATGGATCATACGAAGGAATTAGAATGGATCGTACGAATGAATTAGAATGGATCGTATGAATGAATTAGAATAGATCGTATGAATGAATTAGAATGGATCGTACGAAGGAATTAGAATGGATCGTACGAATGAATTAGAATGGATATATTCGTGCAAATGAATTAGAATGGATCGTATGAATGTATTAGAATGGATCGTATGAGTGAATTAGAATGGATCGTTCGAATGAATTAGAATGGATTGTATGAAAGAATTAGAATGGATCGTACGAATGAATTCGAATGGATCATACGAATTAATTAGAATGGATCGTACGAATGAATTAGAATGGATCGTACGAATGAATTAGAATGGATACATTCGTGCGAATGAATTAGAATGGATTGTGCGAATGAATAAGAACAGATCGTGCGAATGAATTAGAATGGATCGTACGAATGAATAAGAATGGATCGTGCGAATGAATTAGAATGGATCGTACGAATGAATTAGAATGGATACATTTGTGCGAATGAATTAGAATGGATCGTACGAATGAATTAGAATGGATCGTATGAATGAATTAGAATGGATCGTACGAATGAATTAGAATGGATCGTGCGAATGAATTAGAATGGATCGTACGAATGAATTAGAATGGATCGTGTGAAAGAATTAGAATGGATCGTACGAATGAATTAGAATGGATCGTGCGAATGAATTAGAATGGATCGTACGAATGAATTAGAATGGATACATTTGTGCGAATGAATTAGAATGGATCGTACGAATGAATCAGAATGGATCGTATGAATGAATTAGAATGGATCGTACGAATGAATTAGAATGGATCGTGCGAATGAATTGGAATGGATCGTACGAATGAATTAGAATGGATCGTACGAATGAACTAGAATGGATACATTCGTGCGAATGAATTAGAATGGATCGTACGAATGAATTAGAATGGATCGTACGAATGAATTAGAATGGATCTTACGAATGAATTAGAATGGATCGTACGAATGAATTAGAATGGATCGTACGAATAAATTAGAATGGATCATATGAATGAATTAGACTGGATCATACGAATAAATTAGAATGGATCGTATGAATGGTTTAGAATGGATACATTCGTGCGAATGAATTAGAATGGATCGGACGAATGAATTAGAATGGATCGTACGAATGAATTAGAATGGATCAAATGAATGAATTAGAATGGTTACATTCATGCGAATGAATAAGAATGGATCGTACGAATGGATTAGAATGGATCGTACGAATGGATTAGAATGGATATATTCGTGCGAATGAATTAGAAGGGATCATACGAATGAGTAAGAATGGATCGTACGAATGAAATAGAATGGATTGTACGAATGAATTAGAATGGATCGTGCGAATGAATTTGAATGGATCGTACGAATGAATTAGAATGGATCGTGCAAATCAATTAGAATTGATCGTACGAATGAAATAGAATGGATTGTACGATCCATTCTAATTCATTCGTACGATCCATTCTATGAAGGAATTAGAATGGATCGTACGAAGGAATTAGAATGGAGCTAATTCATTCGTACGATCCATTCTAATTCATTCGTATGATCCATTCCATTCTAATTCATTCGTACGATCGTACGAAGGAATTAGAATGGATCGTACGAATGAGTAAGAATGGATCGTACGAATGAAATAGAATGGATTGCACGAATGAATTAGAGTGGATCGTATGAATGAATTAGAATGGATCGTGTGAAAGAATTAGAATGGATCGTATGAATGAATTAGAATGGATCGTACGAAGGAATTAGACTGGATCGTACGAATGAATTAGAATGGATCGTACGAATGAATTAGAATAGATCGTACGAATGAATTAGAATGGATCGTATGAATGAATTAGAATGGATCGTGTGAAAGAATTAGAATGGATCGTACGAATGAATTAGAATGGATCGTGCGAATGAATTAGAATGGATCGTACGAATGAATTAGAATGGATCGCGCTAATGAATTAGAATTGATCGAACGAATGAATTAGCATGGATCGTTCATTCGTACGATCCATTCTAATTCATTCGTAAGATCCATTCTAATTCATTCGTACGATCAATTTTAATTCATTCGTACGATCCATTCTAAAACATTCGTACGATTCATGCTAATTCATTCGCACGATCCATTCTAATTCATTCGTACGATCCATTCTTATTCATTCATACGATCCATTATAATTTATTCGCACAATCCATTCTAATTCATTCGTACAATCCATTCTAATTCATTCGTATGATCCATTCTAATTCATTCGCACGATCCATTCTAATTCATTCGTACGATCCATTCTAATTCATTCATACGATCCATTCTAATTCATTCCTACAAACCATTCTAATTCATTCGCCCGATCCATTCTAATTCATTCATACGATCCATTCTATTCGAATGGATCATGCGATCCATTCGAATTCATTCGCACGATCCATTCTAATTCATTCATACTATCCTTTCTAATTCATTCATACAATGCATTCTAATTCTTTCACACGATCCATTCTAATTCATTCGTACGATCCATTCTAATTCATTCGTACAATCCATTCTATTTCATTTGTACGATCCATTCTTACTCATTCGTATGATCCATTCTAATTCATTCGTACGATCCATTCTAATTCATTTGTACGATCCATTCGAATTCATTCGTACAATCCATTCTATTTCATTCGTACGATCCATTCTTACTCATTCGTATGATCCATTCTAATTCATTCGCATGAATGTATCCATTCTAATTCATTCATAAAATCCATTCTAATTCATTCCGTACGATCCATTCTAATTCATTCGTACGATCGTACGAATGAATTAGAATGGATCGTACGAATGAATTAGAATAGATTGTGCGAATGAATTAGAATGGATCGTACGAATGAATTAGAATGGATCGTACGAATGAATTACAATGGATCCTACGAAAGGATTAGAATGGATACCTTTGTGCATATGAATTAGAATGGATCGTACGAATGAATTAGAATGGATCGTACGAAGGAATTAGAATGGATCATACGAATGATTTAGAATAGATCGTACGAATGAATTAGAATGGATCGTACGAAGGAATTAGAATGGATCATACGAATGATTTAGAATGGATATATTCGTCCAAATGAATTAGAATGGATCGTATGAATGAATTAGAATGCATTGTATGAATGAATTAGAATGGATCGTATGAATGAATTAGAATGGATCGTGCGAATGAATTCGAATGGATCGCATGATCCATTCGAATAGAATGGATCGTATGAATGAATTAGAATGGATCGGGCGAATGAATTAGAATGGATTGTAGGAATGAATTAGAATGGATCGTATGAATGAATTAGAATGGATCGTAGGAATGAATTAGAATGGATCGTGCGAATGAATTAGAATGGATCATACGAATGAATTAGAATGGATCGTGCGAATGAATTAGAATGGATCGTGCGAATGAATTAGAATGGATCATACGAATGAATTAGAATAGATCATACGAATGAATTAGAATGGATCGTACAAAGGAATTAGAATGGATCATATGAATGAATTAGAATGGATATATTCGTGCAAATGAATTAGAATGGATCGTACGAATGAATTAGAATGGATACATTCGTCCGAATGAATTAGAATGGATCATACGAATGAGTAAGAATGGATCGTACGAATGAAATAAAATAGATCGTACGAATGAATTTGAATGGAATATACGAATGAATTAGAATGGATCGTACGAATGAATTAGAATGGATCGTATGAATGAATTAGAATGGATCGTACGAATGAATTAGAATGGATCGTGCGAATGAATTCGAATGGATCGTGCTAATGAATTAGAATGGAATAGAATAGATTGTACGAATGAATTAGAATGGATCGTACGAAGGAATTAGAATGGATCGTACGAATGAATTAGAATGGTTCGTACGAATGAATTAGAATGGATACATTCGTGCGAATGAATTAGAATGGATACATTCGTGCGAAAGAATTAGAATAGATCGTATGAATGAATTATAATGGATCCTATGAATGAATTAGAATGGATCATGCGAATGAATTAGAATGGATCGTACGAATGAATTAGAATGGATCGTGTGAATGAATTAGAATGGATTGCACGAATGAATTAGAACGGATCGTACGAATGAATTAGTATGGATCGTGTGAAAGAATTAGAATGGATTGTATGAATGAATTAGAACGTACGATCCATTCTAATTCATTCGTATGATCCATTCTACTTCCTTCGTACGATCCATTCTAATTCATTCGTACGATCCATTCTAATTCATTCGCGCAATCTATTCTAATTCATTCGTACGATCCATTCTAATTCATTCGTACGATCCATTCTAATTCATTCATACAATCCATTCTAATTTATTCGCACGAATGTATCCATTCTAATTCATTTGTACGATCCATTCTAATTCATTAATATGATCCATTCTAATTCATTCGTACGATCCATTCTAATTCACTCATACGATCCATTCTAATACATTCATACGATCCATTCTAATTCATTTGCACGAATATATCCATTCTAATTCATTCGTACGATCACGAATGTATCCATTCTAGTTCATTCGTACGATCCATTCTAATTCATTCGTACGAACCATTCTAATTCATTCATACGATCTATTCTAATTCATTCATACAATCCATTCTAATTCTTTCACACGATCCATTCTAATTCATTCGTACGATTCATTCGTAGGATCCATTCTAATTCATTCGTACGATCCATTCTAATTCATTCGTACGATCCATTCTAATTCATTCGCACGATCCATTCTAATTCATTCGTACGATCCATTCTAATTCATTCGCACGATCCATTCTAATTCATTCGTACGATCCATTCTACGATCCATTCTAATTCATTCGTATATTCCATTCTAATTCATTAGCACGATCCATGCTAATGAATTAGAATGGATCGTACTATCCAATCTAATTCATTCATACGATCCATTCTTACTCATTCGTATGATCCATTCTAATTCAATCGTACGATCCATTCTAATTCATTCGTACGATCCATTCTAATTCCTTCGTACGATCCATTCTAATTCATTCGTACAATCCATTCTAATTCATTCGTACGATCCATTCTAATTCCTTCGTACGATCCATTCTAATTCATTCATACGATCCATTCTAATTCATTCTAATTCATTCGCACGATCCATTCTAATTCATTCGTACGATCCATTCTAATTCATTCATACGATCCATTCTAATTCATTCGCACGAATGTATCCATTCAAATTCATTCGTACGATCCATTCTAATTCATTCACACGAATGAATTAGAATGGATCGTATGAATGTATTAGAATGGATCGTGCGAATGAATTAGAATGGATCGTGCGAATGAATTAGAATGGATCGTACGAATGAATTAGAATGGATCGTACGAATGAACTAGAATGGATACATTCGTGCGAATGAATTAGAATGGATCGTACGAATGAATTAGAATGGATCGTACGTACGATCCTTTCTAATGGATACATTTGTGCGAATGAATCTAAATGGATTGTATAAATGAATTACAATGGATCGTACGAATGAATTAGAATGGATCGTACGAATGAACTAGAATGGATACATTCGTGCGAATGAATTAGAATGGATCGTACGAATGAATTAGAATGGATCGTACGAATGAATTAGAATGGATCTTACGAATGAATTAGAATGGATCGTACGAATGAATTAGAATGGATCGTACGAATGAATTAGAATGGATACATTCGTGCGAATGAATTAGAATGGATCGGACGAATGAATTAGAATGGATCGTACGAATGAATTAGAATGGATCGTACGAATGAATTAGAATGGATCGTACGAATAAATTAGAATGGATACATTCGTCCGAATGAATTAGAATGGATCATACGAATGAGTAAGAATGGATCGTACGAATGTATTAGAATAGATTGTACGAATGAATTAGAATGGATTAGACGAATGAATTAGAATGGATCGTGTGAACGAATTAGAATGGATTGTATGAATGAATTAGAATGGATTGTATGAATGAATTAGAATGGATCGTACGAATGAATTCGAATGGATCGTACGAATTCATTCTAATTCATTCATACAATCCATTCTAATTCTTTCACATGATCCATTCTAATTCATTCGTAGGATCCATTCTAAGTCATTCGTACAATCTATTCTATTTCATTCGTACGATCCATTCTTACTCATTCGTTTGATCCATTCTGATTCATTCGGACGAATGTATCCATTCTAATTTATTCATACGATCCATTCTAATTCATTCGTACGATCCATTCTAATTCCTTCGTACGATCCATTCTAATTCATTCGTACGATCCATTCTAATTCATTCATACGATCCATTCTAATTCATTCGTACGATCCATTCTAATTCATTCGCACAAATGTATCCATTCTAATTCATTCGTACGAAGGAATTAGAATGGATCGTACGAATGAATTAGAATGGATCGTACGAATGAATTAGAATGGATCGTACGAATGAATTAGAATGGATATATTCGTGCAAATGTATTAGAATGGATCGTATGAATGTATTAGAATAGATCGTATGAGTGAATTAGAATGGATCGTACGAATGAATTAGAATGGATCGTGTGGGTGCAAATTTTGGCAGAAGTTTACCAATTACCACGGGACCCACCGGCCTTACCTGGTGGGCCCACGAAGACTACCACGGGACCCATCGGCCCTGCCTGGTGGGCCCACGAAGACTACGACGGGACCCACCGGCCCTGCCTGGTGGGCCCACGAAGACTACCACGGGACCCACCGGCCCTGCCTGGTGGGCCCACGAAGACTACCACGGGACCCACCGGCCCTGCCTGGTGGGCCCACGAAGACTACCACGGGACACACCGGCCCTACCTGGTGGGCCCACAAAGACTACCATGGGACCCACCGACCCTGCCGGGTGGGCCCACGAGGACCACCGCGAGACCCACCGGCCCTGCCCGGTAGGCCCACGAGCCTGAAGAATCCCCAAATACGACAGCAAAAAACCACCATTTGCCCCGGAATTCCTCCCCGGGAATCCTATAAATAGCAGAGCCTTCGAATGTAAAAGGATCGAACTCTCAGTTCTAAAAAACCAGAGCTCTGGGATTTCCAACTTCCCATCTTCCACCTCTCTTTGATCTTCTTTTTTCTTTCGAAGAGATCAGAGTGTTTTCAGTGATACTCGGCCTATCGAGATCACTTCAACATAAGTGTTAGTGAATTCGGGTTGCTCCCTATATCACGGAGACGTAGGCTTCGGCTGAACTCCGAGATCACATCTTGTGTCAACAATCTCTCTGATTGCATCTCTGTTTACATATCAAAGGCTTCAACTTAAATCAACAGATCGAACAACAATCTTCGACGTCAACTTCAATTTCAATTGACTGGTGCTGCGAGAGTCTTCGGGTCGGCACGAAGATTTTCCCCCATAGATCGTATGAATGAATTAGAATGGTTACATTCGTGCGAATGAATTAGAATAGATCGTACGAATGAATTAGAATGGATCGTACGAATAAATTAGAATGGATCGTCGGAATGAATTAGAATGGATCGTACGAATGAATTAGAATGGATCCACCGAATGAGTTAGAGTGGATCATACGAATGATCCATTGTAATTCATTCATATGATCCATTCTAATTCATTTGCACGAATATATCCATTCTAATTAATTCGTACGATCCATTCTAATTCCTTCGTACGATCCATTCTAATTCCTTCGTACGATCCATTCTATTTCATTCGTATGATCCATTCTAATTCCTTCGTAAGATCCATTCTAATTCCTTCGTATCCATTCTAATTCACTCATACGATCCATTCTAATTCATTCATACGATCTATTCTAATTCATTCATACAATCCATTCTAATTCTTTCACACGATCCATTCTAATTCATTCGTACGATCCATTCTAATTCATTTGCACAATCCATTCTATTTCATTCGTACGATCCAATCTTACTCATTGGTACGATCCATTCTAATTCATTCGCACGAATGTATCCATTCTAATTCATTCGTACGAATGAATTAGAATGGATCGTACGAATGAATTAGAATGGATCGTGCGAATGAATTAGAATGGATCGTACGAATGAATTAGAATGGATCGTATGAATGAACTAGAATGGATACATTCATGCGAATGAATTAGAATGGATCGTACGAATGAATTAGAATGGATCATACGAATGAATTAGAATAGATCTTACGAATGAATTGGAATGGATCGTACGAATAAATTAGAATGGATCGTATGAATGGTTTAGAATGGATACATTCGGGCGAATGAATTAGAATCGATCAGACGAATGAATTAGAATGGATCGTACGAATGAATTAGAATGGATCAAATGAATGAATTAGAATGGTTACATTCATGCGAATGAATTAGAATGGATCGTACGAATAGATTAGAATGGATCGTACGAATGGATTAGAATGGATACATTCATGCGAAAGAATTAGAATGGATTATACGAATGAGTAAGAATGGATCGTACGAATGAAATAGAATGAATTAGAATGGATCGTACGAATGAACTAAAATGGATACATTCGTGCGAATGAATTAGAATGGATCGTACGAATGAATTAGAATGGATCGTACGAATGAATTAGAATGGATCGTACGAATGAATTAGAATGGATACATTCATGCGAATGAATTAGAATGGATCGGACGAATGAATTAGAATGGATCGTACGCTCGAATGTATCCATTCTAATCCATTCGTACTATCCATTCTAATCCATTCGTACGATCCATTCTAATTCATTAGCATGAATGTAACCATTCTAATTTATTCATTTGATCTATTCTAATTCATTCGTACGATCCATTCTAATTCATTCGTACGATCCATTCTATTTCATTCGTACGATCCATTCTAATTCATTCATACAATCCATTCTAATTCATTCGCACGATCCATTCTAATTCATTCATACGATCCATTCTAATTCATTCATACAATTCATTCTAATTCATTCTTACGATCTATTCTAATTCTATCGCACGAATGTATCCATTCTAATTCATTCGCACGAATGTATCCTTTTTAATTCATTTGTACGATCCATTCTAATTCATTCGCACGATCCATTCTAATTCATTCGTACGATCAATTCTAATTCATTCGCACGAATGTATCCATTCTAATTCCTTCGTACGATCCATTCTAATTTATTCATAGGATCCATTCTAATTCATTCATACAATCCATTCTAATTCATTCGCACGAATGTATCCATTCTAATTCATTCGTACGATCAGTTCTAATTCATTCACAAAATCTATTATAATTCATTCATACGATCCATTCTAATTCATTCACACGAATGTATCCATTCTAATTCATTCATACGATCCATTCTAATTCATTCGTACGATCCATTCTAATTCACTCATACGATCCATTCTAATACATTCATACGATCCATTCTAATTCATTTGCACGAATATATCCATTCTAATTCATTCGTACGATCCATTCTAATTCCTTCGTACGATCTATTCTAATTCATTCGTACGATCTATTCTATTTCATTCGTACGATCCATTCTTACTCATTCGTACGATCCATTCTAATTCATTCGTCCGATCCATTGTAATTCATTCGCACGAATGTATCCATTCTAATTCCTTCATACGATCCATTCTAATTCATTCGCACGATCTATTCTAATTCATTCGTACGATCCATTGTAATTCTTTCACACGATCCATTCTAATTCATTCGTACGATCCATTCTAATTCATTTGCACGATCCATTCTAATTCATTCGTACGATCCATTCTAATTCATTCATACGATCCATTCTAATTCATTCGTACGATCCATTCTAATTTATTCGCACAAATGTATCCATTCTAATTCATTCGTACGATCCATTCTAATTCATTCGCACAATCCATTCTAATTCATTCGTATGATCCATTCTAATTCATTCGTACGATCCATTCTAATTCATTCGTATGATCTATTCTAATTCATTCGTATATTCCATTCTAATTCATTCGCACGATCCATTCATTCGTACGATCCATTCTAATTCAGGATCGTACGAATGAATTAGAATGGATACATTCGTGCGAATAAATTAGAATTGATCGTACGAATGAATTAGAATGGATCGTGCGAATGAATTAGAATGGATTGTACGAATGAACTACAATGGATACATTCGTGCGAATGAATTAGAATGGATCGTACGAATGAATTAGAATGGATCGTATGAATGAATTAGAATGGATCTTACGAATGAATTAAAATGGATCGTATGAATGAATTAGAATGGATCGTACGAATGAATTAGAATGGATACATTCGTGCGAATGAATTAGAATGGATCGGACAAATGAATTAGAATGGATCGTACGAATGAATTAGATTGGATCAAATGAATGAATTAGAATGGATCGTACGAATGAATTAGAATGCATCGTACGAAGGAATTAGAATGGATACATTCGTGCGAATGAATTAGAATGGATCGTACGAATGAATTAGACTGGATCGTACGAATGAATTTGAATGGATACATTTGTGGGAATGAATCTAAATGGATTGTATGAATGGATTACAATGGATCGTACGAATGAATTAGAATGGATCGTACGAATGAATTAGAATAGCTCATACGAATGAATTAGAATGAATCGTATGAATGAATTAGAATGGTTACATTCGTGCGAATGAATTAGAATAGATCGTACGAATGAATTAGAATGGATCATACGAATAAATTAGAATGGATCGTGGGAATGAATTAGAATGGATCGTACGAATGAATTAGAATGGATCCACCGAATGAGTTAGAATGGATTATACGAATGAATTAGAATGGATTGTACGAATGAATTAGAATGGCTTGTGCGAATGAATTAAAATCGATCGTATGAATGAATAAGAATGGATCGTACGAATGAATTAGAATGGATCGTGCGAATGAATTAGCATGAATCGTACGAATGTATTAGAATGGATCGTACGAATGAATTAGAATGAATCGTACGATCCATTCTAATACATTCGTACGATCCATTCTAATTCTTTCGCACGAATGTATCCATTCTAGTTCGTTCGTACGATCCATTCTAGTTCATTCGTACGATCCATTCTAATTCATTCGTACGATCCATTCTAATTAATTCGTATGATCCATTCTAATTAATTCGTATGATCCATTCTAATTCATTCGTACGATCCATTCTAATTCATTCATACAATCCATTCTAATTCATACGCACGAATGTATCCATTCTAATAAATTCGTACGATCCATTCTAATTCATTCGTATGATCCATTCTTATTCATTCGCACGATCCAGTCTAATGGATTCGCACGATCCATTCTAATTCATTCGCACGAATGTATCCATTCTAATTCATACGATCGTGTGAATGAATTAGAATGGTTACATTCGTGCGAATGAATTAGAATGGATCGTACGAATGGATTAGAATGGATCGTACGAATGGATTAGAATGGATACATTCGTGCGAATGAATTAGAATGGATTGTATGAATGAATTAGAATGGATCGTACGATCCATTCGAATTCATTCGTACGATCCATTCTAATTCATTCGTACGATCCATTCTAATTCAATCGTACGAATGTATCCATTCTAATTCATTTGCACGATCCATTCTAATTCATTCCTTTGATCTATTCTAATTCATTCGTACGATCCATTCTAATTCATTCAAATTCATTCGTACGATCCATTCTACGATCCATTTTAATTCATTCGTATATTCCATTCTAATTCATTAGCATGATCCATGCTAATGAATTAGAATGGATCGTACGATCCAATCTAATTCATTCATACGATCCATTCTTACTCATTCGTATGATCCATTCTAATTCAATCGTACGATCCATTCTAATTCATTCGTAAGATCCATTCTAATTCCTTCATACGATCCATTCTAATTCATTCGTACGATCCATTCTAATTCATTCGTACGATCCATTCTAATTCCTTCATACGATCCATTCTAATTCATTCGTACGATCCATTCTAATTCATTCATACAATCCATTCTAATTTATTCGCACGAATGTATCCATTCTAATTCATTCGTACGATCCATTCTAATTCATTCGCACAATCTATTCTAATTCATTCATACAATCCATTCTAATTCATTCGCACGAATGTATCCATTCTAATATATTCATACGATCCATTCTACTTCATTCGTACTATCCGTTCTAATTCACTCATACGATCCATTCTAATTCATTCATACGATCCATTCTAATTCATTCATACAATCCATTCTAATTCATTCGCACGAATGTATCCATTCTAATTCATTCGTACGATCAGTTCTAATTCATTCACAAAATCTATTCTAATTCATTCATACGATCCATTCTAATTCATTCACACGAATGTATCCATTCTAATTCATTGATACGATCCATTCTAATTCATTCGTACGATCCATTCTAATTCACTCATACGATCCATTCTAATACATTCATACGATCCATTCTAATTCATTTGCATGAATATATCCATTCTAATTCATTCGTACGATCCATTCTAATTCCTTCGTACGATCCATTCTAATTCATTCGTACGATCCATTCTAATTCATTCGTCCGATCCATTCTAATTCATTCGCACGAATGTATCCATTCTAATTCATTCGTACGATCCATTCTAATTCATTCGTACGATCCATTCTAATTCATTCATTTGATCCATTCTAATTCATTCGTACGATCCATTCTAATTCATTCGTCCGATCCATTCTAATTCATTCGCACGAATGTATCCATTCTAATTCATTCGTACGATCCATTCTAATTCATTCGTACGATCCATTCTAATTCATTCGTAAGATCCATTCTAATTCATTCGTACGATCCATTCTAATTCATTCGTACGATCCATTCTAATTCATTCGCACGAATGTATCCATTCTAGTTCAATCGTACGATCCATTCTAATTCATTCGTACGATCCATTCTAATTCATTCGCACGATCCATTCTAATTCATTCGTACGATCAACTCTAATTCATTCGCACGAATGTATCCATTCTAATTCATTCGTACAATCCTGAATTAGAATGGATCGTACGAATGAATTAGAATGGATACCTTTGTGCATATGAATTAGAATGGATCGTACGAATGAATTAGAATGGATCATATTAATGAATTAGAATGGATCGTACGAATGAATTAGAATGGATACATTCGTGCGAATGAATTAGAATGGATCGTGCGAATCAATTAGACTGGATCGTGCGAATGAATAAGAATAGATCATACGAATGAATTAGAATGGATCGTACGAATTAATTAGAATGGATACATTCGTGCGAATGAATTAGAATGGATTGTATGAATGAATTAGAATGGATCGTACGAATGAATTAGAATGGATCGTATGAATGAATTAGAATGGATCGTATGAGTGAATTAGAACGGATAGTACGAATGAAGTAGAATGGATCGTATGAATGAATTAGAATGGATACATTCGTGCGAATGAATTAGAATGGATCATATGAATGAATTAGAATAGATTATGCGAATGAATTCGAATGGATCGTATGAATGAATTAGAATGGATCGTACGAATGAATTAGAATGGATCTTACGAATGAATTAGAATGGATCTTACGAATGAGTAAGAATGGATCGTACGAATGAAATAGAATGGATTGTACGAATGAATTAGAATGGATTCGTACGAATGAATTAGAACGGATACATTCGTGCGAATAAATTAGAATGGATCGTACGAATGAATTAGAATAGATCGTACGAATGAATTAGAATTGATTGTGCGAATGAATTAGAATGGATCGTGCGAATGAAATAGAATGGATACAAATGAATTAGAATGGATCATACGAATGAATTAGAATGACGATCCATTCTTACTCATTCGTATGATCCATTCTAATTTATTCGCCCGAATGTATCCATTCTAATTCATTCATACGTCTAATTCATTCGTACGGTCCATTCTAATTCATTCGCACAATCCATTCTATTTCATTCGTACGATCCATTCTAATTCATTCGTACGATCCATTCTAATTCATTCGTCCGATCCATTCTAATTCATTCGCACGAATGTATCCATTCTAATTCATTCGTACGATCCATTTTAATTCATTCGTACGATCCATTCGATTGTGCGAATGAATTAGAATGGACCGTTGTGGGTGCAAATTTTGGCATAAATCCACCACGGGACCCACCGGCCCTGCCTGGTGGACCCGCGAAGACTACAGCGGGACCCACCGGCCCTGCCTGGTGGGCCCACGAAGACTACAGCGGGACCCACCGGCCCTGGGTTCCAGAAGACAACTACGGGGCCCGCAACTTTACCTGGAGAATCCCCGGATACTGCAGCAGAAACCGCCATTCGCCACCCGGAATGTCTATAAATAGCAGAGCCTTCGAATGTAAAAGGATCGATTCCAAAAAGATCGAATTCTCAGTTCTAAAAACCAGAGCTCTGGGATTTTCAACTTCTGATCTACCATCTCTCTTCGATCTTCTTCTCTCTTTCGAAGAGATCAGGGAGCTTTCAGTGATACTCGGCCTGTCGAGGTCACTTCAACATAAGTGTTAGTGAATTCGGGTTGCTCCCTATAGCACGGAGACGTAGGCTTCGGCTGAACTCCGAGATCACTTCTCTTGTGTCAAAAAATCTCTCTCTCTGATTGCTTTTCTGTTTACATATCAAAAAAGCAAGCAACAACTTCATCCAACCAATCGACCAACGATCTTCGACATTAACTTCGACTCCAATTGACTGGTGCTGCGAAGGTCTTCGGGTCGGCACGAAGATTTTCCCCCACAACCGTACGAATGAATTAGAATGGATCGTACGAATGCATTAGAATGAATCATACGAATGAATTAGAATGGATCGGACGAATGAATTAGAATGGATCGTACGAATGAATTAGAATGGATTGTATGAATGAATTAGAATGGATCGTACGAATGAATTAGAACAGATTGTATGAATGAATTAGAATGGATCGTATGAATGAATTTGAATGGATCGTGCGAATGAATTAGAATGGATCGTACGAATGAATTAGAATGGATCGTGTGAAAAAATTAGAATGGATCGTACGAATGAATTAGAATGGATCGTGCGAATGAATTAGAATGGATCGTATGAATGAATTAGAATAGATTTTGTGAATGAATTAGAACTGATCGTATGAATGAATTAGAATGGATCGTACGAATGAATTAGAATGGATACATTTGTGCGAATGAATTAGAATGGATCGTACGAATGAATTAGAATGGATCGTATGAATGAATTAGAATGGATACATTCGTGCGAATGAATTAGAATGGATCGTGCGAATCCATTAGACTGGATCGTGCGAATGAATAGGAATGGATCATACGAATGAATTAGAATGGATCGTACGAATTAATTAGAATGGATACATTCGTGCGAATGAATTAGAATGGATTGTATGAATGAATTAGAATGGATCGTACGAATGAATTAGAATGGATCATACAAATTAATTAGAATGGATCATACGAATGAATTAGAATGGATCGTACGAATGAATTAGAATGGATCGTACGAATGAACTAGAATGGTTCGTACGAATAAATTAGAATGGATACATTCATCCGAATGAATTAGAATGGATCATACGAATGAGTAAGAATGGATCGTACGAATGAAATAGAATAGATTGTACGAATGAATTAGAATGGATCCTACGAATGAATTAGAATAGATCGTGTGAAAGAATTAGAATGGATTGTATGAATGAATTAGAATGAATTCGTACGATCCATTCGAATTCATTCGCATGATCCATTCTAATTCATTCATTCGATCCATTCTAATTCATTCATACAATCCATTCTAATTCTTTCACACGATCCATTCTAATTCATTCGTAGGATCCATTCTAATTCATTCGTACAATCTATTCTATTTCATTCGTACGATCCATTCTTACTCATTCGTATGATCCATTCTAATTCATTCGGACGAATGTATCCATTCTAATTTATTCGTACGATCCATTCTAATTCATTCGTACGATCCATTCTAATTCATTCGTACGATCCATTCTAATTCATTCGTCCGATCCATTCTAATTCATTCGAACGAATGTATCCATTCTAATTCATTCGTACGGTACATTCTAATTCATTCGTACAATCTATTCTATTTCATTCGTACGATCCATTCTTACTCATTCGTATGATCCATTCTAATTCATTCGGACGAATGTATCCATTCTAATTTATTCGTACGATCCATTCTAATTCATTCGTACGATCCATTCTAATTCATTCATACAATCCATTCTAATTCTTTCATACAATTCATTCTAATTCTTTCGTGTCACACGATCTATTCTAATTCATTCGTACGTTCCATTCTAATTCATTAGCACGATCCATGCTAATTCATTCGTTCGATCAATTCTAATTCATTAGCACGATCCATTCTAATTCATTCGTACGATCCATTCTAATTCATTCGCACGATCTATTCTAATTCATTCATAGGATCCATTCTAATTCATTCATACAATCATACAATCCATTCTAATTCATTCATACAATCCATTCTAATTCTTTCACACGATCCATTCTAATTCATTCGTAGGATCCATTCTAATTCATTCGTACAATCTATTCTATTTCATTCGTACGATCCATTCTTACTCATTCGTATAATCCATTCTAATTCATTTGGACGAATGTATCCATTCTAATTTATTCATACGATCCATTCTAATTCATTCGTACGATCCATTCTATTTCATTCGTACGATCCATTCTTACTCATTCGTACGATCCATTCGAATTCATTCGCACGATCCATTCTAATTCATTCATACAATCCATTCTAATTCATTCATACAATGGATTCTAATTCTTTCACACGATCCATTCTAATTCATTCGTAGGATCCATTCTAATTCATTCGTACAATCTGTTCGGGGGATTTTTTTGCTGGTCCGTGCGGGCTACCTGCAAGACAAAGAGAAAGCGTAAGAACGGCTGGCTCCCTTAGGAGCGCAGACCCTCCGACGCTCAAGTCAGTCTCAGGTGCACAACGGCAAGCTGTAGTAGACAAAAGTGGAAGGGAAAAGGGTTTCCCACCTGTACTCTGGAGCCTGGGGGTGAGCATTTATAGACATTGGCGACCTACCGCGGCCCGACACGTAGAGATTCTTTCCAGAGCCTTCTAGACCCCCACGTTCTGGCTCGTGTGGATCTCTGACAGTCCTTGGTACTCGCGTCCCTGACATTCTTTGTCGTCGAGCCTGCCAGGCGGTTTGAGTGGGGGAGAGCATCTTTCTTGTTGCTGCCAGGTGGCTATTCTGGAATATTCAACTCTGGGAGATCTTCGTGCACTGTGGGCGACCTCCGGTGGGAAGCCAGGGCGAGCTTGCCCTCCATTGCTCCGCCTTCTCTTCCATATCTATCAAGAGTCGGACCTCGCGGGAGCGACCTCTTCGATAAACTGGGGAGTTCTGGCGAGCTTGGGCGAGCTCCTGAGCGAGCTTGGGCGAGCTCCTGAGCGAGCTTGATCGAGCTCCTGAGCGAACTTGATCGAGCTCCTGAGCAAATTTGGGCGAGCTCCTGAGCGAGCTTGGGCGAGCTCCTGAGCGAGCTCTTTGCCTAAGGCCCCTTCGGCCCAATGTGGAGCTCGCTCCCTGTCAAGGTGATTTGGTTAGCATGGGGGGGGAGGGCGAGCTCCTGGGCGAGTTCCCCACCCCTTGGAATCCTGGGGTCTATGAGATCCACAGGCAAGGGCGAACTTGGGCGAGCTCCTGCGCGAGCTTGGGCGAGCTCCTGCATAAGCTAGGGGCGTTTGTGGTGCCGGTATCTTTATATGCATGATGGTCTAACTCCCGCTGCCATCTCCAGCGAACTCCTGCGCGAGCTTGGGCGAGCTCCTGAGCGAGCTTTTAGCCTAAAGCCCCTTCAGCCCAATGTGGATCTCGCTCCCTGTCAAGGTGATTTGGTGAGCGCGGAGGGGGGGGTGCGAACTCCAGGGCAGATTTCAGCTACCCCCAACATTACCCCCTCCTGAGGCAGCGACCAAGGAGACTTTGGCGCTTGCTCAGGAGTCTTATTGCACACGACGGTCGAATTGGGAGTTCTAGTCATTTGCAACCTCCACCTGGTGGGATGCGGGCACCAACCGTGGGCGGTCTGCGCCGAGAGCTTTGACTGTCAGTATTTCACAAACGTTGGGCGGGCCGCGAGCATCAGCCACGAGCGATCTCCTTCCGGTGCGAGCTTGTCACACGCGGCCAGGGTCTGCTTTGGGCGAGCTTGGGCACCAGCCGTGGGCGATCTGCATCGGGAGTTTTGACTCCCAGTATTTCACAAACGCTGGGCGGACCGGGAGTGTCAGCCACGAGCGATCTCCTTCCGGTGCGAGCTTGTCACACGCGGCCAGGGACTGCTTCGGGCGAGCTTGGGCACCAGCCGTGGGCGATCTGCGTCGAGAGTTTTGACTCCCAGTTTTTCACAAACGCTGGGCGGGCCGCGAGCATCAACCACGAGCGATCTCCTTCCGGTGCGAGCTTGTCACACGCGGCCAGGGTCTGCTTCGGGCGAGCTTGGGCACCAGCCATGGGCGATCTGCGTCGAGAGTTTTGACTCCCAGTATTTCACAAACACTGGGCGGGCCGCGAGCATCAGCCACGAGCGATCTCCTTCCGGTGCGAGCTTGTCACACGCGGCCAGGGTCTACTTCGGGCGAGCTTGGGCACCAGCCGTGGGCGATCTACGTCGAGAGTTTTGACTCCCAGTATTTCACAAACGCTGGGCGGGCCGCGAGCATCAGCCACGAGCGATCTCCTTCCGGTGCGAGCTTGTCACACACGGCCAGGGTCTGCTTCGGGCGAGCTTGGGCACCAGCCGTGGGCGATCTGTATCGAGAGTTTTGACTCCCAGTATTTCACAAACGTTGGGCGGGCCGGGAGCGTCAGCCACGAGCGATCTCCTTCCGGTGCGAGCTTGTCACACGCGGCCAGGGTCTGCTTCGGGCGAGCTTGGGCACCAGCCGTGGGCGATCTGCGTCGAGAGTTTTGACTCCCAGTATTTCACAAACGCTGGGCGGGCCGGGAGCGTCAGCCACGAGCGATCTCCTTCCGGTGCGAGCTTGCCACACACGGCTAGGGTCTGCTTCGGGCGAGCTGCGGGAACCAGCCACGGGCGATCTTGTGACTTGGGTATCGCTCCGAATCTCTGACGGTCGCCTCAGCTTAAATGCGGCGCGAGGCTCGATGCTGATACAATGAATCTCATCATGAGATCCCGATCGGCGTGAGACACGTGTCTTCTTCTTATTCGCTCCTTTTTCTGTCAGTAAAGGATAGCGTCGGTGTCGGCGCAGCCTTTTCCACGCGTGGCCCACATGGCGCTTGACGATTGGAAAGAAACGAGCTGTCGCTTCGACAACCGTCATGTCGCCTCGTTGGGCGTGCTCGGGCATTAACTGCGGCCCGATTTACTTGTCTCTCGCCTGCCTATAAATAGGAGATGGGGGGGCGATTTTTACCGCTGTATGAAAAACAGCTCTCCCTTCCTCCGTAGCTTTCAGCTCGCAGCTCGCTAGCACCCTTTCGCACTCATGGCTTCCTCTGCTGCCGCTTCTTCTTCTGCTGCTGCTGCCGCTGCGCCCTCCCAAGAGGAGCCCCTCGACGTCGCTCCTCTCTCGGTGCGCGCTTCCGGCACTGAGGGCGAGGCTCCCCCCAAGGTGCCCGCCGTCATCTGGCTGCACGACATCGGGGGCGCGCCAGTCCCCGACAGTCTGCGGACTGCGGTGGGAATTCCCCGGGAGCTCACCATTTTGCCCCTCCCTCGCTCGGGGAGGCCGCTCTCCGACACCGCGGTCTCCGTGGGGCAGGTCTGGTCAGGGCTCCGGCTCCCCCTGAACCATTTGGCCAGCGAGCTACTGGAGCTGGTGGGCTTATGCCCCGCCCAACTTCCGGGAAACTCATGGGGGATCCTCTACGGGCTTTCTCGAATCGAGGAAGCCCTTAACGTGAGGATCCCCCTCGCCTACCTCCTGAAGAAGTGGTTCCTCAAGCCGGGGCCCGTCTTCAACGAGGTGGGCTGCGGCCTGTTCTACCTCACAGGCCGCTCCGGCGAGGTGCTCCCCTTCTCCGTGGTCGAAAACAAGGATAGGTACTGGAAAGAGTACCCCTTCGTCGTCACGGGGGAGTGGCGAGGTCCCTGCGCAGGCGTTCCTGCTCACCCCGGAAGGCCGCCCCTCCCCAACTTCAAAGCGATTGCTGAGTACCGTGCCAAAGGGAAGAAGTGTATCTCTGAGGCCCAAGAACAAACGCTCGACAAGGCGATCTTGGAGTTCCTCGACGGGCGAACTCCCGAGAAGATCCTGGCTCCGGACTTCTCCTTCGTCTGGAAGGATCTACGGACTGGCGCCATCACCACCCTCCAGAAGAACATGCGCCAGAAGGTTGCGGTCTCTCGCCGCGCCGGGGCGACCTCCAAGGCGGCTCCCATGACCCCCGATGCCGGCACCTCTTCGGCGACGAAGGGGAAGAAGAAGCGGGCTTCCCCGATTAGGCTCGCCGATGAAGACACCATCGACATGCTCCGCGAGGAGGACATTCCCTCGCCGCCGCCTCCATCCCGCGAGGTTGCCCCAGGCCAGGCGAACTCTCCCTTAGGTTCTAATCTCCCTACGCACTCCTTAATTTCGGAACCCCCACGACGTCAAGTTGTGATGGTCGACCCTGAGGACCCGCGCGTCGAGCTCCTTCTTGGCATGGCGGAGGTGGAAACCCCAATGGCCGAGGTGCTGATGCGCGGGTTCCCGGGCGACCTCTCTAAACCCCTCTTTGTCACGGTAATGACCCCAGAGATGGAGGGCGCCCACATAAAGAAGAAGAAGAAGAGGGCTCCGGCGGCCCGCCCGACGGGGGAAGACGATGTCGTCCGCAAAGCTCACGAAGCCTTTGCACGAGCCGCTGAGGAGCGGAGGAGGAAAGCTGCTCTGGAGGAAGTGGGCCTGGGATCCTGCGTGGATTCCAGCTCGGCCGAGGAAGAGGAAGAAGAAGGAGAAGCGCCGGCCCGCGCTGCTGAGCCCGCCGCACCGGCTGCGTCTGCTCCCAGTGCGCCCGCGCACGCTGCTTCCAGTGCGCCTGCGCCCCCCATCGCACCCGCGCCCTCTATACCGGATCCGTCTGGCCGCAGCATGCCCGCGCCCGCTACTGCTAGCGCGCCCGCGCCCGCGCCTGCTGATTCCAGTGCGCCCGCGCCCACGCCCGCGCCTATGGCTCCCAGCACGCCCGTGCCCGAGCCCGCGCCTGCCGCTTCCAGCGCGCCTGCGCCCACTGATTCCAGTGCGCCCACGCCCGCGCCCGCGCCTATGGCTCCCAGCGTGCCCGCGCCCTCTGCTGCCAGCGCGCCCGCGCCCGTGCCTGCTGATTCCAGTGCGCCCGCGCCCACGCCCGCGCCTATGGCTCCCAGCGCGCCCACGCCCGATCCCGCGTCTGCTGCTTCCAGCGCGCCTGCGCCCACTGCCCCCTCCGCTCCCTCTGCTCTCGAGGCTCCTATCCTCCCGGAGCTGGGCGGGTTGGTTTACTGGTCTCCGGACCTGGGGGCTATCCTGGACGACCTTCCGAGCTCCAGCTCGGAAGCCTCAGTCCCAGACTTGCCCGGGCAAGGGGGATCCGCCGTGCCTCCCCTTATCAAGGAAGGGGGTGCCGGTGCTCAATGGGGCGAGCCCGCCGCTACTGCCGTCGATGCGCCTCCCCCGGCTGCCCCAACCGAGGTGAGCCAGGCGGGCTCCTCTTCAGGCGACCCCGAGCGCGCCCCCTACTTCACGCGGGAGATCCTGGGGCGCAACATTTTCGCCCGGACTCCCTACATCGCCCTCATCAACCGGCTCCTCGAGGTAAGATTACCTTCACACTTCTTCGCCTTAAATCCCTCTCTGTTTGAAATTTCTCCTAAGACTTTCTCTAACTGTTTCACCTTGGCGTAGGTGGACCGGGTCAGCCGGGCCCTCGCCGATGAGGTCGCTGGCATTGCGGGGGACACGGTTGCTCTCTATGATGACACTCTCCACGGCTCGGAGAGGAGAGTAGACGAGCACATCCACCGGCTTCACCAGATGGACCAGTCCGGCGAGCTCCGAGCTGAGGTGGACCGGCTGCGCCAGCAGGCCGCCTCTGTTGACACAGAGGTTGCCCAGCTGCGCCAGCGGGCTGCCACCCTCACCATTGGGCTCACCTCGGTCGAGGATGCTCGTGCCCGTGCCCTCGCGGACCTACAAGAGGCGACCAAAGCCGAAGAGGCTGCCCAGAAAGAGGTCCTCGAGCTCCATAGCCTGGTGGCGGCCTCCAGGGACGAGATCGCGGTGCTGAAGGAGGCACATCTCCGCGACCTCAACACCCAACGAGAGCGCCTCCAGTCGCAGCTAGGCGAGCTCCTTCAGAAGGGCGCGCTGGACGCCATTGAGAAGTATAAGGCCGAAAGGTCAAAGAAGAGGAAGCGCGGCGATGACAACGGCGCGGGTGCTGGCCCTGCCTAGGTTCCATCCTTTTGTAACCCCTTCAATGTACTTTTAAACAATGAATGAAAACACTTTTTGAGCTCGCCTATGCGTTTCTTTCTCTCTCTGTGTTGCTCATGAGTCCGCTTTAGGAGTTTCGCAGCGATCTCGAGAGTGATACCCCGGGCGAGGCAGCTAATTCGATTCAACCTTTTTATTTTAAAGTATATGCAAACGAAAAACTCGGCATGCTCGCTAAAACTCAACAGTCTCTGAGCCCGGAAAACGATAAGCGAACCAAATGACTTCAAAAAAACTTCCCTACACTCAGAGACTTAAACCATTTTTATTTTAAAAGGAAACTAATAAGTGCCAACGCCAGGATGCTTCCGTTCGGCGGACTCGCCCTTCGAGGGGTATGCCAACGCCAGGATGCTTCCGTTCATGGCAGGTGAACGCGATGGATCCCGGTTAGGTTTAGAGTCCACTAGGCAGCGGACTTCCCCCGGAATCTCAAGGTCGCCCACTGGCTGCCTCTGAGGATCCCGGTCTTGCTTTAAGTCCGCACAACGGCGGACTGCCCCGGGAATCTCAAGGTCGCCCACGGGCTGCCTCTGAGGATCCCGGTCTTGCTTTAAGTCCGCACAACGGCGGACTGTGGGTGCAAATTTTGGCAAGAAGTCTGCAAACAGCGGGACCCACCGGCCCTGCCTGGTGGACCCCCGAAGACCACAGCGGGACCCACCGGCCCTGCCTGGTGGGCCCCCGAGTACCACAGCGGGACCCACCGGCCCTGCCTGGTGGGCCCCCGAAGACAACAGCGGGACCCACCGGCCCTGCCTGGTGGGCCCCCGAAGACAACAGCGGGACCCACCGACCCTGCCTGGTGTGCCCCCGAGTACCACAGCGGGACCCACCGGCCCTGCCTGGTGGGCCCCCGAAGACAAGAGCGGGACCCACCGGCCCTGCCTGGTGTGCCCCCGAGTACCACAGCGGGACCCACCGGCCCTGCCTGGTGGGCTACCGAAGACAACAGCGGGATCCACCGGCCCTGCCTGGTGGGCCCCCTAAGACGGCAGCGGGACCCACCAGCCTTACCTGGAGGATCCCCAGATACGACAGCAGAAAACCGCCATTTACCACTAGAGAATTCTATAAATAGCAGAGCCTTCGAATGTAAAAGGATCGAATCTAAGATTCGAAATCCATTTTCCACTCTGAGATCTGATTTTCAGAACCAGAGCTCTGGAATTTCTATCTTCTCACCCTTCACCTCTACTTGATCATCTTCTTGTCTGTGAAGAGATCAAGAAGGCTTCAGTAGCACTCGGTTACTTTGAGAAAAGTGTTAGTGAATTCGGGTTGCACCCTATAGCACGGAGACGTAGGCTTCGGCTGAACTCCGAGATCACTTCTCGTGTCAAACTCTCTCTCTGATTGTATCTCTCTGTTTACATATCAAAAACTTCAACTTCGATCAACAGATCGACCAACGATCTCCGACGTCAACTTCAACTCCAATTGACTGGTGAGGCGAGGTCTTCGGGTCGGCACGAAGATTTTCCCCCACAGTTTGGCGCCGTCTATGGGATCCGAGCAAAAAGTCCAGCTCTCCGCTACTACTCGATCGGTTGAGCATACAACCTATCTTGATAGCCAAACTTCCTCGCCTCCTCGGTTGATCAAATAACTGATCGGACGTCGGCACTCTCGTTGCACCCTTCGCTCTCTGAATGGTGAGGACTAAACACCAGGGTCAACCAGAAGGAAGTAACACTCAACAACAAGCTCGTCCTGAGACTCGTTCAATGAGTCAAAGGCTCAACTTCGGACAGCCCCTTGCTGTTCTTGAGATGGGGGTTCGCTTAGGGAGTGGGAGATCTGTCGATCGACCTATTGCCCATCCTGCACGACAATCGGTTGGGCAAACTGCCCCCACTCCTGCTGAAGACCCTCCATCGACCTATCAAATCTCTGCGGTCGACTTCCAGCTACTCCAATTGGCGAAGCAAAACGCCACCCTCACCGCCGAGAGGGATGCTCTTAAGAAGGCAGCTTCTGAGGCTGGGATTGCTCTTCCTAACCCCTCTACAAATGAGAGGGTCGATCTTCCTCGACATTCAATTCACTCCGAACAACGAAGGTCAATAGGCACTGCTGCCCTCGAGAGGATCCGACGCGACCCAACTCCCTCTGCTGCCCCCTGGAAGCAGAGTGTGTGGGATCGCCTTGACGATGAGTCTTCCCAATCATCTTCTGGCCGCAACTGCGACAAGAGGGCACCTTCAAAGCTCAATATACCAAGGAAGCACCAAATGAAAGGCGCTCCTTCAAAGAGTAGAGTCTCCCCTTCCATTCCACTTCAACGTGGGCTTGGATCGGACCTCCGACATAGACTTCAACCGGCAAATACTTCAGTGCCTGAGCAAGACCTTGCGATCTTGCCTCTTGACCCATCTCTAGGTCGAGGACATGGTCGTAGGGATGGATATTCCTCTGCCGGGCCTCTACATCGAAGCCTCTTCGAGTCAACATTTCCAAGGGGATGGAGAACTCCTATCCTCCCCAAATTCAACTGCATACGAGGAGACCCTACTCTCTACATCCTCGCATTCAAGCAAGCTCTAACGCCACACGAAGAAGAAAACAATGTGCTCTGCCGCACTTTCACAGGAAGTCTCGATGAACCGTCGCTCGACTGGTATCACAATCTCCAAGCTGGGTCTATCACCCAATTTGATGTTTTGGCTAAACTCTTTGTGCAGCATTATCAGCTCAATCTGAAGCCCGAGAAGAAGCTCGACTCTCTCTATCGGTTAAGGATGGGTGCTGATGAGACTCTCCGAAGTTTCACTAGGAGGTTTCGCAACGAGCATGTTGCCCTCTCTGGAAGACATCTGGATGATGAAGCCATCATGTTGGCTTTCCAGAATGCTCTCCGCTTTGATCTACACATCTACAACGACTTCATCCGCAATCCTCCTCCTTCTCTGGGGGCTATGTTCGATCGAATCCAGAGAGAGATCGAGGTCGAAGATGACCAAGTCGCTCGGAAAGGGCGAGAAACAAAACGAAGACCTGCGGAGAGAGAAGCTCCCAAGTATGCTGCCAAGGCCCACAATGCTGAGGCAGCAGCCCCTCCAGCCAATAAACGATCAAAGAATGACGGGCGTCGATCTCCAACGAAGACCACTTTCACCGAGTGGAATATACCGGTCGAACAGATACTCGACCGCATTCAACACGAGGAGTTCCTTCGAAGGCCCAATCCACTTCAGCCAAACACTAAGTTCACGGCTGATAAAACTGTTTATTGTGATTTCCATCGAAGCCACGGCCATTCCACCGATCGGTGCTATCGGCTAAAGTTTCATCTCGAAGACTTGCTGAGAGAAGGCCATCTCCATGAATTCACCAGAGAAGGACAAGATCAACGTCGATCCTCTGCAAAGGGGAAAGAGGCTTGCTGGATTCATCAGATCTCTTCCAACCCATCATCTCTCACCGTGAATGCCAATATCTTTGGCATTCATGGATCATTGCACAATCAATCAGTGACCGGGAAGGAAGTTGATCGGCAGATTCGGCGCATCTTCCATGTTCGATCTACTGCAAACAAAGAAGATACTTGGATCGAGAAGCCCATCGAAGGTCTTGCTTGGCCGTCCATCGTCTTCAACGACACTGATCTTCAAGGAGTTCATACTCCACATCGAGACCCCCTGGTTTTGAAACTCATCATCGACGGAAGCACCGTCAATCGGATCCTCATCGACACCGGGAGTTCCATCGACATTATGTTCTCAGACTGCTTCAAACGTCTGGGACATAAATATCAAAGCCTTGACGTCGTTCCAACTGTGATTACTGGCTTCAACGGCGAACAAAGCATCACGGTGGGCGAATCAAGATTCACTCTAGACCTTAGCCGAGAGACTCGAGTCTCGATGAGGTTTGCAATTGTTGAAGGAATATCCAGCTACAACGCCATTCTCGGGCGACCATTCCTCCACCAGATCAATGCCATCTCCTCTTCTTATCACCAACTTCTCAAGTTTGCTACTGGCGAAGGCATCGTCTGCATTCGAGGTGATCAGCAAGCTGGAAGGTCTTGTGAGGCTGCTGCGGCTAAGACAGATCGAAAGATCAACATTGCTCCTCCAAAGCGGCCACGAGACGAAGCTGGTCCCTCTTCTAAATAGCAATCAAAGGAGATTCCGCTGACGGAACCTCCACCAATCGAATGGGAAGCGTCACCTTCAATTGAAGAAATCATCCCAATCAACATCGGTAGCGAAGATCTCCCTCGACAGACTTTCATTGGTACCGGTCTTAGCGACGCAGAAGCGCAAGACATGGTAACCTTCCTCAAGTCCAATATCGACGTCTTCGCTTGGAGTTTCGAAGACATGCCTGGGATCAATCCAGATGATGCTTGTCACCAACTTGCTATCAAAGAAGAAGTGAAGCCTGTCAAGCAGAAGCCACGCACCATCCGACCAGAGCTACAAATTGTTGTTCAAGAAGAAATCACCAAGCTACTCGCAGCAGGCTTCATCCGTGAAGTAGAGTATCCTACTTGGATCTCTAATATTGTTGTTATTCCTAAGAAGAATGGGAAGGTCAGAGTCTGTGTCGACTTCACCAATCTCAACAAGGCTTGCCCCAAAGACCCGTTCCCCATGCCAAGGATTGATAGACTCGTCGATGCCACTGCTGGCCACGAGCTATTATCTTTCATGGATGGGTACTCTGGATATAATCAAATTCCTCTTCACACTGATGATCAAGAGAAGACGTGTTTTGTGACTAGCCGAGGTCTCTACTGCTACAATGTCATGCCATTCGGCCTCAAGAATGCTGGTTCCACCTATCAAAGGTTAGTCACAAAGATGTTCGAAGATCAGATCGGTCGCAACGTCGAAGTCTATGTCGATGATCTCCTCACCAAGAGCTCCGTGCGAAGCAAGCATCTTTCTGATCTGGCGGAAACCTTTCAAGTTCTTCGAAAATATCGTATGAAGCTCAATCCAGCCAAGTGCGCTTTCGGAGTTCAATCTGGCAAATTCCTGGGTCATCTTGTGACCAGGAGAGGTATTGAAGCCAATCCCGATCAAATTCGAGCTATCCTCGACATGCCATCACCTACCAATCGAAAGGAAGTACAGCGCCTCACTGGAAGACTTGCTACCCTCAATCGGTTCATCTCAAAGTCTTCCGACAAGTGTAAGCCTCTCTTCGACAAACTACGAAAGGCAGACACCTCCGGCTGGAGTCCGATCTGTGAAGAAGCATTTCAAAGCATCAAGAAATATCTGGTGCAAGCTCCAATCTTGACGGCTCCACTTCCAAAAGAAGACTTGTGGCTTTATCTCGCCGTGACCGATCAAGCAATCAGCGCGGTCCTAGTCAGTAGAAGAGAAGGCATCGAGCATCCAGTCTACTACATCAGCCATACTCTCCTTCCAGCTGAAACTCGTTACTCAAAAACTGAGAAGGTCATCCTGTCGTTGCTCACTGCATCGCGTTGTCTTCAACCTTACTTCGTCTCCCACCAGATCACTGTCATTTCAGAACACCCACTCAAAGATATCGTTGACAAAGCTGGTAGAGCTGGTCGAATGACCAAGTGGGTGATCGAAATGAGTGCTCTGGGGATTCAGTTCGAATCTCGCACTTCTATCAAAGGTCAAGCTGTTGCTGATTTTCTAGCAGACTTTCCAGTTGAAGACCCCATCACTTGGGAAGTAGATATCGACATGCGCTTAGAAGATGAGGATAATACTCCGATCAACCTTGCAACAAAAATTAATCCAAGTCTCGAAGCTACTGCTGCAACTCCTTCATGGAAGCTTTATACTGATGGAGCTTCAAGTTCGATCGGTTCGGGAACTGGGATAGTCTTAGTATCCCCCAAACTTGATCATTTACAGAAGGCCACTCTCCTAGGGTTCAACGCCACCAATAACGAAGCTGAATACGAAGCACTCATTTCGGGACTTGAAATGGCGAAATCCCTGGGGGTAGATCGAATCATCGTCTACAGCGACTCCTAGTTGATCATAAGGCAAATCAAGGGAGAGTACACAGCTCGTGAAGAAAGAATGCAACTCTATTTAGCCTTAGTACGACATCTTCAACAACGCTTCACAAATACTGAATTCGTTCAAATTCCAAGGGCAGAGAACCGAGAAGCAGATGCCTTAGCCAATGCTGCCTCAGTTCTTGGAGACTCACTCGGAGGAAGGCAAATACAGATCGATTATCAAGAAGTGCCCAAGACCATCCCCGATCAACAGATCCTTGCTACTACAAAAGGATCTGGGGGTGGAGATCAACTGACATCGATCCTCACTACTACGAGTGAGCTTGAAGACTAGAGACAATCAATTTTCGACTTCTTCGAGCATGGCAAAATGCCGGAAGATCCAAATCGAGCCCGAAGGCTTCAAAGGAAGCTCCCATGCTATATTCTGCAAGGAGAAGATTTATATTTCAAATCCCACAATGGGATATTGCTCAAGTGCCTTGGTCCCGAGCAAGCACAGGCAATCCTGATTGATATCCACTCTGGAGCTTGTGGGAATCATTCAAGAGGGAGGTCTCTTGAAGCCAAGACAAAACTACAAGGTTATTACTGGCCTACAATGGCAAAAGATGCTCAACAAGTTGTTCAAAGATGCGAGCCATGCCAACGACACACTCGAGCTATCCATCTCCCTGCAGATGAGCTTCACCAACTATCAAGCCCCTGGCCTTTCCATCAATGGGGGTTAGATTTCTTGGGTCCTTTCCCTCCAACTCCGAGCAAGAAGAAGTATTTACTGCTGGCCACTGATTACTTTACCAAATGGGTTGAAGCTGTGCCCCTCTTCCGAGAGACTGACGACGAAGTGATCAAATTCATTCGGCACAACATCTTCTCAAGGTTCGGTACACCTCAAGTTCTTGTTGCTGACAATGGAGCTCAATTTGATTCCGACAAATTCCGAGAGTTCTGTCTGAACAACGGTATCAAGCTATTCTATTCAACTCCAAGATATCCTCAATGCAATGGTCAAGCTGAAGCCTCAAATAGAGCTATTCTTGGTATACTCAAGAAGAAACTCAACGACAAGAAAGGATTGTGGGAACAGGTCCTACCTGAAGTTCTTTGGGGGTATCGCACAACTCCGAGAAGATCAACAGGGTTCTCACCCTTTCGTCTAACATATGGATCGGAAGTAGTACTCCCAACAGAAAACATATCAAGTACTCTGAAGACCAGGGCAGTTGAAGAAGGAATCAACGAAGAGCTTCGGATCAATGATCTAGACTTCTCTGAAGAACTACGAGACCAAGCCTCCCTTCGTGTGGCCAAGTATCAGCAGAAGATCAAACGAGCCTACGACGAGAAAGTCTACAAAAGACAGTTCCCAGTGGGTAGTCTAGTTCTCAGAGCAGTTTTCTACAACACCAAAGAACACAGTAGTGGGAAGCTTGCTCCTAACTGGGAAGGTCCATATATCGTTGAATCAATAGGAGGCAAAGGTTCTTACAGACTGATCTCACCAGAAGGAGATAGATTGCCTCGAGCTTGGAATTCTAGACACCTCAAGTTGTTCTACCCATGATGTAAACTATGTGATGAATAAAGATCTCTTTCAAGTGTTCAAATGTGCAAGTGTTCAGCTCTTCAATTCAAGTTCTGAAGCAGTTTCAAATTATCTACATTCAAGTTGCCAAGTCTTTTAACAAGTTTGGGTGTTGAGTTGCGACTCAACCCCTTACTAAATGTTAAACTGACCTTTAAATTTCAAATATTCAATTTCAATCAATTTCAATATCGTCTAACAGGTTTGGGTGCTTGAGTTGCGACTCAACCCCTCACATTCAAATGTTACACGAATTCAAGTTCAATTTTCAAGTTACAATAAGTTTGGGTAATCGAATTGCGACTCGACCCCTTACATTTCAAAGATTGTATCTATTTTAATGCCATCCAGAACACAGCATTCAAAGAGTTCAAACACAAGACATTCAACTCAAGAGACATTCAATTTTCAAATATCAAAAAGATATCTTCTATTATCAAAAATTTGTCAAGTACAATATCAAGCTGCTACATATCAAAAGTTTACAAGAGTAAACAGCTAAGAAAAAGGCAGAAACACATCAGGGCTTGGCTACGCTTGGAGCGCGCGACTTCTCCCCTTCAGATTCGCCACGAGCCTTGCTCGCAACCGAAGCTTTAGAAGATCGGACACTGCTGACATGTGCCCTGAGTGCCTCTGCCGCTTTCTCAGCTGTCTCCTTGTAAATCTTGCATTCAGACAGCGCATGCTCCAACGCCTTCTTGGAAGTCTCCTCTTCGGCAGTAAAAGCAGCATGTTGAGCAGCAAGTTGTTCTTTCAGCTCCTTGATCTCATTGGCACGACCACAGGACACGTCCTCAACCTTGACGATCCGATTCTTCAAGGATTCGAGTTCGTGACTCTGCACCTCGCAACAGTCCTGCAGCCCCTTGATCTCCAGCTTCCCCTTGCAAAGATCCTCGATCTTGGCCTTGAGAAAGGTTTTCTTCGAAGACAGGAGCTCCCTCAGCCTCTCTCTCTCCTCGCTAACAGTCTTCAGTTCGGCTGTCAAACGGGATACCTCAGATGCGGCCTCCCGTTCTCCCGCCCTCCTGGAGAGTTTGCTCGTGATTCTCAAAACTGCTGAGCTCTGCAGATGGACAAAGAGTTAGAATTATTCTGAAGATACTATTCAAATACTTGATCAAGCAAATGCACATACCACTACTTCAAGCCTATCGAAGGCTTCGTCAAAAGGAGCATCCGGAAGGTTGCAAAGCTTCCGAATCACACCAGTGGGGTGGTTGATATCAACATCACCCAAGCTCTTCATCTTTGGAGTCGAGCCAGCAGGCGTACCTACAATCGACACAAGAATTCAAAGGGTTAGAATATTTTTGAGCTTCAACGGCAAAGCAATCAAAGCAAGTTAGTGCAGATACCTGAAGCCTCGACCTGAGGAGCCTTTCCCTTCCCACGGTCGGAGCTCTTACCCCTGGGGGTCGATTTCTCCTTGATGGGGGTTGGCTCTGGCAAGGGTTGGGGGGTAGTATCACCCACCCGGCTTCCTCTCTCCAAGTGAACAGGAGAGGGAACATCCCAAGGAGATGATGCTCCCCCTTCGTCTTCTCGCCCGCTCGAATTATCGAGCCCTGCCACCATGGCAGCTACCTCCTCAGCCAGAGATCGTGAGGGGGGTGGGGGTTGTTCAACCTCCACACCCCCACTAGTAGTTGCCCCTTCGAGACGGGGAACCTCGGGAGGTATCTGATCGAGGGGTGAAGGGTTGCCTCCAACCCCACCACTCCCCGATATCTTGATCTTGAAGCGTAGCGGGTTCTTTTTCAGCTCCCCGAAATCGTAGGTAGGAATCACCTTAGGGCCATCGCCCGTTGCGTCCATTACCCCCTCCATCTTACGAGCCTTTGCCTCGTCTATGAGGATCGGCTGCGAATCCTCATTGGCACCACCAGTGGGGGTGGGAGGAATTTCTTCCTCGCCACCCCCATGTCCTTGACCACCATCAGTGGGGGTGGGAGGAATCTCTTCCTCACCACCCCCATCCTCATCATCATCGTCTTCTCCATCTTTTTCCCCATCGCTGCTTGTGCCCTCGCCCTCCTCATCTCCACCTTCCTCCTCCCTCTCTACCTCCTCTTCTTCATCTTCCTCCTCCTTTTTCTTCTCATCCTCCTCCTGTTTGATGGGGATTTTTCTCTTCTTCTTCGCCGGACCCCTCTGAATCACCAATTTCTCCTCTGTGGGAAGTGAGCGCCTGGCTCCGTAAGCCTTCTTCTCGAATCGAAGCCTTCTAACAATTTTTCCAGACTGAGGGTCCTCCTCATAATCAGAGTAGATAACCTCGTTATCTTCGTAGCGAAGCTTCGATCGGTGGAGGAGGTTGGCTTTGCCATGTCGGACTGGGCAATTCGAGAATTGCTTCCACGATCTAGTCCCGTATGTCAGCTCCAGGAAGAGGTTGTCAAGGGCCCCTACTCGCTCTGGAGGCCAAGAGAGAGCTCCTCCTGTGCAGTACATGTCAATCTCTTCATGCACCTTGTATCGGGGAACCTCCGGAACAGACATTGGAGTCCAGGCACCAGACACTGACAGCGGCCAGTCAGTATAGAGTTTGTCGGAGCCAATGGTGTCAGCAATCGTGCGGAGGGCAGTGACACCTGTCAAGTAGTAGAACAGGCTATCCTTCCTCCAAGCCCATCGATAATGGTAAAAGAAATACCCCAGCTCGATTCGGGCTTCTTCACCTTCAGGGAGGCTGGAGTAGCATTCCCTTAGCTCCTTCTGAAAGTCCGACTCCACGCGACGGAAAGCGTAGATGATCCTCCAGGAGTTCCCGATAACCTGCCCGGGACAGAGACCGGAGGTGTTCAGCAACCTCGCGGCGAAAGGCGGCAGCGGAAGGCGCAGTCCATAGTTGAGCTGGCCGATCGTGACGATGGTTCCCATCACTTGTTCCTTGCTCGCCCACGAGACAAAGATCGTCCGCCGCGCCTATCAACGCCAAAAGCAGTTAGAACTCCAGGGAGCACTGGTCGAGCCTTTCCCTCTGTGAAGCATGCCAGGAACTCCTGCAGCTTCGCCCTCTTTACATCTGTCAGTTTACTGCCAATATTGTACCCAAACTCCATCTCCGCTTCCAAAGGTAGCTGCGGGCAGAGGACAAACTTTGCCTTGGGGATCTGCTCTGGCCTTGACGGTGCAGAAGCAAATCCCACTCCTTGGTGCCTCTTGCCCAGTTGGCCAAGCTCGATCAATTCTGCCCTGCCTTTGCCTCGGCCCTTCGGAACAGAAGAGACCTCGACAACTTCCTTGCCCTTCCTCTTGGAAGGAACCGCACTCTTCTTCGAACTGCCCGAAGACGTCATTTGACCGATCGAAAGGAGACAAAGAACAAGAGAGAGGAAGCAAAGAGTCTGGAATTCGAAAAATTCTGAAAGCGTGAGGCAAAAATGACGGCGAGAGAGACTTATATATACCCAGGGTAAAGCGGTACCCAAATCGAGAAGACACGTGTCTTCACCATATCAAATCGCGTGTTTTTGCAGGTACACGTGGCATCCATCCATAGCAAGAGCAAAATCAGGCGAACCGTCGGACCAGACGAAGCGTCAGACCTACCGGTCCACGTAAACCAACGGTCCAAACAAACCACCGGTTTGAGTGAACCGGACCGCCGGTTCAAAGCCACATTCCGGCCAACCAAGGATTCAAAGCAGAAAAAATCAAACTCCATCGATATTCAAGATTGCCAAAGATCAAAGAAGAAGCACAAGCTATACCACTTCCTCAAAAGAACAGGTTCAAGACTTTAACCTTGACCGGCTGATTTTAGCCGTTCGGTCAAATTTGACCGTTCGGTTAAAATCAACCGATCGGTCGATTTTCTACTAGATCTGGCAAAAAACTGAGGTTTTTTGCCGATAACCCAAACCTTGACCGGTTGATTTTAGCCGTTCGGTCAAATTTGACCGTTCGGTCAAAATCAACCGATCAGTCGATTTTTTACTAGATCTGGCAAAAAACTGAGGTTTTTTGCCGATCACCCAAACCTTGACCGGCTGATTTTAGCCGTTCGGTCAAATTTGACTGTTCGGTCAAAATCAACCGATCGGTCGATTTTCTACTAGATCTGGTAAAAAACTGAGGTTTTTTGCCGATCACCCAAACCTTGACCGGCTGATTTTAGCCGTTCGGTCAAATTTGACCGTTCGGTCAAAATCAACCGATCGGTCGATTTTCTACTAGATCTGGCAAAAATTTGAGGTTTTTTGCCGATCACCCAAACCTTGACCGGCTGATTTTAGCCGTTCGGTCAAAATCAACCGATCGGTCGATTTTCTACTAGATCTGGCAAAAAACTGAGGTTTTTTGCCGATCACCCAAACCTTGACCAACTGATTTTAGCCGTTCGGTCAAATTTGACCGTTCGGTCAAAATCAACCGATCGATCGATTTTCTACTAGATCTGGCAAAAAACTGAGGTTTTTTGCCGATCACCCAAACCTTGACCGGCTGATTTTAGCCGTTCAGTCAAATTTGACCGTTCGGTCAAAATCAACCGATCGGTCGATTTTCTACTAGATCTGGCAAAAAACTGAGGTTTTTTGCCGATCACCCAAACCTTGACCGGCTGATTTTAGCCGTTCGGTCAAATTTGACCGTTCGGTCAAAATCAACCGATCGGTCAATTTTCTACTAGATCTGGCAAAAAACTGAGGTTTTTTGCCGATCACCCAAACCTTGACCGGCTGATTTTAGCCGTTCGGTCAAATTTGACCGTTTGGTCAAAATCAACCGATCGGTCGATTTTTTACTAGATCTGGCAAAAAACTGAGGTTTTTTGCCGATCACCCAAACCTTGACCGGCTGATTTTAGCCGTTCGGTCAAATTTGACCGTTCGGTCAAAATCAACCGATCGGTCGATTTTCTACTAAATCTGGCAAAAAACTGAGGTTTTTTGCCGATCACCCAAACCTTGACCGCCTGATTTTAGCCGTTCGGTCAAATTTGACCGTTCGGTCAAAATCAACCGATCGGTCGATTTTCTACTAGATCTGGCAAAAAACTGAGGTTTTTTGCCGATCACCCAAACCTTGACCGGCTGATTTTAGCCGTTCGGTCAAATTTGACCGTTCGGTCAAAATCAACCTATCGGTCGATTTTCTACTAGATCTGCCAAAAAACTAAGGTTTTTTGCCGATCACCCAAACCTTGACCGGCTGATTTTAGCCGATCGGTCAAAATCAACCGATCGGTCAATTTTCCACTGGATCGGTCAAAAAACCATGTTTTTTGACCGATCACCCAATCCTTGACCGGTTGAAATTGACCGTTCGGTCAAATTTGACCAAACGGTCAAATTTGACCGAACGGTCAAAATCAACCGATCGGGCAATTTTCCACTGGATCGGTCAAAAAACCATGTTTTTTGACCGATCACCCAATCCTTGACCGGTTGAAATCGATCGTTCGGTCAAAATTAACAGATCGGTCAAAATTGACCGAACGGTCAAAATTGACCGAACGGTCAAGTTTGACCGAACGGTCAAAATTGACCGAACGGTCAAGTTTGACCGAACGGTCAAGTTTGACCGAACGGTCAAGTTTGATCGATCGGTCAAAATTGACCGAACGGTCAAATTTGACCGAACGGTCAAGTTTGACCGAACGGTCAAGTTTGACCGATCGGTCAAAATTGACCGATCATTCTATTTTAACGCTAACACTCGACAAAGCTCCTCTGTGTGTGTGACAGGGGGTCGTTAGCTTTGCACCACGAATCCAAGCCAGCCAGATGATCTCTAGCTAACTTGGAGGGGGTAACTGTGGGTGCAAATTTTGGCAAGAAGTCTGCAAACAGCGGGACCCACCGGCCCTGCCTGGTGGACCCCCGAAGACCACAGCGGGACCCACCGGCCCTGCCTGGTGGGCCCCCGAGTACCACAGCGGGACCAACCGGCCCTGCCTGGTGGGCCCCCGAAGACAACAACGGGACCCACCGGCCCTGCCTGGTGTGCCCCCGAGTACCACAGCGGGACCCACCGGCCCTGCCTGGTGGGCCCCCGAAGACAACAGCGGGACCCACCGGCCCTGCCTGGTGTGCCCCCGAGTACCACAGCGGGACCCACCGGCCCTGCCTGGTGGGCCACCGAAGACAACAGCGGGACCCACCGGCCCTGCCTGGTGGGCCCCCTAAGACGGCAGCGGGACCCACCAGCCTTACCTGGAGGATCCCCAGATACGACAGCAGAAAACCGCCATTTACCACCAGAGAATTCTATAAATAGCAGAGCCTTCGAATGTAAAAGGATCGAATCTAAGATCTGAAATCCATTTTCCACTCTGAGATCTGATTTTCAGAACCAGAGCTCTGGAATTTCTATCTTCTCACCCTTCACCTCTACTTGATCATCTTCTTGTCTGTGAAGAGATCAAGAAGGCTTCAGTAGCACTCGGTTACTTTGAGAAAAGTGTTAGTGAATTCGGGTTGCACCCTATAGCACGGAGACGTAGGCTTCGGCTGAACTCCGAGATCACTTCTCGTGTCAAACTCTCTCTCTGATTGCATCTCTCTGTTTACATATCAAAAACTTCAACTTCGATCAACAGATCGACCGACGATCTCCGACGTCAACTTCAACTCCAATTGACTGGTGAGGCGAGGTCTTCGGGTCGGCACGAAGATTTTCCCCCACACGGACTGCCTCGGGAATCTCAAGGTCGCCCACTGGCTGCCTCTGAGGATCCCGATCTTGCTTTAAGTCCGCACAACGACGGACTGCCCCGGGAAGCTCAAGGTCGCCCACTGGCTGCCTCTGAGGATCCCGGTCTTGCTTTAAGTCCGCTCTACGGCGGACTGCACTTTATAGATCATGCGGGCTCTATGCTGCGCCGAGCTCTCGAGTTAAATTCCTTGTTGAAACCTTCATCGTTCATTCATAACTTCAGAAGATGATTTACAAAATTCCTTAGTCTTATGCATAAAACTTGCGAAGGTGTAAAGCATTCCAAGGTCGCTCTAACAGGTCGCCTTCAGCGGTCATCAACCGGTAAGCCCCCGAGCTTCCTGCTTCGTGTACTATGTAGGGGCCTTCCTAGTTCGCCGCGAGCTTTCCTGCATTAGGCTCTTGCGTGTTTGTGAACACCTTTCTCATCACCAGATCGCCAGCCTTGAATGCCCGATGGCGGACTCTTTTGTCATATGAGCGCTTCATTTCCTGTCTATATCCGGCGAGGTGTAGATTAGCGCGCTCTCGTCTTTTTTCGAGCTGATCGAGGGAGTCGGCGAGCAGCTTGTCATTGTCAACCTCCTCCGACGCAAGCCTTCTTTCAGTGGGCAGCTCGGCTTCTACGGGTAGCACGGCTTCGCAACCAAAAGTGAGACTGAAAGGGGATTCGTTAGTTGAGCGACGTGGAGTAGTGCGATAGGCCCACAAGACTCCATCGAGCTCCTGCTCCCACTGTCCTTTTTTCCCTCCCAGTCTTTTCTTGAGGTTGTCTAGGATTACTCGATTCGTAGCTTCGGCCTGCCCGTTGCTTTGAGGGTATCTTGGGGACGAGAACCTTAGGTCAACTCCATATTCAACGCAAAAGCTTCTGATCAAGCGATTGTCGAACTAGCGACCATTGTCGGTGATGAGTACTCGGGGCAGCCCGAACCGGCAGAAAATATTCTTCCAAAGGAAGTCTCTCACTTGTTTCTCACCTATCTTAGCTAGCGGGACCGCTTCCACCCATTTGGTGAAGTAGTCTGTAGCTACTAAGATGAATTTCTTCTGCCGGGCTAATACGGGGAAAGGTCCCACAATATCTAACCCCCATTATTGAAACGGCCAGGGGCTCGCCAGAGGATGCAGTTCTTCTGCGTGCATATGATTTGTCGTGGCGTGCTTCTGACATTGGACGCAGCTTTGTGCGACCTTCAAGGCATCTTGCTCCAGAGTGGGCCACCAGTATCCTTGCCTCCGTACTTTCGCAGCTAGAGACCGCCCACCAGCGTGGTTTCCCAGCTCGCCCGAGTGAATGCAATTCAAAACTTCTTCGGTCTCCGGGCTCTCGACGCAACGAATATTTGGCCCGCCAAAAGATCTTCGAAAAAGGCGATCCCAGCGAATGAGGTAGCGCCCAGCGCATTTCTCCACTCGCCGGGCTTCCTCTTTATCCTTTGGAAGCTCGCCCTTCTGGAGAAAACGAAGAATGGGGGCAGTCCACCCGCCGGGTAATACGTCGGCAGAGACTTGGTTAACAGCGGGCTCTATCAGTCGGAGCCGAGACTGATTCTGGACCTCGATGAGAATCTGGCGAGCTTCTGATGTTCCCAGCAGGGAGGCAGCGTTTGCCAATGCATCAGCTCGCCTATTATCAGCTCGAGGGATTTGCTCGAAGGAGATCTTTTCGAACTCTGCGGCCTTTCCTTTTACCAGATCCACGTAGCCCGCCATTCGCGTATCCCGGGAGGCGTACTCTCCATTGATTTGACAAATGATCAGCTGGGAATCGCTGAAAACCTTTAACCGTTTGGCGCCTACTTCTTGAGTGAGCTCTAGTCCGGCGAGCAGTGCCTCATACTCTACCTCATTGTTGGTTGCCGCGAAATCCAACCGGACTGACTTCTCAAGAATTATCGATTGAGCGATCAGTGCAACCCCGATCCCGGCCCCTAGAGCGTTGGAGGATCCATCGACGAATAATTCCCAGCCCGCCATCTCTGAATGCTTAGTTGGAGGAAGCTCGCCTTGGTTGTCCAAGAACCTCGCCTTCCCAGGGTGTGCCTCAGTTGGCTCGTCCTCCTGGTACTGGACCGGTTCTTCTATGGGGAAGTCCGCTAAGAAATCGGCAAGAGCCTGCCCTTTGACAGCAACTCGAGGGACATACTCCAAACCATAGGCGGCGAGCTCGGTGGACCATCGGTAGAGCCTGCCGGCTACCGAGGGTCTGGAGAGCGCGCTCTTTAGAGGGTGCTCCGTGATGACCTTGACAGTGTGCGCCGAGAAGTAGGGGTGAAGCTTTCTCGAGGTAAGGACCAAGGCCAATGCGACCTTCTCGATTGGTCGATACCGGAGCTCGGTGGGAAGCATTGTGTGGCTTACAAAGTAGACAGGCTGCTCCACCTTTGCTTCTTCCACAACAAGGACCCCGCTTACCGCATTCTCTGTGACCGCGAGATACACGCCAAGCTCGGCGCCATCTTTTGGTGCCGCTAGGATTGGCGGGCTCGCCAGATAATCCTTGATCTTTTGAAAGGCGCGCTCGCACTTTTCATCCCAACAAATGCTCGCTCCTTTTCGTAGTAGCTCGAAAAGAGGTCGGCAATTGTCTGAGGATTTGGAGATGAATCGATTGAGCGCGGCGATTCACCTGCTCAACCTCTGGACTTCCTGCCGGGTTCTTGGTGCGGGTATCTCGACAAGTGCTCGGATTTGCCCAGGGTCCGCCTCGATCCCCCTGTGGGTGACCAGGTACCCTAGGAATTTCCCAGAAGTCACCCCGAATGCACACTTTGCCGGGTTCAGCCTCATTTGGTACTTTCTCAACACTTCGAAGGTTTTGCGGAGATCGGCGACATGCCCCTCTCGCTCTCGACTTTTCACCAGGAGGTCGTCTACATAAACTTCGACATTCCTGCCGATCTGACCCTTGAACATCTGAGTGACTAACCTTTGGTAGGTCGCTTCAGCGTTCTTAAGTCCAAAAGGCATCACTCGATAGCAGAATAGCTTCTGGTAGCCCGCCCCAGAATAGAAGGCGGTCTTCTCTTGATCGTCAACGTGGAGAGGTATCTGATTATACCTAGAATATCCATCCATGAAGGACAGGGCCTGTAATCCGACAGCTCCGTCGACCAGCGCGCCTATCCGCGGAAGAGGAAAACCGTTCTTCGGGCATGCTTTATTGAGGTCGGAGAAGTCAATGCACACTCTGACCACCCCGCTCTTCTTGGGCACCGCCACGATGTTGGAGATCCACTCGGGAAAGTGCGCCTCGCGAATAAAGCCAGCTCGCTCTAGCTTGTCTATCTCCGCCGCCACTGTGATGGACTTCGTAGCCGGTATGTGCCGAGCTTTTTGCTTGATCGGCGGGAACTCTTTCATGGTGTGCAGACAATGACAGGCGACCTCCGGGTCAATCCCTGGCATGTCCGCGAAGCTCCAGGCGAATATGTCACGGTATTCCCTGAGTATGACGGTCAAGGCCAGGACCTCGCCCTTGGTTAGCGAGGTCCCGAGACTAACCATCCTCGGTCCGTCCTCGCTCCCGATGTTGACTTCTTGTAGTAGCTCGGCTATGGGAAAACTTCCTCTCTGGGACCCCGGTAGGCGGCCTTTCTCCTCGAGCTCAAAATCCATGCCGCTCCCACCCGGGGGTGAAGTGAGGGATCTAAGCGAGGCGACCTCTCTCGGGCTTTAAGGGAGCCCGCTTGAGGTGGGCGTTAATTACTAGGAGGGCGCGGGCCTCTTGGCCTCAGCGACCTCAACGTCTGCGAGGTGAAAGACGTCCTGCTCGCACCTGGTAGCAGCGACCTGGTCTCCTCGAATTACCACGACCCCTTCGCTGGTGGGAAACTTGAGGGCCTGGTGATTAGGCGAGGACACCGCTTTCATCTGCCTCAACCAAGGTCGCCCTAGGATGGCATTGAAAACGGACTGCTCGTCCACCACCGCGAAACGGACTTGACGTACCTCCGGGCCCGCCGTTACGGTGAGGGTTATCTCCCCTACCACCTTAGCGACCTCGCCAGTGAAACCGGTGAGCGAGCCCGTTGAGGGAGACAAATCAATTTGTCTCAGTCCCATTCGCTGGAAGGCCGACAAGAACAGGATGTCTACGGCACTTCCTGGGTCAACCAGGACCCGCCTTACTTCGATGTTTGCCATCATTAGGCGTATGACGAGGGGGTCATTGTGGGGGGTAACGACCCCATCCATGTCCTCCTCCGAGAACCAAATAAAGTCTCGGGCTTCTACCCTTGGTGTTTGGAGCAATACAGGAGTTAGAGAAATGGAGAATACCTTCTGAGCCCGCTCCATCTCTCTAACTTGCCGTCGAACCTTGTTGCTGGATCTTGGGCCGTTCAGGCGCCCACTAATGGTGTGACAGACCGCCGGCCCTCCTGGGGGTGGTGGAGGCAGGGCGGGCTCAGCGGGCCCCGGGCGATCCCCCTCCCGAGGAGCCCGTGTCGGTATCACCTCGAGCCTCCTTGGAGGCGAAATAAACTGATCCAAATGGCCCTGGGTGACCAAGTCCTCGAGGTGGTTCTTGAGAGCCCGGCATCTGTTGGTGTGATGCCCGGGGCTGCGATGAAAGGCGCACCGCCGTGAATTGTCGGTTGAGCCGGGCTGCCCGACCTGCAGGGGGGGATACTGAAAGAAAGGTTCGTTCCGAATCTGGTGAAAGATTTGCCCTGGCGAGTGGGTTAACACGGTGAAATCCCGCTCCCCGGGTCCCGGAGGCAGGCGCCAGGTCGCCGGCCTTCCAGCGACCACCAGGGGGACTTCCGCGGGCTGTACACCAGGAGCTGCGGGCGGTTCGGGCAAAGGTGCCACCTGTGGCACCTCCCGCCTCTCCACGGCCTTAACGATGAGAGGTCGCAGAGCCGGAGGAGGTCACTGCTCGACTGCCTTTCCCTTCTGGTCTAACATCGCATCTTCGAGCTTAATGTGCTGCTGGACAAGGGCGAATAGCTCGACGATCGTGCGGGGATCCTTGATTACCAGGGCGTCATGAAGCTTGCTTCCCTCGGGGAGGGCGTTCCGGAACGCGCTCACCGTCGTGCGATCTTGGCCGACAGTGTCCTCCAGAGCGAGGTAGGCGCTTCGGAAGCGCGTCGCGAAGCTTCGAAGAGTTTCGCGGGCTCCCATGGACAAAGTGAAGAGGGACTCGATCCTCTTAGGGGGCTGTCTGTTGCACCGGTACTGCTCCAAAAACTACCTGGAGAGAGTTGGGAAGTCTGGAATGGTGCCCGACGGCAATTTGTGGAACCAATTTAACGCCGAGCCCGTCAAGCTGCTCGAGAAAGCCCGGCACAAAACATGATCTTGGTCCCGGAAGAATAACAGCTTCCGGTAAGCCAAAAGGTGGTCGACTGGATCTTGCGATCCATCGAACAGTACAAACTTAGGCGGGGTCCAATGGTGAGGGAAACCTCCTTGGTGCACCTCGCTCGTGAAGGGCGAGCTACCCCCGTGGGCGGCGAGGTCCTCCAGCAGGTCTACCGTCGCGTTAGGTCGCTGCCAGTGCCTGGGGAAAACTCCCAGAGGCTGCTGCGCAGGTCCTAGGCGGCCGTGCACGCTCCCTCGAGGGAGGTTCGGATCCGCCCCGCGGCGACCCTCGGGGGCTACCGCTCGGCGGCCTCCTCGCTGTTCGCCCGCGGATTCTTTCATCGTGGCGGTTGGTCTGTGGGAGGCCGTTGCCTCTCGAGCTTCGGAAGGTATAGCCACCCCGAGCTCTTTCCCACGTCGCCGATGACGTGGGTCACGATCCTGCTCTAGAGACCTCGCCTCCAACTCGTTAGAGTCGGCGCTCCGGCTACGGCGGCGAGGGATGGTCGCCGATGAGGTCGCCTGGTTGCTAGACCGTTGGGTTACTAGCTTCTGCAGCCTCGTAAGCGGGGTTTCTGGCACCCCGCGCATGGCCGCTCTCTCGACCGGGGGTTCCGGACGGGAAACCTGCCACGCCGGAACGGTCATGGGCGGATGCGATATTGATGCTGGTGGTCGCACCGGAGACGCCGTCTTCACCGGCCCAGACCGTCGGCTGGCCGCCGGGACCTGACGGAGCCGCGTCAGTTCCTCCATCATTGCCCGCTGGGTAGCCAGCATCTCCAACAGGAGCTGGTCACTGAGCGGGACGTGGGGCTGGGGGTCTCAACAGGGGGTTCGCTGCGCACAGACCTCGCACGGGTCCTCGGTCGCCGACGTCCCCTTGTCGTCGGAGCCATCTTTGGGTTACGGGAGCCTCCGGTGTTCAACCGCGTGGTCGTTGGCGTTCTCGCCGGAACCAGTCGAAAGATCCCACAGACGGCGCCAAATGTTCGAGGGATTTTTTCGCTGGTCCGTGCGGGCTACCTGCAAGACAAAGAAAAAGCGTAAGAACGACTGGCTCCCTTAGGAGCGCAGACCCTCCGACGCTCAAGTCAGTCTCAAGTGCACAACGACGAGCTGTAGTAGACAAAAGTGGAAGGGAAAAGGGTTTCCCACCTGTACTCTAGAGCCTGGGGGTGAGCATTTATAGACATTGGCGACCTACCGCGGCCCGACACATGGAGATTCTTTCCAGAGCCTTCTAGACCCCCACGTTCCAGCTCGCGTGGGTCTCTGACAGTCCTTGGTACTCGCGTCCCTGATATTCTTTGTCGTCGAGCCTGCCAGGCGGTTTGAGTGGGGGAGAGCATCTTTTTTGTTGCTGCCAGGTGGCTATTCTGGAATATTCAAGTCTGGGAGATCTTCGTGCACTGTGGGCGACCTCCGGTGGGAAGCTAGGGTGAGCTTGCCCTCCATTGCTCCGCCTTCTCTTCCATATCTATCAAGAGTCGGACCTCGCGGGAGCGACCTCTTCGATAAACTGGGGAGTTCTAGCGAGCTTGGGCGAGCTCCTGAGCGAGCTTGACCGAGCTCCTGAGCGAACTTGATCGAGCACCTGAGCGAATTTGGGCGAGCTCCTGAGCGAGCTTGGGCGAGCTCCTGAGCGAACTTGGGCGAGCTCCTGAGCGAGCTTGGGCGAGCTCCTGAGCGAGCACTTTGCCTAAGGCCCCTTCGGCCCAATGTGGAGCTCGCTCCCTGTCAAGGTGATTTGGTTAGCATGGGGGGGGAGGGCGAGCTCCTGGGCGAGTTCCCCACCCCTTGGAATCCTGGGGTCTATGAGATCCACAGGCAAGTGCGAATGAATTAGAATGGATCGTACGAATGAATTAGAATGGATCATACGAATTAATTAGAATGGATCATACGAATGAATTAAAATGGATCGTACGAATGAATTAGAATGGATCGTACGAATGAATTAGAATGGATCGTGCGAATGAATTAGAATGGATCGTACGAATGAATTAGAATGGATACATTTGTGCGAATGAATTAGAATGGATCATACGAATGAATTAGAATGGATCATATGAATGAATTAGAATGGATTGTACGAATGAATTAGAATAGATCGTGCGAATGAATTAGAATGGATCGTACGAATGAATTAGAATGGATCGTGTGAAAGAATTAGAATGGTTCGTATGAATGAATTAGAATGGATCGTGCGAATGAATTAGAATGGATCGTATGAATGAATTAGAATAGATTTTGTGAATGAATTAGAACTGATCGTACGAATGAATTAGAATGGATTGTACGAATGAATTAGAATGGATACATTTGTGCGAATGAATTAGAATGGATCGTACGAATGAATTAGAATGGATCGTATGAATGAATTAGAATGGATACATTCGTGCGAATGAATTAGAATGGATCGTGCGAATCCATTAGACTGGATCGTGCGAATGAATAAGAATGGATCATACGAATGAATTAGAATGGATCGTACGAATTAATTAGAATGGATACATTCGTGCGAATGAATTAGAATGGATTGTATGAATGAATTAGAATGGATCGTACAATGAATTAGAATGGATCATACGAATTAATTAGAATGGATCATACGAATGAATTAGAATGGATCGTACGAATGAATTAGAATGGATTGTACGAATGAACTAGAATGGATCGTACGAATGAAATAGAATAGATTGTACGAATGAATTAGAATGGATTCGTACGAATGAATTAGAATGGATACATTCGTGCGAATGAATTAGAATGGATACATTCGTGCGAAAAAATTAGAATAGATCGTATGAATGAATTAGAATGGATCCTTTGAATGAATTAGAATGGATTGTGCGAATGAATTAGAATGGATCGTACGAATGAATTAGAATGGATCGTGCTAATGAATTAGAATTGATCGAACGAATGAATTAGCATGGATCGTGCTAATGAATTAGAATGGATCGTACGAATGAATTAGAATGGATCAAATGAATGAATTAGAATGGTTACATTCATGCGAATGAATTAGAATGGATCGTACGAATGGATTAGAATGGATCGTACGAATGGATTAGAATGGATACATTCAAGCGAATGAATTAGAATGGATCGTACGGAATGAATTAGAATGGATTGTATGAATGAATTAGAATGGATACATTCGTGCGAATGAATTAGAATGGATCGTGCGAATGAATTAGAATGGATTCATACGAATGAATTAGAATGGATACATTCGTGCGAATGAATTAGAATGGATCATACCAATGAGTAAGAATGGATCGTACGAATGAAATAGAATGGATCGTACGAATGAATTAGAATGGATCGTAAAAAATGAATTAGAATGGATTGTATGAATGAATTAGAATGGATCGTACGAATGTATTAGAATGGATCATACGAATTAATTAGAATGGATCATACGAATGAATTAGAATGGATCGTATGAATGGATTAGAATGGATTGTACCAATGAGTAAGAATGGATCGTGCGAATGAATTAGAATGGATCGGATGAATGAAATAGAATGGATCATACGAATGAATTAGAATGGATCGTACGAATGAATTAGAATGGATCGTACGAATAAATTAGAATGGATACATTCGTCCGAATGAATTAGAATGGATCATACGAATGAGTAAGAATGGATCATACGAATGAATTAGAATGGATCGTACGAATGAATTAGAATGGATCGTACGAATGAATTAGAATGGATCATACGAATGAATTAGAATGGATTATACGAATGAGTAAGAGTGGATCGTACGAATAAAATAGAATGGATTGTACGGATGAATTAGAATGGATCGTACGAATGAATTAGAATGGATCGTGTGAAAGATTTAGAATTAGAATAGATTGTACGAATAAATTAGAATGGATAAATTCGTCCAAATGAATTAGAATGGATCATACGAATGAGTAAGAATGGATCGTACGAATGAAATAGAATAGATTGTACAAATGAATTAGAATGGATCCTACGAATGAATTAGAATGGATCGTGTGAAAGAATTAGAATGGATTGTATGAATGAATTAGAATGGATCGTATGAATGAATTAGAATGGATCGTGCGAATGAATTCGAATGGATCGTACGAATTCATTCTAATTCAATCATACAATCCATTCTAATTCTTTCACACGATCTATTCTAATTCATTCGTAGGATCCATTCTAATTCATTCATACAATCTATTCTATTTCATTCGTACGATCCATTCTTACTCATTCGTATGATCCATTCTAATTCATTCGGACGAATGTATCCATTCTAGTTTCTTCATACGATCCATTCTAATTCATTCGTACGATCCATTCTAATTCATTCGTACGATCCATTCTAATTCATTCGTATGATCCATTCTAATTAATTCGTATGATCCATTCTAATTCAGTCGTACGATCCATTCTAATTCATTCATACAATCTATTCTAATTCATTCGCACGAATGTATCCATTCTAATTATTTCGTACGATCCATTCTAATTCATTCGTATGATCCATTCTAATTCATTCGTACGATCCATTCTAATTCATTCGCACGATCTGTTCTTATTCATTCGCACAATCCATTCTAAACCATTCATACGATCCATTCTAATTTATTCGTATGATCCATTCTAATTCATTCGTAAGATCTATTCTAATTCATTCGTACGATCCATTCTAATTCATTCGTACGATCCATTCTAATTCATTCGCACGAATGTATCCATTCTAGTTCATTCGTACGATCCATTCTAATTCATTCGTACGATCCATTCTAATTCATTCGCACGATCCATTCTAATTCATTCGTACGATCCATTCTAATTCATTCGCATGAATGTATCCATTCTAATTCATTCGTACATACGATCCATTCTAATTCATTCGTACGATCCATTCTAATTCATTCGCACGATCTGTTCTTATTCATTCGCACAATCCATTCTAATTCATTTGCACGAATGTATCCATTCTAATTCATTCGTACGATCCATTCTAATTCATATGGACAAAGGTATCCATTCTAATTCATTCGTGCGATCCATTCTAATTCAGGATCATACGAATGAATTAGAATGGATACATTCGTGCGAATGAATTAGAATGGATCATACGAATGAGTAAGAATGGATCGTATGAATAAAATAGAATAGATTGTACGAATGAATTAGAATGGATCCTACGAATGAATTAGAATGGATCGTGTGAAAGAATTAGAATGGATTGTATGAATGAATTAGAATGGATCGTACGAATGAATTAGAATGGATCGTACGAATGAATTAGAATGGATACATTCGTGCGAATGAATTAGAATTGATCGTACGAATGAATTAGAATGGATCGTGCGAATGAATTAGAATGGATCGTACGAATGAATTAGAATGGATCGTACGAATGAACTAGAATGGATATATTCGTGCGAATGAATTAGAATGGATCGTACGAATGAATTAGAATGGATCGTACGAATGAATTAGAATGGATCTTACGAATGAATTAGAATGGATCGTACGAATGAATTAGAATGGATCGTATGAATGAATTAGAATGGATGCATTCGTGCGAATAAATTAGAATGGATCGGACGAATGAATTAGAATGGATCGTACGAATGAATTAGAATGGATCGTACGAGTGAATTAGAATGGATCGTACGAATAAATTAGAATGGATACATTCGTCCGAATGAATTAGAATGGAACGTACGAATGAAATAGAATGGATCGTACGAATGAATCGTGCAAATGAATTAGAATGAATCGTATGAATGTATTAGAATGGATCGTATGAGTGAATTAGAATGGATCGTACGAATGAATTAGAATGGATTGTATGAATGAATTAGAATAGATCGTACGAATGAATTAGAATGGATCATACGAATTAATTAGAATAGATCATACGAATGAATGAGAATGGAACGTACGAATGAATTAGAATGGATCGTGTGAAAGAATTAGAATGGATTTTATGAATAAATTAGAATGAATTCGTTCGATCAATTCTAATTCATTAGCACGATCCATTCTAATTCATTCGTACGATCCATTCTAATTCATTCGCACGATCCATTCTAATTCATTTGTACGATCCATTCTAATTCTTTCACACGATCCATTCTAATTCATTCGTACGATTCATTCTAATTCATTCATACGATCTATTCTAATTCATTTGTACGATCCATTCTAATTCATTCGTACGACCCATTCTAATTCCTTCGTACGATCCATTCTAATTCATTCATACAATCCATTCTAATTCTTTCACACGATCCATTCTAATTCATTCGTACGATCCATTCTAATTCATTCGTCCGATCCATTCTAATTCATTCGCACAAATGTATCCATTCTAAACCATTCATACGATCCATTCTAATTTATTCGTATGATCCATTCTAATTCATTCGTAAGATCCATTCTAATTCATTCGTACGATCCATTCTAATTCATTTGTACGATCCATTCTAATTCATTCGCACGAATATATCCATTCTAGTTCATTCGTACGATCCATTCTAATTCATTCGTACGATCCATTCTAATTCATTCGCACGATCCATTCTAATTCATTCTTACGATCCATTCTAATTCATTCGCACGAATGTATCCATTCTAATTCATTCGTACATACGATCCATTCTAATTCATTCGCACGAATGTATCCATTCTAATTCATTTGTATAATCCATTCTATTTCATTCGTACGATCCATTCTTAATCATTCGTATGATCCATTCTAATTCATTCGCACGAATGTATCCATTCTAATTCATTCGTGCGATCCATTCTAATTCATTCGCACTATCCATTCTAATTCATTCGTACGATCCATTCTAATTCATTCGTATGATCCATTCTAATTTATTCGTTCAAATATAGCCATTCTAATTCATTCGTACGATGCATTCTAATTCATTCGCACGATCCATTTTAATTCATTCGCACGAATGTATCCATTCTAATTCATTTGCACGATCCATTCTAATTCATTCCTATGATCTATTCTAATTCATTCGTACGACCCATTCTAATTCATTCGCTCGAATGTATCCATTCTAATTCATTCGTACGATCCATTCTAATTCGTTCATGTGATCCATTCTAATTCGTTCGTACGATCCATTCTAATTCGTTCGTACGATCCATTTTAATTCATTCGTATGATCCATTCTAATTCCTTCCTACGATCTATTCTAATTCATTCGCTCGAATATATCCATTCTAATTCATTCGTTCGGTCCATTCTAATTCATTCTCACGATCCATTCTAATTCATTTGTATGATCCATTCTAATCCATTCGTACGATCCATTCTAATTCATTCGTACGATCCATTCTAATTCATTCGTACGATATATTCTAATTCATTCGCACGAATGTATCCATTCTAGTTCATTCGTACGATCCATTCTAATTCATTCGGATGATCCATTCTAATTCATTCGCACGATCCATTCAAATTCCTTCGTACGATCCATTCTAATTCATTCGTACGATTTATTCTAATTCATTCGTACGATCCATTCTAATTCATTCGTACGATCCATTCTAATTCATTCGCACGATCCATTCTAATTCCTTCGTACGATCCATTCTAATTCATTTGTACAATCTATTCTAATTCATTCGTACAATCCATTCTAATTCATTCGTACGATCCATTCTAATTCATTCGCACGAATGTATCCATTCTAATTCATTTATATGATCCATTCTAATTCATTCATACAATCCATTCTAATTCTTTCACACGATACATTCTAATTGATTCGTACGATCCATTCTAATTCATTCGTACAATCCATTCTAATTCATTCGCACGAATGTATCCATTCTAATTCATTCGTACGATCCATTCTAATTCATTCATACGATCCATTCTAATTCATTCGTACGATCCATTCTAATTCATTCGTATATTCCATTCTAATTCATTCGTACGATCTATTCTATTTCATTCGTACGATCCATTCTTACTCATTCGTATGATCCATTCTAATTCATTCGGACGAATGTATCCATTCTAATTTATTCGTACGATCCATTCTAATTCATTCGTATGATCCATTCTAATTCATTCGTACGATCCATTCTTACTCATTCATATGATCCATTCTAATTCATTCGTACGATCCATTCTAATTCATTCGCTCGTATGTATCCATTCTAATCCATTCGTACGATCCATTCTAATTCATTAGCACGATCCATTCTAATTCTTTCACACGATCCATACTAATTCATTCGTACGATCCATTCTAATTCATTCGCACAATCCATTCTATTTCATTCGTACGATCCATTCTTACTCATTCGTATGATCCATTCTAATTCATTCGCACGAATGTATCCATAATGGATCATACGAATGAGTAAGAATGGATCGTACGAATGAAATAGAATGGATTGTGCGAATGAATTAGAATGGACCGTACGAATGAATTAGAATAGATCGTACGAATAAATTAGAATGGATATATTTGAACGAATAAATTAGAATGGATCATACGAATGAATTATAATGGATCGTACGAATGAATTAGAATGGATAGTGCGAATGAATTAGAATCGATCGTACGAATGAATTAGAATGGATCGTACGAATGAATTAGAATGGATCATACGAATGAGTAAGAATGGATCGTACGAATGAATTAGAATGGATCGTACGAATGAATTAGAATGGATCGCACGAATAAATTAGAATGGATACATTTGTCCGAATGAATTAGAATGGATCATACGAATTAGTAAGAATGGATCGTACGAATGAAATAGAATAGATTGTACGAATGAATTAGAATGGATCTTACGAATGAATTAGAATGGATCGTGCGAATGAATTAGAATGGATCGTGCGAATGAATTAGAATGGATCGTACGAATGAATTAGAATGGATCGTACGAATGAATTAGAATGGATCTTACGAATGAATTAGAATGGATCGTACGAATGAATTAGAATGGATCGTACGAATGAATTAGAATGGATACATTCGTGCGAATGAATTAGAATGGATCTGACGAATGAATTAGAATGGATCGTACGAATGAATTAGAATGGATCAAATGAATGAATTAGAATGGATCGTACGAATAAATTAGAATGGATACATTTGTCCGAATGAATTAGAATGGATCATACGAATGAATTAGAATGGATCGTACGAATGAATTAGAATGGATACATTCGTACGAATGAATTAGAATGGATCGTACGAATGAATTAGAATGGATCGTACGGAATGAATTAGAATGGATATATTTGAACGAATAAATTAGAATGGATCATACGAATGAACTAGAATGGATCGTACGAATGAATTAGAATGGATAGTGCGAATGAATTAGAATCGATCGTACGAATGAATTAGAATGGATCGTACGAATGAATTAGAATGGATCATACGAATGAGTAAGAATGGATCGTACGAATGAATTAGAATGGATCATACGAACGAATTAGAATGGATCGTACGAATAAATTAGAATGGATACATTCGTCCGAATGAATTAGAATGGATCATACGAATGAGTAAGAATGGATCGTACGAATGAAATAGAATAGATTGTACGAATGAATTAGAATGGATCCTACGAATGAATTAGAATGGATCGTGTGAAAGAATTAGAATGGATTGTATGAATGAATTAGAATGGATCGTATGAATGAATTAGAATGGATCGTACGAATGGATTAGAATGGATCGTACGAATGAATTAGAATAGACATACGAATGAACTAGAATGGATACATTCATGCGAATGAATTAGAATGGATCCTACGAATGAATTAGAATGGATCGTACGAATGAATTAGAATGGATCTTACGAATGAATTAGAATGGATCGTACGAATGAATTAGAATGGATCGTACGAATGAATTAGAATAGATCATACGAATGAATTAGAATGGATCGTACGAAGGAATTAGAATGGATCGTACGAATGAATTAGAATGGATCATATGAATGAATTAGAATGGATACATTCGTGCGAATGAATTAGAATGGATTGTACGAATGAATTAGAATGGATCGTACGAATGAATTAGAATGGATCGTGTGAAAGAATTAGAATGGATTGTATGAATGAATTAGAATGGATCATATGAATGAATTAGAATGGATACATTCGTGCGAATGAATTAGAATGCATCATACGAATGAATTAGAATGGATCGTATGAATGAATTAGAATGGTTACATTCATGCGAATGAATTAGAATGGATCGTACGAATGGATTAGAATGGATCGTACGAATGGATTAGAATGGATACATTCGAGCGAATGAATTAGAATGGATCGTACGAATGAATTAGAATGGATCGTACGAATGGATTAGAATGGATCCTACGAATGGATTAGAATGGATACCTTTGTGCATATGAATTAGAATGGATCGTACGAATGAGTTAGAATGGATCGTACGAATGAATTAGAATGGATCGTGTGAAAGAATTAGAATGGATTGTATGAATGAATTAGAATAGATCGTATGAATGAATTAGAATGGATCGTACGAATGAATTAGAATGGATCGTACGAATGAATTAGAATGGATCGTACGATCCATTCTAATTCATTCGTACGATCCATTCTAATTCATTCGTACGATCCATTCTAATTCATTCATACGATCTATTCTAATTCATTCATACAATCCATTCTAATTCTTTCACATGATCCATTCTAATTCATTCGTACGATCCATTCTAATTCATTCGTACGTTCCATTCTAATTCATTCGTACGATCCATTCTAATTCATTCGCTCGAATGTATCCATTCTAATCCATTCGTACGATCCATTCTAATTCATTCGCATGAATGTAACCATTCTAATTCATTCATTTGATCCATTCTAATTCATTCGTACGATCCATTCTAATTCTAATTCATTCGTCCGATCCATTCTAATTCATTCGCACGAATGTATCCATTCTAATTCATTCGTACGATCCATTCTAATTCATTCACACGATCCATTCTAATTCATTCATAGGATCCATTCTAATTCATTCATCAGATCTATTCTAATTCTTTCGCACGAATGTATCCGTTCTAATTCATTCGCACGAATATATCCATTCTAATTCTAATTCATTCGTACGATCCATTCTAATTCATTCGTATGATCCATTCTAATTAATTCGTATGATCCATTCTAATTCATTCGTACGATCCATTCTAATTCATTCATACAATCCATTCTAATTCATTCGCACGATCTATTCTAATTCACTCATACGATCTATTCTAATACATTCATACGATCCATTCTAATTCATTTGCACGAATATATCCATTCTAATTCATTCGTACGATCCATTCTAATTCCTTCGTACGATCCATTCTAATTCATTGGTACGATCCATTCTAATTCATTCATACGATCCATTCAAATTCATTCGTACGGTCCATTCTATTTCATTCGCACAAATGTATCCATTCTAATTCATTCGTACGATCCATTCTAATTCATTCGTACGATCCATTCTAATTCATTCGTAAGATCCATTCTAATTCATTCGTACGATCCATTCTAATTCATTCGTACGATCCATTCTAATTCATTCGCGAATGTATCCATTCAAATTCATTCGTACGATCCATTCTAATTCATTCGTACGATCCATTCTAATTCATTCGTAAGATCCATTCTAATTCATTCGTACGATCCATTCTAATTCATTCGTACGATCCATTCTAATTCATTCGTACGATCCATTCTAATTCATTAGCTCGATCCATGCTAATTCATTCGTTCGATCAATTCTAATTCATTAGCACGATCCATTCTAATTCATTCGTACGATCCATTCTAATTCATTCGCACGATCCATTCTAATTCATTCGTACGATCCATTCTAATTCAGTAGCACGATCCATGCTAATTCATTCGTTCGATCAATTCTAATTCATTAGCACGATCCATTCTAATTCATTCGTACGATCCATTCTAATTCATTCGCACAAATGTATCCATTCTAATTCATTCGTACGATCCATTCTAATTCATTCGCACGATCCATTCTAATTGATTCGTACGATCTATTCTAATTCTTTCACACGATCCATTCTAATTCATTCGTACGATCCATTCTAATTCATTCGCACGATCCATTCTAATTCATTCATAGGATCCATTCTAATTCATTCATACGATCTATTCTAATTCTTTCGCACGAATGTATCCATTCTAATTCATTCGCACGAATGTATCCATTCTAATTCATTCGTACGATCCATTCTAATTCATTCATACGATCCATTCTAATTCATTCGTACGATCCATTCTAATTCATTCATACGATCTATTCTAATTCATTCATACAATCCATTCTAATTCTTTCACACGATCCATTCTAATTCATTCGTACGATCCATTCTAATTCATTCGTACGGTCCATTCTAATTCATTCGTACGATCCATTCTAATTCATTCGTACGATCCATTCTAATTCATTTGCTCGATCCCTGCTAATTCATTCGTTCGATCAATTCTAATTCATTAGCACGATCCATTCTAATTCATTCGTACGATCCATTCTAATTCATTCGCACGATCCATTCTAATTCATTCGTACGATCCATTCTAATTCAGTAGCACGATCCATGCTAATTCATTCGTTCGATCAATTCTAATTCATTAGCACGATCCATTCTAATTCATTCGTACGATCCATTCTAATTCATTCGCACAAATGTATCCATTCTAATTCATTCGTACGATCCATTCTAATTCATTCGCACGATCCATTCTAATTCATTCGTACGATCCATTCTAATTCTTTCACACGATCCATTCTAATTCATTCGTACGATCCATTCTAATTCATTCGCACGATCCATTCTAATTCATTCATAGGATCAATTCTAATTCATTCATACGATCTATTCTAATTCTTTCGCACGAATGTATCCATTCTAATTCATTCGCACGAATGTATCCATTCTAATTCATTCGTACGATCCATTCTAATTCATTCGTACGATCCATTCTAATTCATTCGTACGATCCATTCTAATTCATTCATACGATCTATTCTAATTCATTCATACAATCCATTCTAATTCTTTCACACGATCCATTCTAATTCATTCGTACGATCCATTCTAATTCATTCGTACGGTCCATTCTAATTCATTCGTACGATCCATTCTAATTCATTCGCTCGAATGTATCCATTCTAATCCATTCGTACGATCCATTCTAATTCATTCGCATGAATGTAACCATTCTAATTCATTCATTTGATCCATTCTAATTCATTCGTACGATCCATTCTAATTCATTCGTCCGATCCATTCTAATTCATTCGCACGAATGTATCCATTCTAATTCATTCGTACGATCCATTCTAATTCATTCGCACGATCCATTCTAATTCATTCATAGGATCCATTCTAATTCATTCATAAGATCTATTCTAATTCTTTCGCACGAATGTATCCATTCTAATTCATTCGCACGAATATATCCAATCTAATTTTAATTCATTCGTACGATCCATTCTAATTCATTCGTATGATCCATTCTAATTAATTCGTATGATCCATTCCAATTCATTCGTACGATCCATTCTAATTCATTCATACAATCCATTCTAATTCATTCCCACGATCCATTCTAATTCACTCATACGATCTATTCTAATACATTCATACGATCCATTCTAATTCTTTTGCACGAATATATCCATTCTAATTCATTCGTATGATCCATTCTAATTCCTTCGTACGATCCATTCTAATTCATTGGTACGATCCATTCTAATTCATTCATACGATCCATTCAAATTCATTCGTACGATCCATTCTATTTCGATCATTCGCACAAATGTATCCATTCTAATTCATTCGTACGATCCATTCTAATTCATTCGTATGATCCATTCTAATTCATTCGTAAGATCCATTCTAATTCATTCGTACGATCCATTCTAATTCATTCGTACGATCCATTCTAATTCATTCGCGAATGTATCCATTCTAATTCATTCGTACGATCCATTCTAATTCATTCGTAAGATCCATTCTAATTCATTCGTACGATCCATTCTAATTCATTCGTACGATCCATTCTAATTCATTCGCGAATGTATCCATTCTAATTCATTCGTACGATCCATTCTAATTCATTCGTACGATCCATTCTAATTCATTCGTACGATCCATTCTAATTCATTCATACGATCTATTCTAATTCATTCATACAATCCATTCTAATTCTTTCACACGATCCATTCTAATTCATTCGTACGATCCATTCTAATTCATTCGTACAATCCATTCTATTTCATTCATACGATCCATTCTTACTCATTCGTATGATCCATTCTAATTCATTCGCACGAATGTATCCATAATGGATCATACGAATGAGTAAGAATGGATCGTACGAATGAAATAGAATGGATTGTGCGAATGAATTAGAATGGACCGTAAGAATGAACTAGACGTACGAATGAATTAGAATGGATACATTCGTGCGAATAAATTAGAATGGATCATACGAATGGGTAAGAATGGATCGTCATTCTAATTCATTCGTATGATCCATTCTAATTCATTTGTATCGATTCTATTTCATTCGCACGATCCATTCTAATTCATTCGCGCAATCTATTCTAATTCATTCGTACAATCCATTCTTACTCATTCGTACGATCCATTCTAATTCATTCATAGGATCCATTCTAATTCATTCATACAATCCATTCTAATTCATTCGCACGAATGTATCCATTCTAATTCATTCGTACGATCAGTTCTAATTCATTCACAAAATCTATTCTAATTCATTCATACGATCCATTCTAATTCATTCGCACGAATGTATCCATTCTAATTCATTCGTACGATCCATTCTAATTCATTAATATGATCCATTCTAATTCATTCGTACGATCCATTCTAATTCATTCTAATTCATTCGTACGATCCATTATACGATCCATTCTAATTCATTCATATAATCCATTCTAATTCTTTCACACGATCCATTCTAATTCATTCGTAGGATCCACTCTAATTCATTCTTACTCATTCGTATGATCCATTCTAATTCATTTGCACGAATGTATCCATAATGGATCATACGAATGAGTAAGAATGGATCGTACGAATGAAATAGAATGGATTGTGCGAATGAATTAGAATGGACCGTACGAATGAATTAGACGTACGAATGAATTAGAATGGATAGATTCGTGCGAATAAATTAGAATGGATCATACGAATGAGTAAGAATGGATCGTCATTCTAATTCATTCGTATGATCCATTCTAATTCATTTCTATCCATTCTATTTCATTCGCACGATCCATTCTAATTCATTCGCGCAATCTATTCTAATTCATTCGTACGATCCATTCTAATTCATTCGTACGATCCATTCTAATTCATTCATACAATCCATTCTAATTTATTCGCACGAATGTATCCATTCTAATTCATTCGTACGATCCATTCTAATTCATTCGCACAATCTATTCTAATTTATTCATACGATCCATTCTAATTCATTCGCACGAATGTGTCCATTCTAATTCATTCATACGATCCATTCTAATTCATTTGCACGAATATATCTATTCTAATTCATTCGTACGATCCTGAATTAGAATGGATCGTACGAATGAATTAGAATGGATACCTTTGTGCTCGCACGAATGTATCCATTCCAATAAATTCGTACGATCCATTCGAATTCATAGGATCTATTCTTATTCATTCGTACGATCCATTCTAATTCATTCACAAAATCTATTCTAATTCATTCATACGATCCATTCTAATTCATTCGCACGAATGTATCCATTCTAATTCATTCATACGATCCATTCTAATTCATTCGTACGATTCATTCTAATTCATTCGTATGAGCTATTCTAATTCATTCGTACGATCCATTCTAATTCATTCGTAAGATCCATTCTAATTCATTCGTACGATCCATTCTAATTCATTCGTACGATCCATTGTAATTCATTCGTAAGATCCATTCTAATTCATTCATACAATCCATTCTAATTTATTCGTACGATCCATTCTAATTCATTCGCACGATCCATTCTAATTCATTTGTACGATCCATTCTAATTCTTTCACACGATCCATTCTAATTCATTCTAATCCATTCTAATTCATTCGTACAATCTATTATATTTCATTCGTACAAATAAACTAGAATGGATACATTCGTACGAATGAATTAGAATGGATCATACGAATTAATTAGAATGGATCATACAAATGAATTAGAATGGATCGTACGAATGAATTAGAATGGATCGTACGAATGAATTAGAATGGATCGTACGAATGAATTAGAATGGATCGTACGAATGAATTAGAATAGATCGTACAAATGAATTAGAATGGATCGTACGAAGGAATTAGAATGGATCGTACGAATGAATTAGAATGGATCGTGCTAATGAATTAGAATTGATCAAACGAATGAATTAGCATGGATCGTGCTAATGAATTAGAATGGGACGTACGAATGAATTAGAATGGATCGTGTGAAAAAATTAGAATGGATTGTATGAATGAATTAGAATAAATTCGTACGATCCATTCGAATTCAATCGCACGATCCATTCTAATTCATTCATACGATCCATTCTAATTCATTCATACAATCCATTCTAATTCTTTCACACGATCCATTCTAATTCATTCGTAGGATCCATTCTAATTCATTCGTACAATCTATTCTATTTCATTCGTACGATCCATTCTTACTCATTAGTATGATCCATTCTAATTCATTCGGACGAATGTATCCATTCTAATTTATTCGTACGATCCATTCTAATTCATTCGTACGATCCATTCTAATTCATTCGTACGATCTATTCTAATTCATTCGTACGATCCATTCTAATTTCATTCGTACGATCCATTCTAATTCATTCGCTCGAATGTATCCATTCTAATCCATTCGTACGATCCATTCTAATCCATTCGTACGATCCATTCTAATTCATTCGCATGAATGTAACCATTCTAATTCATTCATTTGATCCATTCTAATTCATTCGTACGATCCATTCTAATTCATTCGCACGGATGTATCCATTCTAATTCATTCGTACGATCCATTCTAATTCATTCGTAAGATCCATTCTAATTCATTCGTACGATCCATTCTAATTCATTCGCACGAATAAATCCATTCTAGTTCATTCGTACGATCCATTCTAATTCATTCGTACGATCCATTCTAATTCATTCGCACGATCCATTCTAATTCATTCGTACGATCAATTCTAATTCATTCGCACGAATGTATCCATTCTAATTCATTCGTACGATCATGAATTAGAATGGATCGTACGAATGAATTAGAATGGATACCTTTGTGCATATGAATTAGAATGGATCGTACGAATGAATTAGAATGGATCGTACGAATGAATTAGAATGGATCATATTAATGAATTAGAATGGATCGTACGAATGAATTAGAATGGATCGTACGAATGAATTAGAATGGATCTTACGAATGGATTAGAATGGATACATTCGTGCGAATGAATTAGAATGGATCGGACGAATGAATTAGAATGGATCGTACGAATGAAGTAGAATGGATCAAATGAATGAATTAGAATGGTTACATTCATGCGAATGAATGTAACCTGGATCGTACGAATGGATTAGAATGGATCGTACGAATGGATTAGAATGGATACATTCGAGCGAATGAATTAGAATGGATCGTACGAATGAAATTAGAATGGATCATACGAATGAATTAGAATAGATCGTACGAATGAATTAGAATGGACCGTACGAATGAATTAGAATGGATCGTGCGAATGAATTAGAATGGATCGTACGAATGAAATAGAATGGATTGTGCGAATGAATTAGAATGAATCGTACGAATGAATTAGAATGGATCGTGTGAAAGAATTAGAATGGATTGTATGAATGAAGTAGAATAGATCGTACGAATGAATTAGAATGGATCGTGCGAATGAATTATAATGGATCATACGAATGAATTAGAATGGATCGTGGTATTGAATTAGAATTGATCGAACGAATGAATTAGCATGGATCGTGCATTCGTACGATCCATTCTAATTCATTCGTAAGATCCATTCTAATTCATTCGTACGATCCATTCTAATTCATTCGTACGATCCATTCTAATTCATTTGCACGAATGTAGCTATTCTAGTTCATTCGTACGATCCATTCTAATTCATTCGTACGATCTATTCTAATTTATTCATCCAATCCATTCTAATTCTTTCACACGATCCATTCTAATTCATTTGTACGATCCATTCTAATTCATTCGCACAATCCATTCCATTTCATTCGTACGATCCATTCTTACTCATTCGTATTATCCATTCTAATTCATTCGCACGAATGTATCCATAATGGATCATACGAATGAGTAAGAATGGATCGTACGAATGAAATAGAATGGATTGTGCGATTGAATTAGAATGGGCCGTACGAATGAATTAGAAAGGATCGTACGAATGAATTAGAATGGATCGTATGAATAAAATAGAATGGATCGTATGAATAAATTAGAATGGATACATTCGTCCGAATGAATTAGAATAGATCATACAAAAGAGTAAGAATGGATCGTACGAATGAAATAGAATAGATTGTACGAATGAATTAGAATGGATCGTGCGAATGAATTAGAATGGATCGTACGAATGAATTAGAATGGATCGTACGCATGAATTAGAATGGATCGTACGAATGAATTAGAATGGATCGGACGAATGAATTAGAAAGGATCGTACGAATGAATTAGAATAGATCGTATGAATAAATTAGAATGGATACATTCGTCCGAATGAATTAGAATAGATCATACAAAAGAGTAAGAATGGATCGTACGAATGAAATAGAATAGATTGTACGAATGAATTAGAATAGATCGTGCGAATGAATTAGAATGGATCGTACGAATGAATTAGAATGGATCGTACGAATGAATTAGAATGGATCGTGCGAATGAATTAGAATGGATCATATTAATGAATTAGAATGGATCGTACGAATGAATTAGAATGGATACATTCGTGCGAATGAATTAGAATGGATCGTGCGAATCCATTAGACTGGATCGTGCGAATGAATAAGAATGGATCATACGAATGAATTAGAATGGATCGTACGAATTAATTAGAATGGATACATTCGTGCGAATGAATTAGAATGGATTGTATGAATGAATTAGAATGGATCGTACGAATGAATTAGAATGGATCATACGAATTAATTAGAATGGATCATACGAATGAATTAGAATGAATCGTACGAATGAATTAGAATGGATCGTACGAATGAACTAGAATGGATTGTACGAATGAACTAGAATGGATACATTCGTGCGAATGAATTAGAATGGATCGTACGAATGAATTAGAATGGATCGTACGATTCATTCTAATTCATTCGTACGATCCATTCTAATACATTTGTACGATTCATGCTAATTCATTCGCACGATCCATTCTAATTCATTCGTATGATCCATTCTTATTCATTCATACGATCCATTCTAATTCATTCGCACAATCCATTCTAATTCATTCGTACAATCCATTCTAATTCATTCATATGATCCATTCTAACTCATTCGGTGGATCCATTCTAATTCATTCGTACGATCCATTCTAATTCATTCCCACGATCCATTCTAATTTTTTCGTACGATCCATTCTAATTCATTCGTACGATTTATTCTAATTCATTCGAACGAATGTAACCATTCTAATTCATTCATACGATTCATTCTAATTCATTCGTATGAGCTATTCTAATTCATTCATACGATCCATTCTAATTCATTCGTACGATCCATTGTAATTCATTCATAACATCCATTTAGATTCATTCGCACAAATGTATCCATTCAAATTCATTCGTACGATCCAGTCTAATTCATTCGTACGATCCATTCTAATTCATTCGTACGATCCATTCTAATTCATTCGTACGATCCATTCTAATTCATTCATACGATCCATTCTAATTCATTCGTACGATCCATTCTAATTCATTCGCACAAATGTATCCATTCTAATTCATTCGTACGATCCATTCTAATTCATTCGTATGATCCATTCTAATTCATTCGCACAAATGTATCCATTCTAATTCATTCGTACGATTCATTCTTACTCATTCGTATGATCCATTCTAATTCATTCGTACGATCCATTCTAATCCATTCGTATGATCCATTCTAATTCATTCGCATGAATGTAACCATTCTAATTCATTCATTTGATCCATTCTAATTCATTCGTACGATCCATTCTAATTCATTCGTCCGATCCATTCTAATTCATTCGATCGCACGAATGTATCCATTCTAATTCATTCATACAATCCATTCTAATTCATTCGTACGGTCCATTCTAATTCATTCGCACAATCCATTCTAATTCATTCGTACGATCCATTCTAATTCATTCTAATTCTTTCACACGATCCATTCTAATCCATTCTAATCGATTCTAATTCTTTCACACGATCCATTCTAATTCATTCGTACGTTCCATTCTAATTCATTAGCACGATCCATGCTAATTAATTCGTTCGATCAATTCTAATTCATTAGCACGATCCATTCTAATTCATTCGTACGATCCATTCTAATTCATTCGTACGATCCATTCTAATTCATTCCCACGATCCATTCTAATTCATTCATAGGATCCATTCTAATTCATTCATACGATCTATTCTAATTCTTTCGCACGAATGTATCCATTCTAATTCATTCGCACGAATGTATCCATTCTAATTCATTCGTACGATCCATTCTAAATCATTCGTACAATCCATTCTATTTCATTCGTACGATCAATTCTAATTCATTAGCACGATCCATTCTAATTCATTCGTACGATCCATTCTAATTCATTCGTACGATCCATTCTAATTCATTCGTATATTCCATTCTAAGATCCTACGAATGAATTAGAATGGATCGTACGAATGTATTAGAATGGATCGTACGAATGAATTAGAATGGATCGTGCGAATGAATTAGAATGGATACATTCGTGCGAATGAATTAGAATGGATCGGACGAATGAATTAGAATGGATCGTACGAATGAATTAGAATAGATCAAATGAATGAATTAGAATGGTTACATTAATGCGAATGAATTAGAATGGATCGTACGAATGGATTAGAATGGATCGTACGAATGAACTAGAATGGATACATTCGTGCAAATGAATTAGAATGGATCATACGAATGAATTAGAATGGATCGTACGAATGAATTAGAATGGATCTTATGAATGAATTAGAATGGATCGTACGAATGAATTAGAATGGATCCAACGAATGAATTAGAATGGATCGTGTGAAAGAATTAGAATGGATTGTATGAATGAATTAGAATGGATCGTATGAATGAATTAGAATGGATCGTGCGAATGAATTCGAATGGATCATACGAATTCAATCTAATTTATTCATACAATCCATTCTAATTCTTTCACACGATCCATTCTAATTCATTCGTACGTTCCATTCTAATTCATTAGCACGATCCATGCTAATTCATTCGTTCGATCAATTCTAATTCATTAGCACGATCCATTCTAATTTATTCGTACGATCCATTCTAATTCATTCGCACGATCCATTCTAATTCATTCATAGGATCCATTCTAATTCATTCATACGATCTATTCTAATTCTTTCGCACCAATGTATCCATTCTAATTCATTCGCACGAATGTATCCATTCTAATTCATTCGTACGATCCATTCTAATTCATTCGTACGATCCATTCTATTTCATTCGTACGATCAATTCTAATTCATTAGCACGATCCATTCTAATTCATTCGTACGATCCATTCAAATTCATTCGCAAGATCCATTCTAATTCATTTCTACAATCCATTCTATTTCATTCGTACGATCCATTCTTACTCATTCGTATGATCCATCGCACAATCCATTCTATTTCATTCGTACGATCCATTCTTACTCATTCGTATGATCCATTATGGATACATTCGTGCGAATGAATTAGAATGGATCATACGAATGAGTAAGAATGGATCGTGCGAATGAATTAGAATGGATCGTACGAATGAATTAGAATGGATACATTTGTGCGAATGAATTAGAATGGATCGTATGAATGAATTAGAATGGAACGTACGAATGAATTAGAATGGATCGTGCGAATGAATTAGAATGGATCGTACGAATGAATTAGAATGGATCGTACGAATGAACTAGAATGGATACATTCGTGCGAATGAATTAGAATGGATCGTACGAATGAATTAGAATGGATCGTACGAATGAATTAGAATGGATCTTACGAATGAATTAGAATGGATCGTACGAATGAATTAGAATTGATCGTACGAATGAATTAGAATGGATCCTACGAATGAATTAGAATAGAGCGTGTGAAAGAATTAGAATGGATTGTATGAATGAATTAGAATGAATTCGTACGATCCATTCGAATTCATTCGCACGATTCATTCTAATTCATTCATACGATCCATTCTAATTTATTCATACAATCCATTCTAATTCTTTCACATGATACATTCTAATTCATTCGTAGGATCCATTCTAATTCATTCGTACGATCCATTCTAATTCATTCGTACGATCTATTCTAATTCATTCGTACGATCCATTCTAATTCATTCGTCCGATCCATTCTAATTCATTCGCACGAATGTATCCATTCTAATTCATTCGTACGATCCATTCTAATTCATTCGTACGATCTGTGGGGGAAAATCTTCGTGCCGACCCGAAGACCTCGCCTTACCAGTCAATCGAAGTTGAAGTCGAAGATCGTTGCTCGATCTGTTGATTGAAGTCGTTGCTTTTGATATGCAAATAGAGAGAGAGATACAATCAGAGATTTGACACGAGAGATGTGATCTCGGAGTTCAGCCGAAGCCTACGTCTCCGTGCTATAGGGAGCAACCCGAATTCACTAACACTTATCGAAGTGATCTCGACAGGCCGAGTATCACTAAAAACACTCTGATCTCTTCAGAGGAGAGAAGAAGATCAAAGAGAGGTGGAAGATGGAATGTTGAGAAATTCCAGAGCTCTGGATTCTGAAAATCAGATCTCAGAGTGGAAATCAGAGATTTCGGATCCTTTTACATTCGAAGGCTCTGCTATTTATAGGATTCTCTGGTGGTAAATGGCGGTTTCTGCTGCAGCATCTGGGGATTCTCCAGGTAAAGCTGGCGGGTCCCGCTACCATCCTCTGGGGGATTCCACAGGCTCGTGGTCCCACCAGGCAGGCCCGGTGGGTCCCACGGTGGTCCTCGTGGGCCCACCAAGCAGGGCCGGTAGGTCCCGCGATGGTCCTCGTGGGCCCACCAGGCAGGGCCGGTGGGTCCCGTGGTAGTCCTCGTGGGCCCACCAGGCAGGGCCGGTGGGTCCCGCGGTGGTCCTCGTGGGCCCACCAGGCAGGGCCGGTGGGTCCCGCGGTGGTCCTCGTGGGCCCACCAGGCAGGGCTGGTGGGTCCCGCGGTTGTTTGGTAAACTTCTGCCAAAATTTGCACCCACAGTTACCCCCTCCAAGTTAGCTAGAGTTCGTTCTGGCTGGCTTGGATTTGGTGCAAAAAACAGCAACCCCCTGTCTAAAAAGGCATGAAGAAGCTTGTCGAATGTTAGCATAAAAAAGACTGATCGGTCAATTTTGACCGATCGGTCAATTTTGACCGATCGGTCAAGTTTGACCGATCGGTCAAGTTTGACCGATCGGTTAAATTCAACCGGTCAAGGATTGGATGATCGGTTAAAAAATATGGTTTTTGGACCGATCCAGTAGAAAATTGACCGATCGGTTGATTTTGACCGATCGGTCAAATTTGACCGATCGGCTAAAATCAACCGGTCAAGGTCTGAGTGATCGGCAAAAAACACAGGTTTTTTGCCAGATCGAGTAGAAAATTGACCGATCGGTTGATTTTGACCGATCGGCCAAGTTTGACCGATCGGCTAAAATCAGCCGGTCAAGGTTCGGGTGATCGGCAAAAAACGTAAGTTTTTTACCAGATCCAGTAGAAAATCGACTGATCGGTTGATTTTGACCGATCGGTCAAGTTTGACCGATCGGTTAAAATCAGCCGGTCAAGGTTTGGGTGATCGGCAAAAAACCTTAGTTTTTTGCAATATCAAGTAGAAAATCGACCGATCGGTTGATTTTGACCGATCGGTCAAGTTTGACCGATCGGTTAAAATCAGCCGGTCAAGGTTTGGGTGATCGGCAAAAAACCTTAGTTTTTTGCCAGATCTAGTAGAAAATCGACTGATCGGTTGATTTTGACCGATCGGTCAAGTTTGACCGATCGGTTAAAATCAGCCGGTCAAGGTTTGGGTGATCGGTAAAAAATCTTAGTTTTTTGCCAGATCAAGTAGAAAATCGACCGATCGATTGATTTTGACCGATCGGTCAAGTTTGACCGATCGGTTAAAATCAGCCGGCAAGGTTTGGGTGATCGGCAAAAAACCTTAGTTTTTTGCCAGATCCAGTAGAAAATCGACCGATCGGTTGATTTTGACCGATCGGTCAAGTTTGACCGATCGGTTAAAATCAGCTGGTCAAGATTTGGGTGGTCGGCAAAAAACCTTAGTTTTTTGCCAGATACAGTAGAAAATCGACCGATCGGTTGATTTTGACCGATCGGTCAAGTTTGGGTGATCGGCAAAAAACCTTAGTTTTTTGCCAGATCCAGTAGAAAATCGATCGATCGGTCAAGTTTGACCGATCGGTTAAAATCAGCCGGTCAAGGTTTGGGTGATCGGCAAAAAACCTTAGTTTTTTGCCAGATCAAGTAGAAAATCGACCGATCGGTTGATTTTGACCGATCGGTTAAAATCAGCCGGTCAAGGTTTGGGTGATCAGCAAAAAACCTTAGTTTTTTGCCAGATCAAGTAGAAAATCGACCGATCAATTGATTTTGATCGATCGGTCAAGTTTGACTGATCGGTTAAAATCAGCCGGTCAAGGTTTGGGTGATCGGCAAAAAACCTTAGTTTAGAAAATCGACCAATCGGTTGATTTTGACCGATCGGTCAAGTTTGACCGATCGGTTAAAATCAGCCGGTCAAGGTTTGGGTGATCGGCAAAAAACCTTAGTTTTTTGCCAGATCCAGTAAAAAATCGACCGATCGGTTGATTTTGACCGATCGGTCAAGTTTGACCGATCGGTTAAAATCAGCCGGTCAAGGTGAAGTTTCGAACCTGCCCTTTAGAGAAGGCAGTACAGCTTGTTCTTTCTTTGTGATTTTTGGACGAAGCTTTGGACGTCGATGGAGTTTTGTTTGTTCCGCTTTTGCATCTTTGGTCTGTCTTGAATGGTTTCGCTGAACCGGCAGTCCGGTTCACTCGGACCGGTTGTTTGCTTGGACCGGTGGTCTGACGTTTCGTCTGGTCGCGATTGTTCGCCTGGTTTTGCGCTTGCTACGGATGGATGCCACGTGTACCTACAAAAACACGCGATTTGATATGGTGAAGACACGTGTCTTTTTTGATCTGCGCGCCGGTTTACCCTGGGTATATAAGTTTTTCTCGCTGTCATTTTCGCCTCACGCTTCCAAAATTTTTCAAAGTCCAGACTCTTTTTTCCAATCTCTCATTCTTCGTTTCCTCTTTGATCGGTCAAATGGCTTCTTCTGGTAGTTCGAAGAAGGGTGCAGTTCCTTCCAAGAGGAAAGGCAAGGAAGTTGTTGAAGTCTCTTCTGCTCCGAAGGGCCGAGGCAAAGGCAGGGCTGAGTTGATCGAACTTGGCCAGTTGGGCAAGAGGCACCAAGGAGTGGGGTTCGCTACTGCGCCCTCCCGTCCGGAGCATATCCCCAAAGCGAGATTCGTTCTCTGCCCGCAGCTGCCTCTGTCAGCGGAACCAGAGTTTGGATACAACATTGGGGGCAAGCTTATAGACGTAAAGAGGGAGAAGCTGCAGAAGTTGCTGGCGTGTTTCACTGAGGGGAAGGTCCGGCCAGCGCTCCTGGGAGTTCTATCAGCTTTCGGTATCGACAAGCGGACAATCTTTGTCTCGTACGCGAGCAAAGAGCAAGTGATGGGAACCATCGTCACAATCGGCCAGCTCAACTGCGGACTACGCCTTCCATTGCCTCCTTTTGCCGCAAGGTTGCTGAACTCCTCTGGTCTCTGTCCCGGGTAGGTTACTGGAAACGCCTGGAGGATTATCTACGCCTTCTGCCGCGTAGAGTCGGACTTCCAGAAGGAACTCAGGGAATGCTACTCCAGCCTCCCTGATGGTGAAGAAGCTAGGATCGAGCTGGGATATTTCTTTTATCATTACCGATGGGCCTGGAGGAAGGACAGCCCATTCTACAATCTGACGGGTGTCTCTGCCCTGCGCCCCATCATCGACACCATCGGCTCCGACAAACTCTACACGGATTGGCCGCTATCGGTGTCTGGCGCATGGACACCTCTGTCTGTTCCGGAGGTTCCTCGATACAAGGTGCACGAAGAGGGGGACATGTACAACACAGGAGGAGCTCTCTCGTGGCCTTCAGAGCGTGTAGGGGCACTTGACAACCTCTTCTTGGAGTTGACATGCGGGACGCGGTCATGGAAGCAATTTTCGAATTGCCCGGTCCGACATGGCAATGCCAACCTCCTCCACCGATCGAAGCTTCGTTATGAAGATAACGAGGTTATCTACTCGGATTATGAGGAGGACCCTCAGTCAGGAAAAATCGTTAGAAAACTTCGATTTGAGAAGAAGGCTTACGGAGCCAGGCGCAGCTTGCCCACGGAGGAGAAATTGGTGACACCTCGCCAAGGCCAAGCAAAGTGTGGGTGCAAATTTTGGTAAGAAGCCTTCAAACAGCGGGACCCACCGGCCCTGCCTGGTAGGGCCCCTGGAGACAACAGCGGGACCCACCGGCCCTGCCTGGTGGGCCCCTGGAGATAACAGCGGGACCCACCGGCCCTGCCTGGTGGGCCCCTGGAGACAACAGTGGGACCCACCGGCCCTGCCTGGTGGACCCCCGAAGACAACAGCAGGACCCACCAGCCTTACCTAGAGGATCCCCAGATACGGCAGCAGAAACCGCCATTCACCCCGGAATTCCTCCCAGAGAGTCCTATAAATAGCAGAGCCTTCGAATGTAAAAGGATCCGAAAATTCTAATTTTCCACTCCGAGATCTGACTTTCAGAACCAGAGCTCTGGAATCTCTCAATTTTCCCTCTTCCATCTCCCTTTGATCTCTCTCCTTCGAAGAGATCAGATTGTCATGAGTAAGACTCGGCCTATCGAGATCACTTCGATACAAGTGTTAGTGAATTCGGGTTGCTCCCAATAGCACGGAGACGTAGGCTTCGGCTGAACTCCGAGATCATATCTCTCGTGTCAAATCTCTGATTGCATCTCTCTCTCTCTGTTCGCATTTTGTGAGCTCCAACTCCAATCGATAGATCGAGCAACGCTCTCTTCGACTTCAACTTCGATTGACTGGTGAGGCGAGGTCTTCGGGTCGGCACGAAGATTTTCCCCCACAGTTTGGCGCCATCTGTGGGATCCCGAGCAAAAAGTCGAGCTCTCTCCACTACTACTTGATCGGTTAAGCATACAACCGATCTTGATAGCCAAACTTCCTCGCCCTCTCGGTTGATCACACAACTGATCGGACGTCGGCACTCTCGTTGCACCCTTCGTCCTCTGAATGGCGAGAACCAAACACCAGGGTCAACCAGAAGGAAGTAACACTCAACAACAAGCTCGTCCTGAGACTCGTTCAATGAGTCAAAGGCTCAATTTCGGACAGCCCCTTGCTGTCCCGGCCCCGGAGATGGGGGTTCGATCAGGGAGTGGGAGATCTGTCGATCGACCGATCCCTCATCCTGCACGACAGTCAATTGGGCAAACAGCCCCCGCTCCAGCTGAAGATCCTCCATCGACCTATCAAATTTCAGCGGTCGACTTCCAACTCCTCCAATTGGCGAAGCAAAACGCCACCCTCACCGCCGAGAGGGATGCTCTCAAGAGAGCAGCTTCCGAAGCTGGGATAGCTCTAACTATCCCCTCTACAAGTGAGAGGGTCGATCTTCCTCGATATTCAATCCACTCCGAACAACGGAGGTCAATGGGTACTGCTGCCCTTGAGAGGATTCGACGTGATCCAACTCCCTCTGCTACCCCCTGGAAGCAGAGTGTTTGGGACCGTCTCGATGACGAGTCTTCTCAATCTTCTTCTGGCCGCAACTGCGACAAGAGGGAACCTTCAAAACTCAACACACCAAGGAAGCACCAAATGAAAGGCGCTCATTCAAAGAGTAGAGTCTCTCCTTCCATTCCACCTCAACGTAGACTTGGATCGGACCTTCGACATCGACTTCAACCGGCAAATACTTCAATGCCAGAACGAGACCTTGCAATCTTGCCCCTTGACCCGCATCTAGGTCGGGGACATGGTCGTAGAGATGGGTATTCATCCGCCGGACCTCTCCATCGAAGTCTCTTCGAGATGACCTTTCCAAGGGGATGGAGAACTCCTATCCTCCCCAAATTCAACTGTATCAGAGGAGATCCAACTCTCCACATACTTGCCTTCAAGCAAGCCTTGACGCCGCACGAAGAAGAAAACAATGTACTCTGTCGCACCTTTGCGGGAAGTCTCGATGAACCGTCGCTCGACTGGTATCACAATCTTCGAGCAGGGTCCATCACCCAGTTCGATGTTTTAGCTAAACTCTTCGTGCAGCATTATCAGCTCAATCTGAAGCCCGAGAAGAAGCTCGACTCTCTCTATCGGCTAAGAATGGGTGCTGACGAGACTCTCTGAAGTTTCACTAGGAGGTTTCGCAACGAGCATGCTGCCCTCTCTGGAAGACATTTGGATGATGAAGCCATCATGTTGGCTTTCCAGAATGCTCTCCGCTTCGATCTACACATCTACAACGACTTCATCCGCAATCCCCCTCCTTCTCTGGGTGCTATGTTCGATCGAATCCAGAGAGAGATCGAGGTCGAAGACGATCAAGTCGCTCGAAAAGGGCGAGAAACAAAACGAAGGCCTGCGGAGAGAGAAGCTCCCAAGTATGCTGCCAAGGCTCACAACGCTGAGGCAGCAGCCCCTCCAGCCAATAAACGATCAAAGAATGACGGGCATCAATCTCCAACAAAGACCACTTTCACCGAGTGGAATATACCTGTCGAACAAATACTCGACCGCATTCAACACGAGGAATTCTTTCGAAGGCCCAATCCACTTCAGCCTAACACAAAGTTCACTGCCGACAAAACTGTTTATTGTGATTTCCATCGGAGCCATGGCCATTCCACCTATCGGTGCTATCGGCTAAAGTTTCACCTCGAAGACTTGCTGAGAGAAGGCAACCTCCATGAATTCACCAGAGATGGGCAAAATCAACGTCGATCCTCTGCAAAGGGGAAAGAGGCTTGCTGGATTCATCAAATCTCTTCCAACCCATCATCTCTCACCGTGAATGCCAATATTTTTGGCATTCATGGATCATTGCACAACCAAGCAGTGATCGGGAAAGAAGTCGATCGGCAAATTCGGCGCATCTTCCATGTTCGATCTACTACAAATAAAGAAGATACCTGGATCTAGAAGCCCATCGAAGGTCTTGCTTGGCCGTCCATCGTCTTCAACGACATTGATCTTCAAGGAGTTCATACTCCACATTGAGACCCCCTGGTTTTGAAACTCATCATCGACGGAAGCACCGTCAATCGTATCCTCATCGACACCGGGAGTTCTATAGACATTATGTTCTCAGACTGCTTCAAACGTCTGGGACATAAATATCAAAGCCTTGACGTCGTTCCAACCGTGATCACTGGCTTCAACGGCGAACAAAGCATCACGGTGGGCGAATCGAGATTCACTATGGACCTCAGCAGAGAGACTCGAGTCTCGGTGAGGTTTGCCATTGTCGAAGGGGTCTCCAGTTACAACGCCATCCTTGGGCGACCTTTCCTCCACCAGATCAATGCCATCTCTTTCTCTTACCACCAACTACTCAAGTTTGCAACTGGAGAAGGCATCGTCTGCATTCGAGGCGATCAACAATCTGGAAGGTCTTGTGAGGCTGCTGCGGCTAAGACAGATCGAAAGATCAATATTGCTCCTCCAAAGCGGCCGCGAGATGAAGCTGGTCCCTCTTCTAAATAGCAATCAAAGGAGATTCCGCTGATAGAACCTCTACCAATCGAATGGGAAGCGTCACCTTCATTTGAAAAAATCATCCCAATCAACATCAGCAGCGGAGATCTCCCTTGACAGACTTTCATTGGTACCGGTCTTAGCGACGCAGAAGCGCAAGACATAGTATCCTTCCTCAAGTCCAATATCGACGTCTTCGCTTGGTGTTTCGAAGACATGTCTGGCATCAATCTAGATGACGCTTGTCACCGACTTGCGATCAAAGAAGAGGTGAAGCCTGTCAAGCAAAAGCCACGCACCATCCGACCAGAGCTACAAGTCGCTGTTCAAGAAGAAATCACCAAGCTACTCGCAGCAGGCTTCATCCATGAAGTAGAGTATCCTACTTGGATCTCTAATATTGTTGCTGTTCCGAAGAAGAATAGGAAAGTCAGAGTCTGCATCGACTTCACCAACCTCAACAAGGCTTGCCCCAAAGACCCATTTCCCATGCCAAGGATCGATAGACTCGTCGATGCCACTGCTGGCCACGAGCTATTGTCTTTCATGGATGGGTATTCTGGATATAATCAAATTCCACTTCATCCAGACGATCAAGAGAAGACTTGCTTCGTGACTAGCCGAGGTCTCTACTGCTACAATGTAATGCCGTTCGGCCTTAAAAATGCTGGATCTACCTATCAAAGGCTAGTCACCAAGATGTTCGAAAACCAGATCGGTCGCAACGTCGAAGTATATGTCGATGATCTCCTCACCAAGAGTTCCGTTCGAAGTAAGCATCTTTCCGATCTGGCGGAAACCTTTCAAGTTCTTCGAAAATATTGTATGAAGCTCAATCCAGCTAAGTGCGCTTTCGGAGTTCAATCGGGCAAATTCCTGGGTCACCTTGTGACCAGGAGGGGTATCGAAGCTAATCCCGACCAAATCCGAGCAGTTCTGGATATGCCTTCACCTACAAATCGAAAAGAAGTTCAACGCCTCACTGGAAGGTTAGCAGCACTTAATCGATTCATCTCAAAATCTTCCGATAAGTGCAAACCCCTCTTCGACAAACTACGAAAGACGGATACATCCGGCTGGAGTCCAATCTGTGAAGAAACATTTCAAAGCATCAAGAAATATCTGGTGCAAGCTCCTATCTTGACGGCTCCACTTCCAGAAGAAGACTTATGGCTTTATCTCGCCGTCACTGATCAAGCAATCAGCGTGGTCCTAGTTAGTAGGAGAAAAGGCATCGAGCATCCAGTCTATTATATCAGCCACACTCTTCTTCCGGCTGAAACTCGCTACTCAAAAACTGAGAAGGTCATACTGGCCTTACTTACTGCATCACGTCGTCTACAACCTTATTTCGTCTCCCACCAGATCACTGTCATCTCTGAACACCCACTCAAAGATATTGTTGACAAAGCTGGTAGGGCTGGTCGAATGACCAAATGGGTGATCGAAATGAGTGCTCAGGGGATTCAATTCGAATCTCGCACTTCTATCAAAGGTCAAGCAATTGCTGACTTCCTAACTGACTTCCCAGTTGAAGACCCCATCACTTGGGAAGAAGATGTCGACATGCGCTTAGAAGATGAGGATAATACTCCGATCAGCCTTGCAACAAAAATTGATCCAAGTCTCGAAGCTATTGCTGCAACTCCTCCATGGAAGCTTTATACTGATGGAGCTTCAAGTTCGATCGGTTCGGGAACTGGGATAGTCTTAGTATCCCCCGAATTTGATCATCTACAAAAGGCCACTCTCCTAGGGTTCAACGCCACCAACAACGAAGCCGAATACGAAGCACTCATTTCCGGACTCGAAATGGCGGAATCCCTGGGGGTAGACCGAATCATCGTATACAGCGACTCCCAGTTGATCATAAGGCAAATCAATGGAGAGTATACAGCTCGTGAAGAAAGAATGCAACTCTATTTGGCCTTAGTACGACGTCTTCAATAACGTTTTACTATTACTGAGTTCGTTCAAATCCCAAGAGCAGAAAATCGAGAAGCAGATGCCTTAGCCAATGCGGCCTCAGTTCTGGGAGACTCACTCGGAGGAAGGCAAATACAGATCGATTATCAAGAAATACCCAAGACCATCCCCGATCAACAGATCCTTGCTACTTCTAAGAGATCTGGGGGTGGAGATCAATTGAGGTCAAGCCTTACTACAAATGAGTTTGAAGATTGGTGACAGTCAATTTTTGACTTCTTCAAATATGGCAAAGTACCAGAAGATCCCAATCAAGCTCGAAGACTTCAAAGAAAACTTCCTTGCTATACTGTTCAAGGAGAAGATTTATATTTCAAATCTCACAACGGGATGTTGCTCAAGTGCCTTGGTCCCGAGCAAGCACAGGCCATCCTGATTGATATCCATTCTGGAGCTTGTGGGAATCATTCGGGAGGAAGATCTCTTGAAGCCAAGACGAAGCTGCAAGGTTACTACTGGCCTACAATGACAAGAGATGCTCGACAAGTTGTTCAAAGATACGATCCATGCCAAAGACATGCTCGAGCTATCCATCTCCCTACAGATGAGCTTCATCAACTATCAAGTCCCTGGCCATTCCATCAATGGGGGTTAGATTTCTTGGGTCCTTTCCCCCCAACTCCGAGCAAGAAAAAGTATCTACTGCTCGCCACGGATTACTTCACCAAATGGGTTGAAGCTGTGCCCCTCTTCCGAGAGACTGACGACGAAGTGATTAAATTCATTCGGCACAACATCTTCTCAAGGTTCAGCACACCTAAAGTTCTTGTTGCTGACAATGGAGCTCAATTTGACTCTGACAAGTTCTATGAGTTTTGTCTGAACAACGGAATTAAGCTCTTCTACTCAACTCCAAGGTACCCTCAATGCAATGATCAAGCTGAAGCCTCCAATAGAGCAATTCTTGGTATACTCAAGAAAAAACTCGACAACAAGAAGGGATTGTGGGAACAAATCCTACCTGAAGTTCTTTGGGGGTATCGCACAACACCGAGAAGATCAACAGGGTTCTCACCCTTTCATCTAACATATGGATCGGAAGCAGTACTCCCAACAGGAAACATATCAAATACTCTAAAGACCAGAGCAGTTAAAGAAGGAATCAACAAAGAGCTTTGGATCAATGATCTAGACTTCTCTGAAGAACTACGAAACCAAGCTTCCCTTCGTGTGGCCAAGTATCAGCAGAAGATCAAACGAGCATACGACCAAAAGGTTTACAAGAGACAATTCCCAATCGGCAGTCTGGTTCTCAGAGCTGTTTTTTACAACACTAAAGAGCATAGCAGTGGAAAACTAGCTCCCAACTGGGAAGGACCCTACATTGTCGAATCGGTAGGAGGCAAAGGCTCTTACAGACTGATCTCACCAGAAGGAGATAGATTACCTCGAGCTTGGAATTCTAGACATCTCAAGTTATTCTATGCATGATGTAAATACCATGATGAATAAAGTTCTCTTTCAAATGTTCAAATATGCAAGTGTTCAGTTTTTCAATTCAAGTTCTGAAGCAGTTCTAAATTATCCATATTCAAGTTACCAGGTCTTTTAACAAGTTTGGGTGTTAGAGTTGCGACTCAACCCCTTACTAGTAAATGTTAAACTGACCCTATTCAAGTTACCAAGTCTTTTAACAAGTTTGGGTGTTAGAGTTGCGACTCAACTCTTTACTGGCAAATGTTAAATTGACCTTCAAATTTCAATATTCAATTTCAATCAGTTTCGATATCGTCTAACATGTTTGGGTACTTGAGTTGTGACTCAACCCCTCACATACAAGTGTTACACGAATTCCAATTCAATGTTCAAGTTACAAGTTTGGGTAATCGAGTTGCGACTCGACCCCTTACATTCAAAAGATTGTATCTATTCCAATACTATCCAGTACATGATATTAAAGACATTCAACTCAAGAGATCCCATTTTCAAACACCAAAAAGACTTCTATTATTATCAAAATGTGCCAAGTATAGGAGCGAGCTACTACATATCAAAAGTTTACAAGCACAACAACTAAAAAGAAGAAAAGTCTCAAGGCTTGGCCACACTTTGCGCGCGCGACTTCTCTCCCTCAGATCCAGCACAAGCTTTGCTCGCCACTGAAGCCTTAGAAGATCGTACGCTGGCAACATGGTCCCTGAGTGCTTCTGCTGCCTTCTCAGCTGTTTCCCTGTAGCTCTTGCACTCGCTCCGCATATGCTCCAGCTCCTTCTTATGGGTCTCCTCCTTGGCTGCTGAAGCAGCAAGTTGAGCCTCCAGCTCCGTTATTCGAGCCACACGGTCGAAGCCCAAGTTCTCAATCCTGAAGAATTGATTCTTCAATTCTTCAAGCTCGTGACCCCGGGCTTCATAACCATTTTTCCACCCCTGGCTCTCCAATTTTTCCTTACGAAGGGCCTCGATCTTGGCCTTCAATGCCTCCTTCTTTGAGGTTAGAAGCTCCCTCAGCTTATTCCTCTCCCCGCTTACAGCCTCCAGTTCAGCAGTTAAGCGGGATACTTCAGCTGAAGCTTCTTTTGCTCCCGCCTTCATGGAGAGCTTGGTCGCGACATTCAAAACTGCTGAGTTCTGCAAAAGAACAAAAGAGTTAGAATTATTCTGAAGATACAACTCAGATGATCGATCAAGCAGATGCACCTACCACCAGTTCAAGTCTGTCAAAGGCTTCATCCAGAGTAGCCCCCGGAAGGTTGCAGAGTTTTTGGATTACAGCAGTGGGGTGGTTGATGTCAACATCACCCAGGCTTTTCATTTTCGGAGTCGAGCCAACAGGCGCACCTGCAATCAACACGAGAGATCAAAGTGTTAGATTATTTCTAAGCTTCAAAGGCAAGACAATCAAGGCAAGTTAGCACAATTACCTGAGGCTTCAACCCTCGGCTCCTTACCCTTCCGGCGATCGGAGCCACCCTGAGGGGTCGATTTCTCCTGAATAGGAGTCGGCGCTGATTGAGGTTGAGGAGCCCCATCACCCACTCGACTTTTCCTCTCCAAATAAATAGGGGAGGAGGCATTCCGAGGAGGTGAGACTCTTTCTTCCTCTTGTGGCCCGCCTGGCTGGATGAGTCCCGCCACCATGGCAGCCACCTCCTCAGCCAGAGAGCGAGAGGGGGGTGGGGGTTGCTCAACCTCCATACCCCCGCTCGTTGTCGTTCCTTCAAGACGGGGAACTTCAGGAAGAACTTGATCAAGGGGCGTGGGGTTGCTTCCAACCCCACCACTCCTCGACAACTTTATTTTAAAGCGCATTGGGCGCTTCATCAACTCATCGAACCGATAGGCGGGATCCACCTTGTGGCCATCGCCTTCTGTATCCATGACTCCTTCCATTTGGCGGGCCTTAGCCTCGTCAATAGGGATGGGAAGCGAATCTTCCCCTTCTGCACCACCAGTGGGGGTGGGAGGAATTTCTTCCTCACCACCCCCATTCCCACCATCTCCACCAGAGGGGGTGGAAGAAAGATCATTCTCGCCATCCCCATCCTCCTCATCTTCATCATTGCCACTGTTGTCGTGGCTGCCGTTCTCGGTCTCTTCGTCTTCCTCGTCGCTCTCCTTCTTTTCTTTTTCTTCTTCATCATCTTCTTTCTTTCCTTTATCCTCATCTTTCTTCTGCTTGGTGAGGATTTTTCTTTTCTTCTTCGCTGGGCCTCGCTGTATCACCAGCTTCTCATCCACAGTAGGTAATCTACGCCTTGCAGTGTAAATTTTCTTCTCAGCCCGAATCTTCCGGATGATCTTCTCATCCACAGTAGGTAATCTACGCCTTGCAGGTTCAAAATTTTAAACTGATCGGTCAAATTTCTACTAGATCTGGAAAAAAACCAAGGTTTTTTGCCGATCACTCGAACCTTGACCGGATAATTTTTTACCGATCGGTCAAACTTGACCGATCGGCTAAAATCATTCGATCGGTCAAATTTCTACTAGATCTGGCAAAAAACCAAGGTTTTTTGCCGATCACTCGAACCTTGACCGGATAATTTTTTACCGATCGGTCAAACTTGACCGATCGGCTAAAATCATTCGATCGGTCAAATTTCTACTAGATCTGGCAAAAAACCAAGGTTTTTTGCCGATCACTCGAACCTTGACCGGATAATTTTTTACCGATCGGTCAAACTTGATCGATCGGATAAAATCATTCGATCGGTCAAATTTCTACTAGATCTGGCAAAAAACCAAGGTTTTTTGCCGATCACTCGAACCTTGACCGGATAATTTTTTACCGATCGGTCAAACTTGACCGATCGGCTAAAATCATTCGATCGGTCAAATTTCTACTAGATCTGGCAAAAAACCAAGGTTTATTGCCGATCACTCGAACCTTGACCGGATAATTTTTTACCGATCGGTCAAACTTGACCGATCGGATAAAATCATTCGATCGGTCAAATTTCTACTAGATCTGGCAAAAAACCAAGGTTTTTTGCCGATCACTCGAACCTTGACCGGATAATTTTTTACCGATCGGTCAAACTTGACCGATCGGCTAAAATCATTCGATCGGTCAAATTTCTACTAGATCTGGCAAAAAACCAAAGTTTTTTGCCGATCACTCGAACCTTGACCGGATAATTTTTTACCGATCGGTCAAACTTGACTGATCGGCTAAAATCATTCGATCGGTCAAATTTCTACTAGATCTGGCAAAAAACCAAGGTTTTTTGCCGATCACTCGAACCTTGACCGGATAATTTTTTACCGATCGGTCAAACTTGACCGATCGGCTAAAATCATTCGATCGGTCAAATTTCTACTAGATCTGGCAAAAAACCAAGGTTTTTTGCCGATCACTCGAACCTTGACCGGATAATTTTTTACCGATCGGTCAAACTTCACCGATCGGCTAAAATCATTCGATCGGTCAATTTATTACTGGATCGGTCAAAAAACAATGTTCTTTGACCGATCACTCGATCCTTGACCAGTTGAATTTTGACCGATCGGCCAAAAATTAACCGATCGGTCAAAATCAACCGATCGGTCAAATTTTATGCTGGATCGGTCAAAAAACCATGTTTTTTGACCGATCACTCGATCCTTGACCGGTTGAATTTTTACCAATCGGTCAAAATGACCGATCGGTCAAAAATTAACCGATCGGTCAAATTCAACCGATCGGTCAAATTTTATACTGGATCGGTCAAAAAACCATGTTTTTTAACCGATCACTCGATCCTTGACCGGTTGAATTTTGACCGATCGGTCAAAATTTGACCGATCGGTCAAATTTGACCGATCGGTCAAAAATTAACCGATCGGTCAAAATCAACCGATCGGTTAAATTTTCTACTAGATCGGTCAAAAAACCATGTTTTTTGACCGATCACCCGATCCTTGACCGGTTGAATTTTGGCTGATCGGTCAAAATTTGACCGATCGGTCAAATTTTGTCCGATCGGCCAAAAATTATCCGATCGGTCAAAATTGACCTGTCAGTCCTTTTTTGTGCTAACACTCGACAAGCTTCTTCGTGCCTTTTGCGACAGGGGGTTGCTATTTTTGCACCAAATCCAAGCCAGCTAGAACGAACTCTAGCTAACTTGGAGGGGGTAACTGTGGGTGCAAATTTTGGTAAGAAGCCTTCAAACAGCAAGACCCACCGGCCCTGCCTGGTAGGGCCCCTGGAGACAACAGCGGGACCCACCGGCCCTGCCTGGTGGGCCCCTGGAGATAACAGCGGGACCCACCGGCCCTGCCTGGTGGGCCCCTGGAGACAACAGTGGGACCCACCGGCCCTGCCTGGTGGACCCCCGAAGACAACAGCAGGACCCACCAGCCTTACCTGGAGGATCCCCAGATACGGCAGCAGAAACCGCCATTCACCCCGGAATTCCTCCCAGAGAGTCCTATAAATAGCAGAGCCTTCGAATGTAAAAGGATCCGAAAATTCTGATTTTCCACTCCGAGATCTGACTTTCAGAACCAGAGCTCTGGAATCTCTCAATTTTCCCTCTTCCATCTCCCTTTGATCTCTCTCCTTCGAAGAGATCAGATTGTCTTGAGTGAGACTCGGCCTGTCAAGATCACTTCGATACAAGTGTTAGTGAATTCGGGTTGCTCCCAATAGCACGGAGACGTAGGCTTCGGCTGAACTCCGAGATCATATCTCTCGTGTCAAATCTCTGATTGCATCTCTCTCTCTCTGTTCGCATTTTGTGAGCTCCAACTCCAATCGATAGATCGAGCAACGCTCTCTTCGACTTCAACTTCGATTGACTGGTGAGGCGAGGTCTTCGGGTCGGCACGAAGATTTTCCCCCACACAAAGAAGAAGAGGAAAGTCCATGTCGAGGAGGAGAAGAAAAAAGAAGAAGAGGACATGGGAGAAGAAGAAGAAAAAGAGAGAGAGGAGGAAGGTGGAGGCGAAGAGGAAGAGGATGAGGGTGGCGATGATGATGGTGGTGAAGATGCTGATGACAGTACTAACAGCGACGGGGGAGAAAATGGAGAGGATAAGGATGATGGAGATGACGAAGAAGATGGGGGCAAAGGACAAGAAATTCCTCCCACCCCCACTGGTGGTGCTGATGAGGACTCACAGCCGATCCTCATAGACGAGGCTAAGGCCCGCAAGATGGAGGGGGTTATGGATGCAACGGGCGATGGCCCTAAAGTGATTCCTGCTTATCACTTTGGGGATCTGAAGAAGAACCCGCTGTGCTTCAAGATCAAGATATCGGGGAGTGGTGGGGTTGGAAGCAACCCTACACCCCTTGATCAGATACCTCCCGAGGTTCCTCGTCTCGAAGGGGCGACTACAAGTGGGGGTGTGGAGGTTGAACAACCCCCACCCCCTTCGCGATCTCTGGCTGAGGAGGTAGCTGCTATGGTGGCAGGGCTCGATAATTCGAGCGGGCACGAAGATGAAGGGGGAGCCTCACCTCCTCGAGATGTTCCCTCTCCCGTTCACTTGGAGAGAGGAAGTCGGGTGGGTGATGCTACTCCTCAACCCCTGCCGGAGCCAATCCCTATCAAGGAGAAATCGACCCCCAAGGGTAAGAGCTCCGACCATGGGAAGGGAAAGGCCCCTCAAGTTGATGCCTCAGGTAATTGTAGAACTTGTCTTGATTGTCTTGTCTTCGAAGCTTGAAAATATTCTAACACTTCGAACTCTTGTGTCTATTGCAGGTACGCCTGTTGGCTCGACTGTGAAAATAAAGAATTTGGGTGATGTTGATATCAACCACCCTACTAGCGTGATCCGGAAGCTTTGCAATCTTCCGGAGGCTACTTTTGAAGAAGCCTTCGATCGGCTAGATGTAGTGGTATGTGCATCGGCTTGATCCACTATTCGAGTTGTATCTTCGGAATAATTCTAACTCTCTATCCATCTATAGAGCTCAGCAGTTTTGAGAATCATAAGCACTCTCTCCAGAAGGACAGGAGAACGGGAGGCTGCTTCTGAAGTATCCCGTTTGACAGCTGAACTGAAGGCTGCTCATGAAGAAGTAGACCAGCTGAGGGAGGTACTGCGTTCGAAGAAAGAGTCTCTGAAGGCCAAGATTGAGGATTTTCGCAAAGAGAAGCAGGAGAGCAAGGGGTTGCAGAACCGTTGCGAGGCGCAGAGTCACGAACTTGAATCCTTAAAGAATCGGCTCATCAAGGTTGAGAACGTGTCATGTGGTCGCGCAACCGAGAATAAAGAGTTGAAAGAACGACTTGCTACTCAGCATGCTGCCTTCACTGCCAGAGAAGAGACCTCCAAGAAGGAACTGGAGCATGCGCTGTCTGAATGCAAGAGCTACAGGGAAACGGCCGAGAAAGCGGCAGAGGCACTCAGGGTACATGTCAGCAGTGCCCGATCTTCTAAAGCTTCGGCTGCGAGCAAGGCTCGTGGCGGATCTGAAGGAGAGAGGTCACGCGCTCCAAGCGTAGCCAAGCCCTGATGTATTTCTACCTTTTCTTTGTTGTTTAGACCTGTAAACTTTTGATATGTAGAAGCTCAACATTGTTCTTGGCAAATTTTGATAATAGAAGATATCTTTTTGGTGTTTGAAAGTTGGATGTCTCTTGAGTTGAATGCCTTTGAATATCATGTTCTGGATAGTATTAGATAGATATAATCTTTTGAATGTAAGGGGTCGAGTCGCAACTCGATTACCCAAACTTGTTGTAACTTGAAATTTGAATTTGAATTCATGTAACACTTGTATGTGAGGGGTTGAGTCGCAACTCAAGCTCCCAAACCTGTTAGATGATATAGAATTTGATTGAAATTGAATATTGAAATTAAGGGTCAGTTTAACATTTGCTAGTAAGGGGTTGAGTCGCAACTCTAACTCCCAAACTTGTTAAAAGACCTGGCAACTTGAATATGTATAATTTGAAACTGCTTCAGAACTTGAATTGAAAAGCTGAACACTTGCACATTTGAACATTTGAAAGAGAACTTTATTCATCATGGTATTTACATCATGGATAGAACAACTTGAGGTGTCTGGCATTCCAAGCTCGTGGTAATCTATCTCCTTCTGGCGAGATCAGTCGATAAGAGCCTTTGCCTCCCACCGATTCGACAATATAGGGACCTTCCCAGTTGGGAGCTAGTTTTCCACTGCTATGTTCCTTTGTGTTGTAGAAGACTGCTCTAAGGACCAAACTGCCGATCGGGAATTGTCGCTTGTAAATTTTCTCATCATAGGCTCGTTTGATCTTTTGTTGGTACTTGGCCACACGAAGGGAAGCTTGGTCTCGTAGTTCTTCAGAGAAGTCTAGATCATTGATCCGAAGCTCTTCGTTGATTCCTTCTTCAACTGCTCTGGTCTTCAGAGTACTTGATATGTTTTCTATTGGGAGTACTACTTCCGATCCATATGTTAGACGAAAGGGTGAGAACCCTGTTGATCTTCTCGGAGTTGTGCGATACCCCCAAAGAACTTCAGGTAGGACCTGTTCCCACAATCCTTTCTTGTCGTTGAGTTTCTTCTTGAGTATACCAAGAATAGCTCTATTTGAGGCTTCAGCTTATCCATTGCATTGAGGATATATTGGAGTTGAATAGAATAGCTTGATATCGTTGTTCAGACAGAACTCTCGGAACTTGTCGGAGTCAAATTGAGCTCCATTGTCAGCAACAAGAACTTGAGGTGTACCGAACCTTGAGAAGATGTTGTGCCGAATAAATTTGATCACTTCGTCGTCAGTCTCTCGGAAGAGGGGCACAGCTTCAACCCATTTGGTGAAGTAATCTGTGGCGAGCAGTAGATACTTCTTCTTGCTTGGAGTTGGTGGGAAAGGACCCAAGAAGTCCAACCCCCACTGATGGAAAGGCCATGGACTTGATAGTTGATGAAGCTCATCTGCAGGGAGATGGATAGCTCGAGCGTGTCGTTGACATGGCTCGCATCTTTGAACAACTTGCTGAGCATCCCTTGCCATTGTTGGCCAATAGTAACCTTGTAGCTTCGTCTTGGCTTCAAAAGATCTTCCTCCCGAATGATTTCCACAAGCTCCAGAGTGGATATCAATCAGAATTGCCTTTGCTTGCTCTGGGCTCAGGCTCTTGAGCAATATCCCGTTATGAGATTTGAAATATAGATCGTCTCCTTGAACAGTGTAGCAGGGGAGCTTCCTTTGAAGTCTTCGGGCTTGATTTGGATCTTCCGGCGTTTTGCCATGCTTGAAGAAATCAAAGATTGATCGTCTCCAGTCTTCAGGCTCACTTGTAGTAGTGAGGTTCAATGCCAGTTGATCTTCACCCCCAGATCTCTTTGTAGTAGCAAGGATTTGTTGATCGGGGATAGTCTTGGGCACTTCTTGATAATCGATTTGTATTTGCCTTCTTCCGAGTGAGTCTCCAAAAACTGAGGCAGCATTGGCTAAGGCGTCTGCTTCCCGATTCTCTGCTCTCGGAATTTAGACGAATTCAGTACTAGTAAAACGTTGTTGAAGACGTCGTACTAGGGCCAAATAATATTGCATTCTTTCTTCTCGAGCTGTATACTCTCCATTGATTTACCTTATGATCAACTGGGAGTCGCTGTAGACAATGATTTGATCTAGCCCCAGGGATTTCGCCATTTCGAGTCCAGAAATGAGTGCTTCATATTCAGCTTCGTTGTTGGTGGCATTGAATCCGAGGAGAGTGACCTTCTGTAGACTATCCCAGTTCCGGAACCGATCGCACTTGAAGCTCCATCAGTGTAAAGCTTCCATGGAGGAGTTGCAGCAATAGCCTCGAGACTTGTATCAATTTTTGTTGCAAGATTGATTGGAGGATTATCCTCATCTTCCAAGCGCATATCGACATCTTCTTCCCAAGTGATGGGGTCTTCAACTGGAAAATCAGCTAGAAAATCAGCAACAGCTTGACCTTTGATGGAAGTGCGAGATTCGAACTGAATCCCCAAGGCACTCATTTCGATCACCCATTTGGTCATTCGACCAGCTCGACCAGCCTTGTCAACGATATCTTTGAGTGGGTGTTCTGAAATGACAGTGATCTGGTGGGAGACGAAGTAAGGTTGAAGGCGACGTGATGCAGTGAGCAAGGCCAGAATGGCCTTCTTAGTTTTTGAATAGCGAGTTTCAGCCGGAAGAAGAGTGTGGCTGATATAATTAATAAACTGGATGTTCGACGCCATCTCTTCTACTGACTAGGACTGTACTGATTGCTTGATCGGTCACGGCGAGATAGAGCCACAAGTCTTCTTTTGGAAGTGGAGCAGTCAGGATAGGAGCTTGCACCAGATATTTCTTGATGCCTTGAAAAGCTTCTTCACAAACAGGACTCCATCCCGATGTATCTGCCTTTCGCAGCTTGTCGAAAAGAGGCTTACACTTGTCGGAGGACTTTGAGATGAACCGATTGAGGGCAGCAAGACTTCCAGTGAGGCGTTGCACTTCCTTCCGATTGGTAGGCGACGGCATGTTGAGGATAGCTCGAATTTGGTCGGGATTGGCTTCAATACCTCTCCTAGTCACAAGATGACCCAGGAATTTGCCAGATTGAACTCCGAAAGCGCACTTGGCTGGATTGAGTTTCATGCAATACTTTCGGAGGACTTGAAAGGTTTCCGCCAGATCGGATAGATGCCTGCTTCGAACGGAGCTCTTTGTGAGTAGATCATCGACATAGACTTCGACGTTGCGACCGATCTGAACTTCGAACATCTTTGTGACTAGCCTTTGATAGGTAGAACCAGCATTTTTGAGGCCGAATGGCATTACATTGTAGCAGTAGAGCCCTCGGCTAGTCACAAAATATGTCTTCTCTTGATCATCCGGATGAAGTGGAATTTGATTGTATCCAGAGTACCCATCCATGAAAGACAATAGCTCGTGGCCAGCAGTGGCATCGACGAGTCTATCAATCCTTGGCATGGGGAATGGGTCTTTGGGACACGCTTTGTTGAGATTGGTGAAGTCGATGCAGACTCTGACCTTCCCATTCTTCTTAGGAACAGCAACTATGTTAGAGATCCAAGTAGGATACTCTACTTCACGGATGAAGCCTGCTACGAGCAGCTTGGTGATCTCTTCTTGAACAGCAATTTGTAACTCCGGTCGGATGGTGCGTGGCTTCTGCTTGACAGGCTTCACTTCTTCTTTGATAGCAAGTCAGTGACAAGTGTCATCTGGATTGATACCAGGCATGTCTTCGAAACACCAAGAGAAGACGTCGATATTGGACTGGAGGAAGGATACCATGTCTTGCGCTTCTGCGTCGCTAAGACCGGTACCAATAAATGTTTGTCGAGGGAGATCTCCACTGCCGATATTGATAGGGATGATTTCTTCAATTGAAGGTAAGGCTTCCCATTCGATTGGTGGGGGCTTGATCAGTGGAATCTCCTTTGATTACTATTTAGAAGAGGGAGCAGCTTCATCTCGTGGCCGCTTTGGAGGAGCGATGTTGATCTTGCGATCTGTTTTAGCCGTTGCAGCCTCACAAGATCTTCCAGCTTGCTGATCGCCTCGAATGCAGATGATGCCTTCTCCAGTTGCAAACTTGAGTAGTTGGTGGTATGAAGAAGAGATGGCATTGATCTGGTGGAGGAATGGTCACCCGAGGATGGCGTTGTAGCTGGACGTTCCCTCGACGATCGCAAACCTCACCGAGACTCGAGTCTCTTGGCTGAGGTCGATGGTGAATCTCGACTCACCCACCGTGATGCTCTGTTCGCCGTTGAAACTAGTGATCACAGTTGGAACGACGTCAAGGCTTTGATATTTATGTCCCAGACGTTTGAAGCAGTCTGAGAACATAATGTCGATGGAGCTCCCGGTGTCGATGAGGATCCGATTGACGGTGCTTTCGTCGATGAGGAGTTTCAAGACCAGGGGGTCTCGATGGGGAGTATGAACTCCTTGAAGATCGGTGTCGTTGAAGACGATGGACGGCCAAGCAAGACCTTCGATGGGCTTCTCGATCCAGGTATCTTCTTTGTTTGCAGTAGATCGAACATGGAAAATGCGCCGAATCTGCCGATCGACTTCCTTCCCGGTCACTGATTGATTGTGCAATGATCCATGAATGCCAAAGATATTGGCATTTACGGTGAGAGGTGATGGGTTGGAAGAGATCTGATGAATCCAGCAAGCCTCTTTCCCCTTTGCAGAGGATCGACGCTGATCTTGTTCTTCTCTGGTGAATTCATGGAGATGGCCTTCTCTCAGCAAGTCTTCGAGATGAAACTTTAGCCGATAGCACCAATCGGTGGAATGGCCATGGCTTCGATGGAAATCGCAATAAACAGTTTTGTCGGCCGTGAACTTTGTATTCGGCTGAAGTGGATTGGGTCTTCGAAGGAATTCTTCGTGTTGAATACGGTCGAGTATCTGCTCGACTGGTAAATTCCACTCAGTGAAAGTGGTCTTCGTCGGAGATCGACGCCCATCATTCTTTGATTGTTTGTTGGCTAGATGGGCTGCTGCCTCAGCGTTGTGAGCTTTGGCAGCATACTTGGGAGCTTCTTTCTCCGCAGGTCTTCGCTTTGTTTCTCGCCCTTTCCGAGCGACTTGATCATCTTCGACCTCGATCTCTCTCTGGATTCGATCGAACATAGCTCCCAGAGAAGGAGGAGGATTGCGAATGAAATCGTTGTAGATATGTAGGTCGAAGCGGAGGGCGTTCTGGAAAGCCAGCATGATGGCTTCATCATCCAGATGTCTTCCAGAGAGAGCAGCATGCTCGTTGCGAAATCTCCTCGTGAAGCTACGGAGAGTCTCGTCGGCACCCATCCTTAGCCGATAGAGAGAGTCGAGCTTCTTCTCTGGCTTCAGATTGAGCTGATAATGCTGCACGAAAAGGTTAGCCAAAACACCGAACTGGGTGATGGACCCAGCCCGGAGATTATGATACCAGTCGAGTGACGGCTCATCGAGACTTCCTGCGAAGGTGCGGCAGAGTACTTTGTTTTCTTCTTCGTGCGGCGTTAGAGCTTGCTTGAAGGCAAGTATATGGAGAGTTGGATCTCCTCTGATGCAGTTGAATTTGGGGAGGATAGGAGTTCTCCATCCCCTTGGAAATGTTGTCTCGAAGAGGCTTCGATGGAGAGGTCCGGCGGAGGAATATCCATCTCAACGACCGTGTCCTCGACCTAGATGTAGATCGAGGGGTAGAATCGAGAGGTCTTGTTCAGGCCTCTGAATATCAGCAGGTTGAAGTCGATGGCGAAGGTCCAATCTGAGTCCCCGTTGGAGTGGAATAGAAGGGGAGACTCTACTTTTCGAAGGAGCACCTTTCATCTGGTGCTTCCTTGGTATGTTGAGTTTTGAAGGTGCCCTCTTGTCGCAGTTGCGGCCAGAAGACGATTGGGAAGACTCATCGTCGAGGCGATCCCAAACACTCTGCTTCCAGGGGGCAGCAGAGGGAGTTGGGTCGCGTTGGATCCTCTCGAGGGCAGCAGTGCCCATTGACCTCCGTTGCTCGGAGTGAATTGAATGTCGAGGAAGATCTACCTTCTCACTTGTAGAGGGGATAGGAAGAGCGATCCCAGCCTCAAAAGCTGCCCTCTTAAGAGCATCCCTCTCGGCGGTGAGGGTGGCGTTTTGTTTCACCAATTGAAGCAGCTGGAAGTCGACCGCAGAGATTTGGTAGGTCGATGGAGGGTCTTCAGCAGGAGCGGGGACTGTTTGTCCAATTGATTGTCGTGCAGGATGGGTAATTGGTCGATCGACAGATCTCCCACTCCCTGAATGAACCCCCATCTCGGGGACAGCAAGGGGCTGTCCGAAGTTGAGCCTTTGACTCATTGAACGAGTCTCAGGACGAGGTTGTTGTTGAGTATTACTTCCTTCTGGTTGACCCTGGTGCTTAGTTTTCGCCATTTCAGAGAGCGAAGGGTGCAACGAGAGTGCCAACGTCCGATCAGTCGTCTGATCAACTGAGGGGGCGAGGAAGTTTGGCTATCGAAGATCAGTTGTAGGTTCAACTGATCTAGTAGTAGTGGAGAGCTTGACTTTTCGCTCAGATCCCACAGACGGCACCAAACTATGGGGGAAAATCTTCGTGCCGACCCGAAGACCTCGCCTCACCAGTCAATCAAAGTTGAAGTCGAAGATCGTTGCTCGATCTGTTGATTGAAGTCGTTGCTTTTGATATGCAAATAGAGAGAGAGATACAATCAGAGATTTGACACGAGAGATGTGATCTCGGAGTTCAGCCGAAGCCTACGTCTCCATGCTATAGGGAGCAACCCGAATTCACTAACACTTATCGAAGTGATCTCGACAGGCCGAGTATCACTAAAAACACTCTGATCTCTTCAGAGGAGAGAAGAAGATCAAAGAGAGGTGGAAGATGGAAAGTTGAGAAATTCCAGAGCTCTGGATTCTGAAAATCAGATCTCAGAGTGGAAATCAGAGATTTCGGATCCTTTTACATTCGAAGGCTCTGCTATTTATAGGATTCTCTGGTGGTAAATGGCGGTTTCTGCTGCAGTATCTGGGGATTCTCCAGGTAAAGCTGGCGGGTCCCGCTACCATCCTCTGGGGGATTCCACAGGCTCGTGGTCCCACCAGACAGAGCCAGTGGGTCCCGCGGTGGTCCTCGTGGGCCCACCAAGCAGGGCCGGTGGGTCCCGCGGTGGTCCTCGTGGGCCCACCAGGCAGGGCCGGTGGGTCCCGTGGTAGTCCTCGTGGGCCCACCATGCAGGGCCGGTGGGTCCCGCGGTGGTCCTCGTGGGCCCACCAGGTAGGGCTGGTGGGTCCCGCGGTAGTTTGGTAAACTTCTGCCAAAATTTGCACCCACACGATCCATTCTAATTCATTCGTAAGATCCATTCTAATTCATTCATACGATCCATTCTAATTCATTCGTACGATCCATTCTAATTCATTCGCACGAATGTATCCATTCTAGTTCATTCGTACGATCCATTCTAATTTATTCGTACGATCCATTCTAATTCATTCGCACGATCCATTCTAATTCATTCGTACGATCCATTCTAATTCATTCATACGATCCATTCTAATTCATTCGTACGATCCATTCTAATTCATTCGCACGATCCATTCTAATTCATTCGTACGATCCATTCTAATTCATTCGCACGATCTGTTCTTATTCATTCGCACAATCCATTCTAATTCATTCGCACGAATGTATCCATTCTAATTCATTCGTACGATCCATTCTAATTAATTCGTACGATCCATTCTAATTAATTTGTACGATCCATTCTAATTCATTCGTACGATCCATTCTAATTCATTCGTACGATCCATTCTAATTCGTTCGTACGATCCATTCTAATTCATTCGTACGATTCATTCTAATTCATTCGTACGATCCATTCTAATTCCTTCGTACGATCCATTCTAATTCATTCGTACGATCCATTCTAATTCATTCGTACAATCTATTCTAATTCATTCGTACGAATGGATACATTCATGTGAATGAATTAGAATGGATCGTACGAATGAGTAAGAATGGATTGCATGAATGAAATAGAATGGATTGCACGAATGAATTAGAATGGATCGTACGAATGAATTAGAATGGATCGTGTGAAAGAATTAGAATGGATTGTATGAATGAATTAGAATGGATCGTACGAATGAATTAGAATGGATCGTACGAAGGAATTAGAATGGATCGTACGAAGGAATTAGAATGGATCGTACGAATGAATTAGAATAGATCGTACGAATGAATTAGAATGGATCGTACAAAGAAATTAGAATGGATCGTACGAATGAATTAGAATGGATATATTCGTGCAAATGAATTAGAATGGATCGTATGAATGTATTAGAATGGATCGTATGAGTGAATTAGAATGGATCGTACGAATGAATTAGAATTGATCGTACGAATGAATTAGAATGGATCGTGCGAATGAATTAGAATGGATCGTACGAATGAATTAGAATGGATCGTACGAATGAACTAGAATGGATACATTCGTGCGAATGAATTAGAATAGATCGTACGAATGAATTAGAATGGATCGTAAGAATGAATTAGAATGGATACATTCGTGCGAATGAATTAGAATGGATCGGACGAATGAATTAGAATGGATCGTATGAATGAATTAGAATGGATCGTATGAATGAATTAGAATGGATACATTCGTGCGAATGAATTAGAATTGATCGTACGAATGAGTTAGAATGGATCGTGCGAATGAATTAGAATGGATCGTATGAATGAATTAGAATGGATCGTACGAATGAACTAGAATGGATACATTCGTGCGAATGAATTAGAATGGATCGTACGAATGAATTAGAATGGATCGTACGAATGAATTAGAATGGATCTTACGAATGAATTAGAATGGATCGTACGAATGAATTAAAATGGATACATTCCTGCGAATGAATTAGAATGGATCGGACGAATGAATTAGAACGGATCGTACGAATGAATTAGAATGGATCAAATGAATGAATTAGAATGGTTACATTCATGCGAATGAATTAGAATGGATCGTACGAATGGATTAGAATGGATACATTCGAGCGAATGAATTAGAATGGATCGTACGAATGAATTAGAATGGATCGTACGAATGGATTAGAATGGATCCTACGAATGGATTAAAATGGATACCTTTGTGCATATGAATTAGAATGGATCGTACGAATGAATTAGAATGGATCATATTAATGAATTAGAATGGATCGTACGAATGAATTAGAATGGATACATTCGTGCACGATCCATTCTAATTCATTTGCACGAATGTATCCATTCTAATTCATTCGTACGATCCATTCTAATTCATTAATATGATCCATTCTAATTCATTCGTACGATCCATTCTAATTCATATGCACAAAGGTATCCATTCTAATTCATTCGTACGATCCATTCTAATTCAGGATCGTACGAATGAATTAGAATGGATACATTCATGCGAATGAATTAGAATTGATCATACGAATGAATTAGAATGGTTCGTGCGAATGAATTAGAATGGACCGTACGAATGAATTATAATGGATCGTACGAATGAACTAGAATGGATACATTCGTGCGAATGAATTAGAATGGATCGTACGCATGAATTAGAATGGATCGTACGAATGAATTAGAATGGATCTTACGAATGAATTAGAATGGATCGTACGAATGAATTAGAATGGATCGTACGAATGAATTAGAATGGATACATTCGTGCGAATGAATTAGAATAGATCGGACGAATGAATTAGAATGGATCGTACGAATGAATTAGAATGGATCAAATGAATGAATTAGAATGGTTACATTCATGCGAATGAATTAGAATGGATCGTACGGAATGAATTAGAATGGATTATATGAATGAATTAGAATGGATACATTCGTGCGAATAAATTAGAATGGATCATACGAATGAGTAAGAATGGATCGTACGAATGAAATAGAATAGATTGTACGAATGAATTAGAATGGATCGTAAAAATGAATTAGAATGGATCGTACGAATGAATTAGAATGGATCATACGAATGAATTAGAATGGATCGTGTGAAAGAATTAGAATGGATTGTATGAATGAATTAGAATAGATCGTATGAATGAATTAGAATGGATCGCACGAATGAATTAGAATGGATCGTACGAATGAACTAGAATGCATACATTCGTGCGAATGAATTAGAATGGATCATACGAATGAATTAGAATGGATCGTACGAATGAATTAGAATGGATCTTATGAATGAATTAGAATGGATCGTACGAATGCACGATCCATGCTAATTCATTCGTTCGATCAATTCTAATTCATTAGCATGATCCATTCTAATTCATTCGTACGATCCATTCTAATTCATTCGCACGATCCATTCTAATACATTCGTACGATCCATTCTAATTCTTTCACACGATCCATTCTAATTCATTCGTACGATCCATTCTAATTCATTCGTACGATCTATTCTAATTCATTCGTATGATCCATTCTAAT